>JAWWEU010000017.1:17778147-17837563 GCA_035583155.1 Acropternis orthonyx
CTGCCCGGCCCGCCTCCCCCGGGGCCCGCCCCGCCGCCTTCCGCCGCGCCCGGCCCGGCACGGCGCTCCGGGCCGCCCCCCGCGCTCAGCCCGGCTGCGGGCTCTCGGCGCGATCCCGCCCCGGCACTGCCCCCCAGCCACCCCCCGGGGCATCCCCCGGTGCCGGGAGAAGGGCGTGCAACCACAGAGTCCCTCGTGGAATCACAGAGTGTCCCGAGCTGGAAGGGGGACCACGAGGGTCGTCGAGTCCAACTCCTCAGGGCAAACCCGCTTCTTGGGAGGTGTTGACAGGACCGGCCCCGTGCAGGACCCCCGAAGCAAATCGCTCCAAAGAGTCACTGAAACACCAGGCTGGCACTGTGGGAAGGGGTGACAAGGCAGGGAAGTGCTTGGGAAGAAGGTTGAGCCCAGGATGAATGCGCAGGAACACCGGGGCTGATCCCCAGCACATCCCCTGGGATGCGGCACGAATGTGGCACTGGGAGCAGTGTGTTGGAGCACGGCATCGGGGACCGAGGCTGTCACGGCGGCAAACAGCATGCTGACACACATTCTGACTGTTCCCCCTGCGCACACAGCCGTCACCAGCTGCCACCCCCCTGCTCACCCATCACCCACGATCGACTGTGTGCCCTCCTAAGCCCCATCAGCCACTGTGTGCAGCCCTGTCTCCAGACCTACACCCCCAAATCCTTCCATCCCTTCCTAAAAGCACACCCTTCACCCAAACCTGCTCCCAGCCATGCTAACAGGCTGAATCCCCTGAGGGCCACGAAGGGAGAAGGGGGCCAGAGGCAGGATGCTCCAAGAGTAGGATCCCCACAGAGATGAAGCCATGCAGAGGCATCCAGTGAGCAGGGATAGATACCACAGTGTGTTCCTGCGTGTCCTTACACCACGAGCTGTGCTCTGGCCCCGCTATGGGGACAGATGTTGGGATGTGGCTGTCAGGGTGCCTGTGCTGGGAGGAGAGGATGGCTGGGGAGAGAAACTTCTTATGGCAACCTCCTTTCCTCCAGCCCTGTGCATAAAGAGAGCAGGAATGGGATTGCCATGGAACTGAGCCTCTTGTGCCAGCTTGGCACAGCTCAACATGTGCCCAGGCAGCCTACTGAGTCCCAGGTTTGCTGATTTATTGAGCACACACCTACCTGAGAAACCCAGCCAGATCCCCCAGGTCCAATTGGACACTAAGGGAGCTTCCTCCCTAGGGAGAAGGCAGCCATAGCACCCAGAAAGCAACACTGGAAATTTCAAAGCATAGGAAATGCAAGACACAAAAGGCATGAGGAAGGGAAAAAGCATCTGCCAGAAACAGAGTGATCACCAGGCATTGTTTGAGGTCTAGCAGCAGACCTCAGTCCCAGCAGATGGGGATGATGAGATTGTTATTAAAATGCAGAAAAGACAGAGATTCTCAATAAATCTGCCTGTCCAGCATTTGGAAGGAAGCAGGATGCAGGGCTGATGGCACATGAGACTGAGAGCACTTCCACCCTGTCAGTAACCAAGGAGGATGTTCAGTACATCTGTCAGAGATGGCTCTTGTTAAATCCTCAGGCCTGGAAAACACATGCTCAGCATCTCCAGAGAGGGGACCAAGGAGGGATTGAGCTTGTAGTGGTGTTTGGTTTTTTTAAATACTACCATACCAGAGGAACTGCAGACGTTCTTCCTTCCCATCCAGTCCTGGCACATCCCTCACATCCCTCCCTTCTTGGAGAGGCAGCTGCACTGGGGCCATGCTGGGATTTGATAAGGGCCTGTGGTCTGAGTCTGCAAAGTACAAGGACACCAGCACCTCCTCACCATTTGCTGGGACTGTTCCTCTTCCAAACTGGGACCTGGCCCAATGTAGCCCTGTTCCATGGGACATCACCTTCTCACCTCAGGCTTCAGCAGAGCTTGGAGGGCATCAAGATCCCTGGACCCAGCTAAGCCCTCAGATTTGAGCTTCCCCTGGGTGTTGATTTCCCCTGGGCCAAACCACCCAGGCAGCAACATGGGGCAGCCAGTGAAAAGAACTCAGCTGAGGTGGGAGCCACCCTGGGAGACTCCTTTGTGCTTTGAGAGCTTTAAGGGGTGTCCAAAAGGAGACCAAATGAGCTCCTTATGCCCCACATGGCTTGGCAGAGGCACGGGTTGCTCATATTTTTTCTGCAGTCATGACAAGACCGTGGTGACGTCCCTCCACTCACAGCAGCTCAGGTTTGAAGGAGCAGCAACAGATTTCTGCTTTCACACTGCCAAAGCCAGGCTCCATCTGCAGCTCATGCTGCAGCTGATGCTGCTCCAATCCCAACTGTTAACACGCTCCATATCTGATGCACATTGGGACCAAGGTTTGATGCCTGCACCATAGAGATTGCCCCCGATACTACAACGGTGGCCACGATGCCACTCCGCCTGCAAGTCGCTGCGGCTCACCGTGACAGATGGCTGTCACAGCACCACGGGCATAGGGACTGGCGGGGGATGGGGGCAGGGCTGGCAGACGGGAGAGGAGCAGGGAGCACACACTGCACCACTTGCGTGCCAGACTCCACATTTCGGCTTCTCTCTCGCACAGTGTACTTCGCAGAAAGCCCCCCAGGTGGGATGAGCACATAGCACTGCCCACAGTCCACGGAGCCCCCAGGAAGGAGGGAAGGACGGCAATGGAGCTGCTCACACACAGTCCTCAGGTGGGAAGAGAACAACCCGTGTCTGCAGAGAAGTGATTTGTGGCTCACTCTGGTGGCCCATGGGAATAGGGGGGGACACAAGGCCACCTGCAGTGGCCTACAAGGATGCAGGGCTAGCCCTCCGCACTGAGAGCTCTGCTCCCACACTCTTCTCCACCTCTGAAGGGTCCAGGAGCTCTTCACCGAGATCTCTGGATTAGTTCTCACAGCACGGCCCTTCCTCTCACCAAAGGCAGCAGTAGCTGCTCAGCTGGGTAAATCCAGGCAGGTTGGAGCATGTACCAGGAAGAAAAAGCCAGGCAATGTCTTCCAGTCTCCTGTCAGCCCAGCAGAGAGCTGTGTGTGTCCTCAGCCCTCGTCTGTGCCCCTGCGCCTGGGGAACTGCTTTGGCTGAACTCTGGGTGCTCCTGGTGCTCACCCAAGGCTGGGCACAGGAGCCCTGTTTGGCAGCTGGGCCAAAAACAGGGCACAGGACCTTCCCTGGGTTTAGGAGGGCTCATGCCACATCATCCAGGTAAATCTTCCCCTCCAGTTTCACCCGGGGTGGTGTGGACACAGCCCAGCGTCCCTCAGGCAGCAGCTTCCGGTGACTCAGAGGAGAAGGTCTCTGCTCCTGCACACTCCCGCATGACTCACCCCCAGGTAATGTGGGGGCTGAATCTGACACTTGCCAACGTGTCACTTGAGTCAGGCGCTGGGTTGGCTGCTTCCCCTGACACAAGCATCTTCCCTGGCTTGCCAGGGAAGCCTGCAGTTCCTTGAATCTCCAGGTATTTCTTCCATGCGTTCAAATAAAAGGCATTTCAGGACCTTTGAAATGTCTGTGGTGACTGCAGCTCCTTTCCTTCCTGGAAGCACCCCGCATACACCCCATTGTGCAGCACAGCAGGGACTGTGAGGATGTCACATCTGCTGGTGACACCGCAACTTCCCCCAAGGTCTGGGTACAGCAGGGGACATGAGGACTGGAAGGTGGCAACTGTGACACCAAAATTGCTTCCTGGGAGGCAGCCAGGGAGTCCCAGACTGATAAATGACACATCTGTTCTCTGCAAATGAACAAAAATTGGCATACGGAGGAGGAAACTGGCATCGTTAGGGGACAGATGGATAAATCTGACATATTGGGGAAGAGTCGACACAGCTCTCTTGCAGTGAATTTATTTTTTTCCAAAGCTAGTGGCTTTCTTGGAAAAAGCCAGCAGGCCCCTGGGGGTGATCCAGCAGAGAGAGGTCCCTGCATTTCCACACACAGATCTTTTGATGAGATGAGGTCAGTGGCAAAATCTGCAATAATATTGAATTAATCTGGATACTGCAGATGAATGCTAAGAATTGCAGGAGGACTTTGAGAGGCTGAGCAACTTGGTAATAAAACGAGACAAAAGCTAGTGTCAGGGAAGTGACACACACAGGGAAACCAAGCACAGGCTCATGTCTAAAGTGATGGGCTCTGAGACTGGGAGCTCTGACAGTCTGTGAAACTGTCCCCTCAGCACCCAGCAGAGGTCAAAACTGCAAAACCTCTCCATCAAGCTGATAGGAAGGGTTAGGAAAAAGGAGAGGTGATATCAGAGTTGCCACTGTTCCCTGGTCAGACCCAGCCTGTGTGTGATCCTTGTTCCCCCATCCCAAGAATACAGTAGAGCTGGAAAATGTGCAGAGAAAGGTGACAGGATGATCCAAGGCCTCTGCATATGGGGTGCCTGAAAGGTCAGCAATCTTTGGCATGGAAAAGAGACAGGTGGGGTCACAGGGCTGGGAGAGGTGGGAAGAGACAGGAATATCAGGGATAACATGAGGAGGAGACTTGGCGCATAGCAGCCCTCCCTGCTGGGGGCACTGCAGATGCTACGTGGTTTAGGAACAAGACCAGACAAATTCACAGAAAAAAAAATCCATAAATACAAACACATACTAGATACAAGGACTGGCACAAGGAGCCTTGTGAGTATTTAGAGGCAGAGATCGTGTCCAGGGGAAGTGTTGCTACACATGTGCATCAGGAGGCCATCAAAGCCTAGGCAGGATATGCCCAAAGTGTGTGCTTTTACCAAATGGAGCAAATTCCTGCAGAGAGTTTTTACAGCTCCTCAACCTCTCTGTCAAAAAAAAAAAAATCATTATGCAGTTTATATTATAATTGAGACCATGCTAATTGACCAAAAGAAGAGATGACAACTCACTGAAAGGTTTCTGCCAGCTCAGAGCTGGACCTGTGGGTCATTGCCTCAGCCGTGCCGGGCCCTGTCCCTGCCGCTGCCCTCGGCGCTGACAGCCCTCTGCACATCACAGCTGCTCTCTGCTGTGATCCGTTATTTCATTAGCACTTCGACGAGGTGTGGAGAGCCGTGGGGAGCTTCATTTCCACAAATGCAGGCGCAGCACCCTGGAGACAGGCCAGTGAGAGAGTTGGGTGACAGAGACAGGAGAAAAATTACTTAAGGACTGACACCCAGAGGGTAGAAAATGCTTCTTTCGCTGACAAATGCCAGGTTTGAGGGAAATTTCCAAACAGCCACCACAAAAACTCTTTGATGTTAATTTTTTTTCCCTCCAAAATCATTTTGTGTGGGTTCAAGCCCCAGAGAGCTGAATTGCCCCACTCAGTACCCATGGGGACAGGGAAACCAAGACACAGCAGCTACCTGCAGCTGCCTTCAGTATTTCCCCAGCAAAACCAGGACCATGGCAGGAAAACCTCATGACAGATGCTGTGGAAACAGCTCTATTATATCATGCAAATCACATGGCCTCATCCAGGCAGCCTCTACCACGCTCTGCCTGGCCAGGCTGACGTTCTCAGGGCTCCGATCACAGCACAAATTTAATCCATCCGTTGCTGGCCCTCCATGGGGTTTTATTTGCTCCTACCAAGGGGTTTGACCCTCCAAGGGCACAGCAGTGTCCAAGTGGGACAAAATGCCTGAATTCCTCCTCTGGAGGAACAAAGGAAGCAGGACCATCTGGGAGAGCACAGACTGAACTCGATAGCAAGTGGTAAAGTGGAATTGATTGGAGCCGCCTGCACTCATCGATCTGAGGCTGAGCAAACTAAGGAGCTGGAGCGTTTGCAGCTCAATCAGAGCAACCTGTTGGTGGGGGCCTGTGCTATGGGGCTTGCAGGGGGTCTCAGTGCCCCGGGAAAGTGTTAATGGTGGGTTTGATTAATCCAGCTGCAATAGCTACACTCACACAGCTGGGTCCTTCTCCAGACAGACTCACTGGTTTACATTGCCTTTGGGGTGTGAATCATCTCTGGCATCCCTTTATATCTCTTAATAGGGCTGTCATCAGCCATCAAGAAGATGGGCTCAGTGGACAAGACCAAAACAGCGGCCATTCCTCCCACGGAGAGAAGATCAATTGCTTTTGCCATCAGCCCAGCATCTCCAAACGGGCTGAGAGGCAGAAAATGAAGGTGAATTGATAGAGGAGCTCAATAGGTGAAGAGGTGAGGGCTGGCAGGCTGCCTGGCAGCACATGCCTTCCTGTTTTCTACCCACTCAGCAGCACAAAGCTGGGTTAAGAGGTGCCTGTGTGAAGGCCATAAATCCCTGCGGCAGGAGGAGGCTCCTGCTGTGCACAGACAGAGGCAGAGTCAGAGCTGGGAATGGCAGCTAGAATCAGGCAGGGCACACATGGACATGTGGAAGTGTTTAACTGGGGCTGCAGGGTGGCTGGTTCTCCCCTGGGACACTTTTGTCAAATCCCATCTTCAGCTGGACGTTGGACACACAAGGAAAGGGCTCATGAGAGAAGTTGCTGCAGGTTCTGTGCCCCTTGGGGATTGAACAGGACATACATTTTTGTGACCATTTTTCTTGATTTCTGAGCATTGGAGCCAAGCAAGAAGATCCCTCAACATAACCTAGCAGAAAATCAGTCTGTTATAGCCTGTTTACCTTCCCTTCCAGTCTTCTCACTGGCAGACTGGAAAAAGTCCTGTGAAGCTCAGGCTTTAGAAGAACCAGAACCATCTCATGCTATTGTGAACTCATAAAGCCTCTGGAGAGCATCACAGCTGAACACTCATATCAAGAAGTGCTGGAGTCCTTCTCCTTCAGTCCTGGCTGTATGTTTCACAAGCTAGAATCACAGAATGGTTTGGGTTGGGAGGGATCTTGAAGTAAATCCAGTTCTTCCCCCTGCCATGGACAGGGACAACTTCCACTAGACCAGGTTGCTCCAAGCCCCATCCAGCCTGGCCTTGGAAAGTTTAAGTGATAGGGCAGCCACAGCTTCTCTGGGCAACCTGGGCCAGGCCCTCCTCAACCTCACAGCCAAGAATGCCTTCCCAATGTCCCGTCTAACCCTGCCCTCTGGCAGTGAGAAGCCATTCCCCCTTGTCCTGTCCCTCCAGGCCCTTGTCCAAAGTCCCTCTCCAGCTCTCTTGGAGCCCCTTTAGGCACTGGAAGAGGCTCTCAGGTCTCCCTGGAGCCTTCTCTTCTCCAGGCTGAACAATCCCATCTCTCTCAACCTTTCCTCCTAGCAGGTGGCCTTGTGCTCCAGCCCTCAGACCATCTTTGTGGCCCTAGGAGAAGAGGGGGAGGTGGATGGTGGGACAGGACAAGGTTAGGTTGCTTGCAATTGTCTCCCAGTTCAGGTGTGCTGTGTTTCATTCCCAAATCCCACCTAAACCCTCACCTCCAAAGTTATCCCTGCCCCAGGACACTTCCTTGCTCTTGCTCCATCCAGCTCTGACCCAGCAGTGTCTGTGGGTGTGGGTATATGGGATGCTGGGCTACATGGTAGAGTTGCTCTGATTCCCTCAGGAAGGGAGGTGGGATTTCATCAGCAGAGCAATTCCCGAGCTGGATTTATGGCCTCTAAATAGCCAGAGGGACAGCACTGGCCTGCACCAGTGGTTTTTCATCATCAGTAAAACACAGAACACCTCTTCACAGCACTGGTATCCGTCCTGCCTCCCGGGCACCAGTGCTGCTCCTGGAACTGCTTTAGGGATCTGGGACAAAAAGAGGAGGTAGTGGGGATCCTTCTGCCTCCCATCTGCCTTCTTGAGACCAGGTAAGGAGGCCAGGAGCTGCCCCAGCAAGGGAACAGCTGGAGAGGCTGCTCAAGGGGCAGAGCAGCCGAGACAGCCATGCAGTGATGAATTGCTCTTGTCCTTGTGCCAGCCACAAGATTTATGTTTGTGCCATGGATTGGCAACTTCTGGGCCCAGCAGCACTCTCTGCCTGGCTGCACCAGTGTTTTGACATTGCAGGCACCCTTAAAATCCCACTGAATGCAACCCACAGGCTCACATAAAATGCACGGAGGGACAGAGCAGGGTGGAGAGAGTAGAGAAGCCTGCCTGGAGCAGCCATCCTGCCCAGGTGCTGAGCAGAGCCTGAAGGGATCAGGTCACCCAGCAGACAGATGGGTCCCTTGATGCTCCCACAAGCTCATCCCTTTTCCTCCATGCTGTCTGAACATATCCTGGCAGGTCTGAACTATCCAGACAAAACCACATGGCAAAGGGCTGTTGGGGCCCTGACAACCTGGCACAATTTTCTTAGTTGTCGCCCAGTTCTGTTGGGAAGAGCAGCCAATGGCAAGGAAGTTGTGCTGGAATTGGGCCACCACTACCAGCAATGAGTGGCAGCAGCTTCATCCCTCCTCCTCCTCCTCCTCCTCCCCCTCCCCCTCCCCCTTCCCTTCCCCCTCCCTCTTCCCCCTCCCCCTCCTCCTCCACACCCACCAGGCCCCGCAAGACACTTATCTCTGTGTCCACCTGCACCTCCCTGCTCCCTTGCACCTTTGGCTGACTCCCTTGTATTGCTGCAGTGTTAACTCAGTCATGCCTGTTCCAGCAGTTGAGGTCACTGTAATTCTGTCATGTCCTTGCTTCCAGAAACATCTGCAGCAGTTGTCCAGGCCAGCATGGAGCTGGGCTTGTCCCTTCACCAGGGACACAGCCCAGCTCATGGCATTAAGACAGCATGGAGGAAGGCACAAGAGGCCAGGCACAAGGCAGCACCAGGACTTTCTCCCTTCACAAGCTCATACGCTGGGATTCAGAGGTTGCAGTGATCCCACCTCCATGGCTCAGCTACACCTGTCTTGCAGGTGTCTGGTGGTTGGATCTCGCCCCAAGGTGCAGCCAAGGGGATGATGATGGTGTCAAACACTCTGGACACAGGAGGAGACACACGTCTCCTTCCAGTGTCGCTGCACTCCCTTTACATCCAGCACGAGGACACAGGTGGTGACAGGGCTGGCCACCTGATGAGCAGCAGCAGAATCCCTGCAGACCTGTGGGAGGCACCGACTTGGTGAGCTGATGAGGGAGGTAGAAGGGCGACACTGAGGCAGGAGGCCACCATGTCATCCACAGATACCAGCAAAGAGTCTCTCCTCCACCATCCCTTGGTCAGCCAGGTTTGATGTGGAGAGCATCTCCCACTGCAAAGGCTCCCACCATTGCTGAGAGACCAACATGCACACCATGCCCACCAGCAAAGTGCTGGGGGCAGGATGAGGCAGGCATAAACAGAGGGAGGACACAAAAGACTATTCTATCTTCCTCCACCACTCTGAGCTCTTTTGGGCTGGATATGAGCAAGATGACCTCAGGATGGCAGGAGCAATGACTTCATGGAGTAATCAAGGTGCACAGGGCCTTCCTCTAGTTTTGCCCCAAGCCTCGGGAGGACTGTTTTAGATTTAGGATTTGCCAGCTGCAGCAGATCCCCAAGGATGGATGTGGTCCAGGGACATACCCCTGCCCATCCCAGCTGTACAAGACCCCTGCCTCTCCCTGCACCTCCTCCCACGGGAGGTGTGTGCTTACAAGCAATGATCTCATGGCACACACAGCAGAATTCTCTGTGACCAGCTTCTTCCCAGGGGATGAGTCATTCGGGCCATCTCAGCGCCTTGAAGTGCTGCTGTCGCTCTAAAAATACTTTACCTCAAGAAATCCTTTTGATCCCAGGTGTTTGGAATTCTTTGCGTTATCTGTGAAAATGAAAGAGCCTTTAACGCTGGGAGCGGTGGGGAAAGGCAGAGTCGTTAACTACTGATGTGTGTTTGAGCAGGAGGAGCTGCAGCACAGGCCGATCCCTGCTGCTGTTTGGGCACAGGGACCGTTTAGTTCTTAGTGCCTCTCTTCTTCTCCCGTCCCTTCGTGCCCAGCTGCTCGTTAATCCCGTGCTCGGGAGAAACTTTACTCCCTGAGAAAGGCGGGGTGGGGGGTGAGAGGTGGGGTTAGAGCCGGGGGAATGGGGTAGCCTGGGCGCACAAGGGAAGGGTCGCGTGAGGGCTGGGAGGCGGGTCGGGATCCGGAGCGGAGCAGGGAGCAGGGCCAAGGGTAGCGGGAGAAGGTGAACGCCGCGGCTGGGGTGGGACACAGGCCGGGGCCTGGGAGCGTGAGGGGCCTCAGCGCACCGGGGGCCGGGGGGATCGCGGGGCCGGGCGCGGCGCGGGGGTCCCGTCCGGGCCCGTCCCGGCCTGCCCGGTGCCCTCGGGGCGGGCCCGGAGCGCGGCGCGGGCGCCGCTGCCGCGGAAAAGCGCGGGGAGCGGCGGGGCCCGGCCCCGAGCGCGTCACCGCCGCCAGCGCCAAGGCCCGCCGCGCCGCCCCGCCCGCACAGAGCCCCGGTAGCGCGCCGTGATCGTATAGTGGTTAGTACTCTGCGTTGTGGCCGCAGCAACCTCGGTTCGAATCCGAGTCACGGCATCGCCCGGGCGGTACCACGGCACACGGGCTCTCGTTTTTTGGGTATTTATTTTTTTTGCCAGTTTCACGCGGGCCTCCCGAATTTTTGGGTGTTTTTTGTCACGCAGCGCCGATGTTTCACCTGTGTTTCCCTCCCCCCGTTTAATTTCGCGGCTCCCGGAGAGGGGAGGAGGGGAGGTGCGACGGGGAACGAAATAAAAGGACGTGAAATGAAATTACATTAAATTAGATAAAATAAATAAAGTAATTAAATAAAATTTAAACACGAGACAAAATAATATAAATAGCTGGAGAAGAGAAGAGAAAAGAGAAGAGAGAAGGGGAAAGGGAAAGGAAAGGGTAAAACTGAAATAAGAATTAAATTAAAAAACTAAATTAAGAAAAAAGTATGGTAAGATACAAAAATAAAATATAATAATAAAATATTATTTTAAAAAGTAGATTGAAGAGAATAAATTAATTATAAAAATTAGCCAAATAACTAAATTAAAAAATAATATATATAGAAATATTAAAATAGATATGAAATATAAAGTGAAATGGAAAATAAAATATAATAGAAAAACTAAATTAAAAAATAAAATTAGATTACAAAAATGTAACTATATACACAAATAAATACATTCAAAAATAGAAAAGAAACTAACGGCTATAAAATCAAATAGATAAAAATTTTGAAGTGAAATGAAACAAAAAAAATAAACGGAGATAACATGAAGTATAAATGAATACAAACAAAAAAAATTTACAGAATAATAACGATAATAACTCGCAGAGGCGAGCGAAGAAGGCAAAAACGAGAGCCCGTGTGCCGTGGTACCGCCCGGGCGATGCCGTGACTCGGATTCGAACCGAGGTTGCTGCGGCCACAACGCAGAGTACTAACCACTATACGATCACGGCGCGCTACCGGGGCTCTGTGCGGGCGGGGCGGCGCGGCGGGCCTTGGCGCTGGCGGCGGTGACGCGCTCGGGGCCGGGCCGGGGCCGGGGCTGGGACCGAGATGGCCCAGCAGGCTCTGTCGCTCTGGCCAAAATCCACGGGGAGAGCGAGGAGTGTTTGTGCACGCGCACCGGGCGGCACGTGAACGCCCCGAGTGCCCCGCGGTGTCATTAATGAGCGATCTCTGAGCTGATTCCTGCCAGCCCAGGTGTTGGCGCCCATCGCTCCGCCACTCCCTGCACAAACAAGGAGCGGGAGGTACCAGTGGGGCGCAGGCAGCTGGGGATGCAATTCCCGCCATCCCGCATGAAAAAGTGGTTTCCAACACACTGGCACGGAATGCTTTTGGTGGCTGCCACCCCATCCTACTCAGGGACCAGGGAACGTGACTTCACACCACTGAAGCACACCACGCGTGCCCCACTCTTTATTCTTTTGGGGAAAGCATTTCCTGGGGTGGAGTAAAGTTTGCATTTCTGCCTTCGATATCTCCCCTCGAGGCTCGTTTAGATGAAGTCTCGTGGGTGGCACAGTGCCCTGCGCGGCCACACCACGGGGTGCCCCGGCCGTGAGCCCCGGGAGGAGCCGGGGTGGCCACGGCAGTGCCCAGCCCAGCTCTTTGGACCGAGCTGTTAATGGGTAACCAGGGTACGGTCCGGGAGCTGCGGGGCCGGCGGGGCTGGCGGTGAGTGCGCGGGGACAGCAGATGCCAGGGCGGGGGGAGCCGCGGGGCACGGGCAGGGCACGAGGCCACAGGGGCGTGAAGGCGTGGGGGGACAGGGGTGCGAGGGCATGGGGTGTGAGGACATGAAGAGGGGTGTGGGATGCAGGGACATAGTGGGGAGGGCAGAGGGGAACCACGAGCCCGTGGGGGCCCACAGGGGACAGGAGGGCATGGAGGGCATGGGGATTGTTTGAGGACACGGGGCGGGGATGTGGGGGCACCCACCTGCTGCCTGTCCGTGTGGCCCCAGCCCTGAAGGGCAGGGCAGCCAGTGAGGCTGCACCAAAACAAAAGGTAATGAGCTGACAGAGGGATGGTACCAGGAGGGGGAGGGACATGGAGGTGGCATCAGCCCAGGGAACCTGGAAGGCACTGAGCCTGGGAAGGGTGGGAACAGCCTGGAACCCTGGGGGCTCCTGGAACTCTGGGAGATCCTGGAAGGGTCACTGAGCCCAGGCAGGTCCTGGGGAGTGCCCTTGAAGTGGTGGTGAACTTGGGCAGGAGTGTCCTTCTGATCCCTGCCAGCATCCTGGTGAGATATCCCTGAGCTGCAGGAGCACCAGGGGTGCTGGAGACCCTGGAGGGAGGTCTGAGGTCCTGGTTTCCCAACACGGCCCTGTGTCCTGCCCTGCTGCTGGGGAACCAAGACCCCAGGGACAGAGGGGGACCACCATGCCCCAGTGGTCCCCTGTGGCAGCTCTGCCAGCCTGTGGAGCCCCACACCACCTTCAGCTGCTGTGAGGTCCCATGCTGAGGGGAATCTTCTACAAAACTACTCACACTCACCAGTTTCATTTGGGGCTGCATCCCCTCCCTTCAGTGGGCCCTGATCTCACATTTTGAAAGCTGACAATGACCCTGCTACCTCCTTCTCCACACAGAACTCTACAACTCTCCTCAAAGGAAAGACTACTTCTTACTACCTCTGTCCTCACACAGAAGTGCTCCAACAGTAGATCACTGCCTTGCCTGCAGCTTCTCTGCTCTTCCCTCATTCTTCTCCAGGTAAAGGAACCAGGAGGGTGTCCAAATGGGATGATACTCCAAGAATTCCTGCCCTGGCATAACACTGGTTCCTCTGGCTTTGCTGAACCAGTTGTCTCAGTGTGATCCTCCTTTAGGACCAGTCGCCATGCAAACTACCACTCATCCCTAACCCTCACTCCTGCACTGTGCTAGTTATCAACATGGAAGGATCTTCTTCCTTATCTGGCTTGCTTGCACCAAGACCTTTCAATGAAGGATGCAGCCAGATTTACTTTTTGAAAAATCCCACTTGCAAAAGGGGTCACAGAGGCGGGTGGACACCGCCACCAATTTGGAGGGGGAGTACCAGCACTTCCTGATGCATATAATACTCTCCTATAATTCCTTGGAAACACAGAAGAGCAAAGACCTCCCCAGAGTTATAGGAGAACAAGGAATTCAGCACACCAGCCCTATGGCCTGAGGACCCCATGAGATGGTCCCTTGATGTGCTGGTGCAGGAGCTGTTCTGAGTCCCTGCTGCAAAGGGTGTTCTCCTCTCAGAGACCCAAAACGGAAAAGCAGAGAGGAGCACTTGACCTTCCCCAGAGGTGATTGCATCTCTCTCTTCCCAGCCAACACTGGTCCCTCCCAGTACTGCTGCTCTGATGCATTGAAGCTGCAGAACTTCTGGAGATGGAAGGAAACCACATAACCCTAGACAGCCTTGATAAGGGCATAGATAACCTAGCTTTCAGCATGGAGGTAAGTTTTCCCTTTCTCTTTCCCTTTCCCTTTCCCTTTCCCCTTCCCCTTCCCATCAGGGTACAGGGTGCTCCATCTAATCATGTTTTCTAGGCAGAGGAGAGGCACGATGAGGAAAATGATGGTCCAAGTGGTGAGACCAAAGAGGAGAGGAGAAAAGAAGGGAAAGGGAGATTCTCCTCCTGCTGCAGGTAGGATAACCCCCACAGATGCATGTGCTCTGCCAGAGACAAACTTGATTTGGGAGCAGAGTAGGGTTGCATTGACCACACATGGGGGACAATGTCTGATGGGTCCATGTGGCCTTGTAAGGGGGCAGTGGCAGGTCTTTGTCCCCATAGCAGCCACCCAGTGCCAGATTCCACTCATGGTGCCAGGGTGTCAGGATGTGTGGACCATGGCACACTGTTACCACTGTGCTGGAAGCACCTTGTGGGAGGCATGGTCATGACCAAGGTCCATTGAATTGGCTTCAGGTGGGTTGGATTGGGTTGGGTTGATCATCCACATGCATCTTCTGCATCTCTCATGTCTCTGGCATGTGACTCTCCCCAGGAAGGCCCTGCAGCCAGCATCCAAGGCAAAGCACTTCTGCAAGTCTCATTCCAAGGTGTTGAGAAGGGTATTCCTGGGGCTTCTTGGAGTAGGTGAGGACTTCCTGGCACTGAGACCCCACCTCCACATCCCTTTTAAGCTGGCTGTGCCCCCAGCCTCCACACACTGAACATGGTCACTCGTGTGGAGGTTGTATCCACTCCCAGCCCTCACTGCCTGCCCCTTCCTCACCCCACCGCTCCTATCCAGGACTATCTGCACCTCACTGTCCTCCCCTTTCTCCACCTGCCCAAAAGGTTGCTGTGCCCCTTCTGCTCCCTGCTGGGGTTGTGCTCCTTAAATGCTCCTTGTGCAAAGATGGGAACCTTGAGGGTGGCCAGGGGAGGATATTTGGAGGAAATGGACCTCACTGTTGGCCCCAGTTAGTGTTATGAACCTGTGATCCTACAGCCCTGATGTTTCTGACCCCCAATGTGCCTTCTCCAGCCTACCTGTGCTACTTCATTGCGGCCTGTTACCTCAACTTCCAGCGAGCCCTTGCCTTGGTGGTCATGACAGCTGTGGTTGTCTTCTTTGTCTGCTGGAGCTTCTTCAAGAAGCACTGTGGGGCAAAGGTACTGCTGCTCCTCCGCCCTGTTTGGAAATGCTTCCAGAAGTCCTGGTCATGGCTGAAATGGTGAGTCAGGAGAAGGCAGAGCCAGATCCCTCCCAGCACGTGGGTCCCCTCCCATGGCTGCCCTGCCAGCACAGCCACAGCCGGTGGTGTTGGGCATGTGCTCTAGTGCCATGCAGGCACCTCATGAATGACAAGGCATGGCCCAGCCTGGAACCTCGTAAAAGCCATGGCAGAAACTCTGCCTCTTCTGTTTGAGCCCCAGGTTTCTTCAGATACATGGACCTTACAGTGGCAACTCCTGCACAATTGTCTCCTGCCCCTCATGAACTGCTCTTCCCATGGTGACATCCTCTTGCTGACAGTCTGGGGTTTCCCTTGCAGGCTGCTGTGGGGGGCCCTCCTGGTGGGCCTGATCGTGTGGCTGGCTTTGGACACTGCCAGAAACCCAGAGCAATTAATCTCATTAGGTGGCTTCTGCGTTTTGGTGCTGTTCCTCTTTGCCTGCTCCAAGCACCACAGTGCGGTACGTGCTTCAGGTGTGGCTTGGCCATCAGTCACCTTGCAGGAGGTGGCCACCAAGCACTGGAGAACAAGTGCTTCCTTCCCTTGGACATCCCCTTCCCTGGAGGAAGCAGAAGTCCAGCAGAGCTCCTGGGCAGAGCTGGGCACAGCCAGGGCAGCTGGTTGGGTGGGTGGATCCCCAAAGCCACCTCACCGCTCTTCTTCGCACTGCTCTCCTTATCACCTCCCAACCCACAGTGCCTCCATCCTGTTCTCCACCATGTCCCTTGCAGTGTGTCAGATCCAGAGACCCAGCACCAGACTCATTCCTGAGCTTCGGGTGCTGTGCATGGAGAGTGGGCCTGAGCTTTGGGTGCCCTGGGGAACTTGGTCAGAAGTGACTGAAGTCCCAGTGGCTTCCAGCCCAACCTGCTTCAATGTTTTGGGTAATCCCTCCTTCTGTCCTACAAAGGGTTAATGAAAAGGCAGTTTTTGTCTAGCAGGTCTGTGCTACCAGGCAACCGTCAGAAGGTCTTTATGCTTGTCTCCTGGGTCAGCCTGGCAAGTTATGTTCCAAACCGTTCCAGAGTCCCACCAACTCCTTTTCTTCCTCTGCCACCAACCCGAGGGGTGGGAGGGGTTTCTGTGTCACTTCATTGGTGTCCCCATGACCCTCACCCAGGGCACAGTGTATGGTGTTTTCTATGTGCTGAAAGGGAAGTCTGTAGGGCTTGACAACATCTCAGTCCCCGTTCTGCTTTTGTCCCAGGTGTCCTGGAGAGCTGTTTTCTGGGGTCTCGGCTTGGAGTTCCTCCTTGGAGTCTTCGTCCTCCGAACAAGCCCCGGTGTCCAAGCTTTCCGGTGGCTGGGTGACCAGATCCAGGTACTGCATCTACTCATCCCATCCCATGCTTGCACCCTGGGATTAACAGGAAGAACAGAGGGTGGCATGGGCTGGGGAAGTGGGAGGCACTGCACGCTCCCAAACATTTTTGTTGGGGACTGGAGGAAAGCCAGCTCTTCCCTGGTTTTCTGCAGCAGCCCAGGCCCCTTGGTATGGTCTCCCTTGCAGGCTGTAGCAGAGCCCTGTGGCTCTGGGACAGCCCACCAGTGTCCCCAGCTTAGGTTTGAGTGGGTCATTCTGTGGTGTGCAGTGAAGTGAGCTGTGGGACTGGAGGTACCAGCTGCCTGCTCGGCAGAAGTGAGATGTCAGGGAAGGACCTAATGGAGATCTCCATCCTACTGTGTAACTTCTTCCCTTGCAGGTCTTCCTGAGCTACACCACAGCTGGCTCTGGCTTCGTCTTTGGGAACACACTCATTGAAGAAGTCTTTGCCTTCCAGGTCAGCTGGGGAATGGGATGTGGAGAGGTTTTCTTCTGGTCTGGCTCCTTGCTGGGTCCTGGAAGGCACAGAGCTAAATGCAGCCAGATTTGGTGCAGTAGAGCTCAAGCATCTCAGAGATGTGTCTCCCTCAGCTTTGTATCCATCTGTGGATCTCCTCAGTGCCATGGGGGATTTGCACTGATCCCTGTCCCTCCTGCCAGCCTGGCCAGTGTTGTGACACCCAGTAGCATAGAGCTGGCTATGCAATGCCATGCCATGCCCAGCTCTTGGTCCCCAAGTGTGCCTGTGTGTGTCTCAGCTCTCCTTTAATCCTGTACCTTGCCTGCAGGCCCTGCCCATCGTTGTGTTCTTCAGTTGTGTGATGTCCATCCTCTACTACCTTGGCATCATGCAATGGATCATTCTCAAGGTAGGGCCTCACTCCTGGATCTGGGATGGCTGTGGAAAGGAGATGAACCTGATGGGCTCTCTGACTATTACAGTCAGCTGGGGGATGTCCCAGGAAAGTTGTCCCGGTACTAATTGGGGGTGATTTTTCCTGCTTGAAAGATTAGACACAAACACCATCTTTCTTGCATGTCCTTCTGAGAACGCCCAACCCTAGGGCTGATGTTTCTGATCCCAAGACCACCTCTGTGCAGAGGTCAAACAGTGCTCTGCTTCATGGGGATGGTGACAGGGTGCCAGAAGCCTCTGTCAACACGGTGGCCTTGTCTTTCCCCAGATTTCCTGGCTGCTTCAGGTCTCGATGGGCACCACCGCCACTGAGACCCTGAGTGTGGCAGGGAACATTTTCGTGGGCCAGGTAAGGTCCTGGGCAGGACATCCAGTTCCTCAGTGCTTGTGGCTGAGCCTGCACTGGAGAAAGGGTCTTGTCCTCTCTTCTTAGGAGACCTGAGGCCCTGTGTGGCCCTGTCTCAAGGACAGCAGAGCTTTCTCTTCCGCAGACTGAAGCCCCGCTGCTCATCCGCCCATACCTCCCAGACATGACCTTTTCAGAAATCCATGCTGTGATGACTGGTGGCTTTTCCACCATCGCCGGCAGTGTGATGGGTGCCTACATATCCTTTGGGGTGAGTACATGAGTAGATGTATGCCACATGCTCCCTGCTGCAGGGTCCTGACATGCAGGAACTTCCATGGACTTGATGGTGGGACAAGAAACCCAACTGGTGCCTCATGGTCCCCTTTCATACGTAGGATGGGGGCAGGGTGTCGAACTTCACCTTGTCCCAAAGACAGGTCCAGCCTCACCGTTGCTGGCCTGCTCAGAACCTTGGAGTCCTGCCAGGTAGAAGGCAGTGCCATGGGACTCTTACTGTGTGTCCTTGCACAGCAAGCAGGGCAAATCGCACGGAATCATGGGACTCTCTAAGGGTCTCTGATCCACCCTCCTGCCCAAATGAGGTTATAGCAAAGCCCCAGGGGATGCTCAGGGCTTTGTCCAGGTTGATGGTGAACATCCCTATGGATGGAGATCTCCCCCCCACCTCTGTGGTTTTCCCCACAGGTGCTTCAGTCACAAGAAAATTTTTTTCCTTATATCTAAGTGGAATTTCCCCACTAGAACTGTGCCAGTGATTCTCACACTTTCATGGGTCCCACTGACCAGTGTCTTCCCTCCAACCCCCTTTCACATGGTCAGAAACAGCCATAACCATCCCTGCCAACCCTCTTTTCTCCCAGCCAAACAAGTCCTGCTCCTCCAGCATCACCTCGATGCTCCTGGCCCTGACTCTGAGGGATGCCCTCTCCAGTTCATCAGTGCTCTGTCATGGGGAATAAACCTTCCTCTTGACCTACTACCGGAGCTCCTGGCACTTAGACATTAATTAGCCTTCTTAAATGGGAAAGTAAGGGTGGAAGTTCAGAGAAATGAGACTTTGCCAGGGGATGGGCAAGGCTGGGAGCTTGGCCCTTCATCAATGGGTAGAAGTTCACAATGTTACACAGCCTATTGTTCTGATACCAATAAAAAGTGACAGGGAAGGGACATGAACCATCATGATTAAGTCAAAGAGCAATAGAGGTTGGCATCCCCAAGGACACGATCGCTGCAGCTCCAGCAATGCCTCCATCTAGGCGAGCTGCCCCAAGGGTGTGGCTGTGGCTGCTTAGATGGGAAAACCAGCCAGTTTTCGCACCCTGAGCAAACAGAGACCCCTGAACTGCTGAAAGTGTCACTGGCTGATGTCAGCCCCGTGCTGGAATGTCGTGGTGTGCCATGTCACAGGGCACAGCCTTGCACAGAAGTGCCTAAGCCCCTGGTCTGCACGTTGCAGATTGATGCAGCATCGCTGATCGCAGCCTCTGTGATGGCTGCGCCCTGCGCCCTCGCCATGTCCAAACTCATGTACCCCGAAGTGCAGGAGTCCAAGTTCAAGGGCAAAGCAAATGTCCAAATCGACAGTGGGTGAGTGTGAGGAGGTGGGTGGTGGTGTGGGGCTGCACTGGGCTGGGGCTGCACTGCGGAGTGGAGCGTTCTGCCACTGTGGGGAAGCTGTGGGGGCAGTTTGGGGCACAAATGGACACTGCGGGTCGCCCAAGGCTGGGAGAGCCTGTGGTGGTCAGATATCCGTGGAGTGCCACCTGACCTTGCACAGGGGATGCCTGGCCAAATGAGTACATTGGGGTCTTTTTCCACGCAGGGAAGAGCAGAACATTCTGGAAGCTGCCAGCAATGGGGCTGCTGCCTCTGTGGGGCTCGTGGCCGGCATTGCAGCCAACCTCATCGCCTTCTTGGCAGTGCTGGAGTTCATCAACTCTGCTGTGCGCTGGTTTGGGGAGATGGTAGACATCCAAGATCTCACTTTCCAGGTATCTGCAGGAGCAGACCCATGGTCTGGGCTGCCAGACCCTGCATCTCCCACCCATCCCCACCTTTGTCCGCTGCCTTAGGCTGTTGAGATCCTTGCTGAGTGTTTGGCAAGTGGGTGTCCAGGCTGGGGGCTATGCAGATCAGCTCTGAGTTGTTCCCATCCGGCATGCTTTTCCCAGGTGATCTTATCCTATGTCCTCATGCCTGTGGCCTTTCTTATGGGGGCAGACTGGGAAGACTCACCAGTGGTGGCTGAACTCCTGGGGATCAAGATCTTCCTGAATGAGTTTGTGGCGTACCAGCAGCTGTCCACGTACAAGAAGAACCGTCTGTCAGGCTTGGAGGAGTGGGATGGGAACCGGAAACAGTGGATATCTGTGAGGGACACCTGTGGCACTGCTAGGCACAGGGCAGGGATGGAGCCAGCTGGAATGGGCATGGGACTTGGCCAGGCAGATTGGTGGTGGGCAGGCAGGGGGATCATAGAGTCATTTAGGCTGGAAAAGTCCTGTAAGATTATCAAGTCAGGATGACAGTGCTGGGGGTAGGAGGGCACCTACGGCCAACTAGACTTGGATGTTCTTCAACTGCTGGGTATGGGAGGAAGGAGTCAGTGAAACCCTTTTGCATTTATCCTGCTCCTTGATGGGACAGATCATGATGCTATAGGGCCCCCTGTCCTCACAGCCCAGCCTCTCCCAGGGACAGCCTTTATCCTTGCTCCCAAAAATAGCCAAAAAAGTGCTGGGGTGGGGGACTTATCTCCATCATGTCTGTCTGGGCTGGGAGATCTGACATGGTGCTCAGCTCTGAGCGCTCTGGGGCTGCTCCTGGGCAGAGGTGACCAATCCCTGTGTCCTCCAGGAGCGAGCTGAGAGCATCAGCACCTTTGCCCTCTGCGGATTTGCCAACTTCAGCTCCATCGGGATCATGCTGGGAGGCCTGGGTGAGTGTGACTCATATCCTGGGTGCCTAGGCATGAGACAGGGGTATCCTGGGCCAGGTACCAAGGGCTCTTCTGGGAAGGAGGAATTTGGTGCCCTCAAGCCTCCATATTTGGTCTCTGCCAGATAAGAGACAGGATTTGCATAAGGTGATAGGGGTGACTTTGCACTGCACCCATGGGCAAGGTCATGAGCATGTCCCACAAGCCTGAGTGCCACCCAGCCATGGGGCAAAGAGCAGAAACTCTGGTGCTGGGACTGCTGAGGGCTCTGGTTGATCACCCATGGGTGCAAGGTGGGCACAATGCTCTGCCAGCACCCACTACTGCCAGGACAGGCAGACAGTGTGCTGGGTGCTGGCTGAGACCACCAAATCCTCCAGACAGTAGTAGTTAGGGTGAGCAGGGCACTGTGTGACAGAGCCAGCTGGGGACCAGGGACACACCCTTATCTGTGCCAAGCCCAGGGTAAAGCCAGAGCAAGGATGTGACTCCCCCTGGTCTCTGTTTTGCCCCTGCAGGCTCCATAGCACCCCAGCGCAAGGGTGACTTTGCCTCCATGGTGCTGCGGGCCCTGCTCACCGGCATCTGTGTCTCCATGCTCAATGCCTGCCTGGCAGGTAAGTCCCTGCCCACTGCCAGTGGGGCCAGAAGGATCTGGGGAGGGACTGGCACAGAGCTGAAGACCCCTATAGATGCAGGTTCAGGGATGGGGGTGGCTGGTCAAGCCCAATAGCTCCCCTGGGACCCCTCATCCTCATCTGGACTGGGATGGGGACATTTCAAGGGCAACATCTGGTGTACTGCAAGAAGCTCCCTGCAGTCTCAGGGAGTGACTGGGACAGCTCATGGGACCTGCACTTTCCCAAGTACAGGATTTGCTTGTCAGGGTATGGGATTTGTGAGCAGGATTGGGGTAGGACTCACAAGTATGATATGGGATTTGAATCCATGGTCCCTCTCAAGTCCCAGACCTTGTTCTCCAGGTCTCCTCCATGTGCCAACGGAAGTGGGTGACTGTGCAGCATTCTTCAGCACCGCCAACTTCAGCACTACCAGCTACACCATATACACCTGCTGCAAGCAGCTCTTTGCCAGGTAGGTGTGAAGGGCCCCAGAGCTTCCTGGTCCTGTACGGGGACTCAGGTGGTGGGGCAGCAGTTTGTCCTGACCATGTGTCTCTCCTTCCAGCTCAGTGCTGGAGAACGGGACGCTCTCCTTCACAGGATCCTGGGCCGGGCAGGCAGAGAGCGTGGTGTGGCTGACGGAGTGCTGTGGGCACTACAACCACACCTCCTGTGCAGGGACAAACTAGAACCGTGGGAGCCCCAGGGTCTGCAAGGCTGGCCCCAAACGGAGAAAAAACCCTGACAGACACAAGTGTCTTCTCCACTCCAGTGCTGACGGACAGTCATGTGCACCTTGCAACCAGCACCCTTAGGTGCTGCCCCCATGGACATAAAGGGACCTGCTCCCAAATAAATTATGGCAACCCCTGTGTGCTTGCTCTCAGACCCTCACCTGCAGCTGTCCCACACAGCACAAGGTGTTTTGATGAGGCTGCCCCCCATGCTCACTGCAGACCTTGCAAGCCAAGCCCCCACCCACTGCCAGCTTTAGGGTCCAGCCACAGCCACCCTCTTTTCCCCATGGGGCATCGATGGGGGTATAGCCAGTACTTGAAGATGTTTCCTTTCCCCAAACACAAAGCTGCCCCATCCCCCTGTGCTTGGGCACATCTTTCCCACAGGGACCACAGCACCAGGGAACAGGCCAGTCCTTCTCATTTTATTGCACTCGAGAGCACCCAGTCGCCAACAGGGCCACATTATGTACACTGGTATTTTACAATCACCCAGCGACAGAAGACCAGGACTCAGAGCACACTGTGCTCCCAGCCCGGCCCCTTCCCTTCGCCAGGCTGCACTGAGCCACTGTTTGGGAACCCATCATGCAGGGGGGGTGTCACTGGCATCCAGGACCCTGCTCCAAAGCCCCAGGGAGGCTGATGCTCTGCAGCACGATGAAGCCGACAGCGCTGGGGCTCTCCGTGAGCCCCCTGCCCGCTGCCGTGCTCCTTCAGCTGCTGCACGCCTGGGCGAGCTGACAGGCACAAGGGAGGCCTGATGCAATGGAGGGTGCTTTACTTTCCAGCATGAACATCACTGCCTGTCCATCACTGGCTCCTGCCATGGGGCAGCAGGATTTGGAGTGGGTGCTGCCAGCTGCTGCTGGAGTCCGGCATGTGCCAAGCAGGAGTGATGCTAAGCAAGCATGACACATCGTGCTGTGGGGCTGGGGTGGATGGGTGTATGGGGTCTGTGTATGGCAGGGGGACAAGGAGGAGCAAGTCCTGTGGGCTGGACACCCACACATGCCAAGGCAGAGACTGGCATGGAGGGGCGGTCATCCCTGCTCCTCAGCGTCCCACGTGAGGTAGAACATTCGTACTGTGGCACTGGCCAGCAGCATAGCAGCACCATCACCCTCAGCAGCTGCCCAGCAAGGGGGTGGGAAACTTTCCTCAGGGCACAGGGGAGGGCAGGGGTGCAAAATCCCATCCCTGTGCAGCTGCTGGTACCTGCCATGGGGTTGGCCCACACCCCAGCAGAGGAGCCCTGCAGCCACCACTGAAACCCTCTGCAGCCAAAACGGTGTGCCAGGGCAAATGGGACTGCCTGGGTGCTGTTGGGGTTCTCAAGGGACAGAGCACTGGCAGGGCTTGGCCTGATCACTTTACAGAAGACACAGAGAGGCACATGAGGTGCTGGGAGCCAGGAAGACATCCCGGACCCCCAGTTTGCTTGGGGGAGCCAGGCAGGGGCATGGCACCTGCAAAGCCCAAAGGAGTAGCTCTGCCCCTGCCTTAAGAAAGGCACATGGAGAGAGTCAAGAGACGAAAGCGAGTCCCAGCGTGGAGGGGCACGTGGCCCCACAGGCTCCACCAGCAGCTCTTGCAGAGATGTATTGGTGAGGGGTCCGCGCTGCCCACGGCTCGCAGCCCCCCGTGGCCCCGGCCCAGCCGCTCACACTAACACACACCACACACCGCAAGCGCCGCGGGCCGGGGCGGGGCTGGAGGGAGGAGAGCTTTGGAGATCTCCCCTTCCCAGACTGGCCGTGGGGCTGCTCAGGCTGGGTGCGGGGCGGGGTCCCAGCTGCAGCGGCTCCGGCTACTGCGGGCGGCCAGCCCTGCTGCTCTCTCCCGACCTGGGTTTGGAGGCTGTCACAGCCTCCCCTGTTTCTGCCGCTCTCCGGGAGCTCTTGGGGCTCACAGCAGCCTTGCGGGTGCCCTGAGGACTTGCCAGCGCCTTCTTTTGGAGCTGGGGACTGGACTGGGCAGACTTCCTGCCCAGGCAGGGGCTCTTGGAGCCCTTGGGCTTGGCTGGCTCCAGCGTCTTCAAGCCCAGGATGCTGCAGTAACGATTGCACTGGTGAGCAGCTGGGAATTGCTCCAGCAGGGAGGGGAAGCAGCTCTCCTTCAGCCCCTGGTACCTGCCAACATAGCCATCCTCAGCCCCTGCTTTGCACCAGGAGATGTCCCACCAGAGCAGGGAGCCAAGGATGGAGCCTGACCACACTCACTACCATGGCCCTCTGCCAGGTGAGCAGCAGAGCCAGGCACAGCTGGGGCCACCCTGTCCCACAAACCCCGAGTCACTCACCCTTTCAGGTTGGTAGCGATCCGCACATTGGTCAGCTTCCAGCCCACTCCTGCAATTAAAAGGAGGACAACCAGTCTCTATCCAGAGAAGGATGGGCACTGGCACCTAGGGCAGGTCATTGCCCTGGGAGCTGGGCTCCGTGGCATGTGGGAAGAGAGGCAGGAGGGCAAGAGTGGGGCTTTCCTTCCTCCTTTCCCAGGCCACAGGGTGGTGAGGGACCACAAGAATCAGGCCAGAGATCCCTTTACCTTCCATGTCAGTCACAAGGATGTTTCCATTCGTCCACTGGTAGACCCAATGCTGGAAGGTGCAGCACTTAAGCACAATCTCCGAGGTGCCTCGTGCCACCAAGCTGCCATCTCTCTCCGTGACACAGTACTGCTCACAGGGCCTGCCCAGGTCCTCCTCCATTGTGGCGTAAGGGATGTTGTTGGCTGGTCGATAAACCAGGTACAGAGGGATTATCCTGTGTGGGAAAGCACAGATGGGATCAGCATGGTGAGTTCTCCCACCATGGCAAGGAGCGATTCACACCATGGTCTGCATTCCTGGCTTTTGCCTTCCCCCAGTATTCCCTCCATTTAAGGGTGGGAGAATGGTGCACTGTCCTTTGGGATGCCCCAGCACCCATGGGGAACCCTCCTGTCATCCCCTGGGACACTCTGCCAGGGCATCAAGCCAGTGGAGCAGCAGCACCTTACTTACTCAGGCACTGCTCCAAAATCGGGGACGGCTCGTGCCTCGGCAGCAAAGATCTTGCAGTACTCACGGCTGGAGTTCTGGACTTTACATTCCTGGAGGTGCAAACAGAAGAGTCAGGGACCTGTCCCATCTTGCAACAACACCTCCCTGGGACCACTGCCAGTTGTTTCCCTGTCCTGGTGGTCAAAGGGCAAGTGGTGGGAAAGTTCCAAGCAGCTCCACGTTGCTCAGAGAGAAGAGCTGAAGCCAAGAATGACAAGGACATGCAGACCACTGGAACATGGCTAGACCTCTCCAGAGCATTCCAAAAGTGTAAGGAAATAGCAGAAGTAGGCACAGAGCTGGGGGCTGTTTGGGAACCAACCCACACGCAGATGGGGAAGGTGGGGGGGAGACATGGGGGTGGTGCCCCACAAGGATGCCCACCTGGATGGTGATATCGTAGTTCTTCTCGATGAGGCTGTTCTCATTCTTGGTCCCAAAGACAATGAAATTGTGCACTTTGATGACACAGGTGTGGCCGGACTCAAAGATGGGCTCCAGGCCGTAGATGGCTCTGGCACGGCAGGCTTTGCGCAGGAAACCAGCACCCACTTCCATGTCCTCGCTCACCACGCGCCCAAAGAGCTTATCCCCCCAGTAGCCTGCGTCGGCCAAACCCTTTGCAAACACCATGGGTGTCATCTCGATCTCCTCTCCAACTGCTGAGGGGAAGAGCTGGTGAGGGGGGACAATGTGGGCACATCCTGCCCCTGCATCAGAGCTGCCCGTCCCCCGCACAGCAAGGGGCAGCGGTTGCAGCTCATCACATGTGGCCCTTACCTTCAATCTCTTCCCGCAGGCTAAATCCTGACAACACTAGAGGAGACAGAAAGCAAAGAGGTGTCAAGGTCCTGCCAGGATCCCACCCTGCCCCATGCATTTGCACAACTAGGGATGACAGGTAGGAATCACCCATAAATTAGCACACGGAGGCAGATGCCCCTTGCAGAGGTGCTGTTACAGAACATAACAAGGCTTCCCTGCCACAACCTGGCACCCAGCCCTCTGCACAGTTGGCTACAGCACCCCACGGCACACCCAGGCAGATGGGAGAGGCTGCTGAGGGCTCCTCACCTTCTGGGCTGAGCAGGAAATCGGTGGAGTCGGTGCCGTACTCGTTGCTGATAATGCACCGGTAGACCCCGCAGTCCTTCTGAGATGCCTGCACAACAGCCAAGGCTGCCTGGCCCTCGTCGCCAGCACTGGGAAAAACATGGAGCATGGCCTCAGCCCCGTGTGGGGGCACACAGGAGCTGGATTTAGCAGGTTACACACAAGGGCTATGACAATTCAGAGCTGACAAGTTACCTCCTTCGGGCTTCAGCTACAGGGATCTCGTCCTTGTACCACATCAGCTTAGAATCACTCAATATATTGAAGAACTGGCACCAAAGTTTCAGGTTTCCTGATGCATCGGAAAATTGTTCTGCCCTGATCTTACGGACCACCTGTGGAGCTAAGGACAAGGTGCAAAGAGACAGAGGGTGAGATACAGAGTGCTGGCTGCAGCTCCAGGGACAAGCCAGCCTACCCCAGTACTGCTGCTCAGGGCTTTGGTGTTGGGTATCACACCTATGTCAGCACAGCCTGGTAAAACATTGCCTTCCCAGGGAAGGTCTCAGACCTCGATTTGGATAAATAAGGTGGGACAGAAGTGATAATAATTTATTCAACAGTGCAGCACTGCAATACCCAGTGGGGTTTGGCCAGACAAAATGCAGGAAAACAGTATGAACTGTTGGAGGAAACATTCATCTACTGAAGTAGGGATTTATCAAGGTCATCCTTACTTTGCAAGAGGGATGCTTCCTGTGAGGGCATCACCTGGCTCCTTCAACCCCAAGACTATGCCTTTTCTAATTTGATATCATAAGGGATCAAATTAGCATTGACCACAGATGTGGAAGAGGAGTGTTCATGCCCCTCATGCCTATTGAATGACAGAACCATGGTTTGGGTTCAAAGGGATCTTAACAATCATTTTGTTCCAACCCTCTTGCCATAAGCAGGGACACTTCCTACTAGACCCAGGTTGCTCAGGACCCCTGACCAGCATCAGGCTTGGAACACAGAGTCCAACAACAGGAGGATTCTACAATCCCTTGGGCCAGGGAAGTCCAGGCTGTGGAGACAGCCAGTCTCAGTGCTACTGCCTCTTGCATTCCTCTGTCCTCCCTGCACTGGGACAGAAGTCTTGGGGGAGGCTTTTGGCTTTCACACAGCCTAAGGGTGATGCTGAAAACCCTGCAAGTGCAGAGAACTCGTGTGGCCTCAGCTGACTATCACAGGCTCCCTTTGCAGGCAACAACAGAACACGGTTCATGGGGATTACCTCTTCCCTCACCTTTAAATGGGTTAGTTGCTTTCTGGGACTCTTCTGGCTGTGCTTCTGGCTTAGCATCTCCAGGGACCTCATGGTCACCACTGGTGTCACCTGCGGGCTCCTCGTACAGCTTAGGAACCTCCAATGTGGCCATCTTTCTCATGAGGGTTGGAGAGCACTGCTCTGTAGGAGAGGATGGAGCCAGGGCAGGAGAATGCAGCAGGGGTGCGTTCCTCCTGGACTGCCGTGGTGAAACAGTTGGACTTCTTGTGTGCCCCGGGCTCTCCGGGGTTGCCTCCTCTTCCTCCCCAACCTGTTTGGGTTTTGGCAGGTATATTTTGCGCCGGGCTCCCAAAGCGAGCTCTTCTGGCGTGGCACAAGGTAGCACTGCCAGAGGGTCACCAGGGCTCTCTTCAGAGCTCACTGGAGGCAAATCAGTGAGGTGAGGAGGCTGCCCTGCTCCTGCTGCTGGCATGCTGCCCACCACGATGGAGGGCACGGAGAGCAGGGATGGCCCCTCGGCCTCGGGGGCAGCCCAGGTGCGTCTCTTTGGAGGCACAGGCCGGCCAGCCAGCATCTCCTTGCTGGTAACAAACTCCTCATTGATCATGCCTGTGATCCGCCTGGATGTCCTGGGGGTCAGAGGCAAGTTCTCTGCTGTTTGGAAGAGCTGGTTGTTTTGTACTTTCTCCAAAACTCTCCTTGAGGTACGAGGGCTCAGGCCAGCAATGCCTATCTCTGGGATCATGCCTTCCCCTGCATCTGGCTGCTCCTTGTCCCCAGAGCCGGTGTCTCCTTTCGTGGCATCCTTACTGCTATCTGACATTTTTAGTAGTAGCAGCAGGTAGTTCTTTAAGGAGGAAACCAGGTTTTTGTGCTGTATTTTCTCCTCCAAAGACATCTCCTGAGGTCTCTCAGGGCCAGGCAGGACCGACGGTACCTGTGGCTGAACCTCAGTGCCTCCTTCAAAAGTCCCTGGAGGTGCTGCCGGTTCCTGGCACAGAGCTGTGGCTGTCTGCTTTCCCCCTTCCTTCCCCTGAGGTCCCACAGGTACTGGTTTGGCATTCCCCTCCTGTAATGTGCTGGCTGAAAGCATCTCTTGCGGGACAGATCCATCTGTCTTTGTGATTTCTGTTTCTCCCTTCACAGGAGGCAGCAGCTGGGCTCCAGACGGGACCTCTCCCACGGCGGCCTCCACCCCTGGGGCACCATGAGCTGCCAGCAGTGCCTCCCGAGCCACCAATGGACCCGACGCAGGAGCAGGAAGCAGCTTTTCCTTGGCAAGTGGAACTGAAGCAGGAGCTGCTGTTCCAGTGTCCTGCTGCCCCAAAGGTGTCCCTCCTGCCTCTCTGTGCACAGCCCCAGCACATGGCTCTGCTGCACCACTCCCTCCTGTCCTCACACTGGGATGGCTCCCAGACAGCTCTGTTCCTGTCTCTTTGCTCTTCCCATCCTTGACTGTCTGATGTGGGATTTGCTCAAGCAGAGTGTTTTCTCCAGTGTTTTCTCCAGTTTTTTCCTTTGGAGGACTCAAATTTTTTAGCAATGGCTCTTCCCTGCCTTGGCTTTTGTTCTCTTGATTTAACAGTCCTTGTTGAGTCTCTCTGCCCTCAAGAGCACGGGAATGTCTTTCTGCCTGTGTCCTGGGGGGTGGGTGCTCCTTGCTGACCTGTACATGGTCTGGAGAAGGTGCTGGTGGCTTTGGTGGCTCCCGAGGCCTCAGCCGAGGATTTGTCCTTCTCACAGCCCCCCTGGTCTCCTGGCAGACAGGCACCTCCTTCTTGACCTCCTCTAACTTACTGGCTTGCTGACCAGACTCTGGGGTTGGACCAGACACTGGGTGTTTTAGGTCACCAGGAGACTGTCCCACTGTTGCTGCAACCTAGTAAAAAAAAATAAATAGAAAATTAGCAACATTTTACTGCCTGGGTCTGCTCAGTCATACTTGTGTTCCACCAGTACCATTTGGCACTGCCCAACTTCTGAATCATGGGTATTAACCTGATATGGGTGATACTCATCCAGGGTCTCCTGGCTTTGCCATCATCCCACAGGACTGGGTCCCACCTGTCAGGCTGCACAAAATGTGTTTTATTTTCGTCAGCTCCAACCCTTCTGCCTTTCAATGCCTTTGTTGTGCACAAAGAGGCAGGCAATCTACCTCTCTAAATAATTCAGTGGCTTTTAATCCAATCTCCTCTGACTCAGTGTGTTCCCAAGGAGCAAAACTTTCCCCTTTTCACCAGCCACTGCTGAGACCTTGTATAATTCCCTCGCTCTTAAAGCCTGGTTGCTTCCCTATCTCCACTCCAAGATGGGGAGATGGGGATGTCACAGTCCAGCTGGATGAGGCTGCCTGATTTATAGAGAAACCTTACACTGTGACATTATCAGCACTATCCAACTATTCTGTTCCTCTGACATTCGGGAAGCTCCGAAGTTTCCGACCACAGCTGCACACCAGCAGACCTGTCAGTGAGCTGCCTGCTGCGACGGCTGAGCTTTATCCTGAGGCGGTCCGGTGAGATCCTCCTGCCAAGGGGCACTATCTATTTTTGTAGGGGAGGCAGCAATACACGCCCTGCCCAGCTGATGGTCTATGACCAACACCAGGACAATTGCACGGGGACAGGGCATGCACACAACAGGTGCCCCTTCTAACCCCGAGGATCTGCTGCTAAGGATTTTCTTCTGAGGTCCCTAACTTGAGCTTTAAGCCTCCCAAATAAAGGTCATGGCAAAGGAGGGCTTCTGTTTTGTGCTGCTTCTGCCTCGTTTGATAGCTTGGAAAAAAGAAGAATGTTAACACGAGTTCTCAGAAAGCTTTTCCCAAAGCAAATCATAGTCATAGAATGGTTTGGGTCAGAACACACCTTAAAGATCATCTCATTCCAACCCCATGCCATGGGCAGAGACACCTTCCATTAGACCAAGTTGCACTCCAAACCCCGTCCAACCTGGCCTTTAACACTTCTGTGGATGGGGCAGCCACAGCTTCTCTGGCCAACCTATGCCAGGGCCTCACCACCCTCACAGGCAGGAGTTCCTTCCCAACATCCCATCTAACCCTGCCCTCTGACAGTGGGAAGCCACCACTCCTTGTCCTGTCACTCCAGGCCTTTGTCCAAAGTCCCTCTACAACTGTTAGGACAAAGGGAGTATCAGAGGGCTGGGGTGGGAGGAGCACCATTAGGGCCATTCCTGCCCACAAAACTCAAGTGTCCATACTCAGGATGTGCAGAAGTGGCGCTCCAGTTCTCAGGGTTGCACAAGGTACCCCCAAATGCCACACGTCCCTGCTGCAGTTCCCTTAGAGCCATGTCCCTGTCCTGCCCTGGAGGGCTGTGTCACAACACAGAGCAGCCCAGTGCTCAGGCTTAAAAGGTTTGGTTATAAGAGACTGACACGACTCATGCAGTGAAACCCCTGTGGATTTTACCACAGTATTTGATCCTACATGACACAGAAAAGGGTGGGGATGGGCAATCTAAACACAGAGCAGGTGGGCCAGGGCTGGTGGGTCACAGCTGGATGCACAGTGCTGGCTCTACACAGTGGTGGTCAATGGGGACAACTCTTTGGCTGAAGAAGGCTCAGAGCTTGGGGGAAACTTGCGTATCACAAGTTCATGAGCTAAAGTTCAGTCAGAAAAGCTTTCTGGGAGTTCATCTGTCTTTAAATAATTGTAAATCACTCAAAAATAGGGCCATATAAAAGAAACATAATAAAATCATCCGTTTAAAATTTGGGCTAGAGTGATCATCATGCAAATACAGTTTCTTCTCTGCTCTGATGGAGGAGGATGTGCAGAGCCTGGCCATGGTCCAGCATTTTGCTACAGGAAAATCCAGCTCTAAAGAGAAGCCTTGAGCATGAGGCCCAGCTAGGTCCCAAGGCCAGGAAAACATTCATGTTACAACCCTGTTTTATTTAAGAGAAGAATAAAAAAGACAAGTAACCCCTGTCCTGAGGAGTGAAAACATCCTCAAGCATGCCTGGAATCAGCTTTAAAGAGCTTTAAAACAGCTTATTTGGTCTCACAAAAGCTTGAGGACTTTCCCCAGCAGCACCAGGGAGCTAAAGCATTCAAATTCAAATCAAGAGCATTCCCTCTTGTCTCCTCAAAGGCACACCAGCTGACAAATCACAGGTTTCCCTCTGTGAGTGGGGTTTTGAAGAGAAAAATACCTTGATGCATGTCAAAGGCTCAGGGATGACAGCTCAAGCCTGGCTGCTGCACACCAACATTTTCCACCCTCTGTGAGAGTGAGTGGTGCAAAAAAGAGCAGAGAGGGGGGGAAATAAATGGCTTTGCCATGAGCTGGTGTGCAAAACAATAGTTTCTGCAGCAATATGTGGTGCTGTGGGTCAGGCTGGGGATGAGTTCAGGGTGCTGTGCAGTGGCAAGGCCAGAACCCAGATGCTCACTGCATAGCACAGCAGGCTCTTACCAGTAAAGCTGCTCCTACCTGTGGGTAAAGAAATCCAAATGAGGAAGGATTGGGTTTTGGTTTTTTTGTGCAGTGAGGCACCCAGCAGTCCCACTTTCTGTATCATGGATGTTTCCATATCCTGAAGAATGTGCATTACCTACGGAGGGAGAAGTGCTGCGCCTGGAGTCTTGTCTGTACTGAAACTGTTCACCTACCACAGCCCAAACTCCAGATCCTGTGACAGCACCTGCAAACTGGTCTCAGAGAACCTCTTACCACAGAAGGGGTCATTAAAGAAAAAAGGGTAAAAAATAGTTTGGTAGCTTCCAGTCTAATATTTTCATGGAAAATACTTCAGGTTGAGCGACAAAAATAGCAGTTGACTAAAAGATGCGCTGAGGGTCAGGAGCAGGTGCTGTGCCCTGGCGCTTCATCACCACCACAATGAGTCTCCCAGCAGAGTTTTTCCAACAGGGAAGAGCCAAAAAAGTAGCCCAGACCTACTGTATACACGTTGCACTGTAAACAAAGCTCAAGTCGCCGCGGCGCAGCTCACATGGCGTACCTGGCACGCTGCGCTCATTTGCATGGGGGGGCTCGTTAAGCGCCGCTGAAGCTCCGGCTCCCTTGTTAAACTGAACAGATGCCATTGGCCTCATCTGTCTACACGCAAGGCACCCACCCCCAGCTATAAATAGCCATTCAGTGCTCCCTACTGACTGATCTGAAAACATTTTGCATGAGGTCAGGCTGCCGATTAAACCCGAGAGCTCACAGCCGCCCCAGGCCACCCGGAGACCAGCTGCTCGCATGGCCCCGACTTACATCTCTCACCACCTCAGCTGACATTTGTCTGGAGATGGGGTGGAAGTTCTGCTCTCTGGGCACACAGAGTCCAGAAAGCTCTTTTCCAGGGTGCTTTCACCAGTGGAGACCTGTGGAGCCTTGGCTGCAGATCCCATGGGGCACATGCAGCCTCCCAGGCCTGGTGCCACGGCACAAACCCTGCTGCACAGGTATTTTCTTGTTGCCACCCCTGTATTGGCTGCTCTCTCTCCTAGTTACCTCTTTGTTTCCCTCCAAATTCTGTGCTTGGTGCTGGCCTCTCTGTCCCTCGGACAGCACAGGTCCTGCCTCTGACACCTCAGAGGACAACGGAGCATCCTCTGTCCGTCTGCTGACAGCCACAGGCTGCAGGACAGCCTCGCTCCCGGCCTCGTCCTTGGCTCCCACCTGCTCCTTCCCTGTTGCCAGCTTCACCTGCTTATCAAAATACATGTCCTTTAACGAGAAGTACACGTCATCACTGGTTTTAGTGTCCTGATTCACTGTATTCCCAGGCTCTTTGACTTTTGCACTGGTTTCCACTTCTTGATCATTTGCCGCCCTCAGACGTGCATTCCTGCGTAAGGGGACAGGAGGGGCAAACCTGGGATTCGAAGAAGGATTGGCCCTGTCTCTCCCACTTCCTTCTCGCTTGGAAACTTCCTGCGTTGCTGCTGAAGGAGTCCCCACCTTCTTTTTCTTTTTAGCTGCAGAGTCTTTTGCCCCTGGCTTAGTCACCAGGTCCTCCACCGTATCATAGATGTACTTGAGGAAGCTGTTCCCATTCTCGTCCCCACTCTCCAAAGTGGCATCTCCATTGGTGGTCACTTCTCCTTTCAGAGGTGCTACCAGTTTGCTTGGGAAGCCTGGCACTGCACTGACCGGCTGCTTCTGTGTCTCAGCAATATCCTTCTGTAATCTGGACTGTGAATCCGCAACATGAACTTTTGCTGCATCTTCCTTTTCCCATGAAGAGTCTCCTGACCGGAAATTCTGATCCCTAGCCAGCCTCCGCTTCCTCTGTAGTCTTTCAGGGCTCATTCCCTGCAACTTCTCCATCTCCACGTTTTCTTTTCCTCGTTTCTTGCCCTGTTCTATCTCTTGCAGCTTTTCTTCAGCTTTTCTCTTCATTTTGTCAAACCACTTCTGATGGATTTTGAACTCCGTCATGGTTCCCACTTCCAGCACACCAGAGCAGGACACGATGCCTTTGTGATTTCTAGCTGAGGCCTGGTAAATGCCTGCATCTTCTTCTTGGCACCTGGAAACCAAAAGCTGTGCATGAGACCTACCCATCCTCCCCAGGATGCCCACTGGGCAAACAGGCATTCCCTGCCTGCTCTCCCACTTCTTGCTCCAGGGAGGCCAGAAAATGAAGATGTGGCCCATGAGGTGCCCACAGAATGTCTGGAGGCCTGGGGCTGGTCTCCCTCCCTGGCTCTGCACTCTCCCAGCACTAACAGCCAAGCAGGTTTGATGTTAAATCCATGCCTAGCTCCACCCTGGGTTGTAATTCTGGTAACAGAGGGCTATGATGGAGGAGGAACAGGTAGCACCACGCTTCCCAACTGTTCTTGGTCACATTCCTCTGCAGAACCTTCTCCTCCTAGCTCTTCACAGCCTAATGACATTCCTGTTCTTCCTTCACTCACCCTACTGCCTTACCAAAGCCTTCCCACCCCATGTCACAGGCAGAAGCATAAACACATGCCTGCCATCCCTGCTGTCACCCCTTGAGGACAGCTGGCCCATGGAGATCCCTGCTCCTGCAAGAGCTAAGCCTCTGATGGAAATCTGGAGCACACCTGATTGAAATCTGGGGCAACAGAAAGGCCTAGGCCATAAGCACAAGGATGACAGGACTATCAGCAACACTGTTATTCTGCATTTTCTGTCAGTGCTGCACCTGTCTGACATCCCAATGTCTGCTCCAATTCCAGGACTTGAGGTGCCACAGGGGACACAGTGTGCCTTGCTCTCCAAAAAACACAGTCCTCACTTAAAGTTAAAAGAAGCTGGTAGTCGGAGCCGGATAAAGGAGGCTCTTGCCTCCATTAGTCAATGCCAAAGCAGCCCTTTCCACAGTGACAGCTAGGAAAGGCCCTTCTGGGACAGGGCTGTAGCTTATGACACTCCTTTTTTCTCTCCTACTTGACTCCCTGGACCATCATCCTGGGGGCAGACAGTGCTTTCCCTTTGCTCACCTTTGTCCAGCCCTATTGCTCAGCACTGGAAGGCTCCAGAAGGAGGGATTTCTCCTGCCCTTCCTGTTGCTTCCAGCATGGAAGCTATCCCTGAATGAAGTAATGGACCTTATACTGGTGTGATTGGCAGTCACGAGCGAGAAGAGCTGGAGGGGAAGGGACAGCCAGAAACTTGCAGTGAGGACCAGAAGGGGCCAGCACTAGTGCTGGGGGGACATCACTGCTGACAGCTCCTCCAGCTCCCGAGAACACACTCAACCAAACCCAGCCACTCTCCAGCTCCTTTACTCACTTGTACAGCTGCAGGGTGTGGCGATTTCCATGACGGAATATCTCATACTTGGGTAAGCCACAGTAGCGGTCCATCTCCTCATCATCCTTGTACCACGTCACCTCTGGCTGTGGGTACCCTGAGAAGGAGACAGAGGGTACAACAGGGCGTGAAACATTCCCACCAGGAGCAGAGCCCGCCTGGTATCAGCAGCAAACCAAAACGTTTCGACAGACCAGGAGAGGTGCTATTCTGGGCTTGCCACATTCCTAAATCACACAACAGAAACAGTGGAAACTTGACGGGCTTATCTCAGACTTTTATCACTCCCAGGAATAGGGCTATTTTTGAGAAAAAAATCTCAGCACTTCATTCCTGAACAGAGGGGAGTGGATCACACGCTCGTCTCCTGTAACACTGGCCAGGAGGAGAAGGTGAGCATTCCGTCACTTTTATGTGAAGAGGGATGTTTTGATGAGACCAAGGCTATGGTTGGAGAACAGCTCTCCTCTCCATGGAGCTCTCAGCATTTCGCGTGGTGTCATAGCCTGTAAGGGGATCCGAAACTTTCCATTGAACAGAAACAACCTTGATTGCATCACAGCCAGCTCAGTGTCCTACAAATGTCACTTGACAACAGATGTCACCTGCCTTTTCAGTAGAATGACATCATGATGTGTGTGACTGGCTGACCAGCAGGCTGGGCACACAGCCACACTCCCCACGACTGGCAGCAGTGTTGGATCAGCGTGTGAGTCCCACACGGACTGGTGCTAGCCACATAGCACTCAGCGCTCACCCACAGCAGCTCTAGCTCAGAGTGAGAGTAGTTTTCATGCAAAAATTTCTCAAGCCAGTGGCCAGCAAAGGTTCCTGCACTTCATACAGGGCTCCTGGCACAGCCAAGCTGACCCCCAAAGCACAGGATGGGAGTTTCAATGATCACGTCATGACTCGGCTATATTCAATATGCTCAGCAGTTGTTCGAAGCCCCAAGGCAGACACCCAAAGCATATATTCTGCAAATGTCCCTGCTGGCTTTCCCTGCTGTCAAAGGAAAGGAGTCAGGCACCTCCACCAGTCCCCAGGGCTCACCCCACCAGCCCCCAGCACTCCAGAAAGCAATGGGGGGGTCAGCTCCTATGGACATCCCTGGTACGGGGCCAGTGAGGGCTTTCTAGGAATATCCAAAGTGTCCAGACTCAATGGCTCTGGAGTAGCGAGAGGGCAGAGACAGGGCACTCCCTACCTATTCTGGATACTTCCCAGCTGCAAACCCACAGGTTTCAAGGCTGACCAGGACCTCAAACCTCCTTGCACCAGCCCCTAGCAATGCCTACGCCCAGATTAGTCCTGGTCCTATGAAGGTCCTATAGCAAGACTGAAAATCCAGAAGCAGAGACTTAGCAGCAGGAATTCACCCAGGTTTTGGCCAAGCCAAAATGCCTTTGCCCAGAAAAGCAGCATATGTCAAATCTCATGTACTGCTTTGGTTCCCCTGCCCCAATCTGTGCTTCTGGAGCACTCCCTGTCCACATCCCTTGCTTGTGGGGGCTCCCCAATGTCCTTTGGCCCCGGGTCCTCTGGAGGGATTTAGTCCACTGGGACCAGACAGAGCTGGGAAAATAGTCTCAGAGGAGTTTTTCTTTCTTGCTCTCCTCCATGAGCAGCAGCCATCCCATAGCCCAGACACTCCCACAGACCAGATTTTACTCTATTATCTTCCTCTATCACTGAGGTCTCTTACTCTGCACTGTCCCAGCATCCCCTCTCTCCATCCTCACTGTCCCTACAACTCCCAAATGCTTTGCTGCCTCATTCCCCTCCCACTGTTGCCACCACCAGCTTTGGCTTTTCGTTGGGTAGTGCCTTGTTTATCCTCTTCTGCAGGAAGCCAAGCCATGACTTTCTCCCCAAGCCCCTCCTGCAAGGCTCTCTGTCCTCACCTCTTGCCACAGTCTGCTCTTTGCTGCTGCTCTGACCCCCCCAAACCAGTTTCTAGAGATATGCAAAGCCCTCGGGTACTTGTGGCTGAAGAAAATGAGCCCTAAACTGGGAACAGAAGACAGAAAGTCATGGGAGTATCCAGTGATGGGATCATCAGGGATTAATGCTGCTGCTTATATTTTCCATAAAATATTAGCTACTGGCTGTACTTGGCAGCAGTACCTTGGGCTGAATGAGCCTGTGGTGGATTCTTTCTGCTCCAGGGATGATGAACAAAGCAATTTTCCATGCACAGCTCACACTTTGCCCAGAGCAATCCAACCCTTCCCAAGGGCTGTTCCACAAGCAAGACCTTCATGAGGCCCCCATGGTCTGTACCACAGGGAGTTGGCAGGTAGATTTTCCTAATACCCTATGGACAGCAATCACAGCCTTTCATTCCAGGAACTGCCAACAGATCATTTCTGAGAAGCCCTGTGATGTCCCCCTGTGGCCTCCACAGCTGATTTCCATTCCCAGCTGACATCTGCCGGAAAGAGCTGTGCTTTCCATAATTGTGCACTGCCTCGAGGAAAGGCTTTTCCTCCTGCTAAGCATAAACTCCCTTTGACCTGCAGCCCTTGTGTCCTTGAGGCTACCTGCTCCCTCCAAGGGGCTACCACTGTACCAGCCCAGTGCAAGCAAGGAGGGATCAGATCCCACTGCACCCTCCAGCCTTGCAGCCAAAGGGAGCTGCAGGCAAGTGCTGGCTGGAAGTCTGCAGGGAGAGGGATGCTGAAAGGCTTCTCACCTCCCACGCAGGGACAGTGACCCCAGCTGCCTGTCCAAACACCATCCATCCCTCCCTAGGGGCTGTAACTGGAGCCAAGCAGGGGATGGAGAGATGCCTGTGCAGGAAAGAGGCTCCCTGGCATGGGAAGGGGAGATGCTGCTGACGCTGCAGGCATCCATCTTCAGGCTGCTGAGTGATTAAATTCCCCCTGTCCAGGGCAGGGAAAGGGGGCGGGCATCACTCCTGGCACATCCCCTGCAACCACAGCATCCACAGCTTGTCCGGCTGCCAGCGGGACAGGGTGGAGCCTAGGGCTCCATCGGTGGGCACTGCCATTATGCAGGGCACCAGGTGCATGAGACACCCTGAGCATGCATCAGCACACATCTTTCCAAAACCTGCCACTGCCACAGACCCTCTGTGTGGCTGGTGCTGGAGGGATTTGCCAGCTGCTGGTGCCCTGCCTCCCCCAGCCCGACCCTGCAGCTGCAGACAGAGGCAGTGCCAGCTGTTCCTGGGAGGAGGGCAGGCGTCCACTGCGCACATCTTAGGGCCCAGCAAGAGTGTTTTGGGAAGTGTGTCTTCCAGCAGCAGTGCTCCAGCCACCGCAGGATCCAGGAGACTTTCCAGAGCAAGGATTGTTTTTTTCATGGAGATTGCCAGGTTTAGATCAAACATTCTCTTTCTGAAAGCTGTTAAAATCTGAGAAGTCTTCAAAGCTTTGGTGACCGTATCCAAAACAGTCCTTAAAATATCAATCCAAAACAGTTCTTAATATATCTATCCAAAATCACCCAGAGCAACTCTGTTTAAAGTAACTTTCTTATTATTATTTTATTATTTTTGGGGAGCAGGGAAGTGGGGAGTGTTAGTCTTCTGAAACTTGGGAATGTGGTAAGAGTTTAGAACCATTACACATAATCTCCACAGTTTTCTGTTTCTGCTCTACACAAGCTATGTGGAGTAGGGGCTACAGGGAATAAAATTCATGGTAAGATCTCATTTTTCTGGCTTCATGGATTTAAATCTCCCCAGCACCTGAAGACAAAGCTTCCAGGAATGCTGACAGAAGGAACAGATACTTACAAAGGGCTGTAGCTCCCCATGGCACTGGCCAGTGAGCGGTGCTCGTTCTCCATCCTTCCACTGTCCTGGCTGCCCCAAACCCAAACATCCTCATCAACCAGTAGCCTGCTCTCTGCTCTTATACTCACTACCCTGCTCCCAACCCCTTCTTGCATTTCTCCAGGCATCCTTCATCCAAGCACTTAACTCTCATCCTTCAAATACTTCCTTCAGAGGACCACCATGGATACAACAAGTTGAGCTCCTTTATTCTTATTAAAATCCTCATTCACTAAGGCTGTGAATGTCTACTCACCTTACCCCAACTCTCTTTCCCAGGCCATGGACAGAGCCCGTTCCCCTCTGTACGCTGCAATAAAATCGTGGATGCCACGATGAGATCAAGGTTCTGAGCTGATGATTTGGGAAGTCAGGTCAGAGGGGTTGAGCCTGTCTAAGGAGGGCTGAAATGGCACTGAGGAGGCAGCTCTACAACAGTGGGCTGGTGCTGATGTACAGTGGTCTGGGCTAGATCCAGCCATCGCCTCTCCTCATTGGACTCATTCCCTACCAAGCAGCCACAAACCGAGGCACCTTCATCCAATCCCCTCCATTTCATCAGCCAACACCTCCTCTCAGCGAATGCTATAAAGAAATGACTGAAAAGCTGGAAAACCCTTGTAGCTCCACCAAGGGCCACTCTGAAGAGAGAAGCCCAATAGCCACTCACTGGAAAGGACCTTTGATGATCCTCAAGATCTTGAAGTCCAGAGAAACCCATCAGGAAAAAGACTTGGTGCAGAAACATCGGGTTGAAGATGCACAACAAATGGAAAAACTCCCTTTTTTGCATCTCTCACAGAACAAAGGATGAACTAATTTTGTCTAAAAAAAGAAAACATATCATACCTGATGCAGGATTTGACCCAAAACAATCAAAGCAGAGGTAGCAGGGACACTGGCAGCAGGCAGAACTAGGCAGCAAGAGGAAAGAGAGTTTGTGCCACCTCCCGAGAGCATCTGCCTGACCTGCTTTTTCCTTTCCTGCACCACTCAGCACATTCTGGAGAATGGCTCTTCAAACACTTGCATCTTTCTGCCTTCCTAGGACATGCCCAGTCCTAGTCCAAGTATTCCTCAAAGTGGGACTGCCCTGTAACTCTCATTATTGGTCAAGAAGCAGCAAAAAATAATAAGATGTTACTGTAGGTCATGTATCCGTATTTGTGTGTTGAGCGTCAAAACAGGAGCAGCTGACTGCCCTTTGCCGCCACCACCAAAGTGTCCCTGGACTCCAGCCACAGCATTGGGACCGAACTGGTTCCACTCTGGTGACTGGCCAGGGATGCCACTGCCACTTCCTTTCTCCTGGTAACGTCTCCCAGTTGAATGCAAACATCATGGCAGGGCGAGATACCTGAACTACTGACCAGACTCTGCAGTCAGAGTATGCTTCCCACCTCCTCTTTCTCAAAGAGGTCCTGAGCTCCTAAAGCAGTCCACAGGGTCACATGCAGGAGATGCCTATATGTCATCCGTGGTCCAGGCTGATTTTAAGAACATTTCCATGAAAGTATCCAATTTTGTAGGTTTATTAATTCAGATGTATAAAGACATTCCCTAAACAAGTTTACCGAGCACAAAAATATCACTATACATGCTGAAGAGACTCATTGACAATTTCCTTCTCTTGAACAGAAAATGAGGCCACTATCAGGTCAAGTTTTCCAACTGGTGCAAGACACCAGGAAGAGATGGAGTTTGTTAGAGCAACCCATCAAGCTCAAAGTGCAGCTGGTGGAGATTTAAGCCAGTGAGAGAAGCCAGGACTGTAACTCAGATTTTCCAACATACCTAAGCATTTTTTCACCTCTGACACTTGCAGGATGGTGAGTTCCATGGTAATGCACAATATGTCAAGTTCCTGCTTTCAGAAAATTTAAATTGGGAAGAGCCCTGTTAACGAATCCCCAAACAGCATGGTTTGGAGGTATCTCTCTAGCAGAGAAGGGGTCTGCTGAAGTTAAGTCTCAATGACATCAGTGTATCAGTTGTACCCCCGTAAGTTAATAAAGTCAGACCTGCAGAACAAGGGAATCCGTGAGAGAAATCCAAGAATTCAATGCCTGCAGCTCTCAGAGGGCTCTGGCTGTGCTTCCTGGTGCACAGCTTATTTCCAGCATGTTTCTAATGGCAAACTAGATTTTCTTAGGAAAGCCTTGATCCTTGTGCCTAAAAGGCTCACTGGAGATACTCTCCTTCCAAAAATTTACAAACTTGTTTAATGTCTCTCACTGAGTAAGGTGACAGAATAATTAACATGAGTGAGGTCAGGAAGGATCACAGAGTTGTTCACAGCTTCATACCACAGAGGATTTAGAGTGTCAATACCTAAAGAACAAAATCTCATCAGTGAAGGTGCTGAAAGAGCCTCTACACCAATGCACTGCCATGCCACATCACCATAATGCCTTAGCACCAACCCTCTTTTTCAGCATCTCCCTCCTCCTCCTCTTTTTGGCTTAACCACTTGCTGCCCAATGGGAGATTTTAGCTCATTGTGCAGAGACCAGCTTCTACTTAAGATGTTGACAGACAACAGAAGTTTATCGCTGATGCAAACACTCTAACCATCTACAGCCAGCAAAGACAGACAGAGTTGGCTCCAGTTCGATAGCCTTAGTCTTCAAAACTGCACATTCCTGAGTTACAGTGTCCAGGATTAGAGAAGAAGCAGAGATTAGGACAAAAAAAATCTAGCTGGTCCAAGCAGTAACCAGCACATTCTGTTTTCTGGCCTTTCATTTGCCTTGTTTGAGCTGTTAGCTTATGCCTTTGCCTCTTTATGCTCTCAAGTGTTTCCCCCCTCCCTTAAATTAAAGCTAAAATCATCATGCAATTGCCAATTCTCTACTTGGCAGTCTGACAACAGAGGGCTTGTTATCCTTGTTATCACTTGCTGCAGAGTTTAACTAGCATAAGTCCAGCAGTTGAGGCAGGACCAGGTTATTCACTGAAGACACTGTTACCTGTCACTATGCACGTGAATTTAGCATCAGAGTCCTCGGACACAGAACGGGATTTGATAGTGGTTTCAAATAGTGGCTGTGTTTCCTCCGTCAGCTGAGAAATGATTGCGCAGAAGGTGCTCCTGGAAGATTCAAGAAGCATTTCTTAGAGATCAAAGCACCAGAAAAATCAAAGGGTCCACTTTCTGTCTCATCTCAACAGCCTGTGTTCTTGTACGTGCCCTTTTCCCTCCCATCATCTCTACACTTGTTCACAAGTCCAGTGCAGTGTCAAGGCATTTGACTGATTTCTCCCTCCTAAGATGACTGGCAATTTAAAGTGACATTTGGGACACATTCCCTTTGTCTTAGCCCTTATGGCCTTCGGGGCAATGAATGCCAAGAAACATTTTAATTCTTGATGACACCAAAACATCTCTTTCGGCAGGCTCAGAGCCAGACCTAACAAAGTCATTTCCAGTTCTGAACCATCAGTGTTTCAAGTGTTGTTCTGTTCACCAGGATTTTTCTTTATTTCTGAAGAATTCTTATGTCCTTTCAGGCCATGTGAGAACTGAACACATCTCCTGAACACAGAAGCCCTCTGAGAATTAAGAAAATATGCCTGCTGTGGGACAGCTCACTGAGGGAGACCTGAGCCTGACTCGCAGCTTTCTGAGCTCAGGAATTAGCCGGGAAGCTGATATCCATTTCCTGATTAACCTCTCACTGCTGTAGGTAGGACTTGTACTCCCTACTCCCTGATTTCTGGCACTGGCCTCAAAGTTTGGGTTGGGACACCCAAATAGTCAGAACTATCCCAACAATGCAATTTGTGAAGCTCCAAAGTGGACCTTGGACTGTCCAGGTATTTCAGCACTGTTCAATGAGAGCAATAAATCACTGTATTCATTCAGCACTGCCAACCCTGCTGAAGCATCACCAAGGGAGGCCCCAGAAGATAGGGACTTTCTTAAATAAAGGGAAATTATTTAATTCCAAATTTGGTCTTCATTCAGATAATACTCTGAGGCTCTTGGAAGCAAAAAACTTGTTTCATTTTCCCCTCTGCAATTAAATTACTACATGTTTACAGTAGGAGAGGGGACCCCATGGTCTCAAGGGCAAGGAACTTGGCAGAAACAGCAAATATTCCAAGAGAACTGGTAGCTGACAGCTCTATTTATAACATTTTCAGCAGTGAAAGACATTCCTTAAACAAGTGATCAGCTTCTAGAGACATGCAAGGGGTGGAACAAACCCCCAAATCACTCCTGACACAGCTCCACCACGAGCAGAAGGGCTCAGGGCTCCACCAGGAGGACCCTAGCCTTACAAGCAACCCTTGGCTTACAGGCAGGATGGTGGTGGTGCTGCTGCTCATGCTCTACCTGCTAAGGAAGCAAACTCGTTGAGGAAAAACCAGAAACCCCCACATTTAGCATGAACCAGCAAGGGCAGGTGCACTGACAGGGACTAAGCAGACATGGCTGAAGGTGTCAGGAAAGCTCCAGCCACAGCAGCTGCCTGTTCCATCCACCCTGAAAACTTACCTGGAGGCTGGAGTGTCATGATTTTCACTCTGGCTTCCTGCTAGAATGGGTTTCTAAGAGACAGGGGCAGGAATCCCTGAGTAACAAGCCCCTGGGATGCAGCATGCAGCTCCCAGGCACCTTGTGCTGAGTAAGAGTTGGGACAGGGGAAGTTCAGGCTGTTGTAAACCTGACTCCTCTACTGAATGAGGGTTATAAGCACTGCCTGTATACAAACATACATGTGGGGTAGGGTGAAAAACAGATTCTACAGCTCACACTCTTCTGTGGAAATCAATGGCCCACAGGACATTGGTCCTGGCAAGCAACTCTTCGCACAACTGTGGGGCCAGAAAAGGGCTATGGGAGTCAAAAGCTGTTTCAAACCAGAGAAATCTTTCCAAACTCCAAGCCCAGGAGAGAAAACCGCCCATTTCCATGGAACAAGGCAGACAATCCAGTACCAAGGCAGTTACTGGTAGGGTTTTGATGCTCCCTTCAAAATACAGATCCCCAGCCCCATACCAGTAAATGCCTTTTAGATCCACAAAAAGGAACTTCCCAAGCATGAACGAACATTTCGTACTACAGCAGGAGAGCAACTGGATCAGCACCTTAAAAATCAAGTGATGCACACACACACAGTGACACTCGGGACCCAGTTTAATCCCAGCACCATGCCACCAGCACCAGCAGGCAGCACCAGGAATAAGGCTGGTCCACTCAGTGCTTCACAGCCAAGTGAAAAACAACAAAGGCTACTGAATGGTTTAGGAAAGCAGCATGGTCAGGAGCTGGGGGCTCCACAGGCTCAGCAGATGAATCAGAGACTTGCCCAATGACTCTTGGCAGGAAGCCTGGAAGGTCTGTTGAGTCTTTCAAAGAAACCATTGTTTTGGTCACAGGAGATTTGCAGGCTGGGCACTGTGGGGCTCTCAGCTGACTCACTCCAACTCCAAGGAGGCTTGTCCAATTCAAATTGCTTTCCAAACCAGTAATTCAGAGTATTCCAGGAATTCCACACAAAGCACCAGCTGCTTTTCCACCAGGCCTTCCTGGAGCTGCATCCTTGGGGCAGAAAAAGCCTGTAGCCTAGGAAAGAACTCTGGCAATTCAGTAGCCTTTTCACATTAAAGAGGGATTTCCATACAAAAGCCTGCTGGAAAAGGAGATTTGAGAAGTGTATTCCTCTTCATCATGATTTTCTTAGTTTCTGACATTTTGGTTAGCAATCCCACAGCTATAGGGGTGTTCTGGAGAGGCCTTTCCCTCCACAGTCATTCCTCTACTTGCCATTGCAGCAAACCAGGAATGCCAACTGATTTCCAAATGTGTTCTTTTGCCAAAGGCAAAGTACAACTGTATAAGTGCATTTTGGGGCAGAGTCCAAGTGAATGAGGATCCTCACAACAATGGCTGAGAAGGAAGAAAATCTCTTCCCTGAAAGTCTCAGGGCAAGCATATACAATTTTTAATGTCTCTGTATGGAAGTCTCACTTTAATATCAAGAAGTAGCTGAACACCCAACCTTTGTCTAAAAAAGAAGAATATTTCTTGCACCTTAATACAGGAATTACAGTGAACATTCACTTTTCTGTCTGCAGTTCAAGAATGTATTAGGGATCCAATCATGCAGAATGAGGCTGTTAGATCACTTCAGGGCTCTCGACTGATTAATTAATTAGTACCAAAGCACTTCAGGTTAATCATGTGCAGGCAGATTCAGAAAAGTGTTTGGTCAGAACAGTTTAATGCAACGCAGTTTTACCTTCCTAAACTGGAGGGACAGAATCTGCTGCTTGATAAGCTAAGCAAAAAACAGCATAAAAACCATTAGAGAGAGAAGCATGGAAAGGAGCTGAAATAAACAAACCGTTACAGAGACGTATTAATGATGAGTCGTTTTGCAGAGGTCAGAGTTCCTATTAAAAGAAGGTACAGCTGCCTTAGGCTGCCTGCCAGGACGAGCAAGCCACATTGTCAATTGAAATCAAAGGCTGTAAAAATGAAAGGGTCGTTAACTGCAGAGAACCAGTGTGAGGATATTTATACAAGTAGGCTTCTGAGAAGCAGCACCTTGAGCCTTCCATGCACCATGGGCAGCGTTGTGCTCAAAGCAGGCAACTTCCCCCCCCCTCCCCGCAGGACGTGTCGATTAAACGGCGGGCGGGAGCACGGACCGGGATCCCCCTTCTCTGCTGGCAAGCAGGTGGCCTGAGCTGGGTGCCCTCTGTGCTTCCAGGGACGGCTCCTGGGAGAAGCTGAAAGCTCCCTGGTCACTACACACGGCTTTCCAGCCTGCTAACCAAATCACCAAGGTCTGGCAAAACATTAAAGTAACAGAAGCAGACTTTACAAGGATCTACAGGTTTTGCTTTCTTTGCAGGAGCATGTTGTAACATTAACCAATTCAGGGAATAAAATCAAACACCAAGTCCTGCACACAGGACACCCAGATAAGCTACTTACCAGTGGCCACCAGGTCTCCTGAAGGAGTGTCTTCAAGGACTCATGTCCTAGCCAAAAGGTCACACTGCTGATTGTGGCAGCAACCCCTTGCAGGCTGCAGGAAACAACCTCTGAGTATTGACCTGCAGCAATCCGGAGCAGTTCCTCAGGCCCTGAGCTCACCCACGTGGCAATCAGAAGTCTAAAACTAACCAGGAACTTGCTAGTCAACAGCATCTAAATTCAGGGATTTAATTGCACGTCGATACAGAGTTGTGCCTATGCAACAACCTCCCTAGGGAGTTTCAGAAGTGACTGCAGCAGAGATATCCCCTCTGGGATGCAGGATGCCAGACTCCCATATCTGTCCATGCAGACAGATCAAACCTTTTCAGCTTCTGCCCTGAAAACCAGTGAACCACCAAACTTCAGTGATCTATGAACGTGCTACAGAAGACAGCAGGAAGAACCACCTGAAGGTCCCCCTGAAGATGCACCTCTTCAGGTCTCCTACCCAAATGTGCAAGTCCCAGTCACATGGAAGTCAGCAGGGCTCCCAGTCTTGCCCTAAAAATGATGACAGAGAGACCCTGAAAAGTGCTCCTGCCAATCGTACATTCCACCTGTGGAGGCAGAACTTCTGCACAAATATAAGAAAAAAGGTAGTTCAGCTTGAAGGCCTGACACTTTACACAAATCACTGCACATTTGCACTGGGAAAAAAAACCCTAAATGGCTCATTGACTCCTCTCCTTCAGGAGAGCAAAGACAGCAGAAGTTTCAGATAGCCATTCAGGATCAGCTTTAACCCAAGAAACATGGGTGGCACTTGGCTTTTTGGCAGCATCTTCACCTTCTCCACCCCCAGCCACACAATCCCAATCCCTTCCCAGTGCCAACTGCTGTTCATGCAGCCAGAGGATGCCAGAGGTTGGGTGTTATCTAGCTGGGAAAATCAAACATTAACCATAGTAGGCTGAGGATCACTCACACAATCCATCTTTCATGAGCTGAGCTGATCCACTGGAGAAGACAAACAGAGGTACCTGAGCTGAGCTCAACCACCTGCGATGTCCCTGTGAGCTCCACGTCCTTTCTGGCACTGCCAGGCACACCTTTGCATTACCTGCTTTGCTGACCAGCACCTCACCTTGTCCTCATCACTCACGGACACCCTCAGAGCTCTGAGAGCTCAAATTGCACCTCCTAATGCTCTCGCCATGTCCTGACCTCCCAGGGATACAGCTTCCTCCTCCCCATGCTCCTCCCAAACACAACCACCCCAGGTGATCCCATGGGCAGATGCATCCTTGTGCTCTGATCTGCCCCCAGGCAGCTCTGGCTGTCTGGAAACACAACTCATGGGTTTAAACTGTCTCAACCACCAACTTTTCAACTGTAAATGAACACAAACACATTTTGCTTACCACTGCAAGGGAAAAAACACCCTTTTACCCTTCAGGAATACTAAGGACCTGGGCAACTCTGAAGGGAAGATCCCAAAATCTTTGTTGGAGAATGCTAGTGTAGGCAGAAGTGTGGTTGTAATCATGATTTCTTGCGTAAGACTAATAGGGATGTGTCTTGGCTTGGATGTAAGAAAATAGCAGGAGTCAGAAGGAAGGGTGTCTGTGCCATGAACTCCTTGGGCTTATATGTATGATCAAACACTGAGCATTGACAGTGGGTTTTTTTTTTTTCAATCCCCAGTGTTAAAACAACGTGGGCTTTATTCACTGCACATCCTGAGATAATGCTGAATGTTGGACTGAGGGTCTCTTGAGGAGCTTTGATATTATCAGAAGAAAAAGGCCATGATGTATTAACTGAAGTTTAACCTCAATATGCTAAATTTGCTTTTCAGACTAGAGATTTAAACCCCAAGAGAGGAAGATCAAACCGTGGATGCTGCAGCCAGCACAGCCCTGCCTGCAGGCAGCTGGTGCTTCCCTTCAATTATGTTCCAGCATATCCGTGTAGAGCTGCCACAGCACAACTACATCAAACTCTGAACCCAACCTACCCACCTGGAAATCCCAGTGTGCCTGGTCTGATCCTCACTGGGATTGGGCTGTTTGTGCCCTGGGCTCCCCAGGGTCTTATTAGCACAAACAGCACAGGGCTCTGCTAAGGAAGTGCAGCATCAGCAGTGGATATGTCTCCCTCGAGCAAGCTCGGGGCCATTACAGTTACTGGATGAATGCAAACGCTTATGTTATCCTGAGGAACACATCTAAAGTGGTGAATCAGTCCCAAGTATAAGGTTTCTTTCTCTTGGAGAAGTGGAGTTCAAAGAGGTCTGCTCCAGGCACGTCCAGCATCAGTGGGAGGAGGCCTCCTCAGCCACCTCACATCAGTGAAGTGAAGCTCAGCTTTTCATAGGCTAGTTCTGAAAATACAGGTTTGTTTATTAATAACTGGACACAGAATTATACCCCTCCACCATGTACCTTCTACCAGTCTCAATTATTTTTTAAATTCTGTTTTATCAGATGCTTTTAAACCCCTTTGGCCATTTATCATCCTCTAAAATGTTTTAGCCCTTCAACTACTCATAATTTTCTTTGAAGTGAAAACAGCCTTCCCTGTTTTCATGCACTTGCCAAATTTCAGTCTTGCAAGGGCAGGAGGCAGAACTGTCAACACCACTCACTTTTTTTAACCACTCAAGCTGATGGCCTGGGCTGGTACAACACCCCACTGGCACTGAAAAGTTAATGGCTTGAAAAACATAGAATTTTGATCTGGCACTTTTCTAACCCTCTCATGCAATCACTCCATGAAATTACCCTCTTTCAGTATTTCTTCTCCCTGAGATAAAGAAATCTTTCTCCTTCCAGCTCATTCCTCACACAAAAGTCAAGAAGAGCTCAGGAGACCCTGAAACAGGCTTAACAGTGGCTCCATCCTCATATGGACAAGCACCTGGACTCGAGCTGCTTGAGCTGCAGCAGTCATCAATATTTTTTTCAGTGCTTTTCCACAGCACGAAAATTGAGTTACACAATCTGTCCAGTGCAGGAAGGAAACAGCAAAACGAGTCCACAACAGCAAAGCTGAGACCTCTGAGTTATGTTTAGAGGGAGGCAGCATTGCACAAAAGCTCCTTGGGAAGCCATGGAGAGCAGGGCAGCCTGTCCATCCCGGGAGCCGGACAGAGGGACAGCCCTGGCAATCCCCTCACTGACTCTCTGACCCGTGACATTATTTGGCATGTTTTGCACATGTAGACTTCCAAGTATAAGATTTCCTATGAACTTGTCTGCCTCCAAGGTTAATACTACTTGAGACAAATACAACCTACCCCGAATACCGCCTCAGCTGTCAGCAGCAAATCCTTTTCAACATTTAAAAGCCAATAATGAGGCTTTCATGTACATATGGTTATGCTTAGGGCTGCTTTGCTGCCGTGTGTCCCGCTCCTTATCAAGCACTCCATGCACACACAGAACGAGTGTGCTGGTGTTCATATACCATGGCAGCAGCTATCAGCAGGCCCAGATAAAGCAGCTGTGAGGGCTGTGTTGCTGTACAAGACACATTGTTATTTCACAGACTGGAAAATGGATATATTGAGTCTTTGCTTGTCAAGGTCACCGACCGAATCGATGTCAGAGCTGCAGAAATATGGCATTTTTTTCTGCAGGTAATTTACTTTGTGCTGAGATGAACATGGACTTGCATGTAACAATCCACAGCTAGATTTCATTAACAGAGAAGGTGGAAAACAATAAATTAAGTTACACATTCCTGTATCGGCCTCTGTAATGCTCTGAAGATGGCTCAGATCTGTGTATTTTAACTCTGAATTATTGCTGCCTTTATGGCCCAAATTAAACTTAGAAAGACACAAAGGAATGAGAAATGACAAAAGAAAGCAAAGCAAATATTGGACAATGAGTTGCCCAAGAAAGGTGACATTCTCCTGGCAGCTCACTGTGCATAGAAAAGATGAAAAGCAAAAATAAAATTGCCTGTAACAGCCTTTCCACCTTCCTCCTCTTGGACCAGAAGCGACGCTGTGAAGTGTGAGACTGAGTCTGTGAGATAACAACCTCATTCACCCCAGACCCTCCTCCACTCATTGAAACAGAGCAAGGGTAGAGAAGCTTTTCATTTCATCTCCTGGGAACTGCATCTGCTGTGGCACACGAGGTGCCCTGTTTGGAGAGGACCACACTCTCCCTTCCATGCAATGAGATGGATCTATGGCCTGGGAAACATCCACGTTTATGAGGTTTCCAGAGAAGAGCAAGGGTCTCACATGTGATATATTCTGTATTTTAACAGAGACCCTGAAGGGCACTGTTTGCCCAGCTCCAGTTCCTCCAGTGTTGGTTATCACCTACACAATAGGCTCTGCTTGGCTTTCTAGGGGATATGGATACATGGGACAGGAGGTTTTAGAAAGAGAGCTTAAAAATCCCCCTTTGGGATTGTTTGGGATTGTTATTTATTGTTGTTATTCACTGCCAAGGAGCCCCACTCAAACCAGACACCACTGTGCAGGTAATTACATCAATAGGAAACAGATGCCTCCATCCTACAGATCACAGGGTCTGGAGATGAATCACTGACGCCTTTACTTTTGCCTTTCCAGTGGGTACTGGCTGTTCCTCCTTTTAGAGTTTGGGACAATTCCATCCCACAAATCAAACTGACTGAATGCTCTCAGGTGCCTCAGCTGGTGCCTTACCAGGGAGTTACACCACTCCTTGCCAAAGCAAGGTCCCATAGGATGTTACAGGTGCCCAGCTGTTGAAAAGGGAACTCCTCTGAACTAAACATGCTTTTCAGGAAACAAGTGCTCCTGAGTTTCCAGCACACTTTATTATAGCAACAGATCTTTCTCCTTCATTTGATATTATGTGCAAAGCAAGAAGGACAAGATTGGGAATGGTTTCCAGCCAGAAGAGCCAGGTGGCAAGGCTGTCTCCTGAGCTCAACTGCCACTCCGAACAGGGAGAGTCGTCCAAGAAAAGCTCAGAGGCAATGTCACTGCACTCTATAAATATCCATTTATGATGCAGCTATGACAGTAGAAAGATATTTAAGCAAGGAGGCAATGCTCTAACCAGACCAAGAAGCAGACACCTGCATGAGGCCAGAGGTGCACATCGCCACCAGCAGAGGAGTTTGCCTGGGACACAGGTGAGGATTTTATATAAAATTGCATCTCTCTGCACAAGACATTATCCAGACTCATTAGTTCTTACAAAAAGGACATCTAAACAGATGTGTTGGAGCTGTGGCCTATGAATGCAGCTAAGGCAGAACCCTGGACAGGACTGACAGCTCCTCCTCTCACTTTCTGAAAAAATCATAGTCAAGTGCTTTGAGACACAAGAGGGTTAAAAAAACCTCAAAACAAAACAAAATCCAGCTACCCCAAAACAAAATAGTCCTGTCAGCAGCCAAGGCAGAAGGCAATCACCATGACCATAAGCTGCTCTTCACATTGTTCACTATCAGGTATGTTAAAAGACCAGCGAAGAAAAGCCAGTGATCTCCTGACACTGAGCTGTCTGAGCACAGGGAAAATCCTTCCTAAGCACCAGCTCCTGAGAGTACAAAGAGTAAATACTCTGAATACTCTGTCTAATAAAAGGATGATATTCTCTCTATGGTCATTTTCAGCACCTCTATTCTTTTGGCCCCTGTAGGACCACTTCTGGCATATTCTACAAGTTAAAAACCAGAAAAAGCACATTCTGGTTTCCAAATTCATATCTTTCAATTTACACAACATCCCTTTCCTCCTGTAAGATTAGGGAGATCAAGTAAGATCATCCAAACTGCCCTCTACACAGACTCCCAGAATGGTTTGAGTTGGAAGGGAACTTAAAGCTCATCTCATTCCACCCTCCTGCCACGGTTGCTAGACCAGGTTGCTCTAATCCCTGTCCAACCTGGCCTTCAACACTTCCAGGGATGGGGCAGCCACAGCTTCTCTGCCCAACCTGTGCCAGGGCCTCACCACCCTCACACCCAAGAATTTCATCCTAATATCAAATCTCACCCTGCCCTCTGACAGCAGGAAGCCATACCCCCTTGGCCTGTCACTCCAGACCCTTCTAAATAGTCTCTCTCCATATTTCCTGCAGGCTCTCTTCTGCTAATGGAAGGCCACAACCAGGTCACCCTGAAGCTTCTCTTCTCAAGGTTGAACAATCCCAATTTTCTCAGCCTTTTCTTGGAGCAGAGATGCTCCACCCCTTTGATCATTCTGGACTTGCTCCACAGAGGCAATGTCCTTCCTGTGCTGGGACCCCAGAACGTGTTCATGAGTCACCCCAGAAGCAGGGATTCCCAACCTCAGTTTCTTTTCCTAAAGATGTCTGCATGTACCTCTACCATGCCACTATACTTTCTACTGCTTTAAGAATGGCTGAAAAGAGCCGGCAAATATTTTGACTAAATACATATAAAGACAGCAACAGAGAAGCCTGAAAAAACCCCACATTTTCTTCAGATCAGAATATCTATTTTTGTTTTCTAACCACCACAGCAGCCTCCCACTGCAATTCTGTGTCTGCATCACTTGTCCCATGCCTTTGTTGGCTCCAAACCCACCAAATCTGAATCTGTTCTGTATTAAAGAGACCTGCTCAATGTTATCTGCCGTTCAGCATGTCGCTCATCTTGCTTTTCAAGTTCTCCCAGGCAAGCTCTCCAGATGTTCCTGGATTTAATTAAACTCATAATTGCTTTCTGAATGTCTCCTTGCTGCACCATTCCACTCACTTGCTTTCCAGAATTGTTATAATCCATTATTTAATTACAGGACAAAAAGCCCCACTTCATTCAAGCCCTTACCCTGTACTTTGGACAACAACAAGTTTCCACACATCCTGTTTCAAGCCCTCAGCACTTGTAGGGCTCCACAGGGAACCAGACTTTTATATGACTCCTTCCTCTAAGTCATCAGGGAAACTGGAAGTTGCTGTGACAGGGAAAGGTCAGTTTTTCTATTTGGTGAATATTTATTCACTGCTTCTTACAACAGAAGGGGCAGACAGTGGAGTTAACAGGCAAAATGAAATTGCCTTGCCACAGGCTTTGACAATCATGAACGTAAGTGGGTTGGAAATAGGATTGGACAATTTGTAGAAATTGAAAGTGCTGCAGATTGGAGTGTGGCAGCACAGAGTCCCTTTGCCAGGATTAGGCTCCCATGGATGGGAATTAGGGTGCAGGCACAGCAGCACCAGCCTGACAAGTTCAAGGGGTTCAGGGCTCAGAGCTTTGCAGACATGGGCTGGATTTACCACACCCGAGCCACAGAGCTGACCCAGCCAGCAGACACCAGGTGCAGTACCCTGGAGTGCTACATCACCCCATGCCTTCCCCAGCAGCCCTAAGGAAAACTTCAGGGGTTTGGGGAACACTGGAGGTACTGCTTGTAGGATGGATGAACACTCCTTTAACAGTTAAACTGATTAAAGCTGCAATTTGAGCACAGTCAGGGGGAATAAAAGTCAAGCTATAGCCAACACAAACACCTTGACATCTTCTTTATTAAATCCTCTCTCTGCCTGTAATCCACAGAATTAAGTCACTGGGCTCAGTTAGAGATTTTCCTGAGGCTGTAGGCTGTGGACCCTTTATTGGCATTTGTTGGTGCTGAAGATGCCACTGTGTGCAGCCAGACTGCAATTAGCTCAGACCCCATGATGCCAGCACAAAGGAACTGAATTTAGGCAACTTCACTTTGGCCTTACCCCAGTTTTAACACCTGACTTTCAAGCAGCCAGTTTTTATCTCTTTTGGTCCTGTGTTTATTTTTGTGAATGTCTGACTCTTTGAGGCATCAATGCTTGACATGCTGGAAATGGATTATTTATAAACCATCAGCAGGGAAGAGGCACACTCGTTTAGAGAGCTCACAGACTGAAGAGCATTCCCAGTGAATTCAAAGCAATTTCGAGGGTTTTTTTAAACACCTCACACAATCACCAACACCTTCAGCTCCACTGGCACATCGCCCTGTATTTTTGTGTGTGCTACCCTCAGTCAGGTTCAGCTGACAGCATGTTTATCATACCTTCTCCACTGCTAACAAAGCCTTATTCCTACCCCAGAGCCTCAGCCTGAGGCCATTCCTGACCCAGGAATGCTGTTCTCATTGGCCTCTATCTACATTGTAGAAATGCCTTTTCGGCAATAAGATAAGGCACCCGTGTGGCCCCTCACTCTGTCTGGTGTTGAGCAGCTTCACTACAATGAAGGCAGGAAGGTCAGTGCTGTTCCCTGAGTTTAACTGGAGAGACACTCTCGTGTTTGTCAGGATTTCATAGGGAGGCCGTTGACTGAGACCACAGTGGGGTCTGCAGCTTCCTTGGGAGGAGAAGTGGAGGGTCAGCACTGATCAACCTCTGCTCTCTGGTGACCAGCAACAGGACCCAAGGGAACAGCCAGAGCTGTGTCAGAGGAGGTTTAGGTTGGATATTGGGAAAAGTTTCCTCCCCCAGAGGGTGGTTGGGCACTGAACAGCCTCCCCAGGGCAGTGGGCACAGCACCAAACCTGCCAGAGGTACAGGAGCCTTTGGACAACACTCTCAGGGACAGGGTGGGATTGTTGGGGTTGTCCTGTGCAAGGCTGGGAGCTGGACTCGAGGATCCTCGAGGGTTCCTTCCAGCTGAGGATATTCCACGACACTATTCCATGAAGACTCCACACACCCGCCCAGCCATACGTGATGTGCGAGGCCGACACCTCCTGCCCCGGCCACAGCCGCCACACCCCCAAGATCCCTCTGCGGCGGTGAGGGACTGCCCCGGGGCCTGCCAGCTCCTCTGGAGAGCCTGAGCCACCGCTTGGTTTTCCCCCCTTGGGAACAGTCATGAGGGGAATCCCCGCTGGGGATGGTCATGCCCAGGTGTCTCACCACTTCCAGCTCAGTTTGGGGCCGGGTGTTGCCTCACGGCCCGGGCAGTGTCCAGCCTGTGCTCCGTCCTGCCCCTGCAGCCCGGCCCGGCTCCCCCCCTCAGCCACAGGCGCCCCATCCCCGGTGTCCCCCGCACCCAGGGCAGCAGCGGGACCGGGGACACCCCGGGCAGCCCCCAGCCCTCACCTGTTCTGGGGCCGGATGCCCAGCAGGTAACTCCGCCGGTCGGGCCGGGAGGCCCAGGCCGCGCTCTCGGCCTCCTCGGCGCCCTCGGCCTGGCCCGACCCCCGCCCGTAGAGCCCCGCGAGGGCCCGGCGGGTCGAGCCCATGGCGCCGGCCGGACTGCGGCTGCCGCTGCCCTGTCACTCACCGCGGGCATTTATAGCCGCCCCGCACATGCCGCTGTCACTCGCCGTGTCGGTGACATGACGCAGCGACCGCGGCCCGGCCTCCCCGGGCTGCCTGCCCGGCCCTCCTGCTCTTTCCCCCGGGCTGCGGGGTCGGGTTTGTCTTTTGGGGAAGAAGTCTATCTTTTTATAAGTTTTCTGAAAATATAATAATATCCCTTTGATTAGGGGGATTTCTCACACTTCAAAGGTCGCTTCTCTCTGGTGACCAGTGACAGGACTGGAGGGAGCAGCTGGAGCTGTGTCAGAGGAGGTTTAGGTTGGATATTGAGAAAGGGTTCTTCCCCCAGAGGGTGGTGGGCACAGGACAGGCTCCCCAGGGCAGTGGGCACAGCACCAGGGCTGCCGGAGCTCCAGGAGTGTTTGGACAACACTCTCAGGGACAGGGTGGGGTGTCTGTGCAGGGCCAGCAGTTGGACTCGATGATCCCCGTGAGTCCCTTCCAACTCAGGATATTCCATGATTCTGTCATCTCTTGGGATCAGCTACAACATCCCCTGATTTCTTTTAGGCATGAGGCTCCCACCCTGGCCCTTGGCACCACTCAGTGGTGTCAAAGCAGTCATGCCCTCACATCAGGGTCTCACATCTGGTCTTTATCCCAGGATGCCCAGGAGAAGGTCTGTGATGGTATTTATAGTCTCCATGGAAAAGGCAGCACAAAAAAGGGCTATAAAAAGTGAATACATGTCACAAACTGTTACCAGCAGTGATTTAATGCCAGATGAAAACATAATGGGTAGTAAAATTGGATTTATTCTTGTTCTACCTTCCTCTTGCCTGTCAAGCTGCCGCATCACACGCCGCAGGCACGTCACTGGTGGCACCGCATCCCTGCAGCCCTGGAATGATGGATGGAGCAGATTCACTGTGGATCGGCTGCCTGCCCACAGCTGCACAGCAGGAATTGCTGCAGGAGTGAGGAGATGATGGCAAATTGCTCAGTGTGTGCACAGTGTGTGCATCACCCATACAGGTATTGGGGCGTGCAGGGACACACACACACTGTGTGCATCACCCATACAGGCATTGGGGTGTGCAGGGACACACACAGAGTGTGTGCATCACCCATACAGGCATTGGGGTGTGCAGGGACACACACACAGTGTGTGCATCACCCATACAGGTATTGGGGTGTGCAGGGACACACACACAGTGTGTGCATCACCCATACAGGCATTGGGGTGTGCAGGGACACACACACAGTGCATGCATCACCCATACATGTATTGGGATGTGCACACACACACACAGGGTGTGCATCACATGGGTACTATGCACACAATACAGTGGACGCCAAAAAAAACCCCAAACCTAAAACACAGAAAAGGTAAGCAAGGATGAGCTGAGATCCAGCCTGGTTGCTTCTCCTCAGCCTGGGAGAAGCAGCTGAGGTGCCCATGACTGAGGTGTACACAGCTGTGAGGGACAAGAAGAACAAGACCAGGGGCAACACGTGAAATTAGCAGGGGGTAAAATCAGTCAAAAGGAGATGCTTCCTCCGTCCCCTTGGCATCAAGCTGCCACCACACATTGCTGTGGCTGTTCAATGTCAATAGGGGTTAATAAAATCCACAGGACAAGTCTGTGGAAGGAAAATCTCCTGGTTTATGATAGTATCATCCAGGATGATGATACTACCTTTGGATCAAGAAGTGTATGAGCTACATAAGAATATTCACTGTGCACATGCCCTGATCTCACACCCTTCACTGTGCCCTGGCTGCTGTCCAAATGTGGGAGGGAGGATGCTGGGCTGGGAGGACTCAATGTGACATTCTCCTGCTCCCATCCCTTTCTCTGGAAGGAGGAGGAGGACTTTCAGGTCCCACAGCTTCAGGAAACCTAAATTCAAGTCCCAGCATATGAATTACACATTATTTTACCATAAGCCCAGTCCCTTGGTATGTAGATCTAACAGAACAGAGCCCAGACCACCTGAGAATGGTGTTCAGGGCAGGTAGGCCTCTGTGTGGGGCCTGGAACTGTGTCTGCTTTCAGATTCTCAAATAGAAGAAAAACACTGATATACTGGAATGAGTCTAGTGAAGGGGACCAAGAAGATTGAGGGAGCTCAGGCACCTGACATAGGAGGAGAGGATGAGAGAATCTGGGTTTCAGGCTTCAGTGGAGGGCTAAATGGAGTCCTCCTCATTTTCTTCACTGCCTCACAGAAGGGTACAGACTCAGAGGTGCACAGTGATACACTGAGAGGCCAAAATGCAAGTGACAAGGAGGAAAGTTCTGATTAGATGTTAGGAAAATTAATTGCCCTGTGACAGAGATCAAACAGTACCACAGGGTCCCAGAGAGGTGGGCAATCTCCACCCTGTGAGACAGTGGATGGGACAAGGTGCTGAGCAGTTGATTGGTATCCTGCTTGGAGTAAGGGGCTGAACCAGAGACCCTCAGAGGTCCCTTCCCACCCTGGTTACACTGTGGTTCAGTCCCTTACCCCAGCAGCGGAGGGAAACCTGGATGGTGAGTGCAGGTTTAGCTCAGATGTGACAAGACAAAGCCTGCTGTGGTGTTTGATCCTCCCCCCAGACACACAGGGGTTCTATTTTCTTTTTTGCCCTTTCAGGCTCTGAATGGTTCTTGCGCCCATCCCTGCTGAGACAGCTTCCTCTCCCAGCATCTGCTCTCCCGTCATTCTGCTCACAGCGAGTGACAGTGCCCTCTGCTCCTGTCTCCCTTTGGAAATACATTTAGCTGCTGAAGCCTAAGCCAGCCAGCCACGAGAATTCAGTCCTTGTTAGCAAAGCTTTCCTCCTCTGCCTGCAAATCCAGCACTGACTCACAGCAAGTTGCCGATGTTTTCTCGCCCCTCTCACACAATTTCTCTTTCCCACCCTGCACCCATCAGTTCCTCCCTTTCTAAAATCACAGGTTTCTTCCTGCACTCTGACAACAAGCTCTCACCCCGCGTTCTTCCCCAAATATTCACACAGACCATGCCAGGGCAGGACTCTGACAGAGGACAACCATGACAGACTTTCTGAGCAGGTATTTGGAGGAGGATTCTTTCTCTGAAGCCTGAAGAAACAGCCTACGGGGAACACAGAAACCTCCAGCTGTTTGAAGAGATGCTGCATCAACCAGAATTGTCATCTTTAGCTCTGGGAAAGTGCTAGGGTTAATTTAACGATCATTTTTATTAGCTACCTGTGCTGCATGGATAATAACTCTGCAGCACAGGTGTGACACGGATCAGCTGGCACATATTCAGCCAGAGCCTTCATTTGCAATCATTCACAGGTTTAAAACCTGCAAGTATTTAAATGCCTGACTGGACCCTCAAGAAATGAGTGCCCTTCCAAGCTGACAGTTGGGAGAGGTATCCCTGATGGGCTCACTTTTCCTTGGTCAGCCCATAGCCACTGCTACAGCCCCAGGGGAGAGAAACTTCAGCAGGGGAATGAGAGTCTCTCACAATCTCTTCTCTAGCTGGTCCGTGGTAAAGGAAACATGCAGAGTTTTGGGTTAATGAGTCTGTCCTTGTCCTAACCTTTTAAGTGCAAGTCACAGCGCAGCACTACAGAGTCCTGACACTTCACCATCTCCGTTCCCTCCCAGAGGGGCTTGTGCAACTTCTGGCGCTACCCAGCACCACTTCCCCCTGGGCCCTCGTGATGCCCAGCCCAGCTGGCAAGGACTTCTCAGAGGAGGCAGGTTCTATGTGCCCACACGAGGAGCAGGGGCAGCAGCACTGGCTCCACCATGAACCTTTTGGGACGTGGCCCCCACGAGAGAGGTGAGGGTGGTTGTGGGGTATGAGGGTGGTGGGCTGTGGGAGGAGTGGGAGTGGGTGAGGGTGGCTGTGGGGGTGAGAGCAAGGGTGGTCGTGGGGACAGGGGCAAGGACATCTCTGGGGATGAGGCAAGAACGTCTCTGGGGAGGGGGTGAGGACACGCGTGAGGATATGGATAAGTACACTTTTAAGGGGGAGAGGGCACCGCGAGGGATATGGTCGAATATACCTGTATGGAGGCGCTTAGGGGGACACCACCGTGGGGAAGGGCACAGGTCACCAGTGGAGGGGATATTTTCAAGTGCACCTGTGAGGAACGGGGAGGGGGGGTACGAGGGCACCGTGGGACGGGGAGCGGCCACTCGTGGGGGCAGGGAGGTGCGGGCAGCCTTGGCACTCGAGTGAGAGGCGCGACTCCGTGCCGGTCCGGGCCGTGCCGGTCCATGCCGTGCGGGGCCGATCAGTGGCGGGCCGTGCCGGTCCGTGCCGTGCGGGGCCGATCAGGGCCGGTCCGTGCCGGTCCATGCCGTGCGGGGCCGATCAGTGACGGGCCGTGCCGGTCCGTGCCGTGCGGGGCCGATCAGGGCCGGTC
>JAWWEU010000017.1:17838460-17853234 GCA_035583155.1 Acropternis orthonyx
GCCGGGCGCCGCAGCCCCGAGCCCGGCAGGGGCCGGCCCGCAGGGTGAGCGGCCCCCCGGCCCGGCCCGAGCCGCCCCCAGCGCCGCCGCCCTCGCCGCAGGTGCCGCCGCCGCGTCCCGGGGAGAGCAGCCGCAGCGGGCCCGGCCGGCGGCCGCCCGGGCCGGGGAGAAGCCGCCCGAGGAGCGATGCAGGAAGGTGAGCGGCCGCGGGGCACTGGGAAGGGTGAGCGTGCCGCCCCCCTGGCACCTGGGAGAGCACCCAGAGGAGTCCCGTCACATCCATCCACCTGTCCATCCACAGACCCACCTGTCCATATATCCATTCATCCCCATCCACTCCTGTTCTTCCAAACTTCCCTTCCTCGCTGGGATGTGTGCCACTCTTGAAGCCCGGTGAGCCCTGAGCTGTGCCTGCTCTGTAGTTTCCACCTCCACACCCTGTTTCTCCGCAGCCATTGCCATCACTGAGCAGCCGGTGTCCGTCTCTGTCCCGGTGGGATACTCCTTCACGCTGCGGTGCCGAGCTGAGGGACGCACCTCGCTGCATTACCAGTGGTTTTGTCAGCACCAGGTAAGGGTTGGGAGTAGGTGTCACTGGGCCCCTGCACACAATAGGGGAGCTGAAAGAAGGGAGGAAATCAGGAATTTACCCTTCTGCTGCTGTTACCAAGGGGCTTTCAAGTGCCTTCTGCTGCCAGCAATGAGGGGGGAATCACTGCCCGATGCCTGTGTTTTCCCTTTAGTCTGAATGCTGCCAGATTCCTGGAGCAACCAACCAGGATTTGCCCATCACTGCAGAGCAGACCCAGCTCTACACCTGCAGGGTCAATGACCTCTACAGAAATGCTGTCTTCTCTGACTGGGTGAAGGTGGAGGTCCATCAGTGTGTCGCCAGAGGTATGAGCGCATCTTCTGCCTTCTTGATGTATCATGGAATCACAGAATTGTTTGGGTTGGAAGTGACCTGAAAGCTCATCTCATTCCAGCACCCCTGCCATGGGCAGGGACACCTTTCACTAGAACAGGGTGCCCCAAGCCCCATCCAACCTGGTATGTACCTGCACCTCCTGCTGATCACTCACTGTGGGTTTTCTAGGCTATTCAGGGTGTTGTGACTGAAAGAGTCCATCTGGCTACTTCAAAGATGAACAAAAATAACTCAGGGTGTGTTTGACCTAAGCATGTTGACTGCACCCTTGGCAGGAAAGGGCAAGGGTCAGGTTTGGGAAGCGTGTCTGTGGTCTGGCATTTACTATCGCAGATGTTACTTCCAGGGATTCCCTGTTCCCAAAACAGAAAGGTGCAGCAGTGAGAGTGGAAAATGGCCATTGTTTGCTGTGCTTGTGGAGAGAAGACCAATTCTGTGTGGCTGCCTTGCAGGTTTGCCCCCTCGGCTGTGGCGAGGAGAGCCTGTCGTCGTCCTCAACCCCACAGAGCAGCGGGTGGAGGTGGGGAAGCCCTTGCAGCTGCAGTGTGCTGCCATGGGGGTCCCAGCCCCCAGCTACCAGTGGTACCGCAATGGGAACCTGCTGGAACAGCACAAGAGAAAAAAACTCTGGGTAAGGTTGTCTGGGGATAGTTCAGAAGCTTTGGCCACTGAGGTGGGTGATGGGAGAAGCTGGTTGCAGGGTTCAGGGAAAGTCCTCCGAGTATCACCCCACTGCTTTGGTACCTGGCTGGAGGACTCTGGATGAAGGGGGAATACGTATTACGGGCTTCTTTCAAAGTTTTGGTTGTTTCTCTAGGAGGGAACTGATCCATAGATGCCTCAAGGGCTCTCAGCATGTCTCTCATACCTTTTTGCAGCAGTGGCATGGGAGCAGTTATGTTCAGTCTGTGCAGGGGACTGCAGAATGATGGACCTGTGGGAATGCTGTCTGCCTGCAGGACACCTGGAAGGCAAAGTGGTTAGTCCTGACAGAAAAGAGTCAGGGAGGCAGCAGAAGGGTTGGGATTTTGTGTCACTGGCTGAGTGTAAGTCAGTGATTGAATCAAGAAAGGGGATTTCCTTCCAGGGCATCACATGAAAGGTACAAGGACCAGAGATCCAGTCTCTTTTCAGTAGCAGTCTATGGTATCACAGGAATCAGTGGCCTTATATTGCGCTTCTGACAGGGAAGTTCAGGCTGAGCACTGGGAAAAGGTTGTTCAATTGGAGGTGGATGGTCCTGCATTGGAGCCAGAAAGGCAGCAAGGTCTCTGTCGTTGGGGGTGTTCAGAGCTCGAATAGACAGAGCTATGGCCATTCTGACTCAGTGGTGGCTTTAGTCCCTCTCTGAGCAGGATCCTGGGGTGGAGAACCAGAGTCCTTGCCAGCCAGTTCTGCTCTGGTTCTTGTCCCTGTCTTGATTCTTTGTGAGGCAAAGTCTCAGTGAACAACAGGAAAAGTACTTTTTATTCCAGGCACACGAGTGCCTTTGGCAGATCCTGACAGGGAGCTGCAGACTTTTACCATAAATAATGTGATTTAACTTTTGATCTGTCTAGATCACCCACGCCAAGGTCAGTGATTCGGGCACGTACCTCTGCTGTGCCTCCAACAGTCACGGAGAGCATTGGACCAACGCTGTGGACGTTCACGTAGGTGAGCAGAGCCAATCCCCATTGCTTTGCTGCACATCAGCCCAAGTGAGAAGTAATTAGAGGGTACAAAGGAATTTAGTGCTCTCATCGGGAAGTGCCAAGCTGGTGAACAAGGGCTGTGATAAATAGGATTCCTTGATAGTGGGGCTCAGAGAGAGTGAGGGAAGTGGTGGCTGGAAAACAGAACCCCCCAGACTTGGTGATGTGCTGTCTGGTGAGGTGGGATGCTGGGTCCTGCAGTCTGTCAGAAACCTGCTGTGTTAGGGCAGGCTCTGTTCTCTCAGCTGCTCTCTGTGGTTTTCTTGCCTTGCCAAGGTGCTGATTTCACAGGTTGGCAGCCAAATCACAGTGGGCTCCTGTGCCCAAATGCATTTCCAGCCTTGCTGAGATGAAGTGATGAGCTCAAACATAGAAAGCCGGAGAGGATGGGGTTTATTTTGGGAAGGTTCAGGCCCCTCAGGCTGGCAGCTCAGGGCTGATGCTGCATGAGTGATAGATCCCAGGGAGAAGATGTGTCCCCCGAGCCTCAGGCACGCTCCACCTCTGCTTTGGTCCCCTGTCTTTGCCCTGTGTGAGGCAGGAATAGCACAGGCTGGCTTTGTCAGCTCTTTGCTCCATCTAGAGATTTTTCTGTGCCATAAGCTTCTCATCCTGCCTTTTAGGCTGTCTTTAAAATTTCTCCAAAGTGCAAATTGATCCTGTATAGTCAGAGAGTACTCTGCCTGCCTCCTCACAGCTGACAAAACAGCATCCAAGGGGGACAGGCAGTGAGTTGCATTCAAAGTGTTACAAGTGGGGAGCTTTAACATGCAATTGGCACCTCTGTCAGAGACAGAAAAGGATGAGTGGTTTTGTTCTGAAGCTTTCCAGGCATTCCTGGTGTATCACCTACAGTGGTTCAGGGACCAGAGGTCTTCCAGACCCATGAGGTTTATGCAACTTATGCTTAATTTCTTCTTTTAGAGCCTGTAGGGGTTTAGAATTTTCTCCTAGGATGGATTTTGAAATTTATTTCTGATTTAAATAGGAAAAGCTGGAGCTGCTGTGGTAACAATGATTTTAAGAGGCTGAAAGTGCTCAGGCAGGGAAGTTTGTGTAGCTCATCAAAGTGAGTCACATTTGGGGTGGCTTTTCTGAGCCAGAACTGCTAAAAAGCAGGGAAAGTCAGAGAAGGGCGATCAGAAACTCTGGAAATATTGTTGCAATCAAAAGCAAATGGCAGGTTCCTCTACACTGGACTTTTATGGGGAGAAACTCTGTTTTGGAGCTTTTATTGACCTTGAGTCATTGTGTTTCTTTTGCTTTCTCTGTGGTGAGGGAGCAGGTGAGTCACATCAGGAAGCCAGGTATGAGCTCCTCCATGCTGACGCTCCTTCCCTGGCCTGTCCCTTCTCCAGGCTTTGCTTCCCACCTGCTCAGGATGTCATAAATCAGGCAGGATTTCATAAATCCTCCTCAAATCAGACCAGTGTGCTTTAGGTTAGCTGTCAGGCAGTGAAGAAGTTGCCCCAGAAGTGTTGCTTGTGCAGATTCTCTGTGTTTGATCCAATTGTGCATTGCTGGGGATGTTGGAGCAGGATTCAGACCTGACACTGGATGCTGGGCTTAACATTTCCCTCTTTCTTTCCCAGGTACGTGTGGCTCTGAAAAGTTTTTTGGTGAGTACTGTCATCTTTTCTTCCTGAGCAGTTATTGTCTTAATTAAAAGCCAGGCTCCAGGGTGGGTGAGAAGACAGGGAGTGGGAGTGCTTTTCCTGCAGAGACCACTTCAAGCCTTTATGCCCACATTGCCACAGGCTCTGTGTTTTTGGGATCAGAGCTGCACAGCACAAGATGAGTCCCATCCCCTGACAAGCCTTGATCTTTCTCAGCAAGTGGAGTAATATTATTCCTAATGAGTAACTGAGTCTTGAGCTCTGGGGCTGCCAAATGAGTTTAAAGCTGTTGTTCACATGACACCTATTCCCTTCCTTGAAATACCTCCTCAGAGCACGGCAAAGCTGCTCCCTCCCACCACTGCTGAGTGACATAAATCCCCTTTTTTTTTTTTTTTTTTAACAGAAGGAGGTGGGGATAAAATCAAAGCAGGAGCTCAGGGTTTCTCTCCTTCAGCCCTGTGAGGGGAAGGACCCCTTGCCTGACTCAGTGCATCCCCCTCCCACACAGTGCTGGCACACCAGACCCACAGTCACGCTAGGGCAGGTAGAGCAGAACCTCCTGCACTCCTGGGATTTTGGCTGTCAAGTGAAAAATTTTCAAGCCTTTCTGTCAAAGTGATTGTTTGTGTATTTTGTTGAAGTGTTCAGAAAGCTGAGGGCTTTCTGGAGGGCACTCCAGGCTTGCAGCAGCCTTGAGTCTATCCTTCTTGCTTAGATATTTTCTTAGATTTCCTGTATCCTTGCTCCGACAGCAGGAGGTGAGACCTTGCCTCCTGCTGAGCATTTACAGCTTTGTCACTTGGTGTTTGTTTCAGCTACAGGCAAAATAGCACTTTTAGTGGGCAACAACTGCTACCAGCATCACCCCAACCTCATGGCTCCTGTCAGGGATGTGTTTGAGCTGAGTCGTCTCCTGGAGCAGCTGGGGTTCCAGGTTGTCTCCCTCCTGGATCTGAACAAGGCTGAGATGGCGACAGCGGTCAGTCAGTTCCTGCAGCTCCTGGGGAAGGGAGTCTATGGTAAGGCCAAGCCAGCCCACCACCTGCCCATGCTGAGCAGGGATTTGGCAATTTTCTGAAGAGCTGTTGAATTAAAAGGGAAGAAAATGAACTTTTCTCTCTCAAGGGAGACCTGCAGCAGAGTCCTCAGCAGTGCCAGGCTTGGCAGAAGCCCCTGGATAAATGTTGTTCAGTTTTGGGCAGGCTACAGCTAGGTAAAGGTGGGGTTTCTCCATCACATGGCAGCCTCCAGCCCCAACAGCATGGGCTCAGGCTGAATTTTTGGGGAGCCAGTGCTTCTGACAGTGAATTGGAAAAGGAATTTTCATTTTTCCATAGATTACAAAGTTGAGGAGGCTCTTATGTGTGAGGAGGGGAGCTCCTTTTGAGCCCTGTCTGCTGCATCTGGCCATGATTTCCTTGTTTCTCTTTCCTGAAGGTCTAATTTGGGCCCCTGACAGCCCTTTTTCAGAAGAGCATTGCCAGCTGCAGATGGCTTTGAGGTTGGACCTTGTGCTTGTTGTGCCCTGTTCTCAGTGGGAAGTGTTCCTCAAACACAAACCCAACCTGCAGATTTTGTGAGTCTTAAAGCAGGTGTTCAGATTTGATGGTGAAAGAGGCATCTTTGGGCTCCTTGAATTCTCCCAGCTCGACAGATACCCTGAAAACACCTTGCCAGGTGGACTTTTTTTGGCTTCCAAACCTCAGTGTGAGGCTTGTCTCCCAGCTGTGTGGCACCCAGATGGTGAAAGTCAGCGTGGGCCAATTCCAGCCTGGCACTCAGCAGGAGGTTGGAGGTTGTGCAATGGATAATAGGGACATGGCCATGAGAGAAATGCTGTGCAGCCACCTCGTTCCGGGAAGCACTGACTCACCAGGAAGGGCCTCACAAGGCTGTGGCCACTCTGGCTGAGCACGTCACTCAGTGACAGCATATTCGTGACTTCACTTGCAGCTTCCTTTTGTGGTTGCTCTCTGAAAATCCCTTCGTATCTCAGGCTTTTCCTGGAGGTTCCACCAAGCTGAAACCAGGAGAGCTTTGTGTAGACATAAAGGAATAGGAGAGGGTTGGCTGGTGAACACGAGCCTCCGTGAGCTGGTGCTCATTGTCCCATATTGTATGATCCATGCCAACAAAAGGAAGTAAGGCTTTATGATCTCTAACTGCCCCTCCAGGAACTGGAGGCTGTTGTGAGACCTTTCTCCACTGCCACATCTCCAGACCATCCCAGCCTAGCTCCTTCCCCATCTCCTATCAGGCCTTGGGCCTGAGGTGTTCAAAATCTGAATGGTTGTGGCACTGCATGATACGGTTTAGTGGACATGGCGGGATTCAGTCCAAGGTTGGACTTGATGATCTTGGAGGTCTTTTCCAACCCTAATGATTCTATGATTCAAAGGCTTTTCCAGTTCACTGTATGGAGGTGGTGGGTCATCGGACTGCTTCTCTTCCAGATCTCTTAGAAAAGCTGCAGAGGATTTTTGAAGGCCCTAAACATCCCCTGAGTGATCTAATTGTTTCCTCCTCCGGCAAATAAGGAATCCCCTCGGAAGTTATTTCCAGTGTCCTAAAAAGTCCCAAGTCAAAAAAATTACATCGGAAATGCAACAAGAGCAGAAAGTTGTGAGGGAAATACTTGGAATATGGAGTCATGCCTTAATTAAGCCTCATGCTGACATTTCCTGCACTATAAGCAATGCCTGGAGCTTCCCCTTTTTAATTTGGTGCTCGGAAGTTCTGACTCACACAATGTGGGAAGAGCACTTTCCTTCTCTGGGCAAATTGTTGACTTTCCTGTTCAGGAGGAGAAATTAAGTCCAGGAGGGGCTGGAAAAGTTGCTCAGCTGACGTGAAACTCGTGTTTTATTGGATTTGAACATGCGTCTTTGTGGTTTATATAGTGTGGGGAGCACCTGGTGGTGCGTTCATGTGCATAAGACCTCAAAAGTTAGAAGACTGAAGGATTCATTCTTTGTGGGGTTTTCTGTAGTATTTCATTTTTTTTCCGAGGGTTAGTGATGCTGCCTGGTGACAGATGGCATCACTTCCTTGCACGAACAGGGCCAGAGGCAGAGCAGCAAAAGCCACCAGTGCTCAATGATTTGAGGGGCCCAGCCTGTAGTGCCTGCATCTAATTTTTCCAGAGGGCTTCCTGTTTTATACTCTTTTCTAGTCTCAGGGAGAGGTTTTGTGGCTTTGATTTGCAAGTTACAAAAGTTCAAAGCTTCTGCAAATCAGAGCCTCCCATGTCTGGCTGGCGATCCACAAGAAGAGGAACCCAAATCTCGTGGGCACCTGTGGAAACAGCCATTTGAGAAACTTTCCATTGTCCCCTGAGAATAGAAACCGAAGGTGACTCAAGGTCTTTTTGACTATGAGATCATGTTTTCCATCTTCCACATGATGAGGTCGTGCTTTCAGTCCTTCAGCTCCTGCCCCTGACACCATATCCCTTGCAGAATCAGGATCAAGGCGAGTATCCTGCCAAGTCCAGGGCCAGGAATGGTGGAGGGAAAACAGGAGAGTTTACTTACTGAAGTGTGGGCTTCAGCAGCGAATCTGACTGAAGAATGTCTCCTGCTGTTGCCTCTTAGCTGCTTGTTCCCATTTCTGACCTCTTGTTTTTCACCGTCCCTCCATTGCAGTAGTACAACTGTGTCACCTCACAGAGCTATTTCTAACCCATTTCAGTTCCCCAAGTTGGCTTTCATCAAGCAGCACTCCCCAAACAGTGTCATCAGTGCTGGGGAAGGGTGACCAGCCATTGTGCAACTTCCTTAGGGAAACTTCAGCCTGCCTGCGAAGCCCTGTGCAGGAGGAAAGCCCTTCATGAAACACAGAGGTCAGAGGGGAGCTTGGGCTGTGCTGAGCTCCCCAGTGCTTTCCACCTGAATGTCCCTGTGTCACCATCTCTTCTGAGGGCAGAAAACATGACTAAGTTTCATGTGCTTAAGAGTCAAAACCAAAATTTTTGTCGAGTATTGAACTTCCCACCAGCAGCTGGATGAGTCTGACTTCCCTCCTGCCTAACAGAGCTGGTGTCTGGTCTGAGGTTGTTGAAGCACCTGGTCCACACGTTCTGGACATCTAGAGAACTCATCTAAGTTTTCACCATAGGTGTGTAAATACAGGCAGACCTTTGAAATTTGGAGAGTGTTTTCCATCATCTAATCAATTGTTAGTCTCTTCTCCAAAATTAGGAAGCTGAGGAACTTCCCATTTAAAAGGCTGTTAATGTGTTTTCCATTATGGTAAAATCCTTTTCTGTTGTAATTTTCCTGCAAAGAGATGATTAACCCAAACTTTTATACAAAGGTGGAATTCAGCCTGGCAGGTGCCGAGCCTGGGTGTTGTAGCACAGAGGGTTTGGAAATATGTAAACCCAGTGACTTTGGGTGACAAAGAGTGAGGGAATTCACAAATACAGGACAGCCTCACAAAAGCCTTGGAATAAAGGGACTGCTTAGAGAGAATTTATCCTTAAGCAGCAGAGGTATTTATTGCCAACATTGGGGAGCTAAGTCAGTTCAGACTGGACAAACTAGCTCAAAGGCATCAGTGAAAAGCAAGGTAATTTATACAGTCTACATACATGATTGCAACATTTCAACATATGTATTCATACAATTACAGCATCTAATCATCATATTCATAATAGGTGGAGTTTAGGCAGGGCTTGAGGTGGAGTCTTCCAGAATCTTCTCTTGGCATAACTTTTAGGTGGTCCGTTCTGGTCTTCAGTCTCACTTAGAGGGTTGACTACTCTTCTTCCTCGCTGTGACCTTCCTTCCTTTTATTGTTGAATGACCTGCTAACTGAAGCTTGCAGAAACCTTTGGCTCAAAGCCCTTGTAGCCTATTCAAATGTCCACCTTGCCTTAATTTATAACCCCTAGATTCATTGTATAGTGATTCTAGTATTCTTCCTATGATTAGGTTTGGGTGCAGTAAGCAGAACAGAACAAGCTACAAATGTTCTTGCAATAGTTCCTTGGCAGCACAGGCAGAACAGAGCAAGATACCTCAGTTAACTTTTTTAGGCCTTGCTTTCATTTCACAACTTTGCCAAAGGGGATAAATTGGAAAAACATCAAAATTGTGCGTTCAATGTAGCTCCAGTTCCATAGGTGATGCTGGTCTAGGTCTGCTCTGCACCAGGAGGTGGGACATGGCCATGGGGAGCTGCAGGTTGGCATCCTGATTCATCCTCTCCTCTCCCTGTTCCCAGCTATATTCTACTATGCTGGCCATGGGTACGAACATTTGGGGAGGAACTACATGGTCCCCGTTGATGCTCCCCAGCCCTACGCCCCTGAGAACTGCATCAGCGTGCAGAGGATCCTCCAGAAGATGCAGCAGCAGCAGACAGCCCTGAATGTCATCCTACTGGACACCTGCAGAAAATGGTAGGGTGCTCTTTCCTCTTCCTCACCTGGGTTGGGCCCTCTGAGGGGCTGGGAAACAGTGGCTAGCCTCAGTTTCAACACCACCTGTGGGCTGTTCCTGAGGATTGCTGGAGCCACCTCCCCCATGGTGCTGCTCCATCAAAGGTTATTGGTTTGAGTCACAAAATCAGCCACAGTGTCAGGTCCTGCAGGATATTCTGGACAGACAGGTCAGTCATGTATTAGTGCAGAGAGCATTGGATGTCTGAGATCTGCTGGAGAGAAGGGGCTGGAGACCCTCACTTGATTTTTCAAGGTGAAGAAGCCTGGCAAATACAGGCAGGTTGCCTCAACTCCATGGAGTGATGGCTCTTCCTGGCATAAATTGTTGGCTGAAACTCAGCACAGGGTTTGCCTTTTGTGTTTCAAGCCTGACCCACCTGACCTGGTCTCACTGATCATGTGCTCTCCTGGTCCATGTTTCCCACATGCTCAGGCTGGAACTGTTCAGCTCACCTCTCTTCTGCCTGAGTTCTTGTTCACATCTCAGTGAGAAGAATGCAGCATGATGGGGAAAACATTTTAAGCCCTGCTACATGTTTTTTTCTTGCCTTAAATCCTTCTGAAGTGGTTGTGTTGTGAAGCAGCTGCTGCTGAGGGCAGAGATCAGCGTTTTCCTGCTGTCTGTGGAAAGCCCATCATCCTCCCTTGGCCTGCAGACCTCTATCCTGCTGCAGAAAATTACTACTTGTCCAATTTCAGCAGAGGTGGGTGGACTATTCCAGTAGAAGCTGTCATTTGTTCATTTATTTCAGTCTCCTGAGGCAGATTTACAGGTCAGAAAAGACCTGGAGAGCAAATGCAGGAAAGTCTCTCTATTCCTCCTGTGGTTCCTGCGCTAAGAACCGGAAAGACAACAGGGATTTTGATACCCTGAAAGAGCTGCTGGCCCCTGGAGAGATGATAAGTCTTTGATGCCTTTTAGCTGCAGAGGTGGGGATGCTCCCTTTGACTAGCTAAAAGCTGGCCTTGCAGGGACTTACCCTGCAGCTCTGAATTGCCAGTGTCACCAGGGCTTGATGTCCCTTGATCCTGCCCTGAACTTCTTGCTTTCTCCCCCTTTCTCCCTTCTTACTTGCTGCTGAAAGCAGAGTGTGTTGCCCCTCTGGCATGCCTGGCAGCACCTTGCTGCTCTCCCCAGCAGGATAACAGGCAGGGGATGGCATGCAGTGGAGCAGAAGCTGGGATAGTGCACCTCTGGGGACTAGGGCAGTGTGTGATGGGGAGGTGACATGGAGGCTGCACAGGGATCACCAGCGCAAATGTTAACAATCTGTAAAACAGCTTTTGAGCTGCTGCCTCCCTTTGAGCTGCTGTCTCCTTCCTTGGCATTGCCAGTGGTTCCTGTGCTCAGTGGAGTCTTAATGGGCTTTGGGAAGAGGTTGTGGCGTGAGATCTGCTGGGGTGTTTAGGGAAGGTTGTGCAGCTGTTTTTCTCTCTCCTCCCCCAAAGCTCACACCTCCCCTTTCCCACAACAAGCACAGCACTTCATGCAGTGGGTGTTACCCCTGACTTTGTGGGGGATTGCTGTAGGAACTCTCTCCTGAGCTACTTTTATTCAAGAAGTGACCACTTTGGCTTGGGCAAGTGTCTGCATTTCATAGCTGTGTGTGCTTACACCACTGTGTAAAGCAAGGCTCTGAGGGCCTCCTTTCCCAAGGCCCTTTTGGTCAGCAGATGCTGCAGGTCTGCCGACAGCTCCTGCACGAACCATGAGGAGCTGTGTCTGTGCTGAGATGGAGCTCACACAGAGTATCCCCTCGCCCCATATGCTGGCATCAGAAGTGCCAGGGTGGTGAGAAACACATCTTCCTTTGCCAAGTGGGAGCAGATGTTCAGCTTTAGCAGAGGAGGAACCAGGAACACGGAGCCTGTGTGTAGCCTCATACATTTATGTGCTGATTTTGGGCGGATGCGATTGCCTCTTCCAGGAATTCTCTGATTTATCCTTGGATCTGGAATCCCAGATTTCTGCATTAATTTTGGAGCAGCTGAGGAGGAGATAAATCTCAATATTCATATTTAGGAGCATATCTCCTTTCCCACATTTTCTCTTCTGATCATCTTTAAGACAACTCACACAAGCCAATTGAATCCTTCCATGAAACATCTCCAGACTGTGCCACCAGCAGTAGGTGACACTGGCTGCTGGTGATACAGCCATCCCTTCTGCTCTCCTCAGTATGCCAGCTTCAGCTCCAGGAAGCTGTGCTGGAATTGAATAATGCAGAATAACACTGCCTGCCTCTGTGCCTGGCTCTCGTCTCTGTGTGACTGGCAACAGCTCCAAGTCACTGGTGTGAACTGGAGGCAGCCTGTCCCCGTGCTGTCAGTCTGGCTGCGGTCAGATGGGCAAGGCTTGACCATTCAGTGCAACCATGAGATTTCTTTTGGTGAGATTCTCTTTTGGTGAGGTTGAGATTTCTTTTGGTGGAAACCAGGAAACGTGGTTCTACCTGACATAACAGGGGGCTGAGCTCATTCAGCTGCGTCTGGACTGGGGTGCCAGGACCAGTTTTGGGCTTCAAGACCCAGGTGTGCCTCTCCTGATCCCATCTCTTGGTGAGATCTGGGGGTGTATGAGCTGTAACCTGCTTTAGTTCCCTGAGGCAGAAGTGTATGGTTGGTCTGGAGAGGTCCTGTGGGGTACCCCAGACCCTGGCACAGGTGGCTGGGCCATAACCATGCACGGTGCAGACCCCTGACTTCTGCAGGCACAGTCGTCCATAGGGCCATGGTGAGCCCATGTGTTCTCTGCACTGTGCTGCTGCCTGGAGTTGTTAAAATGCAGCCTCTGGAGGAAGAAAGGTTGTCCCCACAGCTCCAGGCTCGGTGAGGGGCAGGGAGCAGCTCACCAGTGCAGATAGGTCACAGCTGGACCTATCTCCTCATTTCCATGTGGTTTGGGTTCTTGGTGGGACTCCCAGCTTTCGTCCCTGTGAGGTGAGGGTTGATCCTATTGCCGTCCCTAGGAGATGGACATGGGGGAGCGTATGGGTTTTGTTCCCTCCCCCTGGCAGATGTCCTCGACACCGACTCATCCCTTTGCTTTCTCTTCCAGGTACAACCCAGGACGTGCCCTCTCCCAGGTGCAGCCCCTGGAGCCCTGGGGAAATACTGTCTATGGCTATGCCACGTAAGTGCTCTTTGCTGTCCCCACACTGTTACGTGGGACCAGATGCTGGCGCAGCCATATCTCCTCTCATTCTTTCATGCACAGTGGCTTTGGAGGCTGGAGAGGGCTTCTCTCATATTTCTTCTGGCTCTCACCCTCCATTTGCTGTTCAGGCACTTCTCTCCTTCCTCCTACCATCACTCTTGGCAACCTGTGCTTCAGTTACAGGTTGTACATGAAGGTGAAGTCAGCTTCTGTCACCTGTCCTTCAGGCCTGAGCCTGATTCCCCAGGTTCATGTGCCACAAACAGCCCACCTGAAGCCTCCTGAGATGATGGGTGTTGCTTACTTCTCCAGTGCCAGCTTTGCTGGCTTTTCCCCTTCTGTCACCTGGCTAGGCTGTGCTTTCCTATCCCATCTCCTTCCACTGCTTTTTCCCATCCTGTGCCCTTCCCACCATCTCCTGGGCCAAACCCAGGCACTTTGTGTTATTCCTTGAGAAGCAAACTCGGACTCAGTCAACAGAGTCAGGATGGAGTTGGCAAGCCCAGAATCATCCCCAGGACTTTGTGCCTGATACAGAAATGTGAGGACTCTGAAGAAATGTCCTTACTCTTGCAGGAGCGAAGATGCAGAAGCCTATGAATTGCAGGATGGGGAGTTCAGCTCTGGGATCTTCATGAAATACCTGAAGAAACACATTCTGAAAGAAAAGAAGGTGACACACATGTTGGAGGATGTGTTAGAAGGTAAGGAACAAGTGAGAAACCACTCACTTCAGCAGAAGGGGTGAGAAGAGAAGAGAGAGCAGAGACAGAGTGGCTCTGCACAATCCCATCCCAGCCAGCCAGCCAACCATTCCTCCCTAAAATCCAAATCCCAGGCCATGCCCCATATGAGTTTTCAGTAGCCTGGCAGCAGTTATGGAGGCATTCATATAGGGTCTGAAAGGCAGGGAGATCAATAAGGAACCTGGAGTGACCCTTGTGCCTTTCCCACAGACATCGGCCGGGATCCCCTGGTCACTGGGAAGCAGGTGATGGAGATCAAACACACCCTGAAGGAAGCCCGGTCCCTGACAGACCCCATCTGTCCCTCGGGAGCAGGCGCCGAGTGCTGGGGACAGGGCCATGGTGAGCCATGCAGGGCAGGGGAGGAGAGGGCTGAGGGTCCCTGTGCCACTCAGGGACATCAGGCAGCAGGGAGGTGTCAGCAGGATGCTCTGAGGAGCTGATCCCTCTTGAATTTCCCTTCCAGAGCCGCTGAGCAGAACAGTGACCTTCCCCTGCGGGGCCCGGGCGGAGCTCCAGTTCCTGCGGCTCTTCTCCAACCTGATGTCCGTGTGTGCCAAGCTGCAGCCCCTCCCAGCCCACATCACTGCCCCCCGCCTCCTGCTCTGCCAGCCCCCCGTGAGTCCTTCAGCTGCTCCCCTTCCCGGGCTGCTTTCCCCAGGGCACAGGTGGGAGCGTGGTTGGGCTGAGTCCAGGGGGTCCTGAGGGCTGGGAAAGGCTGATCCCAGGTGGAAAAGGATCCTCTGCTCTGCACACACCTCCTTGAGGCTCCTTCCACACCTCAGTGGGTTCCCTGCAGGCCACCTGCCTTGCTCCTCATGCATCACATCAAGGATTTGGCACAAGTTTGATGCCTTTAACCAGTTACCCATCAGATTGATTTCTGGCCTGCCTGATTAAATTATTGCATTTAATCTGATTGAGGGGAAGCCGCATTCTGTTTTCCATGTTTGGAAGCAGATCTGGCTTTTTGCATCATGCCTTCTTAGCCTGCTGTGCTAATATTCCATATTTCTTCCCTGTTGAGCCACACCAGCTTCCTTGCACCCCTTCTCTCACCTTTCATAACAGACCACATGCTCAGCGTGGTCTTTCCTGGTGGTCTCCATGCCATCCCTAAGGATTTAATTTGCTGCTCCTTTCTGCTAACCATCTTCCTCCTTTTCTTTAGTCCTTTTGCTAAA
>JAWWEU010000017.1:17853334-17875229 GCA_035583155.1 Acropternis orthonyx
TCAGATTGATTTCTGGCCTGCCTGATTAAATTATTGCATTTAATCTGATTGAGGGGAAGACGCATTCTGTTTTCCATGTTTGGAAGCAGATCTGGCTTTTTCATCATGCCTTCTTAGCCTGCTGTGCTAATATTCCATATTTCTTCCCTGTTGAGCCACACCAGCTTCCTTGCATCCCTTCTCTCACCTTTCATAACAGACCACATGCTCAGCGTGGTCTTTCCTGGTGGTCTCCATGCCCTCCCTAAGGATTTAATTTGCTGCTCCTTTCTGCTAACCATCTTCCTCCTTTAGTCCTTTTGCTAAAGTGTAGCTTGACCGTGGTGGATTTTTCAGCCCTTGTTGCTTGTGGAAGGACACTGCTCCTCAGTACGTTGGGGTCACTGATGCAGCGTGATGTGTCCAGGAGGTCTGGAGCCTGATCCTGCCTGTTCCCAAACTGGAGCATCGTTTCCACTTGTGAGCTCCCTAATTGTGCATGAAAAACGTGTTTGTGTGTGTGTCTGTGAGCAGGTGTTTGTGTGCACCCACCCCACATCAGCTGAGAAAGGGGGTCCTAGCTGCGTGCTCCTGCCTGTGGAGTTGTCTGAAGAGGGCTGGGGAGACAAAAAAGGGGGACCCCAGTAGAGCCAGGGCAGTGGGATCCCTGTCCTTGTCCCACTGCACGGCGGTGCTGGCTCACAGTGACCTCCAGTGGTGTCTGCTGAGGTGGCAGCACATCCTTCCACCATCCTCCCACCGCAGTGGCTCCAGCACCTGTCCCACCTCAGCCACCCACAGAGGCCACCCCAGCGCCTGGGGGACCACAGGGATGGCCAAGTGTTTGCAGGAGGGCACCAAGCTCCTTCCAGGATCACTGTGCCAGCCCTCCTGAGGGATGCTGAGGGAGCTGGGGTTGCTGAGGTGCAGGAGCTGGAGGCTGAAGGCCAACAAAACCAGGCTGAAGGGAAGGCTGCATGGGAATGATCCCGGGGAGCTGCTTCGTTGAGGAAATGAGAGTTTTTCTATGAGGAAATGAGAGTTTTTCCATGACTTGCCACTTTCTGCTTATCAAGTGGACTTAACTGGGCTTGCTGTGTGTTTGCCAGGGATAATTAGGATGGAATTTTCCAGCATTGATCCATTTTCTTTAGTTGTCCTGTATTTCCTGCCGTCCTGTGTCTTGCCTGACCTGCATTTTTACCTGACAAGCACTGTCTTCAGAGGGAGAGGCTGCCCTAGTACATGTACAAAGGAACTATGCTGACAGCTAGGGCATTCCCATTTTCTTTTCTCTATACTGTTTGAATCCTTACTTTTTAAAAAACTTTATGTTGGATCTCCTTTTTTTCCAGTCACTTGATCTGGAATGGTTTGACCTAATTGCCTTTCCTGTCACCTTTCCCCCAGTTTATTTAGAATATCTGTATTTCTGGGCCAGCTAAAGCTCTGGTCTTGCCAGTTCCTGGGCATCATCTTCATTAAAAAATGTATTCCACCATGGGGAAAGGTTTATAAATAATTATGAATTGGCTAAAAAAATTAATTTAGAAAATCATTTTCTCCTACACAGCCAGAAATGATAAAGGAGAGTGTGGAAGGGAATTAGTTTGTGGAACAGGAGGCTGTGGAGACTGGGAATTTAGCAGAGTGCAGATTCTTGTGGTTAATGAATTGCTGTAGCTGAGGGGCTTTGAATCTTGTGTGTCAGGGCTTTAATTGATCCCTTGAGATCAGAGTCATGGAATGTTTGGGGATGGAAGAGTCCTCTGGAGATCATCCTGTCCAACCTTCCTGCTAAAGCAAACACATCAGGTTGCTCCTTTCCCAGGTGAATGTCTTGAAGTCACTAGACTGGAGAGCTGTGTTCCTGTGGGACACAGCCCTGGAAAGATAGGGGATTTTCAAGGATCCTGATGAACAGGGAGTCAAGCAAAGGCAGCAGGAGGCCTGCAGGGATGTGCTGGGGGCTCCTACCCGAGTTCACACGTGAAAAGAAGGTGTACAACAGGTGGAAGCAGGGCCAGGTTATGTAGCAGGACTGTAGAGGTGTGGTTCAAGCACAAAGGCCTGGGGTTTGGAAAACCAAAGTGCATTTGGAGCCGGATCTGGGGGCAACAAGAAGGGCTTCTACTCCTGACACTAGAGAGAAGGTCTGGATCACATTGGCATTGCAGCTCTCTCCTGTTTGAGGCACAGTTTGGGCTGGTGGAAGGAGCTGGGAGGCTCCCTGAGCAGGAGCGCTGCTCCATCCCCATGTGAGCTGTGTCCTCCCTTCTTGGCACACCCACCTCTCCTTCTGCCAGACCCATTCACTGCCCTGATCTTCCCCATGCTCCCTCCAGTTTATTTGTCCAGTAATGAGCTTCCAAGTACAGACATGGGATTTGGCTTTCCCTTGCACAGAAATGAATGCTGTTTCTTCAGCCTCCAGTGGATCTACTGGATCAGTGATGGTGCTACTCCTGTTCTGCTAGCCTTGCACGGAGGGGTGACCCTGATGCCTGCAGATCCCAGCCAGCATTTGAGATCCAACATTTTCTGATACTCTCCTGGCCAGAAGAAAATTGCTTTGGTCACTTGTAGGCAGCAGTTTGGGGAAGGTCTGCAAAAGCCAGGAAGAGCTCCCAGGGCTTCTCCAACCTCTACCTCTCCAAATATCCTAACAGTCTCCTTCATCAGCATGCCCAGTGTAACTTCTCCTGCTACGGATTGCACTGGGACAGTTGCCAGAGCAAACTGGCAGAGGGAAGCACTCTCTGAAAGGGGCTGCTGGACTGGGGTCTGTCACCCATCCTGGAGGGCTCGAATCCAAAGTGAGAGGGATGTGATCATGACACCAACCCTCCCAGAGCTCAAGGATCATTTGGACAGTGCTCTCAGGCACATGGTGGGATTCTTGGGGCTGTCCTGTGCAGGGCCAGGAGCTGGACTCGATGATCCTTGTGGATCCCTTCCAACACAAGGACATTCCATGATGCTATGATTTTGTAATGCCCTTTTTCCTTTATCCATTCTCGTGCTATTAGTGGTTCCAAGATATGATCAGTACTGAAGAGGATCTCATAGAGACAGGGCTGTTTTGGCTGAATTTGAGTAACTCAGCAAGAATTGGCAGTTCTGTAGATGGTAGTGGGCTAATTTGGCACTCAGCATGACTGAGCTTCCTCCGGCTATGCCCTTGGAAAACTTGCTCCCTCCATGACACCCTGCTGACACTACCAGTGGTTGTGGTACCAGCTGTAGCTACTCTCTGCTCTGCTGCAAATCCCATTTTACCTCAGTTTTCCCTGCAGATGTACTAAGGGGATGTTTAGCTTGGTCTTCTCATTGATACTCACAAGGTGAGTGTGTAAAATCTCTGTATCCTGTTGCTTGCTCTCTGTAGTACTTTCATTAGGATACACAGCTTTTCCACCAGGCAGAGTGTCAATCAAAGCCCTGGGCACTGCTGTGTGCAGAGGGGGAGCACATGTGATGGATACTTGTGCCTCAGTGCTCCATACTGATGCTGAAATTTCCTTGCATTTCCTCTTGCTTTCCTGACCCAGGAGATGGAGGCCATGGCCATGCAGAGGGAGAGCCGTCTGGACCATGTGCAGACTCTGCTCGCCTCCGTGTACAAGTGGGAGGAGCTGGACTGTGTCTTCCAGCTCTGCAGCTTGCAGAAAATTCAGGTAGGGAGCTTCCAGGTGGAAATCTCCACAGTTCTCCTTCACCCTCCTGTAACTGGTGCTCCCCATCCCCACAGTTGCAGTAGGATGTGCCCCTCTGACCACATGCCTGTGTCAGGTGTCACACCCAGATTGATGTTAGAGGAGCTTGTTCATCTTCAAGGCACAAAAGCCATCCTCTTTCACAGAGTCAGACTGGCTTGGGTTAGGAGGGACCTTAAAGCTCTTTGAGTTCCACCCCCTGCCATGGGCAGGGACACCTTCCACTATCCCAGGTCGCTCCAAGCCCCAACCAACCTGACCTTCAACACTACCACGTCTCTGGGCAACCTGGGCCAGGGCCTCACCACCCTCACACACAACAATTCCTTCCCAATATCCTATCTAACCCTGCCCTCTGGCAATGGAAAACCATTCTCCCTTGTCCTGTCCCCCCAGGCCCTTGTCCCAAGTCCCTCTCTGGCTCCCTTGGAGCTCCTTTTGGCACTAGGAAGAGCTCTCAGATCTCCCTGGAACCTTTTCTTCTCCAACCTGAACACCCCAGCTCTCCCAGCCTGGCTCCAGAGCAGAGTACTGTCCTCTTTCACTTCACCTTTTCCATCTTAGCAAAACCTTCCTGATTTCTGGATCAGCCTGCAGAGCCTGAGCATGGTTGCTCTTTGCTTTTGTGTTGTCTCCCCTGCTTGGCCCCCCCAGCAAACCTGACCCACAGCAGCTGCCCTGGGAGTGGAGCGGGTCATCACCCATGATGGCTCACTGTGTTTTTCTGTGCTACCTGGCCAGGGAGACTGTTCTTTGCACCATTAGCCTAGGGGAGGTCAAACTTGCCCAAATACTTCACATGAAGGATACCTCACTAGTCTCTGTGCTTGCCTGAGAGATGAGCTCATGGGCTGCCCAGGAGCTCCTGTCATCAGAATAACACTGCCAAGCCTCATCCAAACTGTGCCTCTTTGACACACTTCAAAACACCCTCAAACTATTTTAAGACTATGAGAGTAGCAGAATTGCTGGTCCCCTGGCTTGTCTCTCCCAGCAGATCAGCTGTCCTCAAACAGCAGTGTGCACCTTGTTTCTACTTCAATTTTTTTCTCCTCCCCTAACACAGCCAGTGGATCTTGCACTGAGCGCTGCTCTCTGCTTGGATCTGCCTACAGTGAGCTCTGTTTGCTGAGGACGTGACATGCCTCAGCATATGGCAGTGCTTTCAGTCCTTGATTGTTCCTGGAGCTCTTTTCTGAACCTTTCCCAAGTGTTCTACATTGCTTTTAAGTGCAGACAGGAGACCTGGACCCTGCGTTGCCTGCCAAAATTTTCTTGCTCCCTGCTCTGTACAGCCAGGCATTTCAGGCACAGCCCTGTGCTGGGGGTTTGCTTTCAGAGGTTTGGTTGCCATGAATGTGGTTATTTTCTGATTTCTTCATCTTTTAAAAGATTCTAAAATAGTGCTAGGCTGTGAATGGATCCCTGTGGAGTGCTGCTGCTAAAAGCTGTTGGCTTTTACAATGTGATGTGTGTTTTAGTTCATAGATTCCCAGAGTGGTTTGGGCTGAAAGGAACCTTAAAGCTTCTCTCATTCCTTCTCCCTGCCATGGGCAGAGACACCTTCCACTAGACCAAGTTGCTCCAAGCACCATCCAGCCTGGCCTTGAACACTTCCAGAGTTGGAAGTGGTTCATATCCCTCCCTTTCATGCTTTCCTCTCCCCTGGGCAGTGGTCCCAGCCATGGCCAGGGTGGACATTGTGCCATTCCTTGCCAGGCTGCAGTCCCTCTCCCCTCCTGCTCCCACATGCCAGCATCCAGGGGGCGATGCTCACAGTGGCAGTGCCCTGATCAGGCTGATGAGATCCCAAGTGAGGTGGCCTGATTTCAAGAGAAGTCCTGAAATCCAGAATCCGTGGCTGAGGCCCACAGATAAAATGAGTATGTAGTAACTCGTTTTCTCTGGCAGTAGCGTTGCTCCATCACGCCACAGCATGGGGCTGTGAGCCTGCTCAACAGCCAGCCAAGGCTCTCATTTCTGGCAGCAACAGCAGGAAAGCTCTGCTTCCAATCCGAGTCTCTGATTCATTTTGCTTCCTTTGCTCTCCCTTTCCAGACAGACGTGGTCCTGCAGTTGGATTTGCATTACACCCAGCTGAGCACAAAGCAGAGGACTTGTGAAAGCCTGCGAACGACCCTCCAGAAATCCCTGCTGGGGCAGTTTTGCAGCTGGAGGAACGACTCCCAGCCAGAGTCCCAACAAACCCCTGCCAATGCAGGCAGCATGTGCCTCGGGGACACATCGGACCCAAAGGGACAAGGATCCCTGAGGACAGGCTCTGGCCACAGCTTGCCCAGCAGCAGCCCCTCCACCTTCAGCAGCGAGCCTGAGGAGAACGACGAGAGCGACCTGGGCGAGCTCTGCTCGGCACTGCTCCGGGCTGGCCCCTGACCCTCAGGTTTTACTTGGGACAACAGCTATTTGAGTGCTGAATCCATGAGAATCCTCCAGCTGCCTCCCAGCCCTGGCATCACCCTGTCCCAGTGAGGCCAAGGATGCCTTCTTGCAAAGGCTTCTCCCCTCTGCACCCTGTGGTGTGTGGGGCCTGAAGCCCACTGGGAATAACCCGTCCCATGGGAGCGTTGGGATCAGCAGGGAGTCACTGTGGTGTCTGCAGAGGACAGGGCCACCTGGCCAGTCATAACACTGCCAGGGCAAACCCAGCATCGCTGCAAGTCAAGGGCACTGCTGGTGTTTTCTGGCTGAAAACAAACGTTGCAGCATTAAATGTGATGAGAAACCCCCAAACACTACAGCCCCAGCTCCAATAATCCCAGCCATGGCTGCTGGCTCCTGTCGCGCCTGTGCAAGGAACATGGGGCTGCACCAAGGGTATCAGGTGAAATGGTGTGAGATCTCCTTAGGGCCACACTGTTTTTCTTCCCATGCCTGTGTCAAAGCAGGTGTTAAGTTATGCATTTGTGTGTTTTTGAAGAATGTATTTATAATTGGGGTGAGACAGATGCTTGCCAGGAAAAGGAAAGTCAGATGTTCTGTTCAGTGTGTGCGTTTAGGCCAGAGGCTGGTTTTCCACCAGGAGCAGCCTCCAGGAATAGCAGGTACACTGACACCTGCCCCTTCCAGCGTGGTCCACAGGGGCATTAAAGAGTGTTCAGCTCTGTGTAGTTCCCAGTTCCTCCCAGGTGCAGAGGATCCTACAGGAGAGATGGAAAATATCAGGACTGAGAAAGAATAACCTCAAAAAAGTGACTGTTAGTGCAAACTGGGTTTTTTAAGTGCCTGTCTGTGCTGTGGGCAACCTCAAGTACTACCTTTCATGGACAACCAGCTGTCCAGACACCCACAAGTGAGCAGGGCCCAAAGGACAGCCTGGGTGGGCATGGTCCCTGTCTGTTTGATAAAAGTGATTGCTCAGTAAGAGTCTGGAGGGTAATCCAATAGTTCCACAGGGGCCAGTGACCCCAGTGAAGTGTTGGACCTCCATCTTGAAGGGCAGTTAACTCCGGACTGCAGAAGGTGCAGGTGGGGTGCTGGACCAGAGACCACCAGAGATCCCTTCTGGCTGTTGTGGTGCTGTGAAAGAAAGAGCTTGGAGGGCAAAACACCTTGAGAAGTCAAGGGTAGTGGGGTGGGGAGAGGACCCAAGCTCTATCTTGTTTAAAACAGAGTTGGAAAAAGCATTTTCTCAGTTTTGCTCTCCTTCAGCAGTGAAGATACATCCCTGTCTATGGTGTCTGTTGCAGCATAGAAAAGTCTGAAATGTTCCTTCCAGATAAACCATCCTACAAGTGCTGGAAACCTGTCCAAAGAGAACAGAGGAGGCTTTTATTCTCCTCACAGTGAGTAGAGCCAAGGGAAAGAAGAGGGGCCCCATCTGGCTGCAGGCTAGAAAATCTCCAAGGCAAAAATGTAAAGCTCAAAAAAATAAAAAATCCACAGGATGTAGTTTAAATAAGATGGACTGATAGAGAAGCTAAACCAGAAAATAATAAACTGGTTGTAGGGAGAACCAAAGATCAACTCAACACAAGCAGCCACTGAGGACAGGTCAGTGGGAATGGCTCTGCAGGAATCTGGGAGGAGCCGGGGGGTCTCATTGCCTCTGTGAGGATTATACACACCCACCTCTACTGTTGGGGCAACACTTTGTTTCTGGCTCATGTTATCATGGCAAATGTCACCTCATGTGAATGTTAATCTCATTCAAAGCCAGGTTGTTTATTTTTTTCTGAATAAAACACTATTGGTGTTTTTGAATGTACAGAGTTTCACATGGCTCTGAGTTAACTGTGTTCCTTTTCCCTCTAATTGCCAGGGTGTGACTCAGAATTGATCTACTGATCAATACGGAGTTTTATGCTTTCAACTCTAGCTTCTGGGCTCCTATGTGTGAGCATTGTTTCTTTTTTTAGATAACTAAAAATATTAAAGTTTTAATTTAGAAGGTGGATCAAATTACTAGATAGGATAAAATGATGTCAGGTGAAACACACAGATAGAAAATGTTCAGGTTGGCTCTTGCTGGGTCAGCCTTAGGGTTCCTCCTGTCCTGGTGTGAACCATAGCACTTGTCCCTGTCCCCAGCTCTCCTGCTCCTTCAAGGAGACCCTGCAGCCAACCCCAGGGGAACCACCACATTCCCGTGCCCATCAGACGGTAGTGTTATGTCTGGGAACACAAGCTGAACTGAAGAGGTGGAGTTTGACTGTGGCATGGGCCTCTGGCCTTGACAGCTGGAGTCGTTATAGGAGGGAGTGAAGCTGTGTCTGCCTTCATCCCCCGCCTCACACATGAAATCCAAACTCCCTTGTGGTGGTTAACTGTTGAATGCCTGTAAATTTTCCTGTGAATCTGTGTTTCCATCTCCCAGCATCCAGGACAGATGAGTGTCTGTGTGCCTCTTGACCACAGAGTTGATCCTTCCCAACCTGCAGCCTTGGGCTCCACAGCTCCCTGTGCTGGATGGAAGGGTAGGAAGGAAGGAGCACTCAGGTAAAGTGGGACCAAGAAATCAGCTCCAATTTACATTCCCTCTCTGCCTCCACACCTTCCACAGCCATTGCCCTCCACTTCCCTCTGTTTCTGGGCCAGCCTGTGCCCAGAGGCTACAAACAGCTCAGCATTTCTGTAGGTAATATTGGTGCTTCCCTTCACCCACGTCTGTATTTTCTTTAAGAAGCACCAAATGAAGCTTTAAAACAATATATGATGAAAATAGCAACACCTAAATATTCAATCATTTTATTTTTAGGTAGGTGCCCTTCTTTTCCTCTCTGCTAGTGTAGATGTGTTGAAGGGAAGGACCTTGGACAACAGCCTGATACGCTGTTCTTCTGCTACAGAAATCATTTGGGATGCAGTTCTCGGTTCACTTGCTAAGGTTTGGCAGTTCCTGACAAAACAAGGCACGTGTACCCAAAAGGACTGAGGAAACAAGTCAGTGGAAATCAGGGAATCTGGGAAATGCCATTTTAGTGTGTTACTGGAAAATCATGGTCCCAGCCACAATCAGGAGGTGTGTTACGTGGGCCCTGGCAGATGCACCCGAGCCTGGCACCCTTCTGTTGGCAGCAGATTCCTGAAGGTTTGGTCTCAGCTCTTTTGTGACCAAAGCAAGAAAAAGGTCGATTTTTCCTGGATCAGCCACTCTCCAGTTTCAGCAAAAGAGAGAGAGAGAGAAGCAAAAGGCAGGTCCTTCATTGAAGGAGTAATTTCTGGGAGAAAAAATACCAATACTGGAGCAAGGTTGAGACATTTCACTTACAAGCTCACTAAAATCTTTCCATCTTTTTGGAAGAAACCCTTCTCCCTCACATGAGTGAGTTTGAATTTACTTTTCAGAAACTCGTAAGTTCTCCTTATTTTCCACTTGTTAGAGATTTTCCATGATCTGCAGAACCTGCCAGATCATTTCCTACTCCACAGTTCAGGGCACAGCTCATGGTGCTGTTGATGGGATACACCTGCAGTGGAATATAAGGTATAGAGGGACACACAGGAAAACTTCCAAGATTCAACAGTGCAGTTTTGTTCCTCTTTCCCTAGTTTTTGGAAGTAGCTTCTCATACAGGCAGGGGAGATCCTGGAGGTGTTTGGTGGTCATTCCTTCCCAAGGAAGTAAGGAGCTTCCCAAAGGGCAGGTTATCATGGTCTCTGGCAGTTAGACTGCCTTTCATGTGGACAAAGAGTGAGCAGGATGATCTCTTGAACTGAGCTGATACAGGAATTGGGTTTTTTCTGAAGTGCTGAGGATTGCCTTTATTAGCTGAGGATCACTTCTGGAACACCAGCTACCGGCAGCTGACTTCCTATGTGCACAACAGGACCATGCACAAGATATCAGGAGATACCAGGCTCAGGACTAGTGAGGAGGTCTGGAATCACTAAGTCCAGGTGCTGCTGTCACAGACGGCCTTTATCCATCATGCCTTGCACATGGAGACACCCACGGCTGTCCTCTCCTCTCTCCTATGCTGGCAACAGTCCTGCTTCCAACAGGAGGTTGGACTGGGTCCCTTCCAACCAACGCTGCTGGGATTCTGCTACCAGAATGTGCCCAAAAGAGTGTTACATGTTCTGAGTGATTCTGAACAGCAAACTGGGAGTTTCAAGGCTCTATTTCAGTGAAATATCCCTGCTCCCTGTCCAAAAAACAAACAGGAACATTGGTTCAGTTTGTGTGGTTCCAAAACTTATAAAACCAAGAACTTGCAGCAGGGCTGAAAAATAAGGGAAAGGTGGTAAAACAGTTCATTTGAAAATGTCACGTGGTTCAGATTCAGTTCTTCCAGGTCTCCCCATTAGGTGGATGGTTCAGGAATGAAACCAGGAGCATAGTTTTAAACAAAAGAGGTGAGAGAAGCAATCCACTGCCAAGAAAATAAACCCAAGATTATGCAAATTTAAAAGATGAACAGCACTGACTTGCACTCAGACACACTGCCCCTCTGCAGAGAGCTGGGGCACCTCTGGAAAGCAGAGGCAGGAGCAGGTCTGGTGTCTGCAGACCAGAGTTTTATTATTAATGGTGAGAAATTATTGATAGCACAGCCTCTTCATGTTGTCTCAGAGTTCTCTCCCCTATCACAGATTATTTCAATGACTGTTTTGCCATTGTTACTAATCACTTGAAATTAGGTCTGTGACATCATGTGGCAGTGAAGAGAAAAACACATCACCAAACAAATGAGAATCCTTGAAGCACTTGAAGTTGCTTCTTATCTTCACAGTTTGGATAACCTTTTGCATAACAAGCAACAATTTCAAATATATTGGTCATATCACCTCCTCAAAGAGATAGAAGACATCCTTTGAAATTACAGAGCAGACTTTGTGCACAGCAGAAGAGCTGACGTGGTGTCACACAGTAACGAAGAGCCAATGTCTCTCTGATAAAACTGTCTTCCCAGAGTTGGATTTTCTTGCCGCGGTGTCAGGAATAGTTGACGAGGCAGACATGTTATTAAGTGGTAAAAATAAACAGATGGAAGAGACAAGTGAGAGATTTCAGCTGTGATTTTCCAAAATGTTTCAGCAAAGAATAACCTCCTCATTTCCATTCCCTACCAAAGATGGAAAATAGGAGATACTTACCCAAGGGCCGCATGGTCGCAGACCCTGGGCAGCAATGAGGCACCCCCTGTTACGCTGGACCCTTGTCCCTACCTGCCCATGGGGCATGTGAGGTGGGGCAGTTTGGGGACCCAGAAGGGGGTGCTGGTTCTGACCTGCTACTCCTCCAGATCAGTATCATGGACAGCATCGATGCCTGACTGTGTGTGCACTGACTGCCTCTGCTCCAACTGGGCATTGTAACCTAGTTTTGAAACCCGAGCCTCTATACCCTTCTTCTTCTCCCATTCTCCCTCTTCCTTCCACAGAGGTTTTGTCTCACCCCTTCCCACTGTGGAGGATGCAGCAGTTTGGCCAGGGCTGTGCTGACACCCTGCCTGACCAAGGGAAGGACACAGGATGGAGAACACTCATGACAAGAAGATCCTCACACCAAGAAAGACATTGAGGTGGTGGAGCATGTCCAGAAGAGGGAAGAGAGCTGGGGAAGGGTCTGGAGAACAAGTCTGATGAGAAGGAGCTGAGGGAGCTGGAAGGGGCTCAGCTTGGAGAAAAGGAGGCTCAAGGGGGACCTTCTTGCTCTCTGCAACTCCCTGACAGGAGGGTGGAACCAGGTGGGGGTCAGGCTCTGCTCCCAGGGAACAAGGGACAGGATGGGAGGAAATAGCCTCCACTTGTGCCAGGGGAGGTTTAGATTGGATATTAGAAAAAAATATCTTCATGGAAAGGGTGGTCATGCATTGGAACATGCTGCCCAGGGTAGTGGTGGAGTCACAATCCCAGAAAGTGTTCTAAAATTGTGTAGATCTGGCACTTGGAGGCATGGGTTAGTGCTGGCCTTGTCAGGGCTCAGTTAAAGATTTTAGAGGGCTTTTCCAGCCTTAATGATCCTGTCATTCTCTGAGGTGTTTTCTCCCTGGACTGCACTGCTTGGAAGGTCAGCTCCTGCAGACGTGACACTGGAACAGGGCCAAGTGGCAGCACTGTGAGCGTGGAGGTCTTGGCACCTGGGTCCTCACCACAGCAAGTCCTTTTTTCTGTAGAGCTGATGGACAAGGGGTGTTGCTCCCAGACCTGGCTCCTGCCCAGCCCCAGACAATACTGGGAGAGCTGAGGGCAGCTTCTGCTGTGTCACCACAGCCATCACCCGCCTGCCTGCCTTATTCTTCTGTGTCACTTAATATCAATTATAAAATATTAAATCAGATAAATACCTTTGACCTTTCTGGATTATAAGAAAAGACATTGTTCTTCCTCCTAAAATGCCATTGTTTTCACTAGAAAATGCTAATAGGATTATGTAAAGGTTATTTCAGCCTCAAGTCTGGAGACGTGGCAAAACAATCACGATGCCCTTTGTTTATGCCTTTTTAATGACTGCTTTTATCTCCAGGTATCTGAGGCTTCTGCATCTTTTCAGATGCTCATTTAGAGAGTCCTTGGGCTGCTTTTTGAGGGAAACATCCCAGGGAATGTAAATGTGTCTGTGATATTAGGGGTCTGGAGGAGAACCACTTAGAAAACCCTCCAGCTTGCCATTTGTAGGGAGATTGATGAGATGAGAGAAGGATTTTTTTTTCTTATCTGCTTGGCCATGAACCTCCTCGTCCAACCCTGGAGGTGGACCATAGAGGTGAAGCTGCTTTCTCATCAGAAATGCTAATTATCATGGCTGCAGTGTGGAAGAACATAAAGAAAAATAACCCTGCCAAAATTTGGCCAGGCTGAGATTTGCCAGTGCCTCATGTGAGCTTGGGCAAGTCCAAAAGTGCTGGATGTTGGCTCTCTGAAAGGAGGAGGACCACTGCTGTGTCTTGGGAGAACCATGGATGTGGCTTGTTGGTAGTTTGGAGCCCGGCATGGGGCAGATTTGAGGTGTCAGCTCTGGGAGCCTGGCAAGAGTCTGATGTGCATGTTTTGATTCCCCTACATGTGTGTCCTTGTGCATTTTGCAGTGTGAGGGTCAGGGAGGTCCAACAAGCTCCTGTGGTGTGTCTGTGCAGCAGTGTCTGCACTGGAGTGCACCAGTGCACCTCTGGGGCTCTGGGTGGTGCTGTCCTTTCTTCCAGGCCCCTGCCTGTGACCCCGTGCCAGGATACACCTGTGAGCACACAATGTGTCCCTGAGGAGCTCAGGGCATGGCTTGGCCCTGTTTGTAGCCTCCAGACCTTCGCTGCACCATGCAGGAGTGACGGGCTGGGTAAGAAGCACAATTCATGAGCCAGAGAAAGTTACAGAAATAACTATGATGCTCCACTCGCTCTGGAAAGGGCCTTCCAAAACCATAATTTCCTCTGACTTTTGGTTGTTATTGGTCCTTTCCCCAGGCCTTTAATGTCACTAAGACATTACCTTGTGAACCAAACAACCCTAGTGTTTTGCATGGGGTTTGTGGTGGCCTGGTAACTTCTCTGCTTTCCAGAGCTCCATTTTTAACACCAGAAATGTCAGTAAAGAATTGGTTCTCCGAGGGAAACTCCACCCACATCCCATCCAACTGGACCGTGAACACTTCCAGGGATGGGGCAGCCGCAGCTTCTCTGGGAAACCTGTGCCAGAGCCTCACCACCCTCACAGAGAAGGATTCTTCTAAGCATAGTTTGATGGTGTTAAAGATCAAGTAATTGGAGAGGAAGAAGAAGTGGTTTCTGAAGAGCAGAGGGCAGGTTAGCTTGGACAGCAGGACTGTATCTTTCACAGAGAGAGAGATGGTGTTGTCACTGCCTGTGGAATGCAAAACCATTTCGCCAAGAGCAGGGACAGAGCAGGCTGGTGCACCCCTGGTGTTCAGTGGAGATACAAATTACACATCCCACTATTGAAAGCTGTGATTCTCTTTTCTGAAGTTATTTTGCAGGTGTCCCTGGAGGATGATGTCTGAGAGGTCAGAGACAGTGCAGAACAGCTGCTTTAGGGGGCTGGCATCCTCCTTGCTGAGGGGGGTTTCTCATGCACGTTGACTATGCAAATTCATGCAGCAGGTTTGGGTTTCTCACCTAGTTTCAGGGAGACCATCTGAATCCTCCCAGAGTGGGGGATTTCACAGAGTGAGGTGCACACAGCATAGTTTGGTCATACCAGGACAGGTAGTGATACCAACCATGTCTGCAGGACAGGATTTGAGTGTGGGGCTGGGTTTGGCACGTTCCCTGTGAGTCTGGTTTGCATGGTCACTTCTGCACCATGTGAAGGGCATGGAGGGAAAAGAATTCAGAAGATGTTTGCTTTTCCTGTACAAGTGGCATTTGAGTAATACTTTTTTCTGGAGAGCTCCAAGTCAAAGGTAGTGTGGCATGAAGAATGGAGGTTCAGCAGGCGTCCTTGTTTTTCCCCCCACAACAGTCTGAGCTGGTCTAATGAGATTTATGTGCTCTCTCTACAGCCCGTGCCCATTCCATCCTCACACTGCTCTCACTGCTAAACTGAGACCTCCAGTCACTGTGCTGTTCTCTAAAGTCCCACTGTTGCTGAGTTTCTCTCATCCTTTTACTTTTCATATGTCTTTCAAAGAAGTCTCCTTGGCATCTGGGAAAATCTGAAATTTAATTACTAGGACACCATTTTCAGTTTGGGGATCATCTTTCCCAGTGCTGACATAACAGAGCCACTAGATTCCCTCACAAGACTGCTGAGACCTGCTGCAGTCTCGTGTGCACACCTGCACACCCCCATCACATTGGCATCGCTGATGGGGCTCCCCAGGACACTGGCTGCCCTGTCTCCCTCTCCTGCAAGCCAGGGAGTCACTGCTGCCCCAACCTGGTGAGCAAAACCACAAGAAGCAGGAAAATGACCCAGAGCTGCAACCACTGATCAAACTCCAGCTGCCTGTGGCAGCCCTGTGGGCAGGGAGCAGCCCCAGCATGGGCTTGAATTTCAGTGAATCACAATCACAAACTTGTTTGGGTTGAAAAGGACCTCAGAGCTCATCCCACCCCCTGCAATGGGCAGGGACACCTTCCACTATCCCAGGTTGCTCCAAGCACCGTCCAACCTGACCTTGGACACTTCCAGGGAAGGGGCAGCCACAGTTCCTCTGGGCAACCTATGCCAGTGCCTGAATTTTGGATACATGAGCATCTTCAGCTCTTTTGTTCTGTAGCCTTTGAGTGAAGCATCTGGTGCTTGTGAAATGGTAATGTAAAGTCAAAGCTAATCACTTTGCATCAAAGGTGAGATCTTGCCTGGATGATGCAGCCTTGGTGCTGATTTGGGACAGTCCTGCAGAGGATCCAATAGAGAACATCAAAAAACATGCTGAAAAGTGCAATCAGTCTGGGAGAAAAAAATTGAAGGATCTTGGACAGAAGGGAAGATTTATTGAAAGCATAAGATGGATCCTTTCAAGTGGTCTGCACATTGTGTCTGTCAGGCTCTGGAGCTTCTTGGGTGATGGATGTTTATCAGTGTGTGAGAAAAAGCATGTGCCTACTTAATGATCTTCACCTTGACATCAGCCCGCTCAGCCCATTTCAACTCCTCCAGCAGGACATTTGGAAGTGCCTTGCAGATCCCCAGCACAGTAGCAAACTCCAGCAGCTTTCTTCAGGCCACTTAAGTTGTCAGATCAAAAGGACTGTCCCCAACACACACTGTCCCTGTGTCATGGGCAGAAGCTCTTCCTGAAGTACTTGTGTGATACACATCCTCCTCTAGTAGTGTGACACACAGCAATAGGACCAGAGGAAATGGCCTCAAGTCACACCAGGGGAGCTGTAGGGTGGATATTAGGAAAGCTTTCTTCCCTGAACATTCTATGACATGGTGAGGTGCTCCAGGAGAAGGTGAGACATGGTACCTCTCAGGCAGGCCAATTCCCTTATTATCTGTTTCCTTCCTACCCCAAAGCTGTAGGTTATAATTTTACTCTCTCTACCTCATTGTAATTTTACTCTTTGTCTTCATCAATGCTTTAACGAGCCCTACTCAGCCCTTTCACAGGAAGAGGTTTTATAATCCACAATGCAATAAGGCTGCTTATTCATTCCTGGCTCTTCTCCACTATTTTCTCTCCCATGAAATGCTGCTGCTTCCTGGTGCTGCAATGAGAGTGCTGAGCACATTTCTCTGCTTGCTGCCATGAGTCAAAAGGAGTTCAACCTTTGGAAAATTGTTTCTTGAAGGCCAGAGACATTTGTTTGTCCTATAGTTAAACATCTTTCACTGACACATCAGAGCCACCACAGCCCATCATTTAGTGTCCTGAATGACAGCCAGCATAACTGAGGGCCTGGTGGTTGTCTAACAGGATAAAAAAAGACATGAAAATGCTCTAATGTCCACAGTTAATTGGGTCAAAGAGGCCCACGATAGAAAACTTCTTTTTCAGATCACTTCTAACTGTGCTATTACAGTGCTTTCTCAGCACAGTCCCTTGTGGTTTTAGGGCATAAAAAGAATTTTCAGCTTAACAAATCTTAATTTTTTTTTCCCTGAAAAGCCCATTAGTCACATCCCCTTATAGTTTCCTCTCTTTCTTCCTCTTTCTCTCAAAGCTTGGTTTGCACAAAAAGCATTCAGCATCCTGCACCCCTTATGAGGCCCTGTGCCTTGATGGGGCTTGGATCAACGTGGTCTAGTGGAAGGTGACCCTGCCCATGGCAGGAGATTGGAATGAGATGGTCTTAAAGGTCCCTTCCAACCCAAACCCTGCTGTGATTCCATGAGTCTATGATATAGTGTTATTTTTCCCTTTCTCCACATCCCAGTCATCTTTATCAAAAAGTCATCATATGAGGTAGTCTCTACTGTTAATCAACAAAAACATGGCCTTTTGGTGCCAGAACCCTCTTTATTTTATTGACTTGTGGCCCAAATTTGCCTCTTCCAAGGAGATGGGATTTGGGAGCCCTGCAGTTCCTGTCAGGCTGTAATTCCTCAGTTACAGCCCAACTCTGGTCAGAGGCTGCTCTTTTTTCCAGGGACATAGGAGTGTGAAGGCAACAATATCAAAGGCAGGGTGGAAGCCAGTTCTGCTTTCTCAGCCTTATAATGCAGCAAAAGCCTCTGGGACACACAGACACACCACCAGTTGTCTTAGTTAAAGCAAGGTTTGAATTTAAGGACAAAACAAGGTGAGATATGGTGTGTGAATTCCCAAGGTCTTTCTCCCTCTAGAGAAAACACACAAAAGTTCTCGAGAGGAAGAAGGAAAAGAAATCCATTGGCAAACAAAAGATAACTTTTAGGAAGAAATTCTTACCTGTGAGGGTGGTGAGTCCCTGGCACAGGTTGCCCGGAGAAGCTGTGGCTGCCCCATCCCTGAAGTGTCACCTCCTGTGGGGCAGGAGATGCAGAAACTAAAGGTTATACGAGGGCCAAAGGCAACCCAGGAATCACAGACAACACAGGAGGGAGAGGAGGTGCAGGACGAAGATGCAGGAGAAGCAAGTAGAGAGGAAGAGGTGATGCAGGAGGCAGAGGAGATGTAGGAGGCTGCAGCTGCAGTGTAGACTTGTCTACATTTATCCCCCTGCTGCAAATATGGGGCCCTCTGTCCTCACGTGTGAAATAATGTGAGACACAAAGTTGAAGGAAAGACATTTGAGTTAACAAAACCCAAACCAAACTGAAAACTTAGCAGTTTTTCTGAGGTACTGGTCTTTCCCTTGACTGAGAGCTTAGGGGAAGGATTACCCAAGGACTGAGAGCAGCAGAGTGCCCTGGAGCACACCCTGATTTTCTCAGGGGACACACACTGGGGCACCGCAGAGGGGATACCAGCTCCTGATGCAAATGCATTAGTATGACAGGGTGGAGATCAAACAGGGGGAATTTTTTTTGCCTCACCCATGGGATTCCTAGGAATTCACAAAGCTTAGAGAGCAAGAAGACAAAAGGCACAAAACTAAGAACAACTCAAGGCAGCCTTGTCACCATGGGGAAATAGTGTCCCCCAGCCACCACAATCCCACAGCCAGGCCTGAGGCTGCAGCCATATGAAACATTTCTTCAGCAGGAGAGCATCTTGAGATCTTGCCATAGCCTGAAGCATGGGAGTGAGTCCATTAGGAGGCATCTGGAGAAGAAGAGGGGCATTGTGAATCCTGCTCATGTTCAGCAATCATGTAGAGCTGCACAAGTGGTCGCATCACCACTACTTGGGCCATAGAGAAGCAGAAGATTGCACAAAGGGTCCTTGCTTGCCCAGACCTTGGAGCACGTCTGCACTGCACTGGAGCCTGGAGTTCTCTTGAGTGAAGAAAAATGGCTGGCTGGAAGTTATTCTCCCAGTTTTCCAGTTGAGCAGTAGAACGGGTTTGGTATTGCACTAACGATATGGGCAACGTGCATCCTTGGCACTGAAGCAGGGTTTGACTGCAACGTCCCTGCGAGAAATCAGCCTATCTCATCACATATCCAACTGAGAATCCACCAAACTCCAGCAAATGGGAATTGGAAGCATGGTGGGGTATGAAACAGTTCTTCTCCAATAGGATTTTACTACATGAGGTTTTTATTCCTGTTCCCAAACTCACTGGGATACATAGCTTTGTTCTCTTGGATTTGGGCCGGGAATTTCAGGTCAGGACTCCATTGTTGCAATAGGGTACTGTGACTACTACAAGCTGTCTTGAGCATTGGTTTGGAATAGAGGCGAATTTTCCCATATTCCTGGTGGGTCAGTGGTTTCACAGAGGGATCTTCATTGAGGAGATACATTGGCTCATCCATGTTTGTGTCAATACAGAAAAAGAGGGGAAAAAAATCAGTTTGGGGCAATGCAGAGAGAATGCCCTGGGAGTGAGTGAGACCAAAAAGCCAAGGTGATAGGTGTAAAAGATTTTAAATGTATACAGAAGACATCTGTGTAATTAATTACCCTGATTTAAGTTACACGGCTTTTTGTGTGTGTGTAGATAACGCCGAAGGCTACGCTGTTATCTTAGAGGAATGTTTGTGTCTGGGGATTCATCCTCACCCTGCCAATAATAAACCTTCCCCGGAGTTTCTGAAACATTAATTATAGTTTTGTAACACACAAGTTTTGCAACCAGCTCAAGGTAATTCTCTCTAACAGCAATCTCTGACAGAAACAAATGAATCACTGATGTGAAAACTGACAGTTGACTGGGCATGAGCGCTCGAGACTTTTGTGATGTTTGTATTGTAAATAAAATGGGTCTCACCACCCTTGCCAACCCATCTGCCTGCAAACACCCTCTGACACAGCCAGCACCTGGGAAGAACCACCTTCCCCCAGCCAAAAAGCAAGCACCAACAACCCCAAGCGGGTTAAGAATTAAAAGTGAAGGTCTCAGATGCAGCTGGACATCCCTTGAGAGTATTTCTTCCAGGAGTTTCCCTCTTCAAGGTCCCACTGACACTGCTCCCGTTCTAGGGAGCTGCTCTGGACATCATCTCCTTAGACCCACAGCTTTTGTCCTTTCCACATCAAAGCACAGAAACACACAGTGGTTTGGGTTGGAAGGGACCTTAAAATCCATCTCATTCCAACCTCCTGGCCACCTTCCACTAGACCAGGTTGCTCCAAGCCCCATCCAGCCTGGCCTGGAACACCTCCAGGGATGGGGATTCCACAACATTTATGAAACATGCCTAAAGGGACAAATTTAAACTTTAGGGGGAAAAAAAAAAGGAGGAATATTTTTTATTTCCAGGTTTGTCAAGTCACCACATTGGACTAAAAATAAGAAAAGGAATTGATTTTTAGATCATGCAGAAGGATATAGACTCTCCTTAGTTCATTTTGTGTCTCTGCTGTGTTGAGGAAGGGACTCCAGCCCCTCCAGGGCTGCCTCTCCTCCCCGGCCATCTGGGATGGAGCTAAATTCCCACTGGCATTATATTTCTTAATTAGCACAATCCTTCAAATTACCAAAGCTTCCCTGCAAGCCACAACTTGTTCAGGCCTGTGACAGCTCTTCGTAAATTGTGTAACAAATGTCAGCTCTCTTAGTAGATACAAGTTAGAGCTTTTCATAGAGATGTGCTAAAATTACAGGTTAACAGTTGCAATATTGAAAATGTTTACTCTTTGTGACTCCCTTTATGCTTTTGCTAATTTGGAGAAACTGGCTATCGCTTCCAAAAGAAAAAGGATGTTGACACTGATTCAGAAATCAAGGATGTGTCAGTTCGAAAAGAGAATTTTTTTGCCCCTGGGATTGATGACAAGTGAAAAATATCTTTTTAACTAGATGAGAAACATGCAATGTGTACAATGCTGTATACCCAGTATCAGGGATAGATGGTTAAAATGCTAGGACATGGGGAACAATATCTCAAGAAATACTATTTATTACGCTGGAAGGGTCACATATTCACACCTGGATACAAAACGCTTCAAAGCCCTGCAGAGTAGTTGAGGTTGGAAGAGACATTCTGAGGTCATTTGGTCCAGCCTCAAGCAGGGCCACCGAAAGCTGTTTGATTAGAAAATCCACACTGCTTTTGCGTGTCTCCAAAGATGGAGACTCCACAGCCATCTGGGCAACCTGTGCCAGTGCTTGGTCATCCTCACAAGGAAAAAGTGTTTCGTGATGTGTATCAGTGGGTGGGCTCCAGTCCAGGCACCGGGCACCACTGGGAAGAGCCTGGCTCCATCCTCTCTGCACCCTCCCTGCAGGGATTAAAGACATGGATAAGCCCCCACTAAGCCTGCTCTAGTCCAAGCTCTCTCGGCCTTTCCTCATAGGAGAGATGCTTCAACCCCTTCATCAGCACCTTTATCATCCTCGTGGCTCTTTGCTGGACTCAGTGTGTCCATGTCTCTTGTGCTGAGGAGCTCAAAGTGGGACAGGGCTGGAGGATAAACGGTATCTCTTTCAACCCCTGAGCTTGTCACATAATTGAAGAATGGTTTGGGTTGGAAAGAACCTCAAAGCTCATCTCATTCCACCCCCTGCCATGGGCAAGGACACCTTCCACTATCCCAAGTTGCTCCAAGCCCCGTCCAGCCTGGCCTTGGACAGTCCCAGGGATGGGGCAGCCACAGCTTCTCTGGGCAACCTGGGCCAGGGCCTGCCCACCCTCACAGGAAGAATTTCCCCATAATCTCTAATCTAAATATACCGGTTTAGTAATTTCGAAGCAGAAGGCATCAGGTTATCGGGGATGGAAGTCCTTTGTAACCCTGCCTGACTGATCCCGGACATCTCCCTGTCGCTGCTGCGCTCGGGAATGGCCCCAGGGGTCACCGGCCCCGTGAGGCTGTCGCTCCGCTCACCCTCCCTCTCGCCCTTCTGCGACACGGGTCCATCCGTGTGACTGACTGCGTGCAAACCTCACCAGCGACACAGCGAGCAAGGAGTTAAAGACAGGGAGCGGTGACCGAGCCATTCTCGGGGCAGGTTTTGGTGAGGAAAACCTCAGGAAAGCGGCGCTGCGAGGGAGCGGCGGGGCCGGGCCTGGGGGCGCCTCTGTCAGGAGCCTCCCTGAGGCGGGGGCGGGGGGGCGGCGGGGCCCTGTGGCCGGGGCGGGAAGGGAAAGGAAGGGAAGGGAAGGAAGGGAAGCGGAGGGAAGGGAAGCGGAGGGAAGGCGGGGCGGGTTCGGCCGTGCCCAGCCCGGCCCGCCCCCGGCCCCGCCCGCCGCCGCCGCCGCCATGTTGCGGCCGTTGGTGCCCGGTGCGGGGTGAGGCCGCGCGGGCCCGGCGGGCCCGGAGGAGCCGCCTGCGTGGGTGAGTCCTGCCCGCCCGCCCGGGC
>JAWWEU010000017.1:17875617-17895718 GCA_035583155.1 Acropternis orthonyx
GCGGCGTGGGCCAGGGCCAGGGCCGGGGGCGGGGGTGCCCGGCGAGCCCCGCGGCCTCGCTCGCACCTGGAGCCGCACCGGCCTCCTGAAACTTTCACGGGTGCTGCGGCCGCGGGTCCCGCCTGCCGCCGAGCCGCCCTCCGGTTTAACCCCCCGCCCGCTGCCGCTCCCCGCGCCCGTCCCCTCCCCGCAGCCCTGACAGCCCCTGCGCCGCCGCTCCCCCTGCCCCTGCCCTCCCCGCGCCTCCCGGCTCCTGCGGTCCCTGCCTGCCCAAGGGATTCCCGTGGCAGGCAGCGCCCGCATCCCCTCCCGGAGGCACCAGCCCCCTGTGAGCAGCCCTTGGCAGACGCTTTCTCCTGCACGCTGCTGTCTTGCAGAATTATCAATATTTATTAATGATGACGTTCGTGGCAAATAATCCCCCACAGCAGGGGGCTTGGAACAAGATGGTCTTCGAGGTCCCTTCCAACCCAAGCCCTTCTGTGATTGCTTTCCTTGGTGTAATTGGGTTTTCGTGCTTCCCTGCTAGGTGGCAATCTCAAACCTCCTCCCTGAACAGTATGGTATACACTGTTTTGGAAGCTGCAGAGCATCTACTTCCAATCTCCAAGGGTCCCTGGGAATAGCACCGCTAGCAAAAGGTTTGTATGGGGTGAGTGCAGGACGCGGGTCCTGCGGTGCCTCTCACTGGCTCGGAAGCTTATCCATGGCACAAGGCCCTGGGGTTTCACATCCTTCCCCAGGGTTTTTGTGGATGGCTTGGAGCCTTCTAGGTTTCTTGAGCCCTGGTGAAATGGGCTATAGTGAGGTTAGGTTTGCACGTTGAGATGCATGTGTTGTACTCCCTAAGTCCTCCTTTGCTCACTTTATTCACCTCTTCTACTGCTTTGCAGATCTCAACCTCCATGTTTTCATTGGATTCCAAGCTTGCGTTCTAAGTCCTTTGCACAAGAAGGATGGAGTAAGGACAAAGGTCTTTATTTTCAGCTTTCCTCACAAGCTAGTTTACATAATTTCCTTCAATATCCTTTTTCTGTTTATTATCTGGGAACAGAGATAAGTAGTGTTAAGTCAAGATTTTAAATGTATGTCATTTAAAAATCACTTCTCTTGATAAGATGCTTATTTTCTAGAATCTGGTCAAATTTTGCTTTATTTTGAGAAATTGTAGCTTTTTGTATGAACAAGTTTAAGGTGCAATTTTGTGGAGAAATACATGAGTAGAGATTTGTGCTCTCATGATAGCAAAGAGTAAATTGGCCTTTTACAGAACTCAAAGATGTGCACAAAAGCTTCTGAAAATGCAAGGTTTCTTCCAAGAAAAGGATATTTTGGGATGCTGCAGATACCTGGAATTTATTTTGTCTCACATTTTAGAACACACCCTCGCCTGAAGAGGCGGAGAGATGTTCCAAAGTGGGAACAGGAAAGTCAGAAGTGATTGGCAGGCTCATTTTTCTCGGTATAAAACTCATGTGTGCCAGGTTAAGGATGAAGTGTCTTCCTTGCAGAAGGAATTGTGTGCCAGAAATTTTGGGAGCTGCCTGGTGCCTAGCTCTCTCCCAGCTGGCACAAGATTCCCCGCCCAAAGGAAGGGGAAGTTTCAGGTCCATGCCTTTGCCAACTGCAGTAATCTGTGATGTTCCCAAAGTCCTTATCAAGTGCTGAGGATGTGGAGCATACGAATAATCTGGGCTTCTAGGGACATCACACCCAGCTGTGCTTCCTTGAGGGATGTGATTGTAAATTATTGCACAGCCCTCTGTGATCATTCATATTTGTGGTTTTTAATTTAAGAAAAAGTTTAAGCTCAGCTACAGCAAACCACTCTGAAGCCCAGTAAATCTCTACGGAGTGTTTTGCAGGGGATTAACCAAAGCAGCACCTTTGGGACTTGTCTGGAGCCACGGCTGAGCTAAGGCTCAAAGACTACTGTGTCCTTGTGCTCCAGCTGAAGTGATTTCTCCTGGCCTGGGAGTTGTTCACCATTCCATCAGCCTGGCCAGAAGGGTTGAGCTTTGTTTGGTTTGAATGTCACGCTTGACGAACTTCTAAACCCAACTGTAAATAATGACAGCAGCCTTAAATCAGGGGCCTTTTGGGATGGCATCAGATGGTTTCTCTCTCTCCCTCTGCCTTGTCCTGTGGTCCTCCTCTCTGCCTGCACCTCTGCTCCCAGCTCTTCCCCCTTCTCCTGGAATCCTGCCACCCTGTCTGTCTCCCTCTGTTGCCACTGGCTTTGGCAGCTGTTGCAACCCAAGTCAAGTGAGCGTGGCAGGACTTACATTGCCTGTGGGTGCTCCTTGCCAAGCAGGAACTGGTGCCCTGATAGTTTTGTTGACACTCTTTGGAGTTTTTTTTTTCTGTCCTCTACATACAGCATACATCAGTGCACAGAAATTTGGGCTGTAAATGGAAAACATGCCAAATGAATGGGAAGTCTCTTTATTGCACCCACTTGAAAATATTTTGATTTTACAGAGGAAAACCAGTATCCCAGACATTAGTGATCACAAATGTTTGAGTGACTGTGCTGTCAGTTTTCATTATGCATCTCATCAGAGTTTGATTATTGCTGTTGTAGGTCACAGTATCGAGCGTTCAAGTCCCCACTTACCTTCTGGAGGGCTTAGGGAGAGAATGCTGTCTGGGAACACCATTTCTTGTGATGATTTGGATACAGTCCTTTGTTCTGTCTTTGGACAGTTTTACCTCACGTGGTTACCTAATTAAGGATCACCCCTGTTTTAAATAACCCTGCTTGGAGCTGCTCTATTGAAATATTTACTGAAGACTTCTATTATTTAAATTGCTCAGGGTAAGGAGTCATCTCACTTTTCAGGCCTATTTCTCTTAGGGCACCTGTTTGCTCCTGCCTTTTGTCCCTTGCAGGATGGCCGAGTTCTTCAGATGTGACAATCTCTTGAGAGATCTGCAGTTATTGCTGCCTGTTAGCTCTACAGAAACCCCAACCAAACAACACAACCCCCTGTACTACTGTACTTCATAACCTTTTATGTTGAGGCTCATGACAACAGCTGGTTTTGGAGTAGTGATGCACCTGACAGGTTCAAAAGATGTCCCCTGCATGAGCCTGGTGTTTTTTAAAAGGTTGTGCTTGTCCCACTTCTGCCGTTGGGGATCCTGGGAAAAGGGGATGCTACTCTCATCATGCTACTTGGGAGCAGCTCTGCCCATGACTGACCTTTGGACAGCTGTGGGTTTTGTCACAGGTATTGATGCAGATGAGTCTTACAAAGTTTGTCCACTGGGGAAATGTACCTGACAAAGTATTTCTTGTGCTTTTAATCATAGCTTTCATCATGGGGGACATGAAAACCCCTGACTTTGATGACCTCTTGGCTGCTTTTGACATTCCTGACCCGACTAGCCTGGATGCCAAGGAGGCCATCCCACCAGCTGGGGAGGAGAGTGAGAACCACCTGAAATCGTCAGGAATGTGCATTGATGAAAACGTGTCCTTGTCCCACTCTCTGCCTCCTTCTGATGCGCCTGTTGTGAGTGTGATTGTGAAGAACACGAGTCGCCAGGAGTCCTTTGAGGCAGAAAAGGAGGGGAATCACCTCGGAACTGGCCTGTTACACAATGGGTTTCGTGGGTCTGATCTGCCAGCAGAGGCTCATGCTTTAGTCCATAGTTATGGCAAGTTTGAGTCAACTTTTATTAATGGTGACAGCTCTAGAGGCTACTCTGATAAACTGGACCAGTCCAAGTCAGAGCCTTTGCCAACATTTAGTCAGTTTAGCCCCATTTCCAGCCCTGAACCGGAGGATGCGTTCAAAGAAAACAGTATTGGGGATAAACCCAAACATGCCCAAACTCCCTATTTTCCGCCACCTTCAATATATATACCAACAGGAGCTTCAGTCCTAGATCATCTTAGGAAGGTGCCAGAGCCTGAATTAAGCATGTTTGATCAGTACTGTAAAAAGGAACAGAAGATGGAAATCCACTGCCAGCCAGAGAATAGGCTGGAAATGAGCAGGAGAGAGCAGGACAAAGCAGCGGAGAGGTTTGTGGAGTCAAGCAAGGACTTGGTAGATACCAACAGCTTTCTTGGAGAAGGTTTGGTGTTTGGAGACCTCCCTCACAGTAATTTACGAGACACTAAGGGGTCTGTGCCCGAGCACAATGTGTCTTCGTCAGTCCCACCTCGGCAGAGGTTAAAGCCAACTCATTCCAAGTTGTCATCCTGCGTGGCAGCGTTAGTTGCTCTTCAGGCCAAAAAGGTTGCATGTATTCCAAAAGGTGATCAGCCAAATCTTACCAAGGACCCTGGTCCTTTTAAAGACGGGACGAAGGGAAGTCCAAAAATGCCCAAGTCACCAAAGAGTCCCCGAAGCCCCTTGGAGGTGGTAAGGAAGGCCAGCAAGCAACCCGAGAGCCCTCGGAGTGTGTGCAGTGACAGCAGTGGGAAAGGCTCTCCTTCCATGGCAGCCGGTTCTCCGCCAGCTATTCCCAAAGTTAGAATAAAGACTATCAAGACATCTTCTGGTGAAATTAAAAGGACTGTAACTAGAATTTTGCCAGAAAATGATGAATTGGGCAAATCTTCAGAAGAGTCGCCTGCAGAAACCTCCTCTGCTGAAGAGTTTATCAAATCTTTCCCATCCCCTGACACTAGTGCAGTTATGGAAAGTGAAGCTGGCAGGAATTCAACCAAAAATGGGGCTGCTACGGCTATCCAGCTGTCAAACGTAACAAGTCCTTACTCAGACAGTATAAGAATGAATATTGCAAACACCACGTGTACTGTGTCCTTATCTCCACTGCCACACTGCGGCAGCGGTGCCATAAAAGTGGGTGTCAAGAGGCAGCAGCAGGGTACGGTGACGCAGCCATCCAACGCCACCACCTCCAGCCTTCTTCCCAAAGCCGTGCACTTGGCAAATCTCAACCTGGTGCCCCACAGTGTGGCTGCTTCTGTCACGGCGAAGTCGTCGGCACAGAGGCGGAACCAGCCTCAGGTGACACAGATGTCGGTGCCACTGGTGCACCAAGTCAAGAAAGCTGCTCCCGTCGTCATGGAGGCGTTCAACAAAGTGCTGCACAGTGCCAACCCAGTGCCCATATATACTCCGAACCTCAACCCTCCACCTGACACCAGTATTAATTTACCTGCCTCTGGGTATTGTTGCCTGGAATGTGGGGACTCGTTTGCCTTAGAGAAAAGCCTGACTCAACACTATGGTAGGCGAAGTGTTCACATTGAAGTCATGTGCACTCAGTGTTCAACTATGCTCCTTTTTTTTAATAAGTGTAGCTTGCTTAAACATGCACGAGATCACAAGAGCAAAGGATTTATCATGCAGTGTTCTCAGCTGCTCATGAAACCAATTTCCATAGACCAAATGTTTTCACCTTCTCCTACGAGCTCTTCAGCCTCTCTGGCTCCTCAGACTTTGCACTCATCCTCTCCTCCACCCAAGTCCAGTTCTGCCTCAGGAGGTGGGGTGGGGATTTCTGCGAACACTCAGGCAGCCTTGCCTCTCTACACAGACCCACAGAGGCTAATCCGTCATGGACTTAAGTGTTTGGAGTGTAACAAGCAGGAGCAGGATTATGCTTCTTTAGCAGCTCATTACCAGAGAACCTCAGAAGATAATGAGAGACTGGTAAGTCATCATTTTAATGTTGTTAGTTAAATCTCTCTGAGTTTAAAGAGATTGTCCTCAAGGGGAAAAAAATAGGCGTTGTGGTGGCAAATGAGTCACTTTGCCTAAAAAAGTGCTTGTGGGGAGGATTTGGGATGCACATGAGCCTAGACGTGTGCACACAAAGAGACATTTAGTGTTCCTTGCTTGCCCTGTTTCTACCCTCTGCCAGTAAAAAGAGCATAGTAAGGAGACTATGGAGATACTTGAGTATCAAAGGAAGGTGCTGGAGATCAAAGATCTCTTGGATGAGGTGTACACAAGTGCCGTAGGGGAGGATCCACGGAGTGTTACCTGAAACAGGTTTTTGTGCTTTAAGCGTGGCTGGAGGAGATCTGACACAGTTTAATGTTGCCTTTCCTGGAACTTGTGCCAGAATGTTGTGTATAACGCTTTGCACATCGGGTGCTGTTGCTGCTGCGTGGTCAGGTGTGTATTGGGACAGGCCTGGCCAAGAGCCGAGCGCTGTGGCACGTGGGGTGCAGGGCTGGTCTGGGCTATTTTTGCCCTTTGGGTGGCAGAGGAACAGGTGGGTGCCGTGATTGCATAGGAGGGTTCAAGAGCCTTGTTGGTGGCTTCCTGCCATCCTCCTGTGCTGCCCTGCTCGGGTCTCCATTGCCTTCGTGGACCTCCCTCATAGGTACAAGCAGGGGATTGGAATCCCCTTAAAAACTCCAGCTTAGGGTTCTCCTGATGAAGGAGAGGAGATGGTCTTCACTGTGTACTAAGACCATGTGCTTTGTTTATGGTTTGAATTTTGGAAGACACAGTCAATCCTATTTAAGTATTAACCAATGCAAAGTTGGAAGAGGAGGAGGAATCTTTTCTCCTTATCTCTTTGGGTGAGGAGAAAGATTTCCAGGTCTGTGTGGCTGCCAGCAAAGCTGGCAGGCTCCCAGTGTGAGGGCTCCACGAACAAGGACTCCATAATGACCGGGTGTCTGCCATGGCTGTCATAGCACCTGCACACTTCAGAGCCTCCCTGTGCTCCTTGAATGCCTTGCAGGAATATTGAGGCTGCTGTGGTCCCGTTTAGGTGTTTTGTTATCTTAAATTCATCAGCCACAAAAAACATAGATTATGGCTGAATGGTTTTGATGTCATAAAAGTTGGCAAGGCCAGCAGGGATCAGCGTGGCCACGTAATCAGGTTATTTGCCCGAGGCAGCCCAGCTCTGTCAACACCCCAACTTATTTTTCAACTATAATGCATTTTTAGGAAATGTCAACAGTCTGGCATTAAAACCTTCAGGAGAAGGGCTACATTGACTGCTCCAAAGTGAGCTAAAATGTTAATCAGTGGCATTAAAAATGTATTTCCTATTTCTTTTGTGGGATTATCAATTCAAGAGTTCCTTAAAGATGGAAAGGATGTCTGATAGTAAGTATATTTAGCATGTAATCAAATAATTTATTCTGTAACTTAACCAGGAATAGAGTTTAAGCCTCTCACTTCAAGTTGTCCTGCTAGATGTGAGATTATTTTTGTGGTATTTTTCTGAACAGAAGCATTGGAGAAAGAGGCTACTTTTGAGCTTGTGAAACCAGCTCCTCCCTGTTTGATCTTCCCATGCTTATACTCCACGGGATGCATGCACTGCTCTGGGAGTCCTTTCCCACCGTATCTGCTGTCTTCCAGGCTGCTCAGTGGTGCTCCGTGCTCTTCCCAGAACATCTGTTTCAATAAAACTGTTACATTTCTAAAGGAAATAAGGGTTTGTGCCCATATGCCTGTAATTTTGTGCTTCCAGATTTAGCAGGAGCTGATGGAAACCATCCCAGTGCCTTCTACCAGAACCCAGGGGTTCAGTGGCACTGGGCTGAGAGGGTAAAAGGATGGGTGAAATTCAATGATTTGAATTTCTTGCTCCTGCTCCTCTGAGCTGTCTTCCCTTTGAGGGTGGTGGAGACCAGAGAAACTGTGGCTGCCCCATCCTGGAAGTGTTCAGGGCCAGGTTTGATGGGGCTTGGAACAACTTGGTCTGGTGAAATGTATCCCTGCCCACAGCAGCAGGGTGGAACTGGATGATCTTCAAGGTCCCCCTTCCAACCCAAACCCTTCCATGATTCTCTGACTCCATGACACTGTGTTGCTGAGAAAGGCATTGATGTAACACACCTGTAGTGAACATCTTTTAGTGCCCCCAGCAGTGGTTCAAAACCACAGTGTCCACAGGGTGTTCATTTATGTACTGGTACATCTCATTAAAAAGCCACAGTACACACCAGTCACATACCAGTGCTTGATCCAGAGCACACTGCCTCGTCCAGACAGTCCATCAGGATGCAGAGGTAGGATTAACACTTGTGAGCAAGCTCAGACATGAACTGCATCCCCAGATCTCAAGAGACTGATTATCTAGTGGTTATCATAATTTTGTGCATTGGAGCAACAAACTGTATTTCTTCATCCATACCTGATGCCTTTCTCACTGTATTGAAACAGTGGTATGGGGTGGGATTGTCACAGTTTCTGAAAGCTAACAAAAAATTGCAACTCTGATAACTTGGAATTTTTTTTGTATTTTTTAATTTCTTACTTAATCCCAGAATTCAGGCACAAACTCTTTGCCATGCCTCCTTGAGAAACTATGAAGTACCGGCATTTTCCACGTAAAACCGTGGCTTAATTTATGCCTTCTAAAGGGGGCCAAGAAGTAGCAGGGCGGGTCTCCACTTTTTCACCTGTGATTATTCAGATGCTTGGTACCAGATTGTCCCTGAAAGAGAGGATACTTGGAAAGGGTGGATGAATGTATAATGGAAAGAGCATCTTTGGCTGAAGGCGAAGGGTAAAAGCAATTTACCTGCAGCACCTGAATTTGTACTAGAAGGTGGAGACCCCTGACCTATGGTGAATAAGCCAAGTGGATTTTTGATCAATGTTCTTGAAAGCTCTTCTGTTAAATGGCACCAAAACTTGATTATTAACACGCACATCCAGACCATAACTTGAGAGACCGAACAGGCTTTGAAGTGCTCAGTTATGATGCTTTTAACTCCAAAGTAATTTTGGACCTGATACGACATTGGTGTGGCATCTTGCTGAGAAGGAAGGGCTGATCCAACAGGGTTGTTGGAGAAAAGAAATAGCAGGAAAGAGACTTCTTTTACAGTATGATGTTTTCAGTTGCCCAGAAGCTGAAGGATGAGCACATGGTGGTAAGAGGCCAGAATGATTGGATTGGAGAAGAAGAGCCTAAGCTGGCTCTGCTCCATGAGAAAACTTATCCTGTGTTGATACTTAAGACTTCTCACTTTAATTGGAATTTCTTATCATGTCTTTGTGAATTACTCTGGCATTTTCAGGTTTTCCAGAGCTGTTTAAAAGGGGATTGTTGGGTTTTCTGTTTATTCTAGTTCGTGGCTTGGGAAAAACCTAGTGTTCCATTTCTGCATGGCCTTGGGTAAATCCCACATTAATAGGACAGATAACAGGTAAATGATTTTACTAGGTGTGGCCAAAATGAGAATGGCATGGCTGGGTCACAGTTGTGTTGCAGGAAGGAAGAAAGATAGCGATGTGGCCTGGACAGCAGGGAAAGGAGATTTGGAGCATGGGAGAAAGAGAGGGGGAGATGCTGTGGCTGAGAAGGTGGAGTGGAAAGACCTTTAGAAAAATGATTGAGAGCTTGACCTTAATGTTGTATTTTAAACATGTACATGATTGCAGTTGGTCAAAGTACAGCAGGAACATCCTACCTGGCTTACTTTGGTAAAGAATGTGTGTAGGATGAGGGCAGTTCCTGCCAGCCAAACATCGCGGTGGGATCTCTGCGTCTCGCACGGAGGATGCAAACTGGAATGATCCACTTCAGAAACAACTGGATTTACTGGGTGGATCTTTTGAGTGGGTTGTAACAGATCACAGTGACTTTGCCTTTTTTTGGGAACTAGTGAGGCCAATTCTGCAATTTTTGCAAGCTTGTGACTCGGAGTGCTCGATGGGACCTGTGTGCTGCTTTTCGATGGCCGAACTGCAGGAAGGAAGCAGCGTGGAAATTTGAGTAGCTGGTAGGTTGGATTTTGTTCAAACCAGAGGCTCTGCTGCATGTAGGCATTATGCTTGTCCAGATGTTCAAAAGGTGGTAACAGATGTTTTGTGTAACTTCGGGTCTGTTTGGTCTGATGCAGCAGTGTTGTGTTGTGGACAAAGATATTGGGGGGGGAGGTGGGGGAGAAAGATATTTAAATAGGTGTAGTTTCTGACAAATTAATCTGATCTACATCTATATTTTTGGAGTAGAGAAATGAAACCTGTTTGTGATGTTCAGTGAGATGGTTGTTAAGAGTGCTACATGGGCAATAGATGTACTGGAGAAGTTGGATTATGAGGGTGGAGCAGGATCAAGTAATATTCAGGAAATAATTTTGGCTAGGATCAGGTTCTTGTGAGATCTCCTGAGAGAGTGGCTTGAGGTAACTCTGCAGTTAATGTTCGTGTTAAGGACCTTGGAGGGTGAATGTATGGAAAAATTTGCTGAACCAAACCACCAAAATAAGAAGTCATGGAAAACTAGGAATATTTTACAGGAAGATGTAGCTGCTCTTGAAGACTGAGTAGGAATGGGATGAAAAGCAACCAAAAGCAGGATGTTTAGTCATAACAAGTCCCTGAATGACTGAGGTGACAATTGTGCAGCAGATTTATGTCATCTTGCAGCACCAGCCAGGGCTGTGGTAATACTCCCCCTTGCTAGAAATAACTAAGCTGGAGAGGAGTGAATTGTTTTTGTTTATCAGGATAGACTGGAATAAGTGAGGGAAGAATGACCAGAGAAATGGAAAGATGATATTTTGTGGGGAAATGAATAATGCTTTGTGAGTTTAGCTTGGCAAAGGCCTGCTAAGGGAGGGTGGGTCTCCTTCAGCATTGAAGCAGACAAAGGATTAAGGTGAGGGTAGTGGCACTTTTTTTCCACCAGAAACTAAATCTGCCAAAAAGAAGCACTTCCTGTGCTTGAAGGGATTGCCCTGGGCAGTTCATCAGGATGAGGGACAGCTTTTTTAGCTTTTTCAGGGCTCAAATTACAGGAAGGGAACAAAGCCCATGCGGGTCCTGGTGCCTGCATTTTGCATGTGCTTTTTGTCCTCTGTATCCACTCTTGCTCTCTATCTGGTGTGATGTTTGTAGAAACCAGCTTTTAGATTTAGGGGCAACAATGATGCAAGAATAGACTGAAATAGATTTAACTGAAAATTAGAGGACACTTTGTAATCATCAGAGGAGTGAACTCTAGAAGAGTTTTGCAGAAGTAACGGAACAAAAGACACAAGCTAGTTTTGAGATGGAGCCTATTTGTTCTCTGGGCAAGGACAGACCAGTGCACAAAAACATGTGCAAGAATTCAAAGTACTTCCGGACCCTGTTGGGCATAATTGTCCATCTACTGGTAACCAGAGATGTTTAATTTTTTTTTTTTTTTTTTTTCCTTTCTTTTTTCACTTGACCACCCAAAATCCACTGAGGTAGCTAAGAACTCAAAGTACAGAATATAGACTAAGGACCTCTGAATTTTCTTGAGCCTTTGTGCTTTTGTTCTCCCTACTTTTTTCCTTGTTCTCTTCTCTCTTTTTTTTGGCCAGTAAGAATGTTTCAGTGAGTCGTGGCGTGTCCCGTTTACGTGCCACCTACACTGGAGTCATTTAAAAGCAATTTTAATGCTGCCTTTTCTTCTTCCTTCCCCCTCTTAAATCAATGCTTTATAATTTATTGGCTAAAACTTGCCAGGAGCTAGTAGGACTGCATGCTGCCCTGGTAATTTCCCAGCAGCAAAAAAGAAAGGCAGCAGCTGTATTTTTGCTATTTTTCTCTTCCCCCCCCCCCCCTGCAAGTTCGTGTTTTAATTTAGAAAACAAGAGGGTTGAAAATCAACAAAAAATTCCTTTGGCCCCATAAAGCCCTGCTTTCTCAGTCTCTCAAACCAAGGGTGATTAATGCAATACTTAGGTACAAGCAAGGATGGGTTTTGTTTTATTTGGAAATTTTCCCTGTGGATTTTGTAGAAGCAAAAGGATGGAAGATGTTATGATGAAAGCACATTGGGGGAATGGAGCTCCAGGCAGGGATCGCTGAGAGCACAGACAAAAGGATGAGTGGCAGAAGAGCAGAGTCTGCACCCTGAGGCCACACCAGAGCATGGGGTGAGGAGGAGGAGAGGCTGGGGAGGAAGAAAAGATGGGGTGTGGCTCCATGGTCTGCTTAAATCAGTGTGTGATCTGTTGCTACGAGGCAACAATCCCACCCTCTCCTCCTCCCCCACCCATGCCTGGCCCTGGTGCTCCTGCAGCCCCCAGGGACTGGGAGCAGCTAGGGAAAAAGGAGAAGGAGCAGGGGTGTGAACTGGGGCCCAAGACATGGCTGAGAGCGAGGAGCAGGGGACAGCTGGAGACAGAGGCTGTCTGGGGAGGATGGGAATTGAGTCTGGAAACTGGTGTCTGCTGGCACTAACAGCAATAATCCTGCTCCCGCTTTCTTTTTCCATGTGGGCACCAATGATGCTGCCCCACACAATCTGAAGAGTATCAAAAGTGACTGCAGAGCTCTGGGGGCAACAGGCAGGGCCGTGAGTGCCCCAGTGATGGTGGTGGTCTGCACAATTCTGCCTCTGAACTGTCTAATGCTGATGCACACACCATGAGTAAACACAATGAACTGGAGATCCAGAGAAGTTGTGGCTGCCCCATCCCTGGAAGTGTTCCAGGCTAGGTTGGACAGGGCTTGGAGGAATCTGCACTAGTGGAAGGTGTCTCTGTCCATGGCAGGAGGTGGAACAAGATAAGCTTTAAGATCCCCTCCAACCGAAACCATTCCATGGTTTCCAGATCTGTGTGCTGTCTCAGGACTCTGATAGGGTTGGTGCCACAGGGAGGTGATGGAATGTGTTACATGACTGGAGTGTTGTGATAGAGGGACACAAGCTCTTTGGGAAGGACAGGCCAGGAAGACAAGGAAGGAGGATTGTCCTCTGTGTGAGGCAGCAGCTGGAGTGCCTGGAGCTCTGCCCAGGGATGGGTGAGCAGCCAACTGAGAGTTTATGGATTGGGATTAAAAATATGGGTGACAGTTTGATTGACATTGGAGTGGCCTGGAACAAGTGACCTTTCACCTGGCTTGGAACAAGAGTGGATGAGGCTGCTTTCAGACCTCACATCTGCAGTCTCATCCGTGGGGGACATCAGCCATCCTCATCTGTGCTAGTGGGGCAACCTGACAGGGTGTAAACAGCCCAGGAGGTTCCTGGGCAGCCATGATGATAATGTCCTGAGCCAAGTGATAGGGAAGCCAGTGAGGAGAGGTGCACACGTGGACCTCATGCTCACCAGCAGGGAATAACTCACTGGGGGTGTGAAGGCCAAGGACAGCCTTGGTGCTGGCACAGGTTGCCCAAGGAGGTTGTGGAGTCTGCCCTTGGAAACATTCAAAAGCCATCTAATCATGTTCTGTGCAAGCAGCTCTATGTGACTCTGCTTGAACAGGGGTGTTGGATGACCAGATGATCTCTGGAAGCCTTTACCAAGCTGAGCCCTTCTGTAACTGCCCCTTGTGTGCCAGGAACTCATTGGCTTGGCATACACCAGTCAGGAAATCCCAGGAAGCAAGAACTTACTGGTAAGGACTGGGCCTGGGAGAGGCTGTTGGAAGGGATGAGTGAAGGTGTTTGCTGTGTATCCTGCTTCTGGTGTGGGAGCAAATAAGTGATGGGTCAAGTAAGAAGGGAGTCACTGAAAAGGCAAAATGATCAATGAAGATCATAGCACAGCTGGTGTTTGAACACCTGTGATGCTGCCTTTGATGGGATGCAAAGCACTGAGAAGTGCAAGGTAAGAAGAAGGAGGCAGAGCTGGGAGGCTGTGAGACAGGCATCACCCCTGGCTGACAGGAATCAGCCCTGCAGGGTGGAGGGAAGAGTAGAGACCTTCCTTGAATGTTGCCATTGTCAGAAAAGAGAGGGAACATGTGCCATGTTGCCTGTGGGGTCATACTGGTGACTTTTAAGTGGGGATGAGGAATCATTTAATGCAGTAAATGATCATTTTCGCAAGTGGGAGTTCAGATTTCTATTTGGAACCAGGTGCCCACCCAGCCTTCCTCCTCATACTTCCCCTGCTCCATCATGGAGTCCTTCCCAAGGGAGACTTTCACCTAGAGCTCCAGCGTGAGTCCTTTCCCCAGGCTGCAGTTCTTCAGGATCTGCTCTGGGATGGTTCCTTTCCATGGGATGCAGTCCTTCAGGAACAGGCTGAAGCAGTGTGGGTCCTCCAAGGGGTCGTAGATCCTGCCAGAAAACCTGCTGCAGTGTGGGCTCCTTCAGGGCACATACACTGTGGCCCTCCATGGGGTCAGAGGGGCACAGCCTGTGTCACCATGGATTCATGGTGGGTCTGCAGGGGAATCTCTGCTCTGGCACCTGGCCTGTTTCTCTCACATCTCACTCCTCTCTCCCAGCTGCTGCACAGCATCCTTTTTCCTTCCCTAAATCTGTTATTTCAGAGGTGCTGCCCTCATGGCTGATGGGCTCCGCCTTGGCCAGCCACAGGCCCATTGTGGAGCTGGCTCTGTCCAGCTTGGGGGCAGCTTTGGGTGACTTCTCACAGAAGCCACCCCTGCACCCCCCACTGCAAAACCTTGCCACGTAAACCCAGCACTGTGGGTCAAAAGAAAAGATGCAGAAACTGAAATTCTTGAAATTAGAGCTGAGATCATAAAGAGAAAAGAGCTACACACTGAGCAAATTCAGAATTCAGCTGATTTGATGCAACATTGTCTAAAATCTGTGATGCTGGTGGCTTTTGCCATTGCAATTCCACTTTGTTTCCTAAGAGTTTCTAGATTTACAGGGAAGTTTTAACCAGGCATTTTTCCACATACACAAAAATGGATTCTGTGTTTATTGAACAGCCTTAGTTTTCAGGAATTAGGTTTTAGTCGAGTCCCTTATTGAGGCTTAAGTATCCTGGTGTGTTGGGATGATTTAGATGTGAGAGTGTAGGAGCTGGTCTTGGTGAAGGTCCGAGGAGGACACTGCGTTTGGGAGTGTTGGGAAGTTAGTGAGAGTCAGGGATACAAATGAGAGAGAACAAGGTCAGCAGGAGGAGATGGGATGCTACGATGAGGCTGAGAATGAATAGATATGAGGGGGAGTGAGCTGAAGGTAGCAGAAGAGAGGATGGATGGGAGGTTGGGATTAAAGCATGTCTTGTGGTCATGTCCTTAGGCTGAAGGTCAGGCAGACTCCCTCAGTGGCATTGTTACCTTAGTGTTAATTAGGATAAAACCTCTGGGTTAGGACTGGACTTGACCTGCATTCTGTCACTGAAACTTGAACACACTGGTTTTAGGGTATCAACTGAATTCTAAGTTTTTCTTCTTCAAATTAATAATCTTGAGTTTCTGTTGTAGGGTTATTTTTCATCTATAAATTAACATGTTAATTCAGTGATGCCTATTCATCTAGAGAGAGCCTGGCCAGGAGTGTAGTTCAGTTATCACAGTGACAGCAAAAGAAATTCTCTGCTCGCTGCTTCTCCTCACACTGGTGAAATGTTGTGCAGCAGTACTGTCACCTGGTTAGTTGAAATCAGTCAAAATGACCCTCCAAGCATGTGGCTCTTGGTTGTAGCGTGGCCCAGCACACGGTCATCCCTCTGGGATGTGGGAAGGGAGCACAGAGGGGCAGAGGTGGAAGTGTTGGGCCCAGCTGTGCTGCCAGAGCCAGCACATCACCCACTGCTGGAGCAGCTCCGCTGAGGAGTGCAGGCTGCTGCCCTTGATCCCAGCCAGGCCGTAAGGGAGAGCTCAGGTGAAGTTAAAGGTTAACTTTAAGTAGTAATTGGTCATTATTTCTTTTATAGCAGGAGGATCATGCTAATCTCTGTCTGTGATCCCTTGGCTGCCCCTGCAGCTCTGCCTGAAGTAGAAAAATTAAAGCTTGCAAAAGGCTGGATTTGGGAAGAACTGGGGCTTTGGGGTACCACTGGTAGGGGATTTTTGGTTTGAATATGTAAAGGACAGGCACTCTTTAAAATGTTAACATTCTGCAAATGATTTCTGTTCCCCTCTGACTGTTTCACTTTGAGTCCTTAATAATTATTTTTTTTTTAAATTTAGAGATCGTTTGACGTCTTCTTTCCTAGCCCTGGTCCTGTGCCATAGAGTTGGTGCCCAAGTGTTTTTAACTGGAGCTCTGTGACGATCATATCAAGGAGGACCTTTGTGGTGTGAGGGCAGCTCTTAAGTAAACATGAACTTTACCACCATCCCTTAACTCTGTAACAACAACAAGACTAAAAGTGATGTAACGTTTCTTTGCTTGTGCCGAAACCACAGGCACTGATTTATAGTGTTAACTATAAATTCCCTGATTTGCAAACACCTCTGTGACCAGAGAGTTGGGTTTAATAGACAGACTTTTTCTGAGTAGTATATTTTTTCAACCTTCACTCTATTTCAGTGACTATTTCATTTTTTTCCGCCTTCTGAAGAAGCTAATAAGTACAAATGGGAATCAACTCAAGTATTCTGAAATGGCTGAGTTTCTGAGCATTTGTGTGTGTGTGAATGTGACTTGTTGAAGAACAGCCCAAATGAAATGTGGCAGGCAAACCAGAATTAAAGAAAACTTGTAATAAATAACTCTTGATTAAAGCGTAGGCTATGGGAGTATATGAAAAACACAGACATTACACAACTCAAAATCCTATCCTGGTAATACGCTTTAGAAATAACTGACTAATGAATGTCTCAAATTGCTGCCAGACTTCTTTGAAAAGTCATGGAAAACTAGGCGAGAGATAAAATGTGACATCTGGAACCAAGTTACAATTTCTCCTACGAAGTAGAAGAGTTGCAAAAGAAGAAAACACTGTCTCTAAGATGAAGAGTTCGGTGGGGGAGCCCATGCTCCTTGACAAGGGCAGCAGCTCCTGGTGTCAAAGGGATGAGCAGAACCCCCTGTGATCCCCCTGAGCAGGATTTCCGGCCTTGTGTCTGCTGCAGGTATTGGGAAAAGGATGAGAGTGAGCACGAAGATACCACTTATAATTTCTTCTCTATTTGGAACCTTCTTCAGCTCTACTTTATTCCTTGTTTGATTAATTTTGTTACCCGGTCACTCAGTCCTGTGTGTTCTTTTTGCAGCCCTCGTGGTCAGCCCTCATCTGTAAATTGCGGAGTTACTGGGTCAATGTGCTGGTTTTGGTTGGGGTAGAATTAATCATAAAGCTTTGGTGTTTCGCTTTTCCAGATACTTTGAGGTTATTTTGAAGAGCCCAAATCCCAGTAGAACTTCCTGGGACCTTCCTCCATCAAAGGACTGTTTATTCCTTTCTTCTAACCACTTACTTACCCAAGCAAAAACCTTCTCTTATGTGATGGCAGCTTAATTTCCTCAAAGCCCTTCAGTGAAAGATGCAGCAAAACTGTTTTGGAAAACCTGTTGCAGCTCAGATCTTCCTCACCCATGTGATTGTTTACTGCTCCAAAGAGCCCGAATGGTTCCGTGAGGCAGAAGGGGCAAAGCTGCATTGACTTTTCCCAAGTCCAGAAGTAATGCTGCCTAAGGATGACAATCTTCCTTATTCTTACTAATACATCCTTGTGACTCATTGCTCTTCATTTTGTCTGTTTACTCCCCAACTTCTTGACTCTCCCATGAGACAATCCGAGCTCGGGGGGCTTGGGCTGGTTTTTGTCCCCCCTGCAGAGCGTGGTGTCAGCGTGGGAATCCTTCCAGTTCCTTCCTTGGCAGCTGCAGGAGCAATGAATTCATTTAGCCTTATGCTCACCAAGTCTTGCTTTTTATTCCCCTATCATGGGTCCACACTCTCTGACAACTTCCTGCCAAGCCTCAAGGAGATAACCACAGTTTTGATGCCTCTTGTAGCACTCCCCAAACTCTTCAGCTGTACCTTAGCATATTTTTGGTCCCTGCAGAGCCCTTCCTGCCAGGTGGGAGGTGACAGGAGCTCACTGCTGCTCTGCACATCCCCAGAAAGAGCCCAGGCTGGAGCTCACCAGATACCCCGAGGGATTTTGGCATATTTTAGATCCAGCACGAGCACAGTAGAGCAGTGAAAATTCAAGTTTTTAACATGCTGATTGATTTCGGCAGCAGTGGGTATGACATGTTGGGGAGGAAGAGGTGAGCCTCAAACTGACTTAAAATCGAAACTGAATTGACTTTGACAAGGCAGAATGCAGAGAGTGTTTCTTGCTGAGCTGCAAGGGCAAAAGTGCTTTCAGGTTGTGGTTGTGCTGAGTGTGCCTTAAATACTAGCTGAGATCACAGTGAGAGGAGCCCCATTTTAATAGTACAAAGGAGATAAACTTTCCACTGCAAGTGTCAAGCCGGTTAGAAAAAAATACTGTAAAACACAATAAAACTGCCCCAAACATTAATTTCTCCTTGTAGCTCTCACTTGGGGATTTGAGCGTGCATTGGAGAATATGAGGTCCTGCTCAGCACCTTGCAGAGAGGTCCTGGGGGCTTTTCTATTTCCCATTTTCCCATTCCCTTGGCTCAGTAGCACTGTTTTTCTTTGCTGAAATTAGAGGACTTCTGCAGCATTTGAAATGCTCTTGAGTTTCCTTGAATTGCATTTGGGTGTGTGCATGGGTGTTCTACCACATGGTTTCTTCCACTCATTTCTCTCCTTCCTGGGGAAGCCTTTTCTCCTCTAAACTTAAGTTGTAACATATCCCACGTCATGTGTCTGAAGCTTTTGATGCATTTAGCAATTTCTGCAGTTTCCACCTTCAGTAATTCCCTTCTGCCCCATGAACCTTTCAGGTTTGTCATAGCTATGCGTTTTATTATAAGTGATGCTTTCTCTTACCTGCAGTGGTTTTGACAGTTCCCTGATGGATGTTATGTAGTGGAGCATCACAGAGATGCTTCATGAAATAGCAGTGATACAGGAAAGGGAGGTGTCCATTAATTTTATTTCCCTGTCAGATTCTGGGGCTTCCATCCCAGGTTTCTGCCCTGGCTGCCAGCAATGAAGCCCACAGAAATTATTTAGTTAAATTACCTGATTTGATAATCCATAATTAGCTGCTTGCTGTAGTTCATTCTAAAGCTAGAGGAGTGATTTTGTGTGGGATTATTAATGTCTGAAGAGAGTTTGAGCTCCTGGAGGGCTCAGGGTGGGCTGGTGTCTACTGCTGCTCAGGCATCCAGTAATGAGTGTCCTGCAGAGGATGAGTAGCTGCTCCTGGGCTTTGAAGGAATACAAAGAGTTGAGACACCTGTGAAAGGGAGCAGAGCTTGGACAGCTGATGAAAGTGGGATGATACATCTACATAAAAAACTTCACACGTCAAGTAAATGATGCTTCTGCGAAGCGGTTTCGATAGTAAATGTGTGGGGGGGAAATGGGTTTCATAAAGGATGAAACAGGGAGAGAAAGAGGCTTTGCTTCATTTCTAGTCATCAAGAAGTTTCTGTAAGGAAAACACACATAGTCTGTGGCCTTTGAAAGCTGTGATTTTGTGTGATCCAAAGAAATTTTGCAAGAGCCACAGCAGTGGTTTCAGTGGGGAAGGAACATGTCAGGACTGCACTGCCTTCAGCAGCAAGCCTTTGGAGTTGGGCTGTGATGGAGTTTTTCTACTTTTCTGGGTTGTTTTGGTGTGAGGTCGGGGCTTGTTAAGAAAAGTGCTCTCCTTCTCAAGTTGGAAAATTCTCTTAATGTGGAAATGAAAGTGCTGAGCAAATGGAATGTCATCAGAGCTCTGAGCTGAAAGATTTTATTTTCCTTTTTTTATGGGAAAAAAGGGAAATAAACCACAAAGGATGTGGTTTAAATATGGATACTGTCACTGGGAATGGCTAATGGTGGAAGTTGTTGGGAAAAGATCAGCAGAGTAGCCAAAGAGCTCCATAGAGCTAATGCTGCTGCTGGAGGAACGTGCTGGAGCCTCCTCTAAACCTGAAAGTTTCCTAAGGTGATTTTGGGGAGGGAAAAAACGCCGAGCAGAGAATAACTAACTAAATGTAACCTTTCTCTCATCAGACGTGTCAGGTGTGCCAGATGATGCTGCCCAACCAGTGCAGTTTCTGTGCCCACCAGAGGATCCACGCTCACAAGTCTCCGTACTGCTGCCCGGAGTGCGGCGCCGTGTGCCGCTCCGCCTACTTCCAAACCCACGTCAAGGAGAACTGCCTGCACTACTCCCGCAAAGTGGGGTTCAGGTGCGTGCAGCCCCACGGGGGCTCTGCCAGGCTGGCACTTACATCTTTGCAAAGTGGTTGTGAGGTTGTGGCTGCTCCTGTCCCGGCTCTGCCCCCTCCCGCTTTCTTTGTGTTCGTTCTCATTGGCAGGGCAGGACACACACACAGAGAAGTCCTTGACTTAGGATAAACACGATTTAGCAAAAACCAAAACATCAGCGTGTTATCAACATTATTCCCTTACTGAATCCAA
>JAWWEU010000017.1:17896601-17994584 GCA_035583155.1 Acropternis orthonyx
AGCAAAAACCAAAACATCAGCGTGTTATCAACATTATTCTTATTCTGAATCCGCAGCACTGTACCAGCTACTGAGAAGAAATTAACTCTATCCCAGCCAAAACCAGGACACCCATTCCTAGACAAGGCTGCAGGGAGACCTCAGAGCCCCTTCCAGAGCCTAAAGGGATTCCAAGAGAGCTGGAAAGGGACAGGACAAGGGAGAATGGCTTCCCACTGCCAGAGGGCAGAGTTAGATGGGAGATTGGGAAGGAATTGTTCCCTGTGAGGGTGGGGAGGGGCTGGCACGGTTTGTCCAGAGAAGCTGTGGCTGCCCCTGAATCCCTTTAAGTGTTGAAGGCCAGGTTAGACAGGGGTTGGAGCAATCCTGTCTAGTGGAAGGTGTCCCTGTCTGTCACAGGGGGGTTGGAACAGGGTGAGTTTTAAGGTCCCTTCCAACCCAAAATCATTCTGTGATTTTATGACTTGTGTATTCCTTACAGTAGAAATTAAAGTGGATGCAGCCCAGGCATGGTGTAGTTTTCTGCATGACAAAAAACATTTGAAATGGGAAACTACTAACTGGATTTAATGGAGGTTTGTGAGAGCAGAAATTATTTTGTGGCATCTTTGAATTGAAAGGCGCTTTTATGGAATTCAAGTTGCAGACAGGTGTCTCAGGATTGATATTTACAGCAAAAAGATTGCAGATCTTAATCCTTTAAAGCTCCTTAGGGCTTGAATTTAGATTTATGTCAGTTGTAAGAACTGAGGATGTGTGCCTTTACAAGAAGGGCTTAGATTATTTCCTTCTGTGCACCTCCAGACACTTCTCTTGAGCTGGGACAGTGGAGGAAGGCTCCCAAGGTCCTACATGTGGCAGACTGTCTTTTCTCCAGCCAAATTGTTTAGTTTAATAAGAGGTTACTTTTCCCTACCAGTCTTTTCATCCTTGGCATGTTGAGATCACCCCAGCTGCAGCTCAGCTTTTCACACATGAGGATTTGCTTAGGAGAGGTGACTGAGGTATTTTGACTTTTCCTAAAATTCTGTTTTTCCTCTTGATTGCCATTAAATACTTTGAGATTTCAAATGAACAGGGCAATTTGTACCCTTGGAGTTGTTCTTTTAAGATGTCTGCAAATTCTGGAAGCTTCCACTTTGTGGTTTGGTCTGAAATCACACTGAGGTTTTCAGGGGCTTTTTCTTCAAGCATGAAGACAAAAGGCACATGACAAACCAATTCTGAGTTTAATTATATACAGATAAGGTTTTTTAATGTGAGATCTGATTTGAGAAGGCCCAGCCCACAACAAAGAATTAATTCCATCATAAATTAAGTGGCTGTGACACTGGGGCTGTTTGAAAATGAGGCAATTTGAGAAGGAGGAAAGCTGCAGAAAAAAAATAATTTCCTGAGGTGGAAAACTGGGAATGGAGTAGAAAATTATCTCTGGGTTTGGTGCAGTTCTTGGGGTTACAGTGGCACCTGGGAATCCAGCAATGAGAGCTTCCATCTGTCTACAGATGTGTTTAGCAGATACCTGCTCTCTGTGCCAGGGACTTTAATAAATATCTCAACCAAGGCAGAGCTCACAAATGACACTTGTGGATTTTTTTAGTTTTATCCAGCTTCTCTAGAAGCTGAATTTCTTTAATTTCTCCTGTAATTCACATCTACTCAAGCTGATCTGGGAAAACTGAGGCCACTAGACAAGTGAACTTGTGTCTGTGCCATCCTTGTTACCCTGACTGTCTCCCCTGCAGGGCTAATGGCATTGGCATTGTTGAAAACAGAAGAGAGAAATTTTGGTTGCAGAACCATATCTAGATAATCTGTGGCATCTGCCCTGTGGTCATGGAGTGGCTTTACTTCTTTCTTTTCACTTTTGTTACTTTCGGAGCTGAAAAGCCGAGGAATTCTTTAAATCCCTCCCAGGATCAGCTCGACTTTTGCTACTTCTCTTTATATCCCTGTTTTTCTTGAATTTCTGGTGTGTAAATTTGGTTTGGGTTTGGTGATAAGCCCTTATTCTGTCTCCTTTTCTGCCAATACCCCAGTGCATTCAATTAAATTCGGGGTAGGGTTGTTTGCTTTGGGGTTGAGTCATGGCTAGTGATTGCACTGAAAATGAGAATGGGCTTCTGCAGTTAAAAATGAAACCCAGCAAGTCTCTCCAAAATGCTCTTGACTCCAAGTTCACCTCCCCACCTTTTCCAAGCCCCTTCCAGCTGTCCCCACCAATCTTGGACTCGTTTTCCTCCTTGGTGCCATTTGGAGAGTTGAGAGGCTGGAAGGTGACAGCATAGGAAGTGTCCAAAGGGTTAAGACAACATCTTGTAGCTTTATCTCCTCTCACAGGATGATTTCCAAGACTCTTAGCCACCCCTCCTTGCCCTGAGGGATCCAGGAGTGCTGGGGTTGATAGCAGAATTTGCAATTTGCAGGAATTACATGGCAAGCCTCTTGACATCCTCCATCCACTTTGTTCAGCTAATTAGTTTACTTTATCAAACTTTGTCCTTCTGGCACTGGGATTCTTAATTACAAAGTGGCTGTTGTTTAAGCTTCCATTTACTGTAAATTAAATTAACTTGTGATCATTTGACCCTGGGTTAGTGCTTATTCCATCCCTTTTTCTTAATGAAGTACTTCCCGAAACCAAGCGTAATGCAGAACCATCTTCTGGGTGTTCAGGGGGTGTTTGTGGAAGGAGCCCATTGGATATTCCTGGATTCTTCCTTACTGCTAGGCTTAGCATTTGTTCTTCCGTCTATACTTGGGGAATTTATTCCTCCGTAATAACATGGTTCCTGGTGTTACTGTACTGTAGAAAGTCTCTCTCTCCCTGTCTCACATGGATGAGGATCAGGCATGAAGGCAGAGCTGTCCCAGCAGAGTGTTTTCATGCTTCCCCAAAAATGACACCAGCTTCTGTCACCGCTTCCCTCTTGAGTGCTAAGAAAATAGCATTTCTCTGTTTTCTTGAAGTTGGGGGGGCAGGAGGTGGAGAGGGTTTGGCTCCATTCAGGCTGGCTTCTGCCTAATGATCTTTTGAAGTGTAACTTCAAAGCCTGGGCTTGTTTCCTAAACGCTGTTGGGAGGCTCGTTCGGAGGGAAGGATATTCCAGCGGTTTGTTTGTTTTTGATATGGGCTTGGACCTGTTCCAGTTGTGTGATAACTGGGGTCCATCTGCACCAAACAGAGACCTGAGACCACCATGGGCAAATGCAGCCCTCAGGGCAGAGGAAAAAAGGTATTTATAAGGCGTGGATTATCTGCTGTGTGTCTCTCGCATCCCACTAACACAAGGTCGGCCCCTGAACTGCCTGGCTGAGCTCCTCCACTCTTAAAGGAGCACATGCAGTGCTGGCTTAAGCAGAGATCCTGTGTTGTCACTGTGATGGAATCTCCTTAGGGGAGGCTATTCTGGTCCCAGGTCAGCAGAGGTGCACCTGTGGCTTGGTAAACCCTGTGGCTGATGTGCTGGAGGCAGGTGAGGGCAGTTGTCTGCACCCTGAATGCCCTTGGGGTGTTGGAGCATGGCAGGCAGATCTCGGGTTGAGTATTAGTTAAACACAGTAAGGCTGCTGATTGTTGCCATCTTGTGGGAGTATCAGGCAAGACCTGTCGCAGGTGTGTGTTGGGAGGAGAAGTGGGCTGGGACCAGCAGGGTGGCCCTGCTCTCTTCTTGGCTATGTTTCCAGACGCCAAGAAGAATCCTTTGGCTCAATGTGTGAACAAACCTCTACTTCCCTCTCTCTCTCTCTCTCTCTCTCTCTCTCTCCTCCCAGAGCACCCATCCAGCTCATTCAGACAAGCACTTTCTAGGCAGCACCTGGATTTTAATGATTTTAATGAGCTTAATCAGTTCCTTGGGTGTTTCTCTTGTTGTTTTCAGTATCTTTGCTGTTGCTGTCATGATTTTCTAGAGCTTGGTGAAATATGAGAAGCAATTGCTGAAGATTTCCTAGCTGGATATTCTTTCTCTTTTTATTTTGTACTGGGGATTAACTGGTATTTGTGGTGCTCATTGCTGCCTGGAGATCTCACCAGGTACTTTTGCTTCAGTCCTTCACTTGTACCTATGCTGGAATTAGCTTTCATAGATACAGGGCTGGCATTCTGCTCAGTCATATCTTCCTTATTTTTTTGGGTTGTTCTAGTCCGAAGGTTTCTTTTGTAGATCTTGTTTTCTTGTTCCTCAACATGTGATAGTGAGTTTTGCCCAGAATTCCCGTGTCATATTCCTCCTGACTCTTCCATGTTGATATGGAAGAGACCAACCAAGGACCCATTGCAACCTGGTCCTTGCTTCCATGTGTGTGATGGAAGTGTTACTGTGGCTGTAACTCAGCTCTTTTCCGTGCCTCCTCCAGGTGCATCCATTGTGGAGTTGTCTTCATGACCCTCGCCATGCTCAAAGTGCACATCCACGAGAAACACTGCGAAGTCTTCCACAAGTGTTCTTTCTGCCCCAAGGCCTTCAAGTCGGCCGACAGCACCATGGCTCACATGGCCAGCCAGCACCCAGCAGAGCCTCACAAGACTACTCAGTAAGTGGTTTGGCTTTATCTCTTCCTCTCCCTTGCTGGGTAACTCCAGGATTCCCCCTTTCCCTCCCAGGTTTTTTTTCTGTTTTTGGTTTCCACCCTCATATTCCACTGCTCTCCCTGTTCTGGGCCAGAGCATGTTGTCCTTGGTACAAACATGGTCTCCTGGGTAGGAGGAGAGAAGTTTGGGCAGGGAAGAGCTGAACATCCATAAAGAGAACTTAATAGTCACCTCTTTGTCTAGCAGGATCCATAGCGTCACCTCTTGGTAAATGGCTCTGGGGCAACTGCTGCATCTAGCACGCAAAAGGAAGAGGAGAATTGCCCCAAAAGTCACTAGACAGAAACCTTGTGATTTTTCCACTCTGTAGCTTATTCCTCCAAGCCTTGAGCTAGTGCCAAAAATGCATGTTTTAAGGGGAGGAACTATGGAAAGGTGGGATTGAGAGCAGTGTGTAGCCAGCTGGAATGCTTTGAGTTTGCTCCCATCTGTCTGTACCCTCTCTCTCTCTCTCACACACACACACACACGCACACACACACACACACACACACACACACACACACACACACACACGTAGTTATGCATATGCACAGAAGTAAACTTATTTTTAGCAAGCTGTGGTATGTGCCTGAGGCATTTTGTTGTTCTTCCCAGTTGAGTGACTGGTTCGGTTTGCCCACGTGGGTGTGTGTTGACAATACACAGAGAGCACAGCCCTGCTCAGAAGCCCATCCCTTTCTGGAGTTGCTGAGATAACTTTTTCCACTGTCTTCTTAAGGAAGAGAGACTGAATTTACTTTCTTTAATTGTTTCAGGGTGATCTACAAATGTTCTTGCGAGACAGTCTTTAACAAGAAGAAGCTGCTCCAAGAGCACTTCCAGCAGAACACCAACAAGCTGTTAGTGGGAGTGTTTAAGTGCCCACAGTGTCAGCTGGTGTATATGCAGAAACAGCAGCTAATGCAGCATGTTAAGGTAGGTAACTCCCCTCCTTACTAGTACGACATCCTATTCTCTGAGTTCACAGAGAGTTTACATCAACCATGTGAGGAAATTTGTTCAAGAAGTGGAATGTTCTTGAGGAATGTATTAGTGGAAAAACAGTACAGTGATTTACAGGATCTGGAAAAATCAGTGGAGTGGTTTGTGTTAGTTGCTATTAATGCAGGCAGTTCCTCTCATCTAGATGTATTTTAATTGTATGACAAAGGCTTGTTTATCACAGAGTGGTTTGGATTGGAAGGGACCTTAAACCTCATATTGTTCCACCCCCTGCCATGAGCAGGGACACCTTCCACCAGACCACGTTGCTCCAAGCCCTGTCCAACCTGGCCTTGAACACTTCCAGGTGTGGGGAGTCCGCAACCCCTTAAACCCAAAGAAGGGATTAAATTAGGGTGGCAGCTTTATCTTTGGCTGGCAAACAAGGAGAATTATTCTCTGCTGACAGTGGTACTCCATTTATATAGTGAACGCTGAATCTGCCTCTTTTGGGTGCTCACCTGGAGAGCTTTGGCCCCTTTGCAGCTGCCTCAAAGGGAGGTTACCTGGCATTTAACTCTCTGATTCCTAGGCTGCTCTGAACCACACCAGCCTGCAGGAGGGGAGTGACAGAGGCAGAAGTGACTGCCCTGGAGGTACCAGCCTTGCAGATCCGATTATCTTATAAATGTACAAGTGCCTCATTTTGCTGTTATCTTACTCAGTGTGTTTCTATGTTTAGTGTCTAACAACACTGCCATGGAAATACTCTCGGGAAGGTGTCTTGGTGGCATTCTGAAGAAAGAGCTTGCAAAGTCTTCTTTCCCTTTGATCAGGAAAAAAAAAAAAGACATTTTTCTTTTATCAATGACTTTATCTTGTTTATACTTACTGAAAAAGCAACAAGATTCATTAGCTCACTCCTGAAAGCAAAACCCATTCAAAATCTTTGCTCTCTCCCCCATGCCTTTAACTTGCAAATATGGAAGTGCTTTGCATGCAGTAATGAACTACAATATGAAGCCAGCCCTCCTGTGAAGTCGATGATGGCTAATCTCCGTGCATTATAGAGCTGAGATTAAGGCTGGGACCTTCAAAGATGCTTTCAACCCCAGTGCTGAAAGGCTGGAGTTGAGGTACACAACTTGTGGTTCATTTGCAGATCCCACCCCCAGGGTGCAGGAGCACCCTGAGATCACCACCACAAAACTTTTGCCTGTTAACCACGAGGCTCTCTTTGGCCATCAGCAGGTCTTTGAGGTGGTAACTGAAGGCCTTCTGGCTTCTCTTCATGCTCCTAGTTTATTTATTCCCAGTGGTGCAACGATGGAGTAATGGGCACTGAAACACTCTGGAAATTTCCAGGTGGGGAGAAAAGGGAGGTGTCTGTGTTCCCGAGTATCTGGCAGTGCCCTGGAGCATGAAAAGCTTCTGTGACCATCAGCTGGTTCAGGTACAAAGCATTTGTACCTGATTCTCAGCTGAGACCTTGTGTTTGGAGGTTTGTTTGGTGTCTAACCCACAGAAACACTTCCAAAGGCCTGGGGCTTTCGTGTGCTGAAACTTTACCCGTTATTAATTACTGTGCACAATTAAACTTCTAAATGAGCCTTTTGTGTGGATGAACTGCTGTTGTTCCTAGGGGAGTTTCTTGAGGTTTCATTGGTATGTTGCTGTTTTTCTTGCTTTTGCTTTCCCACAGCTATTCGTTTTTGGATTATTTTCCTTATGTTCAGTTTTCTTAGTTAAAATAACTTTTTGGGGGACTTTGGATTTTGACCTGTTGGATAACCAAAGAGCCTGGAGCCATATTCCTTATAAGGCTGGTCTCTGGCTTAATGCATGGTATTATATAGCAGGAGCTAAGTATTGAACTGTGAAAAATGTAAATAGCTGAGGTGGAATTGAAAGAAGCAGGGTTGAAGAAACTTAAAGGTTGTCTCATCCCTCCCTTGAGCAAAGATGAAGCAGCTTTGAAGCCCCCAAGATACCAGCAAACATTTAATTCAGAGCTTACCAAAGCTCTGTGTTTTTAGAGCTTAGGCTCTTGAAATAATGACAATTAACATTTCTCTTCCATTACATCTTCCCTGTTTAACCAGAGTTCCCAGGGCTCATCCAAAATGCTAAACAGGCAGCATCAAGGAGCTGCTGTTGTCATGCAGGGAACAGAAATAAAAACTTCATGTTCCTTGGGAAAAATCTCCTGGTGGGGAAAGCACCACAGCCAGCTTCCAGGAGAAATGGGAAAACACACAGGAGCGAGACATCAACACGTTTGGGGACTTAAATTATGTATTTAAATAATAAATGGTATTTATTTCCAAATAAAGGTGCGTAAATGAATTACATATAAATGTTATTTGTGTTTGCACTATTACTGTTTCCAGGGTGTTCATGGAGTCCCCCAAAATCCTGAGGAGCTCTCAAACTTTCGGCAGAAATCTGAGAAATCTTCAAGGAACCAGGTTCATACCTCACCAAAGGAGCTGTCAGTAGCCAATGGGACTTCCCACTCCTCTCTGACGAGGAAGGACATGAGGGTGGAAGGACACAATCCTGAATCCAAGTCCAGACTGAGAAGAACTGGTTGGACTTGCAAGGAATGTTCACAGTGGATTCCTGATCGGGAAACCTATGTGTCCCACATGAAGAGAAATCATGGAATGGTAAGGACTTGGATGAAACACTTGAGCTGGGGAACTGGGGAGGAGTACCAGGCTCCTGCACCCCAGGCTCCTGTGCAGGGCTGTCATTACAAGAACTGAAAATCTCAGTTTTGGGAATTTCATCTAGCTCAAGCCTTGTGTTGCCTTGACCTACTTGTGTCAAGCTAATCCTTGTCGCTGGCAGAACATAGGCCAAGATGTTGTGTGCAGCCAGATTTCTAAGTACTTTGGCATCAGGACTTCTCATTTGATATCCTGAGTCACCCAGTCATGAGCAGAGGCTGTGGAAATCTGGATTGTGCTCTTTGATTCCTTCTAACTCGATTTGGGGAGGGCCACTTAATAAATACCAAGAGAAGATGAGGGCAGGGTGAGAGGGCTGAATTTTCTCATTTGAATTCTATAGAGGTAGAAAATTGGCCAAATATTTCAGTTTAATAAGTGTATGTGTTCATTAAACAAGTCTAAGAAGATTTTAAGTGAAATAAAATCTGCGTGCAGGTTTTATGCAGGGCTGTAGGAAGATTTTGGAGGAGGCTGGTTACGGGGCAGAGTTGGTTAGGGGGACTGGATATCATACACGGGTAGCAGGAGGGATTGTGTGATGTGCTTTAACATTTTACCCTTTTCATGTGCTGAATAATGAGGAGAGAGAAGGGTAGGTGGACTTGTACTTGGGTCCTGCTGCCTTCTGGGGCAGAAGGGACCTTCCACCGAGTTCATTCTATGAGGGGTCTGGGAGTGAAATGAGCCCACAGGAGAAGCAGCTAATGCAATTCCTATTAATAAAATCAATCATGTGCTTTAGTTCCTAGTTTTTATAAGATCAGTGCTGGTATTAGCCAACTGTTGGGCTGAGTCTAAGTAGGACCCCACGATCTCAGTGATCTTTATCAGTGCAATTACATGTTATCTAAGGGATTTTTTTTTTTTTCATCTGAGAGGTCATGTCCAATTGAAGAGCAATGTTAGAATCCAGTGAGTGCCTTCCATCTCCCTGCTATTAAAAGCTGTTCCTGTTCCTCTGCTAGGCCATGAAGAGATACCCCTGTCGCCAGTGTGAGCGCTCGTTCAACGCCTCCAACAGCCTGCGCAGGCACATCCGCAACAACCACGACACAGCAAAGAAAGTTTACACTTGCTGGTACGTACCCAACACCCTTTTCCAAACTGCTTTTCAGCAACAGGCTAATCCTTCAGGTTTGGAAGTTGTAATAGATCACGTCTGCTGCTCCTGTCTACTCCAGGCTGTAAGTTACTGAGGGGCTGTGAGGAGAAGAATATGTTAAATACAAAGTCCTTGCTTTTGACTGCCCTTTGGAATCTTAGGGGAAGGTGTGATTTGAGATCTGCAGGGGCAAAATGAGATTTACATTGTGCACTGTTGTGAAACAGCCAATAAAATATTGCACCAGTCTTTCACTGCTTCGTGTTCAGTGTGGTCATGCACCAGTTTTCTGCCTTCTCCTTGGGTGCAGAAGGTGTGTAAAAAGCTAGCGAGCCAGTTCTTGCCACCACTGTACACAGGCAGAAGTGACTGCACGGGCTGCAGGGCAATGGAGAATTAATCATGCTGGATTTGCTTGGGAAGTTACGCGTCAAAGTTGGAAATGGATTTGGAGATTTCAGACGAGTTATGTAAATCAGCAGTGAATGAAAATCGTTGCTGGTGAACGTATTTTAACTGTGAATACAGTGCCAGTTCAGGACAAAGCCCAGCGCTTACAAATCTGCCTCCACAACTGCTGCAGAGAAAGTCACACACAGAGTGACCATGCAGACTTAGCTCCTGCCTCCTTCTGAGACATCCTTCTGATGCAGGACCAAAGCACATTTGAGATGGAAGGGAAATTTGCAGTGATGTAGGTTGCAGGATTTTTCTAATTTATCTAAAATCTTGGTTTAATGCGAGTGTGTCTGAAGTGTGTTGTCACTTTACTGCCCTCAAGTTGCTAAAAGCTCGTCCTGAAGACTGTAAATACATCTCTCAGGTACTTTATTTCTTTGGACTGGCTAGTGAGCCACAGTGGCTTTTGGTGAATGGATACAGTTAGTGGCAGTACCACTGTGAATACATTCCTGACACCTTGTTTCATCCACAACTTCTAAACTTCCCATTTCTTATAACTGTGCCCTGACTTGGAACCTCCCAGTGTATTTCATTGTACTCTAAATTTGTGGGTGATGGTCTTTGGTGTTGCATTCGCTTGATCTGTATAGGTCTGTTCTCTCTGGATCAGTTGTTTTCAAATTGGTGTGTATCAGGATCAAAATGAGCATAAGCTGGGAAGGAGGATTTGTGTGGGAATTCCAAACGACCTGGGACGTGCCAGCCTGCTGTGTGCATTGTCTGGTTACTGTTCAGAAGGGCACACAATTGCAGATCCACAGCCTCACCCGAAGGGCCACAGGAATGCCAGCACAGAAGACGCAGACAGAAGCCCAAGGGAATTGTGGTTGTATTTAGTTCTCCAGCTTACCATTCCTCCATCTCAGAATCTGTTGACAAAGTCTTAGCTGGACAGTGCTTGTGCTCTCTTCAGTCATGATACTGGGAGGCTTACTGAAATCACAGCACTCTTCAGATGAAACCTCTTGCTTGAAATACTGTCCCAGCATCTCCAACAGCTGCTCTTTGTTTAGATCCAAGGTCTCCTCTCCTGTCTCCCGTTTGATCCCTCTTAGCCTTTGCAGAGTGCTGCTCTAAAAATCATCTCCTCCCATCTCTGAATTCCTCCTTGGCTCCTTTCAGGGCTCTGTCAGGCATCACATCTCCACTGCTCCCTTTTTCTCCTAGCTCTGGTGTCTCTTCCTTTTTCCCACCTGGCATTCTGTATCACTCTCACCTGCTATTCTCTTCAGGGATTTTGGTGCCTTAACTTCATGTCAGCCTCTTCTCCTGGGTTTCCATGTGAAACATGAATAAAATCTGCCATTGATTTGACAACTATTTTTGTGACTCCAGCATGCTGACTTGTAGGTGACCTCTCTCTGGCTTCTAACATTCCCAGCTGGGATTTCCCCTTCTCCCCTTGCACTCCTTAGGTCTCTGCCTTCAGTTAAATTTGTAGGGAGAAACCAGGGATGGAGGACTTGCTTGAACACCCTCCTGCCATGCTCATTGCTGGAGTAGTTCAGGTTAGGAAAGCATCTCTGCCTGCTTACATGAAAAGAATCCTAAATTAGGACAAATTGCAAAATATTGCTATTTTTTTCTGTATTTTCCTTCATAATTCACTTACTTATTGTTATAAGATCTTGCTCTTCTTTTCCAAGTCTTAAGTACAATGATTTTCAACATACTTAGTTTTGATAAATACCATTTAATAACCTCTCAGCTTTCCTCCATGAGGGAGAAAAAATCTGTCATCATTAAATACTGATTTATCATCGAAGTAGTTCCTGTTAAAACCCAGAAGTATTCAATGACCACATTTGCGTTTTCACATCATTGCTGACTGTTGTTTTATTTCCCTCTAGTTACTAGAAAATCAGTAGGAATCTTCTTTTCTCCTTTTAAAAGATGTCATTGTTGCCCAGAGACACTTCAGTTCCTCTCGGTTGCCTTCCCTCCCGTGCTGCCAACATCTCTGCTGCGATCTGGGCGTTTCAGGGAGCGCTGGTGTCACTTGCCTCATTGCTTGGGTCGATGTGCAGCTCATGGACCTTCACCTGACAGGCAGCAGAACACAAATGGACAAGTTGGATCTTCCCAATTGCTAACAGAGCCCTCTGTGCACTTCAGGGGGGCTGGTTTATGTGTCTGCAAGGCCTGCTACTTACTCCAGTAGACCTCGGTCATCCGGGAGCAAAGGAACCCTTCACAGCTCCTTTGAAAATGTTAACCAGCTCTCTGGCAGCTCTAGAGTTAGGACTCTAGTTCTCCAAGTTCTCTAGGACTCCAAGTTCTAACATGAAGACTTACCTATAAATGGCATGTTCATGAGTGCTTCTGCCTTATTTTATTGGTATTGGTATTTTATTGGTTATTGGTATTGAGGTTGGAATTTCAGCAGTTTTATAAGGATTTTTAAATGTGTTTAAATGGTCTGGTGGATGTGATGCTGGTTCCCATGGGTACTTGGCAATGCTGGATGCAGGACTGGGTTCTGCTGCAGGACTCCTCACTGTCACACAAGTCATCAGCTCCCTCTGTGTATGTCTATCTTGTTGGTCTTCTTGGTTTTTTTCCCCATGCATTTTCCATGTGAATCATGTATCCAGCGCAGGATGTGTCACAGGGGGCCTGCTCCCCACTAGTAGTCCCTGTATTTATTTAGCACTGTAAGAAAGACACACTCTACTCTCCTTCATGGTCACTGTGGGAAATTCCAAATGGTTGTAGATTTCTCTCAGGGGTAATGTTTTATTATTAAAATGATGCTTTGCTGCGTTTTTTGTAATCTAATGGTACATTATTCACCAGAGCCTGTCTCAAATGACACCTCTTGGTTTGCCACAATACAAAGAGCATTTCCTCTAATAATTTCTCTTCCTTTTTGTATTTTCAAGGTACTGCACAGATGAAAATCAGACATTTCCTCAGCCATTCATGCTGGAGAACCACATCAGCCTCATGCATGGCATCAAAAACCCAGACTTATCCCAGATGGCCAAAGCGAAAGCTCCAGAGAGAGACACAGCAGAAGTAACTGATACTATTTTCACGGAAAAATAAATATGCAGTAAAATGTACCCAGTCAGTAGCTGTTCACTCAGAGTGTTGTGTTGAACTGCAGCTTTGTGCCAGTCAAACCCTCCCATTCATAGGGCAGATTTCCTTCCCCCTCCCTATTCCATCCAGCCTGCTTGCTCCTGGCTGGATCAGGAGCAGCACTGAGAGCACAGCTGAGCTGCACCAGGACAAGGGAGAGTGTGTTTTTCAAGATTTTCTTGACTGCATGGCCCTGTGTTTTACTGACCTTCCTTCAGTCTACTTTGTAATTCAAGTTTGTTATGACCTTTGTTTTCCCCTGCCACCCTGTTCATGAGCATGGAACGTATTTCTTCTTTCTCCCTTATGTTTTCTACTAGTTATAAAAGATCTGTCTTCTATTTTAAAATACATACTTATGACAACTGCATTTCTCCTAAGTAGGACTGTGTAATCTTGTATAGGAGATGTAACTGTTGTACCGACTATATTTTGGATTGAAGTGGAGGTGTGGCTGACTGGGCTTCTTTGCTCCATCTATTTTATGTATATACTTTTTGCATATCACTGCAAGGACATAAGCAAGTGAGCCATCCGTATGGGAGGAGAAGCTGCAGGATTCTAAGACAGAGAGGATGAGTTACTGAGAGATGCCACAAAGACAAAGCCTGAGTGGAGGGGAAAAATTTCAGAATTAAATCTGAGAAGCATTTTCTGGGCTAATGACCACCCCCATGTCCTTCAGCTGTCCCTGCTCTGTGGGCTCCTCCATCCCACACCTAAATTCAAATTGTTCCCACACTAAACCAAATTGTTACATGGAGAAGCTGTGGCTGCCCCATCCCTGGAAGTCTCCAAGCCAGGTTGGACGGGGCTTGGAGCAACCTGGTCTAGTGGAAGGTGCCCCTGCCCATGGCACGGGGGTGGAACTGAATGATATTTAAGGTTCCTTCCAACCTACAACCATTCTGCGATTCTGATTCTGAGTTCTCTTTCCCCATCACATTTCTGCCCAGCCCACCTCTCCCAGTGTTCTCATCTCACAGCACTGGACAGCAGTGCAGATCTGCCTGTGGGGAAGGTGTTTGGGTCCTGATAGAGAATACCCCAGGAATGCCTAGGCATGGCGTCACCCTCAGGTGTCTTCAGATATGCGTGTGGATTTTAGTGCTTATTCTTCTGTGGGTTCAATCAATGGAGTAACCTTTTAATCTGATGTTTTTTTAAGGCAAAATCTCCAAAGAGGATGGCACCAGATGAGCTAGGTCAGGAAGAGACCACTGTGGATTTGGATGAGCCACCAGCCAAAAAACTGAAAGCGCCTTGGAAATGCGCCAAGTGCGGCTTCGCGACGGACACCCGGACTGAGTTCCAGGAACACATACCTCGGCACAAGACCGACAGCTCCACCTTCCAGTGCTTGTTCTGCGGCCTGTGCTACACCTCCCACATCTCTCTGAACAGACACCTCTTCATTGTTCATAAAGTCAAAGATGAGGAGGAGGAGGAAGACGAAGAGGAGGAGGAGGAGGAGGAAGAGGAAGATGAAAGGCAGAAGTATCAAATGGAGATGAGTGAGAACGGACACGAGGGCTACAATGGCGAACTGAACACTATGGCAGAAGAGGAGAACAAATACAAAGAGTGCAAAAGTGACTCAGCTCTTTGTGAGCACAGTCAGACATGTGGCGCAGAGGGCCCCAACAGCACCTCGCAGAACAATCATGCAAAGTCTCTTAAGACTTAAAAGCAAAAAAAAAAAAAAAAGCCCTTTTGGTTGGTTGGGGTTTTTTTGTTGGGGGGTTTTTACTCAAAATACAGGGTGGGGATGGGGCAAATCTTTGAAATACTCTGTTGATTTCTTGGGGTGGATGTTGCTTTCCGTTAACTTCTATTTGTAAGGGAAATTTAAAACCCAAAAAAAACAAAACCAACCCTGCCATTGCATCCTAAGCACTAACTCTCTGCCAGCCCAGAGAGGTGAAAAGGGAAAGCAGGGCCAGAATCCTCGCTGGAGCTTGGCCAGCTCCTGAGGATCCAGGAGCACTTTGCAGCTGCAGTTTCCTTCAGATGAGCTCTCCTCCTTCGAGCGTGCACTGCCTCAGCCTCTGCCCGGAGCCCCAGCCTCGCCTTCCCTATCTCCCTTTCTTTCTTCTTCTATTTATGGCTTCTTTTTTCTCTCCCCATCCCACCTTTGTGTTACTCATTTTAACTCATAACGCTGGCTCAGCAAAACAGACTTGTCAGGACTGTGCTGGTCTGGGATCCGCATCACACAGGACGGGTTCGAGCTGTGAGTTGTGCTGGTTATTCATAATTGCCCTGATTGTTTTTAATTGCCCCAATAACAACCTTCTTCTCTAAAACGCAATTTAATGAGATGTCTTGGACCAGAGTCATCCTCAAAGAGGATTTTGTAGCCCCCTCTCCTCTTGGGTGAGCACAGTTAAGGAGGGCCTGGTCCCCCTCATGTGTCAGTGGAGTTGTGTTGCCAGAAGCTATTCCGGGCTGGGTACTGCCAGGTCCAGTGCTCAGTGGCTCATCCCAGTGGGGAGTTCAGGCAGGTTGGCACCATCACCAGAAGGGGAAAACATCCCGTGCCTCATCTGTGGGGTCAGCTGGAGTGAAACCATCCCAGGGCTCCCTGGCCAGCTCTTTTGAGGGGAGAGGAGCAGAGCACAGCTCACAGAGGCATTGGAATCAGTGGGAACCATCGTCCTGTGGCGCGGTGGGGCTGGCACTCCGGCAGTAGCTCCTCTCCTGCTGCGGCTCCACATTGCCCATCACTTAGGAGATGTTTCTTTCCGTGTAGTCACATTGACTCTTTCCTCCCTCATTCCCGGTCACACCCATGCTTCGTGTAATATAATTACCTTCTATACCATTATTTTTTTTCATTCTGTTGAGCCAGAACCCTGCTCGTTATTGTTTACTCTGACAATGTTTAAATAATTTAAGAACTATTTATCTCCTTGCATTGGGCTCGTCTCCCCCGTCTCATCTCGCCGTGTTTGGATATGGCCCGTTGGGGCTGTCTAGTTGTTGGATGGGTGGAGTTTGGATGTGGGGTGTTGGTAGGGTGGGGTGAGGATGGAATGGGGCATTGGTTGGTTGGGGGCTTGTTGGGTGGACGTGTGTGTCGGGTGAATGTGTGTCAGATGGAGTTCAGTTTGAGGGGTGTTGGTTGGATGGGATGGAAATTGGATGGGGCATCAGTTGAATGGGGTGTGTGTTGGATGAGTGTGCGCTGGATGGGTGTCAGATGGGTGTGTGTTGGATGGGGTGTTGGGGGGTGTGCCAGTTGGATGTGGGGTGTACGTTGGGTGTACTGGATGGGGTGTTGGTTGGGTGGGGGTCGGATTTGGGGTGTAGGTTGGATGCGGTGTTGGACGGGGTGTTTCGTTGGATGTGGGGTGTGGGTTGGGTGGTGTGTCAGTGGGGTGTGGGGTATACATTGGGCGCGGTGTCAGGTGGGGCGTTGCAGGGCCGTGGACAGGGTGTGTCGGTCGGGTGCGGGGGGTGAGCCCCGGGGATGCATTCCGGGTGCCCTCCGCCGGGCTCGGGATGGGGGGCACCCCCAACCCGCCCCGAATCCCCCCCCGAGCCCCCTCCCGGGCCCTCCCCCCGGAGCCCCCCGCGCGGGCGGGCGGGCGGAAGCGGCGGTGACGCTGCGGAAGCGGAAGCGGGGCCGGCCGGGCGGGCGGGCGGGCGGCGGAGGCGGCGGCGATGCTGTCGCTGGACTTTCTGGACGATGTTCGGCGCATGAACAAGCGGCAGGTGCCGGACGGGGCGGGGCGGTCCGGGAGGGTCCGGGGGGTCGGGGTGGGGGGGCCCGGTGCGCCCTGCCCTGCGCGGGCGGCGGGGTCTGACCGACACACACCCGCCCCCCTCCCGCCTCCTCCCCCCAGCTGTACTACCAGGTGCTGAACTTCGGCATGATCGTGTCCTCCGCCCTCATGATCTGGAAGGGGCTGATGGTGGTGACGGGCAGCGAGAGCCCCATCGTGGTGGTGCTGAGGTCAGTGCCGGGGCTGCGGTCGGGCCCCCCAGGGGATGGGGATGGGGCTGCCGGAGCGGGGGGCTCCCTAAGGATCCGGGCTCAGGAATAGCGAGGGAAGGGGAAGGGGGTCGAAACAGCATCTCTTCCCCTGCTCTGTCAGCTGGGTGGGATGGGCTTAAGGGGGCTTGTGAGAAGGAAAGAGGGCGACTTTGTAGACAAGCAGGTAGGGACAGGGCAAGGGAGAATGGCTTCCCGCTGCCGGAGGGCAGGGTTGGATGGGATATTGGGAAGGAGTTGTTGTGTGTGAGGGTGGGGAGGCCCTGGCACAGGTTGCCCAGAGAAGCTGTGACTGCCCCATCCCTGGAAGTGTCCAAGGCCAGGTTGGACGGGGCTTGGAGCAACCTGGGATAGTGGAAGGTGTCCCTGCCCCATGGCAGGGGATTGGATTGAGATGAGCTTGAAGATCCCTTCCAACCCAAACCCTTCTGGGATTCTGTGGTCCTGAGGATCAGGGCTATCGCTCTGTCACTGGATGTTTTAGATGTCACATGATGCCCTCGCAGCAGCGCCGTGCCGTGGGTACCACCAGTGTTGGTACCACCAGCGTTACACCCACCCTCCTGCTGCCTTGGACAGATTCTCTAGGCTTCCATCAGGTGGTGGCATGGGTATTGCACAGGGCCTGTTCTGCATGTTTCTGTGTTGGCGTTCATGATGTAGAAATGATGTAATGCCGTGACCATGTGGCACTTATCAAAACTCCCTCCTTGACGTGAGGCACAGGGTAGGTGTCTCCTGCTGTTCCTCCCAGTGAGTAAGGCGGGGGCTGTGGGGTCACATCCCCAGTTCAGCGATGTGATCTGCTGTTCTGAAGAGCAGCTGCTGCACTGTCTCAAGATAAAACATGAATGCACGTGATACTTAAAGTTCATCCTTCTGTTTTGCATTATGTATGTGGAATTAGGAAGGGTAAGTATTTGGTAACAATTGCCATTTAAAAGACACGAGAAAAATAACTTGAGTCAAGGTGCCTGAAATGAGATCATTAAGCAAAGCAATGAATCACAGTAATGAATTTTTCTCAACCCCGTCTGTCTGTGCCAGATGGGAATTCAAGAGTCCAATGTTTTCAGTGCTTTGTTCCTGAAGACAATCAATCTATCTGCAAAAAATAAATGAAATAAAAAGGTTTCCATTGCCCTGCCAGTGGTGAGCTCAGAAATCAAAAGATACTGTTTGTTGTCAGCCTTTTGCTTACTCAGAAAGCTTTTCCTGTTGGATGTGCTTGTAACACAAGGTGCTGGCGGTGCTCTTCTTCCAACAAATCCAAACTGCTGGTAGTGTGGTAATGGAAAACCTGGTTGCGGTAGAGGTTACACACCTGCCTGATCTCCAAGTTGATTTTCTTGGGAGCTCTTCATCAAGGTTCCAACCTGGCCTTGAACACTTCCAGGGATGGGGCATCCACAGCTTCTCTTCTCATCGAGGGTCTTGTGAGATTTGTCTTAAAGGACTATAAACTCCAAAACCTGGTTCTGAGTGTTTAAATATTGTGCACTTGCTCCTCTTCTCTCTTTCAGTGGGAGCATGGAGCCTGCATTCCACAGAGGAGATCTCCTGTTCCTCACGAACCGAATCGAAGATCCAATCAGAGTGGGAGAAATCGTCGTCTTTAGGATAGAAGGAAGGGAAATTCCTATAGTCCATCGCGTCCTGAAGATCCACGAGAAGTATGTTAAGGATCTGGGGGGATCTACAGATGATATTTACCTAAACGATATTATTCCTCTTTTTCTTGGGTAGATGAATGGCTGGAATGTCAGTAATAGATATCCAGGTGCTATGGGAAGTAACACAGAGGTTTCAGGGAAACAAAGTCTGCCCTCCTTTCTTTAGTTGAAAAGACCATTCAGCAGAAAGCACAAGCTGGGGAGTCTGTGCCATCTCCTGGACTCTCCAAGTTGTAGAATCACAGAATGGTTCAGATTGGAAGGGACATTAAAGCCCCTCTCATTCCCTTCCCCTGCCATGGACAGGGACACCTTCCACTAGACCGGGTTGCTCCAAGCACCATCCAGCCTGGCCTTCAACACTTCCAGGGATGGGGCAGCCACAGCTTCTCTGCCCAACCTGTGCCAGGGCCTGCCCACCCTCACACACAACAATTCCTTCCTAATATCCCATCTAACCCTGCCCTCTGGAAGCCATTCCCTTTTGTCCTGTCCCTCCAGGCCCTTATCCAAAGTCCTTCTCCAGCTCTCTTGGAGCCCTTCAGGCACTGGAAGTCTGACACCACTTACTGTGTCCTGTGCCGTCCTTTCCATCCTGAGCTGCTGTGCTCAGGATGTGTCCCATAGTCCAGCTGTGTTTGTGTGTGTGTGTGTGTGTGAAGTGACTCTTGTTTGTAGAGGCAGAGCTGTGGCAGAGGGTGTTTTGTGCATAGCATGTGATATTTTAAAGCTTGTCTCTCTGCTCCTGGTTCCTGTTGTCCTGCAGAGTCCAGGCTGTTCATCCATGTAGGAAGTCGTGTGGTGTTGTACTTGGAGTCTCTGTGTACTGTTCACTCTCTCTGCACTGGGCTGGCTGTGTGTGTGTGAAGGGATGGAGCACAGCCACTGGTTTGATGGCAGACCAGTTGTCTGGCCCAACTCAAGGCTGACCAGCTTTGTGCACAGAAACAGTGCAGCTGGAATCCTGGCTCTGAAGGAGCAGCATCTCACCCAGGAGGCAAAGCAGATTCTTTGCTGTTTCACATTTATTCTGTACCCAAAACCTTGTTCAACAATGTCATTTTTAAAGTGCCATGCTTTGATATGACTGGTTTAAAAACGAGGTCAGTTTGCAGGGTGAATTTTCTACCTGATGTTGCATGTGCACTTCTTGTGATGTTGTGGGAACTCTTTTAAGTGAAATACAACTTTCCTCCTCCCCTGTTCTATCCAAGATTTCCTCTCCAGCTTTTACACACTCTTCTTTTTTTGCCTGACTCTGTCTCTAGATGTTAAGGTATCCAGCACTATTTTTTGTTTAAATGTGATGAGACCATAGTGCCAATCCTGGTTTCTGTGAGGTGAAGCCATTCTCCAGTATTTTAGGTTTCATTTAACTAAAACAATCAAACACAAACCTGATCTTTATGTTAGGAGGGAGAAACTGAAAAATCTGTACTGCGACCTGAAGGCAGGACTCAGGTGTCAGTTGCTTCTTTCACTACCTGGAGAATAGTTTTCTGGTGCCAGTTTGGAAGTGAAAGGTCTCTGCAGAAGCTGACAGGAGTGACAAAATGCAGCAAAACAGGGACAGTGTTTTCCATGATTTTGTGACAACTCAGGCCCCGGTTCACATCAGTATTGTGTGAGTGAGAAAGCGTCTGTTACTTGCTGGCCTTTTCTTCTTGTTTCAGCCCAAAATTGGGTTCATTCTTTATCACTAACAAAGAGTCTGCAGCCAAAATTTACTTAGCGGGTTTGGAGCAGGACAGCCAGACCAGTCTTCACTCACCTTTCAGACAGCAGAGAACTGTGCCGGGGGCTTCTCACGCCGCGTCCTGATAGAGCTTTGACTCTGCTCAATAAGGTGCTGTGCTCCTGTGCCATCACTCTTCAGAGTTAAACTACATTACCTGCACCTTTGGGGATCTTCATCTTTTCCCAGACTGTGCCTCTAAGCTCCTTGAGTGTTTGTTGTTCCCACATGACAAGCCAGATGTGCTTTGAAGAAAGGGCTGTTGTTTTTTCCTCCTGTTTTTTCCTTCCAAGCTTCTCCCGTCAAGGAACACACATTGGTATTCAGGCATGATGAAAACAGCATGAGTTCCAAATACCTTCTGTGTGCTTTGCTGTGCTGCATTTGCTGTGTTGTTTCTGTGAGAAAGCTGAGAGCCAAGCCCTGAGAACTCTCCTGCTCAGCACCTGCCTGCAGGTGCCACAGGGAGGTGACAGTGCCCGAGTGATCCCCGAGTAGTGGCACAGGCTGAATGGGAATGGCTAGGGAAGGATCTATAAAGCTCTTTCCAGGTCAAAGCAAAGGTTCATCTGCTCCAGGATCCTGCTTCTGGTGAGCTAATTAATTCATCTCAGGATGAGTTAAAGATTATGTAGTGGTAATTTCCTTGCTTTCTGCCAGTTCCAAGTTTAAGCGCAAAGTCTCAGTTCTTTATAATTAGCCTCCTTTTCTCTTTTCCGTGGAGTATCTGGTCACCTTTTGAACCAGTAAAAACCAGAATACCCTTGCTGAGAGACATGGTTTAGTTTGTGCTGTGGCTGGTTCTGCATAGCACCTTCTGTGCTGGTTTTAAGCCGTTACCTCTGAGTTCCTTTGGGTTCCCTCTGGGTGTTGCCTTGGAAGAGACAGTGAAAAGCTGTTCGATTGTTGTATGTCATTTGTGTCGGGCTACATCACATCTCCCATCAGGTCTGTCTTTTCCAGGCTGAAGGTCTATTGCTTCTTGTATGGAAGCAGTTCCAGACCTTGTTATCCATTTCTGAATCTTTGACAGTTCTTCTCTCCATTGCAGAAAAGGATGTAGGGGGTTCAGCACTGACCAGAGCATTCCATGTGTAGGCACATCATGAGTTCAGGAAGTATCATCATGGTATTATTTCTTTCTTTCCCTTTCCTAATAATTTCTAAGTTTCAGCTTTCTTCTGCCCACTGCCATGTAGAACTGTGTGCTTCAACCCCAGACTCTTCTTTTGGGTGGTATAGGGAGCCCAGAACCCAATGTTAGTGTGAAGCAACAGAAGCATCGACACGACAGAAATCAAAAGCCAAGAGGCAATAGCTGGACCTGTGTTAGAAGTGCTTCATCCTGCTGGTTCTGTTTTTAAACTCTGCTGGAAAGCTTGAGTGAGGCCAGAATTCATTCTTTCCTTGGCAGTTTTTTTCCAAACCTTCTGCTTTCTGCTGCATTTGACAGTTTCCCTGTTTCATCCTGCTCAAATTGTAGGACAAGGTTGCTTCGAGTGCCCTTGTGTTAGTCTCTCCATGCTTGTTCTAGGAACTCCTTACCTGCTTGTCTTGTCTTTGCCAGGCAAAATGGTGACATCAAATTTCTGACAAAGGGAGACAACAATGCTGTGGATGACAGAGGGCTCTACAAACCGGGGCAGCAGTGGCTGGAGAAGAAGGATGTAGTAGGACGAGCGAGAGGGTGAGTGAAGCTGAAAGTGATGTGGCTTTGTACACTGCCCTCCCCAAAGTCATCTGGGAATCCCCCCTCCTCTTGAGCTCTCCCTGGTGGGTTTTGTGACCTGCCTGAAAGCGTGGAGAGCTCAAAGGCAAAGGTAGTGCAGTTCTGAGCTTGGCTTAAGAGGAGGTATCAAGCTGTGAGCTGCATCCCGAGGCAGTGATGCTGGATGGACACGGGTGCGAGGGCAGTGCGTGCTCAGGCTTAATCAGAACTGCCATTAAATTTATTCTGTAAGGGTCAACCTTTGCAGGAAAGTAAGATCTGAACCAGGCAGAGGCTGAAACATGCCCTGGGGCTCCCACTCAGCCCCACTGCCACAACTGCTCTGCCTGAGGGAACAAAGTCCCCAGCCCGTTGGCCGTAGCCCTCGGCATGACTCTTCTCCTGCAGCCTGGAATAGCGTTTGTTTAAAGAAAACCTTTATTCTTGTAGATTCGTGCCATATATTGGAATAGTGACTATCTTAATGAATGATTATCCAAAATTTAAGGTAAGAACTCTTTCATTTCCTACCCGCTTTTGCCACCCCAGCTAAAATTCCTTCCTGAGGACACAGGCAGAACCCTGTGCCCTGCATGTTTGCTGCTGCAGATGTGAGTGTGCACTCCTCAATCTCCTCTGCTCTCTCTTCCAGTACGCAGTCCTCTTTCTACTGGGTTTGTTTGTGCTGGTCCATCGAGAGTAGCCCCTTGCACTGAATTATGAGGTGAAGGTGCCATGAATTTTTCTAGATGAACGTTTTAAGTAGCTGATGGTCCGAAGTGCCAGGAGGAAGAAGACCTGCATTTCAAAGCTTCTTGCCAGTTTGGGTTTGTTTTGGTTTTTACTGCGTAAGGGCGAATGTTTGTCACAGTATTTCCAATGGTTTGTCACATTTTAGCCTTTTTAGTGAATTTTTATATTAAAAATTTCAGCCAAACTGTTTAGTGTTTGTACTTTGAAGCTGAGCTTCCTCTCCAAGTGCCTCCGGGACCGTGTCCTCAGTCTGTGCCTCGCTGGGCCAGGTGCCCTCTCCCTGTGCTGACTGAACTGTCCAATGGTGAGCTGTGGCCGTGATGGTTTTTTGCCAATTCAGAACTGGAATAAAGATTTTTCCTCTCGCCCGGAACGAGCCCTGCCACGTTCTTTGTTACTGCCCTGCTGAGAGCAGCCTCCTTGCCCAGTTTCTGGGGGGTACCTGGGCTTTGCTGTTGCAGACTGACTCCTAGAGCCACCATCTAACTTGTCCTCTCTTCACAGAGCAATAGCAGCTGCTCTTTTCATCTCTTCTGAAGAATAATCTGTCCTGAGCTGTAGATCTGTTCAATATGTCTGTGTTTCTGTAAATCACACCGAAATAATCTGCTTAAAAGACTGCAAGGTATTTGGGGCAGAAGATGGCAAAGGATTACTTTGTGCATTGTGGGAGTAGGTAACAGAAGGACTGAGATGGGAAATGCCCACAGTTGTTTGGCAGGGATGATTTAGCAGCATGCAGTAAGAAAAATTGCTCAGTTCTGGTAAGGTGTTTCAGGTCTCTGGTGCTCCCTGCAGTTGGCCAGGTCTAACAGCTCACCTGAAACCTACAGACTGCCCTGAGGTCTGAGTTGTAAAAACCACTTGTCACCACGTGCAATAGGTGTGTTTGTGGGCTTCTCATTCAGCCTTGGAATACTGCTGGTGTAGGTGTGGTGTCAGAAGAGGTACAAGGTGACTGTAGTTATCAGCTCGTTGTGCTCCACAATTCCACAGCAAGGGGATCAGTGCAGATGGGCACTGCTGCCATGGACACAGCTTGTGTAAGGCAAACGCGGTCAGGAAAGACAAGGACAAAACCCAGTTAGGGTGTTCACAGCCGTTTCAAGTTTCTTGCATATGTCCCTCATTGGGTTTGTCAAGTCTGCCCCATCTCTGGAGTTGAATTGTTCCCTTAGTTATGTCCATGGGACGTTTTGCTCGTTTTGGTGTTACCAAGTGCTCTGTTCCCTGGGTAGGGTAAAGCAAAGAATCACTTGTGGGACACTACAAAGAGTCTTTGAACAGGTCCAGCCCCCAGCACTGAGCCTAGGGCTGGTGGCTCTAAGTAATCACAACTTGGTAACAAAAATGGTAATAAAATCTGTATCTCCTGCTCTCGGTGTCAGAGCCCCTGAGAGAAGAATGTGGATACAGTTTTTCTATAATGCTTGAGTTAAGGATGGAGTATTCTGTCAAAAGTTAAGCCCAGGCAGCAGTGAGGGAACACAGGATCTCTAGTTGAGTGCTGCCATCACCTCGAAGCACCTTCCTGAGCACCTGGAGCAGCGTTTCTGCCTCTGCAGCTCAGGCTGAGGTTGTATGCCCTTGTCTTGCCTTCAGCTTGAACAGATTTTGTGCCTAAACGGGATTTTAAGTCATGCTCACACGAAGGGCTGAGTTGAGCTCATTTGATAGCTGCTAATCAACACCTTGCTGGCAGTGCTGCTGCTCTTCAAGTTCTCTCCATTTCACACCTTCTCCAAACATCTGGGTGTGCAGAAGCAGTTGTGTTCCTGTCACTGTATTAATGTAACAAAATAAAGGCTGAAACACAAAAGATTTATGGTTATGGAGCACGGATTAGCTCTTAAACCACTGAGCCCCCACAGGATGACCCAGCTGGCGTGGCTGGTGCCGGGAGTCCCTGTGGCTGGAGGATGCACTCGGGGCCAATGTGGGTGCCAACCTCTGTGTGGGTTCGTATAGGAGGGTGTGCCCTGACCACGCATGAAGGAACTGAGCAGAAAGTGCTTTAAAAACGTGGGCTGGTTGGGGTGGGTGTGGGCTGGAAGCTGCTGCAGCTCAGCTTTGGGGGCTCCTCTGCAGGGTCTGCAGGGTACTTGAACGGGAACAATTGCCCTAAATCAGTGGCTGCAATGTGGGATTTGGGAATTCATCTCTGCAGCCCGTGCTCTGCCTGTTTTCAGCTCAGTGCAGCTGAGAACGTGGTTCTGTTACCTTTGGTCATCAAGTGAGGTGTCGGCTCTATTTAGGATTAATGAACAGTCAGTCCCCTCACAGCTCCAGCACCCACCACCTCCCACATCATCTCTCACATCCCTGCAAGGCCTCTCCTGCTACAGTGGGATGAGAGGGGGCTGGGGACGAGCCTGCACAAGCTGGAAACTGGAGATGTGGGGGCAGGATGACACAGAGTTGTCGCTGGCTCTGTCCCCACCAGGTTTATTCTGCTTTGCTGAGCAGAAAAGCCATGGAGCGAGCAGGATCTCCGGCAGGCTGGGTGCTGATGCAGAGCTGTTTGGGAGCACTGCTGAGCTCCCGCAGACCCAGGGGGTTTGCTGGTAGAGCTTGATGTGTCTTTGTGTTCTATTTCAGTTGTATTCTATTTTTTTTAAGGTGAAGCTCTCTAGGCAGCTCCAGCAGAGCCTGTGACACTGGAGGCTTTGGAAATGGATAGAGATCTTTGTGTCACCACAGGAATGGGATTTGCTTGTAAAGTATGTGGGTGTTGAAAGGTCTGGTTTATAAAGGAGAAGAGAAATGAAGGAAAAAATCTGTCGAGGCTGAGATTGCTCCTGTCTCTGTTGTGGTTACAGCCAAACAGGGCAGGTTTTCTGGTAGCAATTCCAGTGTTTAATTACTGTTCGGTCACATCTGCAGCTCAGAGCATGGATTCCTTCACGGGCAGGAGCTGTTTCACAGAGCAAAGCCATGCTGGGCTGTCTCTCATCACTGCTGGAACTCTGTTGGGTGATTTTTTTCATATCAGAGCTAAATGCAGAAGCAAGAGCGTGGTGGCTGGGAGGTGAGCTGTGAGGGGTGATGTGCTGCAAGCTGAAGCTCCAGGAGAAAGAGGCTGGTTTTGTATATTTATGATGCTTGAACACGCAGTTGTTGATTCAACAGCAATGAGCTGGTGGTTCATCCGGATCTGTCTCTGCAAGTTGCTTAGGAGGGGTTTGCAGGGCTCAGGTTTGTAAGATCATTGAAGACTGGGTAATCTTGTGGTTTTCCTGCCATTAAAATCAGAACAGGTCAGCTATATTTTTTCCATGGAGAATCTTCAAGGTGAAACCTTGTCTGTGCATAGTTTGAACACCGCTTTCTGCTGGAGAAATGCACAGTGCAAACCCAGTGTGCAGCTCCCAGAACATGCAGAGAGTTGGCCAGGAGAAGGAGAGGAGAAGGAGGAAAAGGAGAAGAGAGGAGAGGTGGCTCAGGCAAAGCACATCCCTTGGGGAACCTCCCGAGGCAGAGCAGGGGAAATGCAGAGAAGCTGTTTCTATGGCCTTGCTGCAGCCCCACATGGTGCCAGTGAATCAGTGGCTGAATCAGATGAAGAGTGTCCTGCTTCCATCCTCCAACAGCAAGGAGTGCCAGGGTGATGCCAGAGAGGCCCAGCCTTGGCCATTCAGCAGTGTCAGCAGCTCTGGGTGGCAGCTGATGCATGGTGGTTGACTGATGCCCATGGTCTCCTTGCTGGGAGGAGAGAAACAGCACCCACGTTGCCTTCTGAGCCAGTTGAACAACTCCCTGCCCCTTTTACCTTCTCCCTCCCTTGCAATACTTCTGTCCCTTTTTCATCTCACCTGTCAGGAGCCACAGGTCTCTGCAGGGATAGATCCACCAGCCTGAGCATGTTGGATTCAGGAGGGGCGCAGTGGCTTTCCTGAGAAATCTGCCTTGTTGGAGTTATTTCGCCCTAATTGGGTGCCTGTGCTGTTCATAGTCTGCCCAATAGCAACTGTTTGCTTATCCCTGTTTATCCCTCAGTTGCTGTAAAAAACTACTAGCTCCATCACACATAGTCCTGCTTCCCTGTGGAGCAGGACCTGCCTACATGCTGGGTCTTGCTGGTTGAGCACATTGTGTGTTAAACATGCTCCTGGGGAAATTCCTACACATGTTCAGTTCTAGCAGGGCCTGCAAATGCCTGATCTCACAGGGCTCCCTATACCTTGGGGGGAATCAACATCTTCACAGGGAAGAACAGTCTAAATAGGGATGGACTAGAAACCCACCCCCTGTGATCTAGGACATCTGTGATCCAGGAGTAGACACACTCAGTCTCTTGCTCCCTCTGCCCAGCTCCTCATCTTTTGGCTATTTTTGCTCCTTTTATTTAATAATTCAAAAACCCTTCCTGCAGCTCTCTCTTGACTAACATCTTGGTATCACCTTTTGCAAACTGTCCTTCCCCTGTAGAAACTGACCTGAGAGGCTGAAGTAAAAATAATATGGAGAAAGTGAACTTCTCTGCACCTCAATTCACCCGAGCTGGGATGTCGGATTTCTGCCGTGTAATTCTGGCTGGGGCACCTCTGAGTGCAACCTGGATTTGCCTGCAAGAAAACACGATTTTCTTCTCTGAGTCTTCTTGCAGAGCAGTTATTTGTAATATGTCCAGCGGGCGTGGAGTGAGTGGGAAACCTCAGGGAAAACCACAGCTCATTTACAGCTTAAATGAAAATTGAAAATGAGTTGAAAACAAGATGTGCGAGATTTCAAATTTTATCTTTTATAAACAACAGCTATTGCCTGTGGACGAGTGAACGTAACAGAGGGATTTAATCTTTGTAAACAAGAGAAAAATGCATCAAAATAGACCCTCAGGCATGTGGCAGGACCTGGCTTTGGAAAAGTGGTGAAGAAGAAGCTGAAACAACTGCTGCTAAGAGTTTTATTGGCACCAGGAGCTCTGTGAAGGAGACAAATAGAGGGATTCGAGGCCTTTGCGCTTTGTATTTGTTTTTTATTAGAGCCATCGGTTTTGAGCACACATTTGCCTGCCCAGGTGGATATTTGCAGGGCCTGGGAAGCCTGCACTGAGTTCTGGAGCTCCACAGCTCAGAGTGTGTTCCAGGCCTGCCTGACCACCTCTCTGGGAGGTGCTTTGTGCTGAGGACTCCAGACCTGCATGCAAAGCATAATTCAAAAGAGAAGGAATAAAATGGACCTTGCTTTAAACTCCTTGAGCTGGGGTATTTCTAGGTTGGTCTGTTATATTTGTTGTTGGCAAGCACCTCTTGGCTGTGCAGGTTTTAAATCCATTTGTTTTGCATAGTTATGGTCTCCTTTGCCTGGTGAAATCCTACTTTGTTTTGGGGTACATTTGGAGAATTTGCTAATGGTGCCCATTTCACAGGTCTGTTACTGCTCATATTATCCCTACAGGGACAAGAGTTTGTTAAGGAGCAGATGATAAGGAACAGGGCACTCCAAGAGTAGACTTGGAGCTTGTTGAAGGAGTTTGGAGGTGTATGGGCAAGGTGAACCCACTGGAATCATCCACCTGGATTTCCCAAAGGTATTTGGCAAGGTCCTTCACCAAAGGCTCCTGAAGAAAGGTGGAACAGGTGGTGAGATCCTTATGGGGAAAATCCTTTGCTAAATGGCAAAGAACAAAAGGCTGGAGGCAAGAGGGAAGAGACTGGGCAGTAATAAAGATGAAATTCAAATGTACATAAATATAAAATGGTGCACAGGGGGAAAAACCAATTTTAACTCTATTTATAAAACAACAGGTTCCGAGTTAAGTGTTACCATCTGGAACGTCAGGGTTGTGACAGACTGTGCTGTGAAAATGTCAGTTCTGTGGTCAGCAGCCAGTGAGAGAGTAAACGGTGTCTGGGAATTACTGGGGGGAAATGGAGCAAAACAACCCCTGCTCCCTCCAGCTGAAGGCATTGAAGGAAGCCTCAGGATCCCTGGAGCATTGAGGTGTTTGGGGTGAGAAGGGCCCGTTCCTGGAGAGTGTGGGTCTGTGCAGGGCTGCTCTCACCCAGCCCTGGAGGGTAAATCCCATGGGAGAGGGGAAGGTTAGGTCTGTGCAGACCCCCCTCTTCCTCTAGGAATAACCATCAGCAGCCTGGTGTTTTCCAAGGAGTCACCTCTGTCCTCCCTGACTCCTTGCAGGAAGCTGGTGGCCAACAGCCCCCTCTCCTGCATCCCCTGTGGAAGTCATGCTGAGCTCTGTCAACAAAATCTATTCATAAAACAGAATTTCTAATGCTTTTTTTTTTGACATACAATCTGGGAAGATATTCCCTTGGAGGCTGGTAGCTGTTGGGAAAGTGAATCTCTGCTGAGCTGGAGAGAGCGAGTGGTGGAGGAGCACTGCAGTCATAATTCCTGTCTGAAATGCTGGAGGTCCTAGCAGGCTCCAGGTGGGGGCCTCACTCTGGGCACCAAAGCAGGACAAAGGCAGAGGCAGAAAACCTACCCCAAACCCCACCAGGGTTTGAGCTCAGCTCCTGCCTGGTGCTATTCCCAAGGGTGCCACTTATTTTTCCAAAATTAGGTACAACATCACTTCTTTGTGAAGACTGGAAAATCCAGAGAATCCTGGTGTCTCTGTTGTTGTCTGGGGCTGGTACTTAGTGAAGTGCTGTGGAATTGCTGTTCTCAGAGCCCTGCCTGGATCCCAGTGCTGCTGCTGCTGCTGCTGCTGCTGCTGCTGCTGCTGCTGCTGCTGCTGCTCAGTGTGCTCTGAGCTCAGGGCCCTTTCACCAGCTGTTTTCCATAAAAACCCCACTGGCTGCCCTGAGTCGTGCTCCCTCTTCGTGCCTCCACCAAGTCCCTGAGTAGCTATTCCATTGCTCTTGCCAGGTTTGAAATCAGGTTATGGGCTCACATCTCCCACACGCACACCATCTGGTCAAGCCTCAGTACTCCGCAATTAATCCGGTGTCCCCTCAGTTTCTGAGGGTTTATAATGACACTGCAACAGGGCAGAAACTCCCTAATTTCCTTTTCTCAGCCTTTTCCAAGCCTGCAGTGCCACTGGAATCAAAATACCTGTTCCTCTGCTCCCACCTTGGCTGAGATGATGCCTGTAGCCACCAGCTGAAAAAGAAGGAAGATGTGTGTCCACTCGGTGTGTATTTAGTCAGAGCAGTGCAAAAGCCTTCCCCCTGTCAGAAACATTGTGCTGCTTCCCGCAGCTCATCCCTTGTCCCTGGGGCTGCCTGTGAGGAGACTGTGCTTCCCTGAAGGAGCAGGACTTAACCCCGGCATGCTTCACTTGGTGCACTAATTGCCCGGAGCTCTTTCCTCTGCCCTCTGTAACTGGGATCACTTTATCCCCGGCTTCATCCTCTGTAATCCTACAGGCAACCCTTCATCTTGCTCTTCCCTGCAGTGAAGGAATGCTGCTCAGCTTCCCAAAAAAACACCCCTTAACCGGTGTGAGGAGAAACCAGACACAGCTGTGCCAGTGCTGGATGGCATCAGGCTCTTCTTTCACATCCAGCACCTTCTCTTGACCTCACATCCTCCTCCTCCTCCTCCTGCATCCCAAGCCTTCTTCAGACACCCCAAATTTCCAGTACTTTGACCACCATGAGGGCATTTAAAACTGTTTTGAAGAAAAGGCCTGGGATAATGTCAGTCCATTTCAAGCTGTGTTTTGCCAGGGCAGTGAGTGCAGGACACCTCAGGGACACAGGCTCTGAGAGGGAATAGAGAAGGGCTGGGGGTTCTCTGTCTGTCCAGCTGGAGCACTCAGCATGGGGGGACTGGCTGGGGACACCAGAGCCCAAGTGGTGGTCCCAGCCACCACCACCACCAGGACTGAGGACCTCAGGGGTCCTCTCTCCACTGACTCAATGGACAAGGTGATGCTGCCACGATGTGAAGGTCGGGGCTGTGGTGCTGCAAGTGCCACATCCATGGTGAGCATTTTCTTCTCCTCATAAGCTTAGAGCTGTGTTTGCAGTTCAGGCTCTGACCCACTGCTGCTGAAGGGAGACGTGTCATCTCCAGTCCTGTTCTGAACAGCAGCCCATGCTGAGAAGGACATTGCTAATGAATTCCCTGTAGCGCTTCCCAGGAGAACTGGGTCGTCTCAGGTACTTCCTCCCCTACCAACCAGCACCTCCTTGCAAAATTGTGGAGATGTAAATCCAGCAGTAGTTGTCAGGGCCTTGAAGATACTAATGGGCTTTTGTGGATTTCACCTAGGACCTTCTCCCTCCACCCCCATGGGCAGGAGAACCACTTGAGCTCAGCTCTGGGCCTTCGTCTCTCATTGATCTGTGTTCTGGGAGCACTGGTCTCCAGCCCAGCAGTGCCTGGCTATGGACTGGCTTGAGCTGGTCCCAGACCTCTTCATCAACCTGTCAGGACTGTGTCTGATCCTGGTTACACCCTCCAGACCTCATCCCAGCCTGGTCCTGTACAAGTGTGGAATGTGGAGGAACCCCTGTGGGCTACAGGCAAGTGACATGAGGAAACAGAGCACAGCCTGTGTCCTGGAGCCCTCTAATCAAATGCTTCCAGTTTCACGTGGGCTTCACTTCCCTTGAGCCCCGGGCATGCACAGTCCCTACCCCAGACCCCCACTATCCCTGTCCTTGACATGGTTGGGCACAGCTCCACCCCTTTAACTGAAAAGGAGGAGCTGATGGGGTTTGTGATAATCCATGGAAGGTTTGGGTGTAGTGATCTGGAAATAGTGGTCTGTAAAATCACAAAGGAAGTGGGAAAGGTGAGAAGTGATACATAAACTCTGGTCCTCACCTTCTACAGGGAGCTGTCAGTGGGATCCTGTGAGAAGCTGCTTCAGAAAGTAAAGGAGTTGGACAGAGTTGGGAGGTCCTTAAGGACAGGATCCTCCAAGTCCATCCCAATAATCAGGTGCACAGATAGATATACTGGGAGATAGATTCGGCTAAACTGGGAGTGAAACTCGCGACTGAGCTTCAGTGCAAAAAGGCAGCATGAGGAGGTGGACGGGCCATGATGGAGAGATTTGGGAAGTTAGGTCAGAGCCAATGATGGGTCTGTCACTGTTCACCTCGGTCGTGGGTCTGTCACCTCGGCGGAGGGTCTGCGACTGTCTCTCGCCCTGTCGGGGCGGTGGGATGACACAGGATGGGGACAAGCAGAGGGTTCAGAGGACCCCGCGGGCTGCAGTTCCCGGGTCTGTCAGTCCTGGGGGCGGGGCAGGGGGCGGAGGAGGTGGGCAGGGCGTGCCGAGACATCCCCCCTGCGAGGGCTATAAGTGGGAGGCTGCGGAGCGGGCGCGGGTCCCGCGGGCGGCGATGGCGCTGCGCTGCCTCCTGCTGCTGCTCTGCGGAGCCGCGCTGGGACCCGCCGTCCACCTCGACTTCGCCGAGCACCGCAGCCAGGCAGCCAAGATCAAGGTCAACCCCCGCGGCAACCTCTGGGCCACAGGTACCGGGCGGGAGGGGCACCGCGACCCCCTGCCTCCCCGAGCGCCCTGTCGCTGCCTGTGCGGAGCCCTCTGCTCCCCACGGTGTCCCACGGGCGGAGGGGGATCCTGGCGGGACTGTGGTGGGCAGGGGTGAGGACACCTCCACCTGCATCCGTGTGCGGCAGGTTCGATATTCCTGGGAGGCAAGTGCAGCATCCCTGTGTGGCTGGTCCAGCAGATCCAGCGCCCCTGGGCAACTGACCAGCCCGGCCATCCCCGGGCGACAGGTCTGGCGTGTTTGTAACCCCGGCAAATCCTGTCGGCAGGAACAAAGTGGAAAGTTTCCCCAAAATGCCAAGTAGAATGAGGACCGGGGGTTTCTGGGTTTCCCTAGACACAGCTGGTTTGGGCACTAGGTCACACGGTGGCGGCTGAGCCGGAGCCCTGGGTGGGTCCCCGCAGACACACGGGGCGTGGTGTTGCAGGTCACTTCATGGGGAAGAAGAGCGTCACGGGGTCCCCGCACCTGGAGTCGCCGGAGGAGCCTGCAATGCCGATGGTCTTTGGACCCTCTCTCCGAGCCCTGCTGGAGGACATGATGGAACTGCTGACCCGGGAGCTCCTGAAAATCCTCTTGCAAGAAAGACTGTTGGATGAGAACCAAGGGAAATATGACCTCACTGACCAGGTGAATATTGAGTAAGCTGGAGCGAGATGCTCAGAGCAGGGAGGTGGTGGAGCTGTGCTGGAGGTGAGAGCAACTGCACAGCTGCTAGAGGTGCATCCCGCCTCTTTGCACTTCTCTTAACCCTCCTTAAACCATTCCTTAAGACCAGCCATAAGGGGGCAGAGGAGAAGTGTCCCAAGGCCCGTGTCTAGCTGAGAAGTGACAAATAGTCCCGGGAGCTTAGAAGGAGTGTGAGGATGAGCAAAAAATGCTGCGATGGAGCTGTGGCAGTGGTGATCTCCAGCCCAGTGGTTGTTAAACAACGGGGTCTTCCTCAGCCAGATGCAGAAGAGAATGGTGGTCACTGTTGCTGCCATGAAGAAGTGTCCCCTTTCCAGGCACAGGGAAATCCTTTCTCCCTCTTATTTCTTCACAGAGAGAGAGAGACCAAGAGGGACACAGTATGTGAAGGGAAAGACATGTCAAGCAAAGGGCTTTGGGCTTCCACTGCCCCCACCTTCGCTCTGTGTCACTGTGGTTGGGTCCCTCCTTACTGGGTCCCTTGCAGAGAGGAGGTGTGTGTTGGTCGTGCTGCTGCGGAGCAGATTTTGGGGAGCAGGGAGAGGGCAGGAGCTCAGGTAATCCCACCGTGTATCAGCAGATCCTCAGCCTGCTCAGTGTGGCTTTTACCTTGAAGCTCACCCTGCTCCTAGTGGAAAACCTGCCCTTGGGAACAATGCACAGACACAGATCCTCAAGCAGGATGCAGAGGTGGAATTGCTCAGTCCATAGATGGAGTTGCTCAGTTCGTGTGGCTCTGCTGGTCTGTTGCTTCCTGCACATTTCCCTGGTGTCTCACCCTATCCAACCACTGTAGGAAGTAACTGAAAACACAAAATGGATGAAATCCTCTTAGGAGGGTCCCACCTGTGCTGTCCCACTGAGCCAGGAGCTTGAGGAACTATCCACTAACACTGCACGCAGGTAAAGCTATTCCTGCTATCCGGGGCTGGGCAGGGCTTGCTCCTCTTCACTTTTTTGGAAAGACACAGGTGGAGCAGAGGCTGTGAGCCTGAGTGCCACTGATTGTTCAAGAGCCTTCTTGACTTAGTTTTAGCAGATTTAAGGTAAACTGAGGCTTCCCTAGAGAGCTGGTCCCATCAGGATAGAGGGCTTTCTTTCCCCAGTGAAGGTAGCGCTGGGCATGCCTGAAGGCATCAGCCCACCCCAGTCCCTGTAAGATGCTGTGCTGCTGCAGGGTTTGCTTCTCAGATGCAGCTGAAAGGGAGGAGAGGGCTGAGGAGATCCTGGACCTTTCTCTATGCTCCCTGGGGAACCTTTGAGCAGGAGAGCACTTGCTGAGAGGATGGGAGAGCTGGTGGAGGTGCTGCCCTGCCTCATTCATAAGTGTGTGGTGTGAGTGGTGTGGCTCTCTCCGTGTAGGTAAATCACACGGTCATTGCTCACACTGCAGATGTGCCTGGGCAGAGGCTGCCCCAGGCACTAGGGCTGTGCCTTAGGTGCCAGCTGGGTGCTGGTGCCCTCCCGGTGCTCATTCCCAGTGCTCAAAGGCAGGTACCTGCCACCTGTTGCACTGGGTGTCAAAGCTCTGCTTCTGAAGGGCAATTTGGCATATGGCCATGCAGGGGGTGGCCAGCGCCTGCCTCAGTGCCCACCTCAGTGCCCAGGAGCCTCTCTGGTGGGACATGCAGTGCCCTGCACACATGTGGCATCACAGCTGAACTGCTTGATGTGCAGCTGACTCCTGTCCCTCACCTTTTCCTCCCAAAGCCTGAAGCCTCTCCTAGCCAGTGTCCTGCTCCTCTTGTTGGCAGAGGAGTCCTTACTAGATGATAGATCTGGTTCTCAGGCACCTCTGAGCACCCTGATAGCCACAACTCCTGCCCTCCTGCTCCTTTCTCCCACCCATTCCCAGGACATCCTTGCCTCTGCATTGCCAATTGATGTTACAGGACTACTTCTTTCCAGTGCCCCTGACTACTCTCCGAGTTATACTTTCCTGTGGGATTTGTTCTTGGTCTTGTGGGTGACACTGCATCAATGCAAATTCCTGCCACCCTGACAGCTTTCCTCCTCGGTGTGATTGCTGTTGGACACCTGGTGTCAGCACGCAGCCTCTGCCTGAACAGACCTGTGGGCTGTGTTCCTGCCTTCCTCATAGGCTTTTTCATAGCTCTTCCCTGTCAAACTCCTTGTCCGTGCCTTGCTCTGGATCTGTCTCTTCCATTTCAACCTTCCAGCCACATGTGGCTTCCAGCATGCTGGGGCTTCATGCTGCCACCCTGTTGCTGTGAGTGAGAAGGAGCTGGATGGCAGAGGAGTATCCTCTCCATCCTTGTCATCTCCTTGGGTGGGTGGCTGTGTTTCCCCAGGACACAGAGACCATGTGCATGGAGCGGGATGGCTCCAGGAGTGCGGGGAGACCCCTGCCTGAGGACAGGTTCTGCCCTCTGTAGCTCTGGGACCTCTGGGCAGTACCCAGTCCTACAAACCCCTCTGGGACTCTTCCCTGCTGTGTTTGCTGTCTCTCTTTGCCTTCTCACACTCTGCTGAACCAGGCCCTGAGACTGCTCTTGTTCCTGCCCAGCCTGGTGGTGAAGTTTCCCTCTGAGGTCTGACAGCCATGGTGCAGCCATTGGAGAGCAGTGGGAGGCAGGACCTTATGTCCCAAGCTGTGCCTGGAAGTGCCATCACACTCCAGCACGGGACATTGGTCTCATCTTCTCCCTGTGGCACCCAGCAGGCGATGCCAGTGGGACATGGTACCTCGTGTCTCACCACTGTGCCTTGTTTTGTAGGAGACTGGGCTTCTAACAAAGGTGCTGGAGAAGTACTTTTCAAACTGAAGAGGTGCAGCTGGGGAGGATGAGGTCTGCAAGGTCAGCCACGCGTGGTGAACGGAGGAGAGCATCGTCCTCGTGGGTTTCCATAGCAACATCCTTTTATTTATTCTTTCTGTAATATTATTAATAGTGATTGTGTGTATGAAAATTGGAGCCTCCCTGTATAGTTCATGTATGTGTTGTGTTTTCTTGATGTCTGATGTGCCCCTGTGAATAAAATTGGCTCTTGGCACAGACTCATCTGTGGGGGTGAGAAGGCAGACCCCCACGGTCTTTTACAGGGAGAGTGGGGAGTTGGGAGCACCTTGGTGGAGGTTAGAGGAAATCTCCTGGCTCTCAACAGCCAGGAGGGCTTGGATTCAGTCCCTGAAGGAGACCCTGACATGACAAAACAGCACACTTGCATGAGCTGATCCCACTACTCACTACTGAAGCATCTTCATGACCATCTTTGCTGGGGGGTATTACCAGCAAAATCTTGTCATGGCAGTGGTGGGATTTCTGTCTCAAACAGAGTCCCTGTCTCATGGGACCCCAGGGTTTCCCACTGTCCTGCAACCATCCATGCAGGAATTCTTCCTTCAATCTGTACTTTTTTGCCCGGACTGGCTGCTGTGCACAAGGATGTGGGTGACCCCCAGCTCACCTTTCATTAGCTGGAGCAAAGCCTTGGCTTAAAACTAATTATAAGCAAGAAAAATAATGACATTGTGGATAATGTTTGACACTGGAGGACACCAGATGCCCCTCAGCCGGCAGTGTGAGAGGGACTGACAGCCTAATGGGGTTCCTGACCTGATGTGTGTCATGGGACCACCCAGGCAACCTCACAGGAGGGCAAGCAGGTTTCTGACCATGAGACACCCAGGTGAGATTCTCATTATCCCACCCACCCAGCCAGAAACTGTCCTGTCTGTCTGTCCCCCCCCCCCCACGCATTGTCACACCTGGGGAAGGCACCTCCCCACATCCTTGCTGTTCAAGTTCAAGGATGACCCTCCACGCTGCTGCTTGGACTCAAGATCTGACTCACAGCAGAACTTGCTGTGTCTGCACACCACGAGCAGAGATGCAGTGAGGCAGCTCAGGTGAGGACACTGGGATGACCTCCCTAGAGTGCACAGACCGGTGACATGCTCAGAAGTCCTGACAGCTCACGGACAGCTGTGACCATCACTGTTCCTGGGCTTCCCCCACAACCTGAGGCTGTGGCATGACCCCAGAGATGGGAAAAGGCCATGAAGTGAGACAAATGCAGACAAGTCACCTTCACCACTGACATTTTTCTCTCTTTAGTTGTGGGACTGACTCAGAGTAGCAGCTGGCTCAGAGGGATGTCAGTGAAAGTCCACTGACACCACTTGGTGTCATTGCTGTCCTAGGCTTAGTGTGCCTGACCCAAAGTCCTCTACATGACCCTACTCAGAAGGAGAGGTTCTTACAGTGTCTGTGCACCAAAAGCTGCTGCTTCAGGCTGGAGGCATAGATCACCCCAAGACACTCACAAAGACCTTTTTATGGCATGGAAACAGCTCTAGAGCAGCATAGACAAAACCATCTGTGGGGGCTGGATGAAAGCCCTCCTACCACAGGACCCTCCACATGGGACTCCCAAAACCATCAGGGCAATGGAGTGCAGCCAGAGGAGGTCTAACACAGTCTCACTGCCATTTCCTATTAGTTATGAGTCCTTTTTGACAGCCAAGGACTGTAATAGGAACAAGATATTCATGTATTATTTGGTTCCTCATGCTTGTGCCGTATAAAATATCGTGAGTGGGATAAACCTGGGAAATTGCTTTGCACCAGTAACAGCTCATAGAGAGGAAGGGGCCATAAACCAGCTCCTACCATGTCCACTAGCCAACCTTTGGACCCCAGACCTGAGACTCTGCCAGGAATTGTAGAGCTGCTGTGGGACTGATGGATTTTATAAAATGCATGTAGGTCCCTACCACTGAGCTGTGTGGTTTTCCCACTGGGGGAACTCAATCCAAGTAATTCAGGCAAATCTCCTTCCTGAAGGAGTATGCAGAGGCGAAAGACCCCTCCCTATTCCAGGTAGGATATAAAAAGGGTGAAGTTAGGACACTCCTTTCTTTCCGTTTCCAGCTCTCACTGTTCCCAGGGCATTGACATGCCCCGTCCTCTGATGGGCCACAGAAGACCTTTGCCTCCAGGAGGAAATCTGTACCTAGTCAAGGTGTTTTCAAGACAAAACAAACACAAACTGGTGCAGGGTGGTGGCACTGATAAGGAAACCATCAGCCTCCAGCATGCCCTCAGGAAGCAGCTCCAGCCTGGCTGTGCTGCTGGAGGTAGGGGGGCAACCATGCTGCTGGTGGATGCAAGCGCCATGGGAAGGGATAAGAAAACTCCCAGCAGGGCAGGAGGACTTGTGGGAATACTTACATGGGACTTGGGAAGAGGGAGACTCTGCTCACCTTTCCTGGGAACATTTTGGTGGCAGCCCTGGACCGCAAGGACCATGCCCTTTCCATGAAGGGCCAGCTTCCCAGCTCCCTGCCATGTGTCCCTTCCCTAGAAGGAAGGGAAATGCATGCCCTGGAAGATTTTGGGGAACCAGTTCTGCTGTGAGGTTTGTGAGACTACAGTGGAGGAACAGGACCACTGGTTTTGTATGAATGCTAGTGGGTGACCTCCAAAGGTCTCTAGTTCAACCTCTCACTCACAGCGGGACTGTCACAAACTGCAAGACACAACCCCAAGGGACAGGATCACTGGGTGAAGAGAGCTCTGGACACCAGCCCACGAGCCCTTGTGACACCCAGAGCTGTCAGAGAACATGCACAGGAGACCTGGCCAACCTCAGATCTGCCTTGGATATCTTCCACCACAATGTTCACTCTCCTGATCCAAGATTTACAAGCTCACACCCTGCAGGAGGTGGTCCAAATTCAAGTGGAGGGATTCCAAGACTGGCAGGGTGGCATGAGACACGGGAGTTCCATGGAAAAATGTGTATCACTTTAATTAGGCCTCTGATGCTGGGGATTACAGGAGAAAGCCGCTCTCTAAGCTGCAGCCAAGGATGAAAGTGCTAATTACCACCCAGTGCACCATTAACAAGCCCCAGCAAAGCCCAGAGAAGTTCAGCATGCTGATTGCATCAAACTGGCAGGAATGGCTGTTATCTGTGGGGACAGTAAAAACCCTGCTGAGATGCATTCTCAAGGCTAGTGCCCTTCCTGACACTCATGCCGGGACAGAAGAGCTCTGTTGGATGAGGGAGGCCCTCAGGGAGGAGCCTGGAGGGGCAGTTTGAGAGCTGGCAAACTCATTTGCTCTTTAGTGGGGAGACAACCTCCTTAACATAGATGCAAGGTGGCAAGTGAGGTCCTTTCCCTCTCCTCCATTCTCCCAGGGCATCAGGATATCCACTTAAACTCTCCCATGCTCCTTCCCCATATCCCTCTGCTCCAGTAGCTGTTGCAGAGCTGGGATTAGCACAGCCTGGAAGGGACACTTGAGATCTGTGGACAGGAGAAAAGGGCTGCAGCCCCTCATCCAAGCTGGGCAATCCCAGCAAGAGGCAAGGGAAGGAACAGGGACCAGCCCCAATCCCACGTCAGGGTGTCCCCTTCCCCACCCAGGCACGGGTCTTAGAGCCCACAGGGTCACACGTGCAGTCTCAGGGCAGGATGGAGATATTCAGGAAGGCAATGGCACAGCTGGGTTTCTGTCCCCTGGGTCTCTGAGAGCAGATGGAAACCTGCAACAGCCCTGGCAGGAGCTGAAAGCCCTGTTGGCCTGTGAGCAGAGATGATCAAGCAGCTCCAAGCAAGATGCTCTTCCTGGGACGTGCTTCAGAAGGTCAAGGCCATGTACAGAGACTTGTTCCTCTCCTGCATGATGGCTCTTGGAAGGGGCAGAGGGCTGAACACTCAACACAATTTGTAAACAAGTAGTCCCTCCAAGTGTGGCTGAAACCCCTCCTGTTTCAGTTCTCACCAGGAGGGCGTGTGGCTCCTGCAGCCCTTTCAGTTGACCCTGACTTGTGTCCATCATAAGACACAAAACCCACTGGTCAGTGCAGCCACACCTTCCCCTTTTTTCAAAATGTTTAACTAACTTTCAGAGCTGGAAAAATAGATCCTTCTTGCAAACATATTGGAAGCCAAACCAAGGCCACAACACCGTGAACCTCTTTGCTCTTCAAAGTGGAACTGATCAGAGTGGAGTCACTCCATCCTTCCTCTTGTCCTTCCCTTCAAGCTTCTCCATCATGAATCATTCAGCTTTGGCAAAGATTCCTGGGCAAGGATCCAAGTATCAGGATGGAACACAGGATGGGCTCCACCTCAACAGAGACCCAGCTCAACTCCAGCTGCAGCATTCCCCATGTAAGGGAACAGGATAGAGGAGCAATGGGGACAGCCAGTGGGGCAGGGTGACACCAAGGCACAAGCACCACATCGGTCTCACTGGCTTTGATGGGTCAGGCAGAAATCTTCCTGCTCCATCCTCAAAATCATTTCCTTGCCCAGGCATGTCCCCACGCCTTCCCCACCTTAGTTCCAAGCACTGACAGAGGTGGCTGATCCGACGCTTTTTGGCTGCTTGCACAAGAGACGCTGGTGCTGCTCCCCTTGCCCCCACCTCCTGCAGATGACCTGGATCGGGTGACTCATCCCTAATCGGGGGATCCATCACTCCCTAGGGAGTGAAGCAGAGGCTGCCCAAGGAAGAGGGCAGGGTGCTGAGGTGGGAACAGTGCCCCGAGCGGGAGCCTCTGAGCTGCTGGTGAACAAGAGCAAGTCCCCAGACCTGTTCCCTGGAAACTGTGATAAACCACACACACCTTTACCACCTGCAGAAATACCCAGAAGATTTAAAAAAGAGGATAAAACCCCCAACCCCAGTTATAATAATGGCCTCAAGCTGTAGGACCTTGTCTTAGATGCAGAGTGCTGTGTGAGGGGTAAATCCAGCAACTTTCCTACACTTGCCAGCCTGTGGCCCCATCAGCACACCAGGGAAGGGAAGCATCCCACTGTCACCATCATGCCCCACTTCCATCACTGCTGGGAACAGATGAGGGAAACCAGAGCAGTACTGTGAGTTTCCCAGTGTTCTTCCCTGTGTTGCTGGGCACCTCCCTTAGAGAGGGAGGGGAACTTCCTCTCCACTGGTTTCATTTTTGGCAAGAGGGCATCTCCCTGAACGACGTTTGTGATGCTCCTCTGAACAGCCCAAAACCCACTGTGCCCCAATGTTTTCCCCAGGCAAGCTCCACACATTGGTTCAACAAAGCCAGTGCAGGGCTTATCCCTCTGCTGCCTCTTCCACCTCCAGAGAGTGCAATGAGGAACGGATAGCCTAAATTCTCATCCCACATACCACCTCACATAGTTGCAACTTCCCCACCTTGATTAATCTCAGCCTACTAATTGCCAGTCACCTCCTCAGTTATCCCTCTCCCACACTGGAGGGAGAAGTATTGCTACCTACCCAAGACATCCAAAGCCCTGCTCCTCCCATACAAACACCCCTGAGGAACTGTTGTGAAGGCCACATCTCCCTCTGCTCTGCAGAGGCTCTCAGAGTTGGAGCTGGTGCCACATCCCCATCAGGCAGCCCCCACAGCACATCTCTGCACACACATTCCTCAGGCACAGCGCCCTTGCCATCCTTTATTTTTTTTAAACAACTCCTGGGAAGGGATTCAGTTTTCAGACTGGGTAGCACCGGTTTGGCACTTGAGGGGAAATGGCAAAGTGTTTGCCCAAAAATGTCTTTATTTACTTCTGGACATGAACAAAAACTTGTTTTTACATCCTTTTGCCAAGGGGGTTGGAAGCTCAGCTCCCCAGGGCACCCAGCCAGCCCATGCACTGTAATGCAGAAAGAAATACCCAGGGGATGGCTGTAACTGTGCCAATTTTGGAGGGAAGCCCCCAAACATTGATCAGGAAAGTATCTCTGCCGTGCTGCTCCCTCTTGGCATCAATGTAACCTGCTTCGGCCAACCAAACTGCCAAAGGATGAGAGCAAACCCCAAAAGCTTGAATTTCCATGATCTCCACAGTGTGGCCAGGTTAGTAACCTGAGCATCTTCTGCATACCAGGGCTGGGAGCACCTTTAGATCTGTGCCTCTCTGCTGGTCCCCCCTGCCAGTCACACTGTCACCTTGCCCAGGGATTGGCAGGTCAGCCAGGACCTTCCCAGAGAACCTGTCTCAGTGGATGGATTCAGGAGCAGGGTCAAGCAGGAGGCCATGCAGCCAAAACCTGTGCCAGGAGACCTCAGCTGGGATGTTTCACTGGGCAGTGCAGGTGAGGGCTTTGAGCCCTCTGCTCTCTCCCAGCAGGCTTCTGAAGAGCCTGGAAGCCCCAGGGTCTTCGAACAGCTGAACTTTTCACCATTATGCAGGAAAAGTCAAGGAAAAGAAGGCAGGACTGTGCCAGCTCGTGGCTCCCTTGCCTGCCCTGGGACTCAGCAGGAGCGCCGGAGGGGGACGATCCGCTGTGGGTAAGGCTGGATGATCCTGCCGCCTTTGGAGGCGGGCACTCTAAAAACACGGGGAGAAACACAGCCGTGACTCCACGCCGGGCTGGCTCCTCACCCGCAGCCCCGGGCGGTATCCCAGAGCAGCATCCCGGAGCACAGCGGGGCTCTGCACAGCGCACAGCCCGCGGGATCGGCCGCGACAGAGGTAGGCTCGGCCTGGGGAAGCGGGTGTGGGTGTTCCTGCAGCCATTGCTGGGATGGTCCCCATTCCCGAGGAATGCTGAGCAGCCCTTTCCTAGCGGGAAAGTGAGTTGGTCGAGTGCCGTGGCAATAACATCTGGCTTCTCAGGCAGCATCCTTTTGCCCACCGTTTCCTCCAGCTGGCTCCTGGAAGAGAGGGTGGACACCCTGCTGCCAGGGACGGGCGAATTCTCTGTCCCCTCTGGTTGTTCCTGTTACCTTGGACGATGAGGAGTTAACTCGTCGGGGCTCAGCGAGGAGCTGGGGCACAGCCTGTGTTTGTGCAGTGATTCACCAGCGCCCCGAGCACAGCAGCCCCGAGCGGGAGCCAAGCTGTGGGATAAGGGGCTGAACTAGGCAGGGGAGGAGCACCGGGAAGACACCGGGGATGGAGAACAGGCAGAGAAGGGGAGTGAGTGGCCCTGTGGTGTTTGCATGTCTTGCTGTTCCACACTGGGGACGACCTGAGGATTGCAGCAGATGCCCTGGTGACTCCAACCCAGCTTTGCTCTGGGATGTACCCTGGGGAGATGGAGCACTCCCGTGGTAGATGCCTGAGTGTATGCCCAGCATGAGACTGCAGTGTCCCGGGCACTGGCAATGCACACACAGCCTTGCCCAGAACCAGGAGAGTGCTGGCAAGGGGGAGGAATTGGTTCACTGGAAAAGGCTGGGTGGGGTGGAAGTCTGAAGGTGATTTTTGCTCCACTGTCTCTCTGTGTGCCAATTTCCAGTTCTCCCAGGCAGCAGGATGACGCTCTGGAATGGCTCCTACCCCTTCTACCCTGGTGCCAATGCCTGTTTCCCCTTTGACACCACCCGGGCTGCCATTGTCACCATCTTTCTCTCCTTGTTGGCCACTTTCATCATCATCCTGCCAGGGATCCGGGGCAGGGGGGTAAGTGGAGGGGCAAGGGGAGTTCAGACCTCTGGTCCCTGACCTATGTATCCCACATTCCTCCTCCTTCTCAGCTTTGGGCAGAGATTTGGGGAGCAAACCTGCCCAGAGTTTGTGGCCATGGCTCTGGAACTTCTAGGGAGCCAGAGGGTGAGCTCCAGCCCATCCTGGCATGGACCCTCATACTGCAGACACCAAACTCCACCATCCCAAATTTCTGAGGCAGCTAGATCTGAGTTTGGCTGGATTTCTCTGTGAACAAGCCCAAGTGATTTCATAGGAGTGGAAAAGCAGGGTGAGGCCCAAAGATCTCACTCCACCTTCCCTGAAACCTCAATGAAAGAAGGAGGTGTGCACTGGGCATGCCCCAGCACCGCTCACCAGGCTCTATGTGCCCAACAGACCCCACTGTGAGCTACGTGCTTGTTGTGTGCTTGGTTTTGCAGCAGGGCTGGCCAAGGGGCTTTTGTCCCCCTGGGGACACACTAGGAATGCCTGGTCACTGCTTTTGTCTCCAGCTGTGGCCAGCTGCCAACATGTCCAAACATGAGGTTTGAATAAGCGTGGAAATTACAGCTCAAAACTACTAAAGGATGTCTCCATCCTTCTTCTCAGAAACAGGATGTCACAGCTGTCTTCAATGGGCTGTTTTGGCCTTCTTGCTCTGTATGGATCCCCCTACTGCCTCCCTCCCACCACAGCAGGGATGCCCCACCCACATGTCCTCCCCATGCCACCTGCCTACAAAGCACATGGGGTGACTCCCCCAGGGAGGGACAGGCCTGTTCCTCACCATCTGGTGCTTCTAAATGATGTGCTTGGTGCTGAGGTCGCAATGATAAACTGAGACCTGTCCTCTGCTCACTCCTGGCAGCGAGTCTTCTGGTTCCTGCGGTTGGTGATGGGACTCTTCGTGGGAGCCGTGGTCCTCAGTGAGTACTGGGGTCCTGGGGGAGAAGCTCAAGGGTGCCCAAGACATGGAGAAGAAAGGTGAAGGAACATGAACAGAGCAGCCAAGTGCAAAGTCCAGCCTGTAGAATGGGTTCGTGGGGAAGACCCACACCCATCTTGTGCCTGAGACCTGTCTCCAGCAATTGCAGGAAGGTGCAGCTTCTGAAGGTTGGTGGTCATATCCAGGGCAGTCACCAAAACCCACCACCAGCTTTCAGCTGGACGAATCAGCAGGTGTTTAGATGAGGACCAGTGCCCAGAGAGCTCCCACACATCAGCCCCACTGCCTCTAGGGCTAGGGACTGCACTGGGCCTGGGGAGAAACCAACCCAAGTGCGGCTCTGAGGGTCCTGGGTTGGGGTTGATATGGGGGAAGGACATTTGGGACTTTTCCTCCTCGAGGTTCATAACCCAGGCCTTGCCCTTGGGATGAGGTAGGTGATGCCCAGGTGAGCAGTACTAGATATCTTGCTGCCAGGCCATAACTAACCTCTGAAATCTTCACAGCGACACAGTTCACCAGGGACTGGGAGACGGGCTGGGTGCAGGTAAACACCTCCTACAAGTCCTTCAGCAGTGCCGTGGTGAATGCGGACATTGGGCTGTACATCGGGCTGGAGGGAGTGAACATCACGCTCAAAGGTGAGTGCACATCACTACAGGAGGGGACTGGGTGCAAGTCTGGCAGCTGTGTACCTCAATATTGCAGCTGTAGGCCCCACAGCCCACACACCAAAGTCTTGGAGCTGCCTCCAGGGCTGAGAAAGGTCCTTGGTCTTCATCACCTGGCAGGAAACCCAGTGAACCAAATCAACGAGACCATCAACTACAACGAGCACTTTTCCTGGAGCTTCGATGCAAACTATGACCGCAGCTACAGCGAAGGGCTGGAGAAGGGGCTGCCCAGCCCCATCCTCTATGTGGCAGAGAAGTTCACCACGCAGAGCCCCTGTGCCGTGCACAGGCAGTACCGCATCTCCGGCCACTACGCCTCAGCCACACTCTGGTGAGTCAGAGCGAGAGGCCAGCCCTGTCTCTCCTCACTTGGGAGCTGGAAAGAACCAGGTAGAGCAGAGGGAGTTTGATGGAGCCGCTCTCTTCTCGCTAAGGCCTTGCCAAAGCCTTGGCACCCTGCAGAATCAGGGATGCCTGTGCTTCCTGGCCTCTCATAGAGTCATTGAATTGCAGAACTGTAGAATCATAGAATCACAGAAAGGTTTGAGCTGAAAGGGATCTTAAAGCTCATCTTGTTCCAACCTCCTGCCATGGATGGGGACACTTTCCACTAGACCAGGTTGATCCAAGCCCTGTCCAACCTGGCCTCAAACACTTCCAGGGATGAGGCAGTCACAACTGCACTGGGTAACCTGTGCCGGGGCTTCACCACCCTCACAGGGAAAAATTCTTTCCCAATATCCCATCTACTCCTACCCTCTTGGAACCCCTTTAGACATTGGAAAGTGCTCAAAGGTCTCCCTGGAGCCTTCTTTTCTCCAGGCTGAGCCCACCCTCCAGCTCTCCCAGCCTGGCTCCAGAGCAGAGGAGATCCAGCCCCCAGAGCACCTCTTTTGCATCTCCCCAGAGTCTTCTTCTGTGTCCTCTGCCCTGATGTGCGTAATTGTAGTCCCCCTGCACAAGCCGGAACTGCCTGGGGGTGGCCAGTTGTGGATAATCACAAGAATCAGGAACAAAAAGTTAACTTGGAAGAATTTCCCCAGATTTTTGCTCCAGTCCCACACCCAGAGCAGGGCTGCTATCAAAGCCATATCAAGGTGCTTGGGGCTTTGTGAAGTTCAACACTGAATGTTCCCTGGTGTGGAGATCCCTCTCCACCACTGCCAGACCTGTCCCACAGACCCACCATTCATGTAGTTACAGAACTGTTTGGATTGTAAGGGACATCCTCATATCAGCCTGTCCAGCCAACCTGCTGAAGCAAGGCCAGCTAGAGCAGGTTGCCCATGGCCATGTCCCTCCATTGGGATGTGGCGAGGAGACCCTGAGTAGATGCTCCCAACAAAATGCCTTCTGCTTGATTTTGTGGTCCTTTCACAGGTTGGCCTTTTGCACATGGCTCATTTCCATCCTGCTGTTCTCCATGTCCCTCCTGCTCCATGGTGGTTACATGGTTCTGCTCACTGCCACACTGATTCTCTTCTCACTGCTCTTCTACTTCACTGCGAGGAGCACCCCCAAGTGTTCCATCCAGTTTGGCCCAGTTTCCTTGAAAACAGACTATGGTGAATCCTTTTGGCTGACATTAGTGACAGGTGAGTGTTCAGCTTGTTCTCCAGGGCTTTTCTTCTCCACTCCTGCAGAGACGATGCTCAGTGTTGTCTCAACAGCACTTCATCCCTTCTGTCTCCATGGCTGGTCACAGAAAATTACTTTTTTTTTTTTTTTAATGGCATAAAAGATTTTAAACTAAAATTATGAAGGCTGTGGGGTAAAAAGATGAGCAGTCAATAGGTCCGAATGGCTGAAGTTACCTGCTGGAGATGTGCCCAGAGGAGTGCCATGAAAGTCAGGAATCACGGAGCCAGGGAAAGACTTGGCCTGGAAGGACCCTCAGAGGTGCCTCTCCCAGCCCTTGCCCAGAACAGGAATAACCTCAAAGCCAACATCAGCCTTGTTCGGTCTGGTGGTGGTCGTCCCCACAGACAGATTCCCTCTGCCTTTCAGGACCTGCTCCACAGCTGTCCCAGTCATGGGCAGCAATTATTTCATCAAACCAGAATTTCCCACATTACAATGTCCACCTCCAAGGAGACTGGGTCTTTACCAGTGGCAGATGGCAACTAAAACCCCCTGAACGCTCCTCTTTTTCAGCCTAGACAAGCCCAGCTCCTCCAGCCTTTCCCCAGCTCCAGCCCCAACTCTGCCCCAGTGCATTGACCCCTCTTTTGTACTAGGGAGCCCAGACTGATGTCAGAATCCAGATGTGGAAAGGGTAATAACACCTTGCCTTGACATGCTGGGTGACGCCACATGTTACCGACCTCAAACAGGGTCTGGACGGAGGTGGGACACAGTGGGAGGAGGTGCTAACATGTGTCCCTGTGGTGTGCATGACAGGGCTGCTGTGCCTGCTGCTGGGGCTGGGCGTCATCATCCTGAACTCTGTGCAGCCAGAGAAGCTGAAGCTCATCTTTAACCTGGACAAGAGAAAGGGAGCAGAGGAGGTGTGGGACAAGCCCGGCCTGTCAGCCCACCCCAGCAGCTCTGTGCAGGATGTGCTGCTGGTCCCTCTGGGTGAGCTCTGCGAGGTGACAGCCAGCAAGCTGTGAGGCATGGGGGGAGGCAGGGCAAGGCCTGAGGACACTGCTCCTGAAGTCACCAAATCCAGCAGGAGCCCAGGTGGGAAGAGGCACGACCAGAGTCAGGTGATGAGAATGTCCAAATCTGGAAAGATGTCTCAATTATGACAGTTTGCCCTAATTTTTTTTTTTTTTTTTTTTTTTTTTTTTTTTTTTTTTTTTTTTTTTTTTTGCTGTTGTTTCACTCAGCAATAGCTGGAAGAAGTTTTGGGGTGGGGGGAGTCCATGCCCAGTCCCTGGCTGTCCAGTTCCAGGCACTGGACTACTGCCCCTTCCCCATAGCCCATCCCAGAAAAGCCTGAGTCCTCAGGAGGGTAGAGAGACCAAAACAGAACAAACTGGGGAGTAACCAAGTAACTGCAGGCTCACAGATATGAACCAAAGGAGAGGTAGAGTTCCTGCAACAACACCCCCACCCTGAAGGCCACCAAGAAATCCTTTTTGACCGCGGATGCTCTTCCCATCAACGCTCACCAGGGTGCCCTGTATCCAGCACCTCCTTCTGGTCTGGAGTGAAGGGCAGGATGGCAAGGAGGACCATAATTTAGCAGGATGCTGGAGGTACCAGACCAGGTGGGAGGGAGGGAGAGAAGGAGGTGGGAACAGAGGTGCTACAATGCCTTGGAGATCGACTGTAACCAACCAGTAAGAGGGGAGTAGCCCCTCCGGTCTGGGAGGCTTGGGTTCCTCCTGCTCAGCTGTGGAAATGCTCATGTCATGGGACATGAGACACTGGAATTCTGCACACCCAAGTTGGATGCAACCACCCACAGCTGGCTGCTGGCACCTTGCCCGTGCAGAGAGGGAGGGAACACACTGCAGGTTTGCACCCCTTTACCCCAAGCAGGTTGAACAACTTTTTTTTTTCTGTTTTGTGCTCACTTTTTTCCCCCCTGTATCTCAATAAAATAAGCTGGACCTGGCCTTGCAATAGTCTGTTGATAAAGGTGTCCCTCTGAGGGCTGTTGCTGTGACATTGCAGCCACAGGGAAGGGAGAGGGAAAAGGCAGAGCCCTTCAGAGGTCCTGTGTGGAGCATCTGACTACAGCCAGTTGGTTCAGGACAATGAAGTCAAGTCAATACACCCTAAAGAGGGTATCAGAACATCCCCAGGCAAACAACCAGGGGGATATGGGAGGACTTTAGCTCCTGGAGTGCCCCTGGGAATGTAGAAGGTTTGATGGGAGCAATCTTCAGCTTAGCAGAGGGGTTTGCAGAGGGATCACCATGAGTCATGCACTTTGGGGAGGAGGCGCTCAGTCATGGCACCCTGGCCAATCCCACCCGGGATGGAAGAGCCTTCAGGGAGGACCAAGGGTTTGGAGCTGAGCTCCTTAGGCTTGGGAGACCTCAGCTGGGATATTCCCAAAGGTTCCTACCAGGAGATGCTTCAGCCTACGGATGGGCTAGATCCAAGGTGCAACAAACCCCTTTAATTTATTCAATAGAAATTCAGCCCTCATAAACCTCTCCCTGGTTTCTTCCTCACAGTCCAGCCTGGGGGGCAGGACAGGGGGCTGCTTGCCAGGCATGCTGGTGGCTGCATGGTGCAGTGAGTGCCACCAGGACATGGGCACCATGGTCCTTACAGAGCCCCGGGCTGTGCTCTCTGAGATGCTCGTGGTGTTTGTTCCATTGCTGGCACTGACCCTGGTTAGATGCCAGATTCCCTGGACAGTGTGGGGCCAGAGTCAGCCTGGGCCAAGAGCCAGGAAGGATGATGCTGCTGAGGGCTTTCCAGAAGTCACCTTCAGATGTGCCCCACAGCCCCTTCTTAAGAAACCAGCCCCTAAATGCTCACAGTGTTTCAAAGGAGAGGGGTTTTATTGAAGTTTCATTGAAAATAATTCTCGTACATAACAAATCACATTAGTGCAACACAAGTATCATGTGACAGAAATAAATAAGCTAACAACAAGGGCCTTTTCTCAGAGAGAGAAGAGTAAAAAATATTGAAATTATTTACAATTTTTTTATTTACAATTAATTGGAACAAAGGCACCCAGTTCTCCAGCATTCAGATAATAGAAACCCAGAAAGTTTTGGGTGGGAAAGGACCTTGCAGACCATCTCGTTCCACTCCCTGCCATGGGCAGGGACTCCTTCCACTACACCAGGTTGCTCCAAACCCTGTCCAACGTGGCCTTGGACACTTCCAGGGATGGGGCAGTCACAGCTTCTCTGGGCAACCTGTGCCAGGGCCTCCTCACCCTCACAGGGAAGAATTCCTTCCCAATATCCCATCTAACCCTGCCCTTTGGCAGTGGGAAGCCATTTCCCCCTTGTCTTGTCCCTCCAGGCCCTTGTCCCAAGTCCCTCTCCAGCTCCCTTGGAGCCCCTTTAGGCATTGTATATTTTCTCAGTATTTCTGGAGCAGCTTTTTTTGTTCCAGCATCCAGCCTGTGGCTGCTGGGTCCAGGGCAGGCTTTTCTGGGTACCTAAGGGTCTACATTAAATGTCAGTTCATGAGGAAGAATGCCAGTTTTAATTCCTGGCTTTTGGAGCTGTGGGTGCTCCCCATGAGAAGTGTCACCCATGAGCTCAGTTTCTCAGTTTCAGAGGGAACTGGTCACTGGAGACTGCTCTCTGCTGTGCCAGGGCATGGAGCAGGAAGGGCTCTTCTCCTGGCATAGAGACTCCCAGGTGAGTGTGCAGCTCAAGTCCCTGGAGTTGTGAGCTGCTCCAACCGCAGCCTGGCAGCAAAGGCTGCCCTTGGCCAGCGGGCACTGCCAGGGAGACACAGTCTGTGAAGGTGCTTCCCAGCATGGACCTCTCCCAGCATGGACTTCAGAGGCAGCTGGATGGGGAAATGGGTGTCCAGAGACATCAAGAAGTGTTTGTGTCCTGGCCTTTCAGGCCCACCTTCAGGGAAGGAGTGGGAAAAACTTTCTTCTAGACGTTGTTGGTTTTGGAGGGCTGAGAAGGAGCCAGTGCCCTGTTCATAAAATGGTAGTTGACAAACACTTCAGCCATTTCCTGGTACTCCTCTGCTTTGTCCTCACGGAGATCAAAGAATGTTTTCAGCAGGTCCAAGTTGAGGTGGTGCAGTGCCACAACGGTGATTCCAGCCACAAAACAGAGCAAGCCTGGAAGCAAACATGCTCTCTGCAAGGGTTCTTGGACACACCAGCACAGTCTCCACCCCACAGCCCTCCTGTGATGGTCCCCACCAGGAGACAATGGCTTTCCACTGTACGAGGGAGCTTCAGCTATGCTGAGTGTCTTAAAACCCAGGGAAGAGATCCCCACCTCTTTGCATCCCAGGAATTAAAACCCCCTTCACTGCCCTTGAGATGAGGATGGTGTTCCCCCCTCTGCTATCCCTGTCCACACCTCTGCCAGGATCTGCTTTGCCAAGGCACAGGCTGGGGCGGAACTTTCCATCTGGGATGAAAGCACCGAGTCCCTTGCACACCCAGATGGACAAGGTGGTGTGCCCTGGGGCACCTTGGTGTCCTTACCAATCGCTAGGGTGAGCCAGAAGGATCCCCCATAGGCTACATGCAGGGTTGCAGTCCCAATCTGGATCAGACACATGGGGGAGTTCCTCACAGTGGAGAACGAGAGCAGCGAGAAGATTGCGAAGGCCCCAGTGACCAGGAGCATGTAGCCTCCATAGACCAGGGCAGGCATGGAGAAGAGAATGTTGGAGATGATCCATGTGCAAAAGGCCACCCTGGAGACAAGAGGAGACCAAGGGATGTGTCGTGTGAGTGTCATGGATTAGGATTCACTATGTGAGGATTTCCATGTGCAAAGAGAATCTGGGCTCCAGGGTGCATTGTCCGAGGTAGAGCAGCTCCGTGGGCAGGCAGGAGTGATCCCTAGTCCCTGCACTGAGCAAACAGATGTGCAGGGCTCACACTGCTACACCCAGAAGGCAGAAACATGGATTTTCTCTTTCCATTGCTCAGTCCAAGGACAGTACCAGCCTCAAGGAGGCCATGGCAGCCCACTCAGTGTATCTGGACCATCTCAGCTCCCTGCCTTTCCACACATTTGGTAGTGTAGACCCCAGAGAGCGACACACAGGACTGAGACAAACGCAGGAATAGGCAAAAATCATTTGCAGCAGCTCTGCACTTGGCTGGGGAGCTGAGTGACAGGGTCAGTCCTCAGCTAAGGGCCAGGAGCTCTTGCTCCATGGCATCACCAGGCCCCTTTCTTAGCTTCTGCATCCCTAATGTCAAACACAGAGCAGGAAGAACAGCACTGCAATGGCCCTTGACCTCCATAACCTGTGGTGCAAAGGAACACGTCCTGACAGCTGTGGACCAGCTCTCCCTCAGCCCAAGTGAGCAGTGACATGTCACTGCCTGGCAGACTCTGGTAAAGAATCAAAACCTGCACCACGTTCCCATCTTCTGTGCCCAGCCCTAGTGCATTTGGCCAGCAGAGAGAACCAGGACCTCCTCTCTGCTCACTCCAAAGTACCTACAGGGCAACCAGTCTGACTGCAAGCCTTGCAGGGGCCCCTCCATGCACATAGCTTTCCTCCTGGCAGGATGCTATCCCATCCATCTCAGAGGTCTAGAGAAGAGACAGCAGAGCCCTTCCCACGTCCCTGCACCTCCCATGCCTGCACCAGGAAAGGAAGGCTCACCAGAGTGTGGCTGAGGCATAGTGGCCAGAGATGCGGTACTGCCTGTGCACAGCACAGGGGCTCTGCGTGGTGAACTTCTCTGCCACATAGAGGATGGGGCTGGGCAGCCCCTTCTCCAGCCCTTCGCTGTAGCTGCGGTCATAGTTTGCATCGAAGCTCCAGGAAAAGTGCTCGTTGTAGTTGATGGTCTCGTTGATTTGGTTCACTGGGTTTCCTGCAGGAGGGAGAAGCTGAGGCCCTGCTGTGTGCCAGCACCTGGGCGGTGCCAGACAGGAGCATGGGCACAGCAGGGTCCCAGGAGCCTCCCCACAAACCAAGGGCCACCACAGGGCAGCTGGGAAGCTCTTGGTGTCCCAGCCACTCCAGAGCTTCAAATGGGGATGCTGGACTCACCTTTGAGCGTGATGTTCACTCCCTCCAGCCCGATGTACAGCCCAATGTCCGCATTCACCACGGCACTGCTGAAGGACTTGTACGAGGTGTTTGCCTGCACCCAGCCGGTCTCCCAGTCCCCTGTGAACTGGACAACTGCCAGGAAAAGTAAAGCTAGGGTTAAAGTGGGGCTGGTCTCAGGTTTTGTTGCACTCAAGGGGAGAATCTTGGGTGAGCGCCAATGGCAGCATTCCCACCATGGCACTGGAAGGGAGTGTTAGGAGGGCAGGAGACCTGACTCAGCCACCAGGACATGCCTCAACCAGCTCCCACATCCTGCTGAGCTCAGGTCCTCCCTTTGCTACATATCAGCTCCCTGGATCCAGGAGCAGTGAAGCTCAGATCCCCAGGGATGAACACCATGACCTGATTCCTCCTTGGACATCCTCTCCAGGACTTCCCTTCCCCACCACGGCAAGTGCTGCAGCACCCGGGGACAGGACTCAGACATGAGCCTGGTTATCAGCCACAGGGGTGAGTCTCATTCCACATATTAAGGTCCCTAAATTGCACTGCTAGTGAATAGCGAAGGTCACTGTCAAACAGAGGCAGTGGAGAGGGGTGGGAAGTGCCTCACAGCTTGGACAGTCACTCCAGCTGGGGGAAAAAGAAAACTCAGAAGCATTTCTGGTATATGTTTTTTGCAACAAGGTATCCTTTCCTGAACCACTGCCACTTTGCAATGGGTTTCATTTTCCAGCAGCAAAGTGGGCTGAAAGTTAAGGTAGTGATTCAGTCTCAGGCTGAACAAAAAAAACCTGCCTGAAAATAAGCTCAGCTGCTGAATCAACTTGTGAGGGCACTGATCCAGGGGCAGCTTCACAGGAATGTTTTCTGGCTGCAGGAGTGAGGGTGCCCGGCTTCTGCCAGCCAAAGTCTGACGCTGGCTCCAGAACAATTCATTCCTCCCATGTGCCCAAGCGCCTGCTGCACCCTTGTCATGGAGTGGAACTGGATGGCTCTCCAGGGCTGAACTGCATAAGGCTGTGGAGCCAGCCCTGACCTCCACCGCTCTCTGCTATTTGCAGCCTGGCACCGTGTTCCCAGGTGGCTCTGGTGGCATTTCCCAGCACCTGGACATGCAACTGCATGTCAGGCCAGTCCATGTGTCCTACAGCTGGTCACAGCCTGCCTACCTTCTTCTAGTGCCTGGGGGAATCAGGGGCTGGGTCTTCTAGGTTGCACTTCATCACCCCTCTCCTAACGGTCCTGTAATCTACCCTGTCCTTCACAGCAGGAGGGTTTCTTTGATTTAGAGTCAAGGCTGGTTGCTCTCACCATCTGGTATCCTCTATTCCCTCAGTACACATTTCCTTACTCATCCTGTTGCCCTGTCTGAGCTGGAAATCCCACTGCCTGGTTTCTGCCATCAGTTACTACAGAAGATTTCCTGGTTTTTACTAAATCAAATCCCCTCCTTCATGTCCTCCAACGTTACCTCTGGGAAGGTCTTTACCTTACCACCACAGCCTCTGCCTTGCCTGTGTTTTATTCCAACCTGCTGCTTTGACATCACTGCAAAGCTCCTCACATGCCCAAAATGTGTCTGGCTGCAGCCCCAGGCAGCAGAGGAGGGTTCACACAGTGGGGGAAAAGAATAGAAAACTGGTGAGGAGTATTGCAACAGGGGTGCAGAAAAACTCATAGACTGTACTAATCACTGTCTAGCCTTGCGTGCTGGAGAAGTGGAGCATCTGTGTTTAGACAGCTCAGAGGCACCTATTGAACAGGTTTGAGATCCGGCCCTGCTACAGGAAGGATCAAAGTACATCAGCACCTGCACAAATCCCTGAAACAGAGCTGAGAACAGCAGGTTTGGTGATCCTCTAGCACAGACCAAGCCCCGTGGCGCTGGTGTCCCCTCCCTGCCTGTGCACCACCACCCAGTGCTGCTTGGGGGATCCTCCAGTAGGCAAGGTAACAAAAACAGATCTGCTCTTTGCATTTCATTGCTGGTTTTGTGGCTGTTCCTGTGTGCTGCCTCTGTCGGGTCACACACATGGTCAGAGGAACGCAGGGATGTGCAGCCCGGTGGAGCTGGGGCTGTTCAAGTTACACTCAGCAAAGCTCCCAGAAATAACCTCAGGCACCTCCAAGTGCGCTCAGCCCCTGTGCCAGGGATGGGGAAGTTCTTTTGGGAAGATGTGTGAGTGCTTTGTAAAGCAGGGGTAAGGTAGGTCCAGCAACCAGCCTCAACCAAGCCATGGCTGTGACCCTCAGCTCACATTTCCCAGACACAAACCCTGCCCCAGGGTTTAATACTGCCCCAAATCCCCCTCGGAGGGCTGTGCGGAACTTACCAACAATCACCACTCCCACGAAGAGGCTGAGGAGAACACGAAAAGTCCAGTACAACCTCTGCAGGGAGAGAGATGGGACATCAGGCAGGGAGGAACAGCCCCAGCTCTCCTCCTGCCTCACCCCAAACCACCCGGCAGTGTCCCAGCATCCAGAACATGGAAAGCAGCTGCTTATCCCCAGGGTCACGCACCGCCCGTCCACGGATGCCCGGGATGATGAGCAGGAAGCTGCAGGCCAACGTGAGGAAGACCACGATGACTATGATGGTGCTGATGTCGAACCCAGCAGCCTTCCTCTGCTGCGGGTAGAAGGGGTAGATGCCATCAAAGAGAGTCATCCTGCACTTCCAGGACCCTGCAGGAGAGAGGTGTCACAACAGGGACCCCACGCTGCACTGCCCAGAATGTGGTGGCCAGCCCCAGCTCAGCTCTGGAATAAGCAGCTGTGGGAGGTCCTCATAACTCCACGAAGGGACAAGGAAATGTGACGCTGCAAGGAAACATACAGGTGAAATAATCCCCCGCAGAGAACACGCCACCCAAAAGCCCTTGGTGGAGGAGAGGACGTGCCTGGGGCAGGGCTGCACCAGCTCAAGGAACCGAAAGCCACCGTCCTGCTTCAGTGTGAGGAGCAGCCCAAGTGCAGGAACCTGTTGAGCAGCTCCTGACCAGACCGAGCTGGTTCTTTGCCTCCAGCAGCTGCAACTGGGGCTTTCCCCTTTGTGATACGCCCTTAGGGAAGTCCACGAGCCACCAACCACCACAGAGGAGCTACCCTTCAAAATTACAGGGAACCACTGAGAACATGGAATTCACAGTAACAAAATTATCCCCAGCCAGGGACCATCAGTGCCAAGCAGAACAAAACCCACTATTCCCATTCCCATCCATCTCCTCCAAGAAGCTTTTCCCTGGGAGCTGCTGATGCAGGGAAGGAGAAGGAAGAGGGAGGGGTTGCTCCTGCCCTTGTCCCAGAGGGGTCAGAAGCAGTCCCTAGTCCCTGGATGTGTGTCCAAGGAGCACACAAACATCTCAAGGCTAAAGGAAACTGGATTACATAATATGACAAACTCTGTTAATTCCTACAGATGACTTTGAACTCCCTCTGACACTCCAGCTGCAGCAATTACACACCTTCCTCCTGTGCCTGGGTTAGAACTTTCGTACCAAAACTGATTACATGCTTCATCTTCTTATTTCTCTTATTTAATAGCCTCTCCGCATGTAACTACCCCAGGAAGTCTGGTGAAGTCAGAGAATGCCAGAGCTAATTTGACTGGTGACCAAACAGCCTTTCATTCCACCACTGCACAGAGAAGTTGATTTTATTCTCATTTTCTGAAAACAGTGTTAATCGTATTTTTAGGTAAGATCCAACCCAAAGCAATGCAGCCACCAACAAGCAGGTCCCAAATCCCTAGAAGTAGGTGGGGATCACAATAAGTGTCACAAAATAATTTGCCTGGGCAGCTGAATCACTTTTCAATGCATAAAGCACCGTTTGGATTCAGAATAATTTTCTGTCTAGTAACCCAAATAATTACAGCAAAGAGTTTAATGGAGACTGGGATTGTACAATGGATCTGGACCTGACCTTATCTTGACTCTGCTCCAGACCAACAGAGCTGTTGTGTGCTCCTACAAATCTTCTTCAGGGTTATTCTGCTGTAACAGCTTTGGGTTATTTCCCTGGAAGGCCAAGTCTGGAGAAGGGCAGTTTGCAATTGCTATGATTACCTGGCAAGCAGGGGCTGTAGCTGATTCCTGATGCTGCTGGAGTCCAGATGTGGGTCCCCAGCCCAGCAAAAGTGCCCACAAAACAGTCAGAGCTGCTGCAAGAGAAGAAATAAATGAGCAGTTTAACCTTGGACGAGTTAAATCTTGATGGCTTGAATTCCACTGGTTTCCTGTATCTTTGCCCAAATTTCCTATGAAATGCAACGAAGGAAGGAAAGATTTCCAAGTCTTTATTCACCAAAACACAACTCTTCACAGCTTAAAACAATTAAAACCCAGAACATAAAAACAACTAAAACCCAGAATATAACATGGAAAATGCTGCCTTGTTAAATCTAAATTTAACTTTCAACCAGCATCAAGGGATGTTTATATTTCCTCTGCACTGGAACATGTTTTGTAGAGACTTTACCAGGAAACAAGTCTTTTGCTGCCCATCCAATCTTTCTCCCTTGATTACCCTGCACAGAAGACCAACTCGTTGGCATTTTTGCAGCTTTCCAGTGGAAAAGTGGTGCCTGCAGCTCAGGGCAGGAGAAAGTGAACCTTTTGAACCTTGAAAAGCATCCTCCTCCGTGCTGAAGCGTGGCTGTGGCCCTAGAGCCCCCATAGTCTCCTCAGTCACAGTGTATGGAGAGAGGAAAGACCAGAGATATCTTTAAGAAAGGATCAGTAATTCAGCAGAAACATATGTTTAAAATATTCTGGACTTGCAGGGGAGAAAGGCAAAGGAGGCAGAAATTTTGCCCAAACCCCAGAAGTTTCTCCTTACAGAAACTGCGTTTGCCTGCCTCAGAACGAATTGAGGTAAAAAAATTTTTCGGAAGTGCTCAGCCAAAAACTCCTGTCGGCAGAGCCAGCAGCAATCCGAGCTGGGGTTGCTCCCGTTTGTTATTTTCCGAGGAAACAAGAGAAATCCTGTCCCCTGGAAACTGAATGATCAGAACTGCAATTCGCGGGTGGGGAAGGGGGGGCGAGGGAGGCGACCTCCCTGCACCCTCCCGCCACTGTCAAACCGGGGTAGGAGAAACCGAGGGTTAACGCCGGGCAGAAGCATCCCTGTGAGCCGGGACCCCCGGAGCTTGGCGGGCAGCGCCGGGGGCCGCTCGCGGGGCCGGGGTGGGCGAGGGGCGGCCACCCTTTCCCCCCGACCTACCTCCTGCTGCTGCTGCTGCTGCTGGTGCTGCGGGCGGAGGGCGAGGGCGGCTCCGTCCCGCACCGCGCTCTTATAAGGCGGCGGCGGGCGCGGGGCCGTATGTAACCCGCGGCACGGCCCGCCCCGCAGCACTGCCCGCGGAGCGCCCGCAGGTGAGCGCCGCGACACGCGTGTCACCGCCCGCGCGGCACACAGGGGGCCCGGGGGAGCGGGGACACGCGTGTCACCGCCTGCGTGGGGACAAGGGTCCTGGGTGATGGGGACACGCGTGTAACCAACTGCGGGGGCATCGGGACTCGCGTGTCACCGCCTGCGTGGGACAGGGTGATGGGGGACATGCGTGTCACCGCCCGAGTGGGCATAAGGGTCCTGGGTGATGGGGACACGCGTGTCACTGCTTGCGGGGGGATCGGGACGTGTGTGTCGCTGCCTGCGTGGGGACAGGGGTCCTGGGTGATCGGGACATGCTTTATCACCACATGCGGGGGGATCGGGACACGCGTGTTGCCGCCTGTGTGAGAACAGGGATTCTGGGGCATCGGGGACATGTGTGTCACTGCCTGGGGGCGGGGACAGGGGTCTTGAGGGATCAGGACATGCGTGTCACCACCTTCGTGAGGACAGGGGTCCTGAGGCATCGCGGTCACGCATGTCCCTTCTTGCTTCGGGGAACTGGGGGATCGGGAACACGCGTGTTGTTGCTTGCATGGAGGCTGGGGGTTCGGTGCTACGCATGTTCCCACCCGGAGTGGGGAGGCAGAGGCTACGTGTGTCCCTGCCTGTGTGGGGTGGGTCCGCGTGTCCCCACTGGCGTGCGGAATCGGGACCTTGTGTGTCCTCCCTGCCCTCGCGTGGGGCCCGGCAGCCGGTGCCATCCACTCTGCTGCCTGTGGGGAGTTCTGTCTATGCGCGTAGTCACTTGTGGAGGGGACAGGGGCTCGTGCTACCCCTTTGCTCCTGCTGGGCGGACACGTTGGGATGGGGCCGTGCCGAGGGGTATGGAAAGGGTCGGGACACATACGCATGTCCGGAGAACGGGGGACTGCGTGGTGTGTGAGCACGGGTGGGATGGGGCCATGCCTGTCCTCACCTGCAGGGTGCGATGGAGCCACGCACATCCCTGCGGCGAGGGAGTGGGACACGGGACACAGCGCGGTGGGACGGTGCGTGTCCTGCGTGGGCACGGGGCACCGCGGGGACAGGCAGGGACCCCTGATGTCCCACCCGGGGATGGAGTCCCTGCTGTGCCCTGGTGGCACTGTGGCAGCTGGGCCCAGGGGTGTCCCCAGGGGGGAAAGCTGTCCCTGCGTGCAGGCTGGGATATTCTGGATGAGATCCAAGGCTGGAGAGGCAGAAGCTGTTCTGAAACCCCGGGGCTGGCTGGTGGGTGGGACGGTGGCAGCCCCTCAGTCTGTCCCACCAGCACTGGGGAGAGACAGACAGTAGCTGTGAATAACAAGGACCATAGGGATCAGACTCCAGGTTTCTGGAATTACTTGGATCTGCTCTCCTCTACCTGTATGGCCACACTAAGTTCTGCGACAGGGCTGATGCTCTCTCTATTTTATTGAAGTTTTAACTAAATATAATGAAAAAAAAAAATAAAAACATCACTTTGGCTTGTGACAGAGCACTGTAGGAAAAGCTGAAACTTGTGCATTGCTGCATGCCTTGGTAGCACAGCTTCTCTGAAATGGTGCTGGTCTTTGGATGCACACTCACAGTGCTGGAATGAGGACAAAAAGTCATATTTAGTAGAAAACCCTGTCTTGGAGTTAAATTCAAGCTCAGAATTCCTGTGCATGGAAAGCCAGTGGTAGCATTGTTGCATTTGCAATGGTAAATCACTTCACTCTTCAGGACTGGGAATCCCTTCCTTCTGTCAGGTGTTGGCCAGGGTTTTAAAGGCTCAGGTCCCACTGATGAAATCCGCTCTGGATTCCAAGGGTTTTGTGGAAAGGAGATGGCAAAGCATCCTGAGAAAGGCTGGTCATGAGGGAGCGCGGCTGGGTTAGCTCAGAGCAGATCAAGAGATCCTGTCTGCAGTACTCGCACACTTTGGGATGCCTGACTGTGACTTTAGGATCTCCCATTGTGTTCACAGCTGGATGTGGCTTGGATAGCTCAATGCCAGAGAAATTTTCAGCTGAAATGGGCTTACTTCTGTAACAAAGAGTGTGTTTCTGTAACAAAGCTGACACAGTTGAACATGGGTGATGAGCTGTGAGCCTATGGTTGGGGTACTTCAAGGGCCACCTTCTGCTCCAGCAGAAAGGTCTTTTCAGGCCAGCTGACACACCCTGAGGGAACTTCCCCAAGTGGATGGGGTCTCACGTGCCCCCTGTCACCTTCCCACAGTTGGGAGATACTGTTGCTCATGGCACTGGCGTTTTACCAAGTAATAGCAACCAAAAGAAGCTGAGATTTTGGCCTGTACATGTTCCCAGCCTCCGGGAACAGCCCAGCTCCAGCTCCCTCCCTCTCCTCTCCCTTTGCAGGTTCCTTCTTGCAAAGATCCAGCGGCCAATGCAACCTGCAGCGATGATGTTGAGTTTGACCGTGTTCCTGCTGGGGACGTGGACCTTGGGGAGTAAGTGTAGTTTCAGGGACAGGGTCCCAAAGGAAAAACCTGGATAGCTGATGCCCCTCAGGGGAATTTCCTCTATCCCATGGGGCATCATATCAGAGCAATCAAGTCCAGTGGAAGGTGTTCCTGCCCATGGAAGGGAGAATGGAACTAAATGATGTTTAAGGTCCCTTTCATCTCAAAGTGATCTGGGGTTCTGTGATTCTATGATGCAGTTTATGAGGAGATAAGAAAAATATGGAGCCAGGTTGGGAGACTCCCCTTCTGCAGTTTAGGTGTGTACACATCTTGTAAATAGGTTCCGGAGTTCCTTCTAGTATTACAGTAAAAGCAATAAAAATTAACACAAGGAAACAAGGCTGATGCTGAAACATGAGTGTAACTCCAGTGTCAAAGTCTTTCCTTGGCTCATACAGACATTGTGGGAGTCAGAAGCAAGGAGAGACTACTTCTGATCCAGTGAGAGAGGAGAAAAGGAAGGTCCTTTGGGAGTAGGCTGATGGTGGCCAGAAATTTATTTGGGAACATCAGGACTATGAGCATGAATTTCTAATTTTAGATATTGTCCCTCAAAAAGAGGGCAAAACTAGTCTTAAAAAACTGCTTTTATTAAAAACTTCAGAAAGAATGTGGAAAAAGATCACAATGAAAATGTGACTCTGTAGTGGAGTTGCTTGTTTCACACCTTTTTTTTTTAATTTTGCTGCTCACCATGTGTGTCTGGTCTCTTCCAGGAGCCCAGGAGAACATCTCCTGGGAGGTCCAGCGCTACGACGGCTGGTACAACAACCTGCTGCACCACAGCCGTGGCTCTGTGGGTGAGTGTCAGGCCTGGAGAGGGGACAGTGGGATGGGATGAGGGGAGCTGGCACTTTGGCATCTGCCTTGCTTTATGGCTGAGACAGAAACTCTCTCTGACTTGAGCCTAAAGCAGGCAAGTGAGCAGGCAATGCCACCTCCCGTGCCCCTGAGAGGTCCCTTGATGCACCTGGGACCCCATTAGAGCAGCCTGGCAGGGCCATGCAGCCCAGTTTTGTCCTCCATGTCCTGGCATTGCCACTTCTGGCTGCTGCCCAGGCACCATCTGGAAGTCACACTGGTGTTGGATCAGTCCCAACACCAACATCAGTCCGAGAGCAAAGTCACGCCTCTGTGAGGCCACTCAAAATATCGAAGGCAGGGATGATCCAGCTCTTCCCAGAAGGCATTTTGGTGGTGATCAGGGACCAAAAAGCTGCAAAAAGCCATCTTTACCCAAAATGGGCATGGAGCTCAAGCAGTATTCAACATAAGGCCAGAGGCAGAAGAGTTCATGGTCCAGGCATGGTGGACATAGAAATTTTTCACCCTGCACAGGGCAGATACCATGTACTGATCTGTAGTGGGAGAGGCATTCAGGATTTCCCTCTGACAGTGGTGAACTGGTTCCTCATGCCTACAGCCAGCCCATGGACTTTAGGAAGTGTCCCTGAGCCAGGGATCAGGGCAAAACAAGTAGGGACTTGTATAAAGTAATAAAAATTCCAAATCCTCCTTTTTTCTGTGGCCCAGATTGGTTCCCAGTCTGGTGACATGGTGGCACGTGGTGCAGTGGCAATAGCACAGCTCTCTCTGAGTCCAAATGGTTTTCCAACATGACATGCGTGTCACCAGTCCTTTGCTTACATCAAAGCCTGACAGGGAAAACAGCAGGTCCTTGAGAGATCAGACACCCCGCTTCCAGAGCAGACAGATCAGACCTTAACTTTTGGAAACTAACCTATGGGAACTGAGCCCCAAACTGTGGCAGGCATTCAGGATTTCCCCAGCTCTGGGGAGCTCCAGCACATGAAACCCACCACACCGATGAGGAACCTTTCAAAATTAACTCATTCATCAGTGAGAAACCACCTCCGGCCTCTGGGCTTTTCAGTTTTGGGACTGGCAGAGGGTGCAAAGTCAGGGTGTTTCTCTTTCAACTCCTCACCTGTCTTGCTGCCCCTCCAGCTGTTCCCTCTCCTATTCCCTATGGTGCTGGCAAATCCCACACTTGTGCAGAATTGCACAGTCAACATGGGGCAGCTCAACATCACTCCAGTTATGCACTGGAGCACCACCCCAGACTTCAGGAGGCAACAGGGATGTACATGGATGAGAGGAAGATGGAGGATCCCACCTGGTTTTATGTGGACTGATCCCAGTGTTGCAAGGAATTTGGGGTGATGGCACCAACATTTGCATGTTCTTGGCCACTATGAGCATCTACGCCATCCTCTTGCTCTCTTCTGGGACCCTCGCAGGTGTCGGGGTGCCTCACTCTTGCTGTGCCTCCCGTTGGGTACCACTGGGCCCATTCCGTGTTGTTTTGGTGCCACAGGTGCCCGGCTCCTGCGTCTCCTGCCGGCCAACTATGCCGACGGTGTCTACCAGGCACTGCAGGAGCCCCACGTGCCCAACGCTCGCCAGCTCAGCACCGCGGTGGCAAGGGGCCCCTCCGGGCTGCCCTCCCGCAGGAACACGACCGTGCTGGCTGTCTTCTTCGGTAAGGCCTGGGGCTTGGCACCGGCTGGAAAATGTTGGTTTGGCTGGAAAATTGTTGGTTTCTCACACACCCAGGGCCACGCATCGGAGTGCTCCTCATGCAGCCCTCCATAGCAGACCCACACGGGGAAGACAAAGCCTTGGGTGTTACCATCCCAAAGTAGTGTTCAGCCAGGAGAGTTTGTGTGGCTTTTCAGTGGCCTTTGGCAGTTCACCCAAGGGCTGACATTTGTCTTTTGGCAACTTTCTCTTTTGTTTTAACGGTGGAGTTGCCCCATTGCAAAACTGCCTGACAGATGTGATAAGGCTGTGCTGTGAGTGATTGCAGGGCTGAACTGCCACAAGTCAGAGCAGGTTTTGCTGTTGCTCAAGAGCTCAGTGGGGTCTTGGGTCTCCAAACCTGGTGATGTCTGTCTCTGGGATATCATAGAATCCCAGAATGGTTTGGGTTGGAAGGGACCAATCCCTGTCCAACCTGGCCTTGAACACTCTTGCTACACATGGTGGTCCCCTCAGCCCACCTACAGCTCAGCTGCCTGCCCTATGTCCTTCTCTAGGTGCTGGTGGCAGCCCCCCCAGGGGCTGACCATGCTTATGTTTCTGTCAGGTTTCCATGTGCTCTTGGACATCCTGGAGACAGGGAAACCCGGCTGCCCTGCTGAGTTCCTCAACATCCACATTCCTTCTGGAGACCCAGTGTTTGACCCTGCTGGCACTGGAAACTTGGTCCTGCCCTTTCAGCGCATCCGATGGGCAGCGGAGACAGGGCAGAGCCCCAACAGCCCCCGGCAACAGGTAGGTGTGGCTTCCTTTGCTCTTCACCCAACATTGGGATCTGTAGCAGCCTAGAGAGTTTGAACAGATAAAACAAAAAGCATCGCTATTTACTTAAAAATATACATCTCTTAAGTGTTTGAACCAATGAAATGAACCCAAAATCCAACATGCACATTGAGCAACATTGGTGGTTACCTGAGGTCAAAGATTTTCTTGGAAAAAGAAAACATAATTAGTTCAGTTAATTTTGACAGATGTTTTTAGGCACTAACTCTTACCTTTAATGATGTATCACAAAGCTGAGCTGGCACTGTCAAAAACTTGTAAGACTTCCCTAAATTTCTGTCATTTTAGAAAAAAACTCCAGGTTTTCCCCCAATTTCTCTGGATTTTGCTCTGCTGTTTGTGTTCCCAAGGCTTCTTTCATGCTGGAAATCTTCCCAGCCAAAATCACCGGAGCGAAACGGCCCCTGAACCCCTCACGTGACAAACCACGATGAGACCAGTTTAGCAAGTCACGTTTTCAGCAGCATTAAAAACCTTAGAAAAATAAAAACTCCGGCATGTTGTCAGAATAAAAAGGACGTTTTCATGCAAACATTTGGCAGGGGAGATACTCAACATGCTGCCGGGACAGCGGCACTCCCTGCTGTGAGGACAGAGGGGACAGCTCCTGCGTTCCATGTTTCCCCAGAGATGGGTTTAGTCTCCTTCCAGCACACACAGGGATTTACAGATGTCTGCTTCTGGTATAGCAAAAATAAGTCGGGGGGTGGCGGGGGAGAAATCCAAAATGTACTTTTGAAAAGTCTGGATCTTGTCTTTTCCTGTACCCGGCACTAATTACCAAAGTTTGCACAGAGATTATCGGTGTTTATCTTTGCATCCTGAGAGCTCGTGTTGAAACACGGAATGGGGCGGCTGCTGTGCAAGAACAAAAGAGCCAGGCTGGGGATTTTCTCACCTCTTTTTTGCACCTTTCTGCCGAAACCCCGGCGCCTGTTAATGCCTGTTCCCTGTGCCTGCCCCAGACCAACGAGGTGACGGGCTGGCTGGACGGCAGCTCCATCTACGGCCCCTCGCACTCCTGGAGCGACGCCCTGAGGAGCTTCTCGGGGGGACGGCTGGCGTCGGGGCCCGACCTTCGCCTCCCGAGGCAGACGGACGGGAGGGTCCCCATGTGGAAAGCACTGGATCCGTCCACGGGACAGGGTGGACCCGAAGGGATCTACGGTAATAGTGGCATTCCCAATGGTTTCTCACCTGCTTGGCTCCTTCCTCGACTGTGAGCAGGACAAGCAGGACGTCCCTGGAGCTAAACCCTGAGTGAAGGGGCAGGAGGTACAGAGAGGCAGGACATGTGGGTCAGTAGGGTCATGGGAGAGCAGGCAGTTTCCCAGCCCAAGGCGGAGGAAGATGTGTGCCCCAGCGAAGGCGTCCCAGCAAGGACACACCATGAACTCCAGATGCCACATGCCCAGGGGGTGCTCGCTCTGATCCCAGATGATGTCCTCTGGGGAAAGGGGCTGCTGCCATTACAAACCTGCTCAGCTTGCTTTGGATTCCTCGCCTGCCCAACCTTTGGTCTGTGCTGGGGGCCCGGTGCTGCTTCACGCTTGCACAGGCTCCTGATCTCCCAGGGGTGAGAGGAAGGGCACAGGGATGAGGGGACACTGGGCTGCAGCCATGGGGCTGGGAGTGCTCCTCCAGCCACAGGCAAAGCCAGACCCAGTGGTAACATCCCCCACTGATAGTCCTGGTGGCTCTTGCAGACCTGGGAAGTGCCTGGGGGAACGAGAACCCCTTCCTGCAGGCGGAGAGCATTGCCTGGTTTCGGTACCACAACCACTTGGCCACAGCACTGGCACAGCAGCACCCTGCCTGGTCTGATGAGGATCTCTTCCAGCACACTCGCAAGAGGGTCATCGCCACTTTCCAGGTGAGGGATGGGACCGCCCAGCTCTGCCAGGACCACATCCTCCCCGGTGCTGAACCTGACCCCAGCCCCTCTGTTTCCTAGAGCATCGTTCTGTATGAGTGGCTGCCGACCCTGCTGGGGACAGACATCCCGGAGTACAAAGGTGAGGGGTATGACAGGCAAAGGAGTGTGGGAAGTAGAGGTGGGGAGACAAGGGGAGCTGGGGATGGGGTGGGAGAGGGAGCTGGGGCCCTTTTCCTCCCAGCCTGGCTGCTGCCCCCCAGGTTACCAGCAGCACCTGGACCCCAGCCTCTCACCAGAGTTCCTGGCAGCTGCAGCGCAATTCCTGGCCACCATGGTGCCACCGGGCGTTTACAAGAGGTAGGAGCAGCCTGGTAGGGCTGTGGGAATGCAGTGCCCCTGCCAGGGAAGGGGGTGCCCGAGCTGGGGTGGTGCCTGGGAATGGTCCCTGTCCCTTTCCCATGTCCTGCTCTTTGCTGGAACAGCCAAGCCTTGCCAGCTCCAGGCAGCTGTGGCTGTGGGTGTGGGTTCAGCCCTTCTCTTGCTGTTCCAGAGACACTGAGTGCCAGTTCCAGAATGTGCCTGGTCCCAGTGGCTCATTCCCAGCAGTGCGGCTCTGCAACAACTACTGGAGTAGAGAGGTACGGGGAAGGGAGCACAGGGATCCTGAGGACACTGGAGGCTGGCCAGGGGGGCTTCATGCCTTGCTCTACATTATGGAGGAACCCACAGGGGTCTGAAATGGAAATTGGGAGCAAAGCATGACAGCAAGCCCAGGGGTGTGAGATCCTCCCTGTCCAGTATCCCCAGATGCCTCCTTCAGCTGTGTCAGGCTCAGCCCTCAAGGTTGAGCTGACATGGAGAAAATGATCCTGGGAAGAAGTTCCTGATTCCCCTACACCCAGGGTCTGCACCCCTGTGGGCACCAGTTCAGGGTTGTGGGGTTACCTCCCATCCTCGGTCATGTGAGAAATCACCTGCTCTTCCCATCTCCTCTCAGAGCCCTGGGCTGCAGAAAGCAGAGGACGTGGACAACCTCCTGCTGGGGATGAGCTCACAGATCGCAGAGCGGGAGGACAATATTGTGGTGGAAGATCTTCAAGGTCTGCACTGCAGCTGCTCATTGGTGGGGGACCCTGGGGCTGTGCAGGGGGGCGAGGTGGGGAGGCAGGTCCCATTGTCACCACCAGCAGCACCCAACCCAACGTGCTTCAGCTTCAGCCTTGTTAATGGAGGTGCAGAGAAGCTACAGGACATGTTAAGCATGTCCATGGGACCATTCCGGCAAGGGCATAGAGATGATCTCTGTGTTCTGCACAGCCCATGGCAGAGGGACGAGGCCAGCCCAGCAGCTATGGCATTTGAGGTGGCTCCTGTGGCTCTGCCTTGCCATCACCATGGCTTCAAATCCATGCACAGATTACTGGTATGGGCCCCTGAAGTATTCCCGCACCGACTACGTGGCCAGCTGGATCCAGCGTGGGCGAGACCTTGGCCTGCCAACCTATAACCAAGCCCGGGAACGATTTGGGTTGAAACCTCTCCAGAACTGGTCAAATCTTGCCCCACACCTGGAACCACAGGTAACAGGGAACTAGTCTGGGCACTGAATGTATGTGGGTCAGAGGATGTTGAGGCATTCCAGGCAGGAACTGGATTCTGCAGCATCATAGGAAGGGGGAGATGAGTGCATGCCCTGCCCTAGCTGACTTTCATGCCTGCAGGCTTGTTGCATTGGGGTAACTGTGCAATTACATGGCATGAATAAATCACCCTGCCCTGATGCTAAGCTCCTGTGCCACTGAGCACTCTGCTGTTCCCGGAGTCAACATGCCCTGGGAGTGATGTGTAGTTGCTCAAGTCCAAACCATGAGCTCCAGGCTGTGTGAGGCTGAGCATCCTCCCAGCCCACAGATGTGTGATGCCTGTAAAATGCACACTCCTTGCCTCTCCTGAGGCTTGCCAAGACTTTCTTATGCCCTGGCAGAATTGTCTGTGCTTACATGTGTGCGGTGGGGGTTTCTCACCAGGTCCTGCAGAAGGTTGCTGCCCTGTATGCCAGTGATGTGGCTGGGCTGGAGCTGCTCCCTGGAGGCATGTTGGAGGCTAATGGGTCCCTTTTCAGCACCATCATCCTGGAGCAGTTTGTGCGTCTTCGTGATGGCGACAGGTTTTGGTTCGAAAACACCAAGAATGGGTAAAGGCCTCTTCCCTATCTGCCAGCTGCCCAGTGCTTTGCAAACCCCAGCAGCACACGGAACCTGGGCTGGAGGAAAAAGCATTCTCCAGCTTCCTCAGTTCCCTCCTGTTGCTGGTCAGTGATATCAGGGACCACCCCTTGTCCCCATGTGCTTTTCCACAGGCTGTTCACAGAGGAGGAAATCAGGGAGATCCGTAACACCACCTATCACAGCATCCTGGCTGCCGTCACCTACGCCAACTCCACAGATATCCAGCCCCATGTGTTCATCTGGAGAACGGGTGAGTGTGGAAGCAAATGGCTTCAGCAAGGCAGTGAAGGAAGCAGAGCCATCCCAGTGACACAGCTGCTGACTCAGTGACACCAGGAACACATTTGGGTTGGAGTCTCTCAAGCCTGACACCTGCTGTGACTCTAAGCCTGCAAAATGCGTGCAAAATGCAAGGGCTGCTCGTGAGCAAGACGTTGATGCAATGATGCAAATGTGAAAGAGGACTGAAGTCCAGGCATGATCCCACGGGGAAAAGCCACGTTACTGTGTTTGGCAATGTGGCTTTTCCTCTTGGAATCTTGTCACACCCCTCCCATTTACTGTAAGGTTGTCATTTGGGTCACATGCCAGCCCTTGTAAAGTGTTTTTGTTATCTTGCTGTGCACTCCATGTAATTGCACCAAGAGAACTCCCTGGATTTGCAGTGTTTGGATGAGCAGAACAAAGCCCAAATTTTCTGTGGCCCAGGGTGCTTCTTGCTCAGCCCATCCCAATGGTAGAGTGATGGTGCTGAGCCCCCAGAGCTCTTGAGTCCAATTCTGTGCTTGGTTTGCTGTGGCAGGCAAAAGTTCAAACCCAAAACCAAAGGCTGTCCCCAGGATCTGGAGTTTAACTCCAGCACCTCAATTTTGCAGTGTTCCCTGGGTGACTCAGCCATGAATCCCATCAGCATCTTAGTGCAGAGGTTCCTGGGGGTGAGGCAAGTGAGATTGCGTACAAGGTTGGTGATACTCACAGCCTGTCCCTCCCTTGCAGGGGATCCGTGCCCCCAGCCCCAGCAGCTGACAGCTCAACACTTGGCCAACTGCACGCCCATGGTGGTGCTGGACTACTTCGCAGGCAGCGGTGCAGGCTTCGGGATCATCATTGTTGTCCTCTGCTGCCTGCCTTTGGGTTTGTTTCTCCACTTCGTTACCCTTCTCCTGTTCCACCTCTCCACTGGAGAAAAGGGCTGAGTGCCCATGGATCAAGCCCCTCCCAGCAGGAGCTGCTGAGTACTGGTTGCTCCTAAGGTCCTTCAGCTGGCAGGGTCCTTGGGCACCAGGAGGGAGCCAAGAGTGGGAGGGAGATTTATGATATCTCACATGTCCTTCTCCTGTGTGTCCCCAGTGACTCTGTTCATTGCCTGGATCGTCGCCGCTCTCCGCAAGAGAGATTTCAAGAAGCTGCAGAAGCAGCAGAGCACCAGCGTGCGCAGGGAGGTGACCGGCGAGGCCACACATGGTGAGATGGCACTGCCAACCCTGTGACAGCAGCTGGTGATGCTGCTAGAGACAGGGCACACAGCGAGACAGGGCTGGCCCTGGGGCTTCTATCCAGATGGGATGGAAGGAGGAACTGTTTCCCTAGGATGGTCAATCAGTGGAACAGGGAGCCCAGAGGGCTTAGTAGCCCATCCTGTCCAAGACCTGACCAGATAAAGCCTTGAGCAGACTGACTTGTGGCTGGTCCTACTTTGGGCAGGAGGTTGGGCATGGAACCCTTCCAATCTCAGTCCCCTCCAACCTGAGTCATCCCATTACCCTCTAATTCCAGCCCTCCCCAGATCACACCTTGTCTGAAGGAAACCCATGTAAAGCAATTGCACCAAGTAGCTCCAGGACAGGGACTGTATCTCCTTGTTCTGGACACTGGAAAAATTCTGCCTCCCTGCTCCATTGTACTGCTCCTGTGACCATGTCCTTGAGCTCTGCTATTGGGAGATCATCACTGTTCCTTTAAGATGTGCCTCGTCATGAAATCACTCCCAAACTGCATCTGGGTGAAGGAGGTGCTGGGATGAGTAGGAGCCTGGGTGCACCTTTCCAGCTGAGTCCTGTGTTCTCTCCCATCAGCCATGGAATGGCACGGGGCCAAGAAAGACAGCTCTCCCGTCTACATCCAGCTCCAAGCTGACAAAGTGCTCAAAGTGTTGGATGGGAGAGGGTCTGTGCTCCGGAGCATCAACCTGAAAGCGCACCAAAGGGTGGAGGTGATCCTCTCCAACAACAAAGGGAGCAAAGCTCTGCTCCTGAAGAGCCCCAAGGAGTATGACCTGGTGAGTATGGTGGTGCCTGGGGTATGACACCTTCCCCTGGACCCTCCACAGTCCTCTGCACCACTCGGTCAGGGGCACCGGGAGCAGCATGTAGGTGCTTGAAGGGTGGTGGTGGCCTGCTGAGACCCACCAGGTCCAGCTCAAACCATGGGGTCTGATGATCACAGCCTGCTGGTGGGGTCCTCTGCAGGTGCTGCTCTTCTGCGAGGAGGCCGAGAGGAGCAGCTTTGTCAGGAAGCTACAAAACTACTTGAAGGAGAGTGGCCTTGACCTGCATCTGTCTGAGATGAAGGAGCAGAGTCTGATGAAATGGGCAGTCACCCAGGAGCAGAGAAAACAAATTCTGGAGACTTTCTTCAGGCACCTGTTCTCTCAGGTGTGTAGAAACATGGTGCATGGGAGAAGGTATTTCTGTATTGATTAAGCAATGAATGCTGGGCTGTTCTTCTCCATAAAAGCTGGTAAGTTGGGAACAAGGAAGCTGCCAATACTTCCAGGACCAAGGGACATTTTCCTTTGCAGAAGACAAAGGGAGATCTGCTGAGTGATATAAGCATCTAAAGATGCAAAGAGGCTTTTGGATGATGTAACAGGTCTTCAGAGTGGTCAGTGATGTGGAGTGTGAAAGTCATGCAGTGTAGGAGAGATACAGGATTTTCCCATGGTATCTGTCATGAGTTTGGTGCCAGGGGAGCCACCAGTCTTTGTGCAATAGGTCAGGAAGGAAACACCAGCCAGTACTCACAGCATTTCTTTTGCGGACACAACCTGCAGGTGCTGGAAATCGACAGGTCTGATGCTGGAGAGCTCAACTTTGAATCTTCACAGAAGGCAAGGGAGTCCCTGACGTGTGAGCTGAGCAGGGCTGAGTTTGCCGAGGCCCTGGGTCTCAAGGCCCACTCCATGTTTGTGGAGTCCATGTTCTCCCTGGCCGACAAAGATGGCAATGGCTACATCTCCTTCCGGGAATTCCTGGACATCTTGGTGATCTTCATGAAAGGTGGGAGCTGTGTCTGGTGACTCCATCTGCTGCCCTTGGTCCTGTATCTAGGCTCTGGCAGAGTGAAGGACAAGATCTATCCGACAGGTCATCCTGTAGACACTGCTACAGATTAAAATTCTCTTCACTTAGGACAGATTCAACTTGAGTTATGGGGCAGCGACAATGTAGTTGTGTTTTCTGGAAGCCTGTTCATGAAGGGAGCTGTTTTCCACCTCCACAGACACATCTGCCCTGTGTCCTGAAGGGAGCATGCATCCTGCCCTTGAGAGATCATAGTTGCTGTGTCTGATATCTTGTTTCTTTCTAAATGACCAATGGAAAGGTGGATTCATAGATGGAGGGGTTAAAATGCCATATTCAATCAAAACACCTCCCAGAAAATCATTGCTGTGCAAAAGCACATTTTTACTTTGCAAAATAATGCCCAAGAGAGAATGTGTATCTACCCAGCCTTGCACTTGAGAAAGTCAGCTGGAAGGGTGAGGCTTCACTGCTGCAGGTCCACATGCTCAAAGACAATATTTGAAAGCATCTTTGTTGATGAAAATCAGATCTTGTTCTTACTTCACCTCTCCCCACCAGGGTCCCCAGAGGAGAAGTCGAAGCTGATGTTCAGGATGTATGACATTGATGAGAATGGGTTCCTTTCCAAGAAAGAGTTTCTGAGGATGGTCAGGTACTTGTCCTCTTATCTCCAGATATTTCCACAGTGTCTATAGACACACATGTCTTCAAAAGCAGCTGCCAGTTTCTGTACTTCAGTCCTCAATAAATCCATGGGTTCAACAGACACAACCAAGAGGCCTTTTCTCCTATGGAATGCCCTGTGTTATTTGAACTGATTAACTGATGTTCCCATCTCCCCTCCTTGTTCCAGCTCCTTCATCGAGATCTCCAACAACTGCTTGTCAAGAGAACAGGCAGAACAGGTGACCGAGTCCATGTTTTGGGCCTCAGGGTTTCAGGACAGGGATGAACTGACATGGGAGAATTTCCACTACATGCTGCGGGACCACGACAACGAGCTTCGTCTCACCCAGCTCTGTGTCAAAGGTCAGTGGGCACGAGCACTGGGTCACCCCAGGCCCTGCAGGGTGGGAGGAAATGGGCAGCACCCAATATGGAACCCCCAAATCCTGCCCCGTCAATCCCTCCAATTCAACTGCAGGAATGGGGCATCAGCTGTTGCTTTACGTGTGACACGTTTGGGCCAGTTCAGAGCTTCTTCTTGCTCATGGGAGAATCCTAAACATTGCCTTGCACACTCTCAATGACTGTTTGTCCTTTTGGCTTCTCAAAGGTGTCCCTGAAGTGTTCAAGCAAAACCCGCACAACTGTGTCTCCTTCATAAAAAGGAAAGAGCCAAAAGAGTAAGCTCCCCTCCTTGGTCTTGTTTCTGCTAGTCACTCTCTTTCTGCCCCAGGCACATCCATCCTTCACCTCAGCCTTTCCAACAAATGCTCCCACCAGGTGTTGGCAATTCCAGTGCTGGGGAAGGGGGATGATGCTGGTGGGAGGTGCAGCCAGAGCGGAGGAACTGCCCCCTGCAGAGCCCCTGCTGCAGCCCCTACATGGGGATAGCAACCCTGTCTTGCTTTTGAGAGGGAAGGGTTATGCTGGAGCAAATCCAGCCCATGTGTGATTAAAGTTAGTGCGAATAGGTTTGTGGGAAAGAGCTGGACACCTTCCCAGCTGAGCCTGAGGTGGGAAGCAGAGAAAAGGGGAAAATTTTGTGGAAGTCTTCCTGCAAATAGAACTTTGGGCTAGGCATAGCTCTATTTCCCACAGAACCATCTCAGAGGAGGAGAAAGACCCAAATCTGGACACTGTGGGTCACTACATGGAGCGAGAAGGGCAAGAGCTGAGGAAGAGACCAGGCAGAAAGTGAGTGTGGCGTCTCCTCGATGGTTGTGCTTCTGGGGTTCAGGTTCAGCCGGCTCGCTGTTTCTCACGTGCCTGTGTCAGACTGGGCAGCCCTCCAGTCAAATGGCACTGCTGCAAGGAGGTCTCCACTGGCCAAGGAGCTACGGGAACAGCCCTGTCTTGGCAGGGCTGGTGCTGTAGCTGGGTGGTGTGCCTCTGCAAAACACCAAATGAAGTGGCCAACTACAGAGCCTGGGATAGTGGTTTTTACAGAGGGATCTTTCTTGATGGTTCCTGCCTGTGCTTCTCTGCCCCTTGGGATGCTGTTGGTTCACCTGGGCTGTCTGCAAGAGCTGCAAGACAGACTCTGGTCCTCACTGCTGTGGCAGCAGGAAGTATTTCTGCAAGGACTCAGTTCAGTGACTGTTACTGATGGCCAGAATATCTTGGTTTGCAATAATTGCTCTGATTGAGGAAATCTGTCTTTTGTGGGATCATTTCAGACAGTTGAGTATTACTGTGGAAATTATCTCTTACAGTTCTTATCTATAATTTTATTTATGAGTCACTGTTTGCACACTTGTTATCAGGTTATGAAAGCATTGCAGAGCTGGCTGAGCTGAGATCGCCCTCTGCCTTGTGCTCTGCAGGTCACCCCGTCTCTGATGTGCAGAGATGGCCACAGCACTGTGGGAGGCAGCCCCAAATCTGGGCAGCGTGGCCCTGAGCTGGGGAAACCTCGCAGTGACACCAGCCCTCCTGTATTTGCCAGGGGGAACCAGTACCAGCTGCCCTTGTACACTGAGGCACAACGGAAGAAGTACGAGCGGAACCCGGTTCAGCAGAAGATCCAGGAGTTCAAGCGCTTTGTTGAGAATTACCGGCGCCACATCGTGTGCGTCGCCCTCTTCTCTGCCATCACCACCGGCGTGTTCGCGGAGAGAGCCTACTGTGAGTGCCCCCCGGCCCCACTGCCCCCCACGTGGAGGGAGGGCTGGGTGGGCTCAGTGCCTCAAAGCTTCTGTTTCCACGGGGACGTGGTGGGGTCTTGCCTGGCACAGCTTTTGGCAACAGTGTCACTCCTCCCCTGGAATAACGAAAACATCACTGAGGTTGGAAGGGGCCTCTTGAAGGGTCTGATCCACTGCCCTGCTCAGAGCAAGGCTGTTTCCAAAGCTGAATCAGGCTGCTGAAGGCCTTGTCTAGAGAAGGTGTGAAGAGCTCCCAAGTTTGGCGATCCCACCACCTCGCTGGACCTGTGCTAGCTTTTGACCATCCACCTTGTGAAGGGATTTTATTTTACACCAAATCTGAATTTCCTCCAGTGAAGCTTGTGATGTTGCCTCACATCCTTCCACTGTGCATCTCTCACATTGACTTTGGCTCTCCCACCACTTTACACCTATGAAGTGGTTGCAGATAGCCACAAGGTCCTCCCTGACCCATCTTCTCCAGCCTGAACAAGCCCGTTTCCTTCAGTCTTTCCCTTATATGATGTCCTCCAGACCCTAACTATCCTGCTGGCCTCTGCTGGACTTGTTCCAGTTTGTGGAGACCTCTTACATTGGATACCCCAACTGAGGCCACAGTCTCAAGATGCAGTTCCCCAGTGCCCACCAAAGGAGGACAAACACCTCCCTGGACCCCAAGGATACCCTTTCACCTGGCAGTTCTGGGGGGCCATGCACCTTTTCCCACACAAACCCACTCCTGGTGACCTGTTTTTGGTGGAGCCACACAGGTGACCATCCCCTTTTTGCAGCAAGGGTCATGGCCCTCAGCACGGGGCATGCTGACACCCCCTCGGCTCTCTCTCCCCAGATTATGCCTTTGCATCCCCCAGCACTGGAATTGCACAGACCACTTTCGTGGGGATCATCATCTCCCGGGGAGCAGCTGCCTCCATCTCCTTCATGTACTCCTACATCCTGCTTACCATGTGCCGCAACCTCATCACCGTCCTGCGGGAGACCTTCCTCAACCACTACATCCCCTTCGATGCTGCTGTCGATTTCCACCGCTGGATTGCCATGGCAGCCCTGATTTTCTCAGGTGGGTGGGCAGCTAAAGCAAGAGGAACTGCACATCACACCATGGAAGGACCAGGCAGAAGCCTGAAGACCCTGTGGAGACATAGATGTCTTGCACTCAAGAAGAGGAGGAATCTCCAGGTCCCTGAGGACATCATCAGTGTGTGATACATCTCCATGCATATCAAGTGATGCTTCTTTCTCATTGTTTTTGTCTCTCACAGTGCTCCACACTGCAGGTCACGTAGTGAACGTCTACATCTTCTCAGTCACACCCCTCAGTGTGCTGTCCTGTCTCTTCTCCAGTGTCTTCTCAAATGATGGGTAGGTGGGATTTAGCACAGAGTCCGAACAGAATGCCCTGGGCACGGACAAGAATGGAAATGGAAGCCAGGAGTTCATTCTGGTCACTCCATGGTGCAATCTCTTGTCTCTGTCCAGGTCACAGCTCCCACAGAAGTATTACTGGTGGTTCTTCCAGACAATTCCAGGTGAGAACACCAAGCAGACAGACAGACAGACAGACATACACACCTGTGCCCAGGATGGGCAGCACCCTGCCCAGCCCAGGGAGAGCCCCTGTGGGGCTGCCCTGATCCCCACTCCAGAACCTTCTAACGCTTCCTCTCTCAGGCATGACAGGAGTGTTGCTGCTCGTGGTTCTCGCTGTGATGTATGTGTTTGCCACCCATTACTTCCGACGCGTCAGCTTCCAGGGGTTCTGGATCACCCACCACCTCTATGTGCTGCTCTACATCCTGGTAAAGGGTTTGGGCTGGGGGGGGGTGGTGGTGCCCATGCACTGCATGCCTGTGGGTCAAATCAGTGCAGCTGATGAGGTGGAATAGCTGGGGTGGTTCCAAGGCAGCTGGTGGCCCCAGTCCTGACTCCCTGCTGCTGTTGTTGAGCTGCCACCAAATCAGCCCTGTGGCGATGGCCTGGCCTGATGGGTTCTGCTCCCTGCCCAGGTCATCATGCATGGCAGCTACGCGTTGATCCAGCAGCCCCGCTTCTACATCTACTTCATCATCCCAGCTCTCATCTACAGTGCAGACAAGCTGCTCAGCCTGAGCAGGAAGAAGGTGGAGATCAGTGTGGTGAAAGCCGAGCTCCTGCCCTCAGGTACCACAACATCCCTGGCCACACGGCACCGGCCTGGCCCAGGCTCTTCACAGGATCATCAGGGGCTGCAGCAATACAGGAACCTCCACCCCTCAACATCTCCACCTTAACAGACCCTCCATCCTTGTCTCCCCACAGGTGTCACCCACCTCCAGTTCCAGCGGCCGCAGGACTTTGACTACAAGTCCGGGCAGTGGGTGCGCATTGCCTGCGTGGACCTCGGCACCACCGAGTACCACCCCTTCACCCTGACCTCAGCGCCACACGACGACACGCTGAGCCTGCACATCCGCGCCGTGGGGCCCTGGACCATCCGCCTGCGGGAGCTCTACTCCCCGGAGAACCTGGCCCTCCTGGGCAAGCTGCCCAAGGTGAGCCCCGCACGGGATGCCACCCACAGGGACGTCTGAGCCCGAGAGCATCTTGGCAATGGGTTGTGCCAAGCTGAGATGCTTCTCCAGCTCCAGCAAAGACCTGGGCAAGCAGAGACAGGAGGTGCTCTGCTAACGATTGACTCCCTTCCAGCTCTACCTGGACGGGCCCTTTGGGGAAGGCCACCAGGAGTGGAACAAATTTGAGGTGTCAGTGCTGGTGGGAGGAGGCATCGGGGTGACACCCTTCGCATCCATCCTCAAGGACCTGGTCTTCAAGTCGTCCATAAACTCCAAGCTGCTGTGTAAGAAGGTAAGAGGAAGCATCTGAAAGACAAACCCTCCCAAGATGCCTCCTGCTGCTGCTGGCATCTTTGGGGGTAAAATCCTCCATGGAGCCCATGGAATTGCATAAGGGTGCTGGCCACACTCTGACCCTCATCCCCATGTGGCACAGATTTACTTCATCTGGGTGACGCGCACGCAGCGGCAGTTTGAGTGGCTGACAGACATCATCCGGGAGGTGGAGGAGTCAGACAGGAACAACTTGGTCTCTGTGCACATCTACATCACACAGCTGGCCGAGAAGTTCGATCTGCGCACCACCCTGCTGGTGAGCCTGGCCCCTCCACTGGGGAGGCTGCGATGGGGTGCTGGGGGGTGCTGGGCCATGCCGGGCCATGCTGGGCCGTCTGACCTGCAGCGATCTCTCTTCCAGTACATCTGCGAACGTCACTTCCAGAAGGTGCTGAACAAGAGCCTGTTCACAGGGCTGCGCTCCATCACCCACTTTGGTCGCCCTCCCTTTGTACCCTTCTTCAACTCGCTGCAGGAAGTGCACCCTGAGGTCAGTGTCTGGTTGGGGACAGGGCACAGGAGGAGGTGCACCCACTGGCCAGTGGAAGACTGGTCCCTGCTTGTCCCCAGGGTCCTGGAGACCTTGGTGGCATCTACACCAGTGACAGGGCAGGAGGGACACAAATTCTGCTTTCCCTCCAGAGCCAGGCTGAGCTCCAAGAATCAGCAGTGCCCCATGCTATCCAAACACCTGCTATTGCAGGGCCCCAACTGCAACCACTGCCCAGGGCTGAGGACCCCCATCCTTCTTCCATGGCCCTCACAGGCCCCATAGCCCTCACAGATGTAACAACCCTCACAGAATCCACAAAAACCTCTGGAGGTTGGGACAGACTGCCTGGCCAGTGTCCGTACAGAAAACTGTTGGAGGGCAAGGGGCCAAGGGGGGCTGGACTGCAGGGAGAGCTGGTGCTAGTGGGTCTGACCCCTTTGGCTTCCCCCTTCCCAGGTGCAGAAGATCGGAGTGTTCAGTTGTGGCCCACCCGGGATGACAAAGAGTGTGGAACAGGCTTGTCGGCAGATGAACAAGAGGGATCAGACCTACTTTGCACATCACTATGAGAATTTCTGACCGTACCCCATGCTGTTTTGCCCTGGGCTGCAGTCTGGTCCACCCCAGCACCTGGGCAGCAATGCTGTGTGTGGCCATGGTCCTGGGCTCCCACTCACCATCATCCCAGGAGAAAGCTACCCATGGCTGGGAGCAGAGATGCTGACATCCACAGAGCTGAGACCAGTGTGGCAGTAAAGTATTGCCATCCCGTCATGGCCCCACACAGCCCCAGCGTGAGCCCCTGAGCCCAGGGCATCCTGTTACCATACACACACTGCCACAGACCCATGCCCAGGATTTGGCTGGTGTGTCTCAGTTAAGAAAACGCAGTGCTTGAGTTAAGCCCAGTTCTGTCACACTTTCCCCACAACACAGAGCTCGTGCTCTGCTGTGGGACTCAGGGAATGTCTCTGACCAGCTTTGGGGAACAGCTTGGTGCCTGCACAACCTGAATTCACAGCACTTTGCCCCAAGACCCATGTGGTGCACACATGGGGTGAGGAGCCAGAGAGCTTCCCACCATCCCTCTTCTTGAAACAGGCTCAGCTTTCCTAACGTACTCACGGGTGCCTGCTTGTTGACTCTCTGAGCCTTCCCTGGGTTTGCAAAGGGCCTTAGTTGTGTTTGCATTGGCTTCTTTCGGCAGCCTCACCATCCTTTGAGCAGGGACTGTTTAAGTAATGACTGGCTTTGCATCACTGCTGCTCTTGCAGGTTGTGGTTGAGGTTAAATAAAGTTGATTGAAGTTTTAAAACACTTTCTTGTCTCCTGTAGTTGAGTCTTGGTCACCTGGAGACTTGCAATACTCGTGGCATACTGCTGGTCTTGCTCCTGGCACAGAGCATTTACTCCAGCCCACTGGGAAATGGGTTAAACTGGAGTGAGTGTCCCCTGCACTAGTGATGTACATGTGGTCAAGAGTGGGGAATTACAGGCACAGCACCCCAGAGTGTGTCCCACCAGACCCATCATCCCCAGCAATACCCCCTCAGTGGCCATGGCCCCAGCATGGGAGCAGATTAGCCAAGGAGCCCAAACAGGCTGAGCCATGGGAATAGCTCCAGCCCTTGGAATGTTAAACACCCGTCCGAGGGCACAGGGAGCAAGTTTCCATTTCCCGGTAATAACAGGGTGTTGTGATAACCAATGGGCCCCCACCCTGGCATATGGGGCTCCCTCCAGCATGGGAATGAGGATGGCCAGTGGTCCTCCAACCGTGCCAATGGGGCTCCCCCCAGAACAGGAATGTGTTGAGCACATACTTTGGCCACTTCTCCTTCTGGCTACAGAAAGTTTTCCTGGGTTATCTCTCATCCCTGTACAACTCAGCAAGGACTAAGGGGCTTCCAACTCCAAGAGTATTAACTTGGCCACCCCTGGAATAAACACAACTTTGATTTGCAAGTTGCACAGTCCTGCCAACACCAAGCTCAACCTGCAGCTTGGTGAGGCCCGAGCACAGTACTCAGGGCCCAAAGTCAGAAACCCCTCCAACCCTCCACCCCACAGTTTAAGGGACACACCAGGTAGGTCTCAGGTAGGCAGCATTTATTGAGGAAAGTTCAGTACCAACCCAAGGAAGGAACTGATCTCTCAGTACTAAAATTAACATGACTGTAATCAAAGACTAGATTTTATCTGCGATCAGCTACCTCATTAATACCTCGTTTGTGGCTCACAAACTCAGCAGGAAAGCCTGGTATTCCCCCAAAATTATGATTTGTTCTTAGTGGTAAAACCTTTGAGTGATGCTGTCCCCTTATGTTTCCCCTACACTCCCCTTCATGTAAAAGCACCTGTGACCCCCAGCAGAGCTCCTCCATGGGAGCCACATAAGGACAGGGCCCTCAGTAGTCCCAGTTTCCCAGCCTGCAGTGGTCCCATGAGGAGCTGCTGGGTGTTGACACAGCACGTATGGTCCCAGATGGCCTCCAGACCAGCTTCACAAAAACCCTGGGCACTGGGCTTTGGGATATTTGCAAAGAGCACGGAGAGAATGACGTGAATGTGCTGGTGCTTCCTATGGAGGGGGGATGGCCAGGCTTTGTTCCACAGGCTGTACAATCCCTGAGCATCACTGAGGGAAGGTGCAACAGGAAGGGGGAATATTCATGGAGGGCTACGTCACATCCAGGGATTGCCATGCAGGAAAAGCTGCAGCCAGGGCAGTGTGGGGTGGGAAGATGGAGTGCCAGCACCTCCCCCAGCACAGAGGCACCCAGCCAGACTCTGCTGGGGGGGCTGCTGGAGAAGAGCCAACTGTGCCAACCCTCATCTCTAACCCAACATTTTGATTCAAACTAAACTATTGGTTGTCCATTTGTAGCTACCTGTTAGTGCTCTAATGGTGTATCCCAGTGCCACTCACCCTCATCACTCTTTGATTTTCTAGCTACAAGCAGCGCCTGCACAAGGAGACCACATACATGCAGCAGTCCCACATCAGCCTCCTGCAGCCTCATCCTGCACTTCCCAGGCAGGTATTAGGTATTATTCCCAGGGGCAATGGGGTGAGGGCTGGGCACCACAACAGCTCAGGGGCTCTGGTCGGTGGGGTCACACTTCAGCATGACTTTGACCCCCTCGCCCCTCTTGGTGGTCTCAAACGCCTCCAGAGCCTTCTCCAGGGGGAAGCGGTGCGTAACCAAGGGCTTGACGTTGATCCGATTGGATGCGAGCAGAGCAATGGCCACGGGCCACCTGCAAGGGAAACAGCAGGGGATGAGAGCAGTGGGCTTTGGAGCCTGAGGAAAGAGCAGGGAGCAGCCTGATTAATTAGTTATTTCCTTAGTCCAGGAAACCAAGGGGAGTTTTGCCCGCAAAGAACCTTTTGGAGAGGGAACCTCAAGCATCTGGCGTGGGAGATGGGATAAGCAAACTGTGCTGGGCTGTTGAGCACCGTGAAGGCAGGCACTGCTTCACAAAAGGTTGGCTAAGTGAAGTTATAGGAAGCAAGTGAAAACCACTGCTTTGGAAGTACCAAACGAAAAACCAAACTGCCGTGCTCCACCCTCCTCTTGCCTGGCCTCCTCACGTGCACACTGACCACTGTGGAGCTCAAACTCATGGACTCAGTGCAGGAGAGGAAAAGAAAAGCCTCAGCCAGCTTCCACCCTCTTCTCTGGCACAGACTCTTGAGTGAATTGCATTGCTGTTCCATTTAGAAATCACTGAGGTTGGAAAGACCTCCAAGATCAAGTCCAACCATGACCCTCGAGTCCAATCAGGAACGGAACAAGTCAGAGCAAGGGATACAAAGTGATGCAGTAGCTAATCTAATTCCCAACCTGCCTACTTAAAGACACTTCTCATTTTAAGAAGGAGCTTGACAACATCCCATAAATCCTTCCTGAAGAGCTACAGATCAAGCAAAGAGTCTTGCTCCATTGGCAGGAAACTACAGCTCTGAAGAATTCTAAGGACAGACTTGGAAATACATGATCCCACCCTGCGTGTGACTCACGTGTTGCAGTAGCGGAATATCCCGCGGATATCCACCTCTCGCACGGCAGCGTTCACGATGGGCACCGTCACCATCTCAGGCCCCAGCCCCACCAGCACCAAGGTCCCACCAGAACGAGTGGCCTGGGGAGCAAACACACAAGCATGTTACATTCTGCAGAACACAGTTGCTGGAGCCTGTGCAGGGTCTGTCAAAAACAAAGCCAAGTTTGTGGCTGCGATGAACTGCCTGGGACACGATGGAGAAGCCCAGGCAGAGGCAGGATGCTGTGAGGAGCCTGTAACAGTGAAACACACAGTAACCAAGGCTAAAAATGCAATCTTTTGAAAATCTCCGAAGGATTCTGGTATCAAAAACTCATTCTGAAAAACGGCTGGCATTTAGGACTACAAAGAGTACTTCGGGATTTCAATGGGGAAGATTTAAAACGAAGCCTGGTGCTTCACTTTTTGCTGCTTGTCCCATTCCCCTCCTGCCCTTTCCCTGTGAAGCTCCACACTACCTTCTCCCCGTTCTCCCATTAGGATGTTCATGACAGCATAACATCCCTCCCTTACCTGCTTCCTTCACCTTCTGGAATTAATTTTCTTGATTATTCTCCTTATTTTTATATAACTTCATCTTAACAGAAGGTGATGCCCAGCTCCCTGACACTGCTGCAGAGCCACGTAGGATTTCAGGGTCTTACTGGGGTCTCTTTGGGAAGTGGTTTAGCTCCTGAGCATCAAATCAATTATCAGTTATCCCCATGCCAATCTTAACTCTTTAATTGTCTCCCTTCACTTGCTGTCTAACGAGCACCTTCTCTCCCCAAACCAAGCCCAGTGAAATGAAGCACCGTGAGAGTGAAATAACTCATTCACTGCAGGATTCCTGACAAAACCAGACCAACACCATGGGGTTGCCTTGGGGACAAGTGTTACTCACGTAAATGCCAGCCTGGATGCAGGCTTGCACCCCTGTGCACTCCACAGTGATGTCAGGCATGCAGCCAAGCACACTTTCCACTTTGGAGGCCACCTCCTGAGGGGTCTCGTTCTTCACCTGAATGGTGAAATCTGCTCCCACCTCCTTGGCCTTTTGCAGACGAGAGGCAGATAAATCTGGGGAAAAGCAAAACGAGTCAAGAGCCGGAGCATTGTGTGAAACAGTGGGGAGGAGGAACCTGAGCCTGGAAACTGCTTCCTACATGTGTGCACAGGGCAGAACAACCAGGAGAGGGAGGGGTCTGTACTCACTCCTTCTGGACAGGCAGAGAATGACAAAAGAATCACAGAATGGGCTGGGTTGGAAGGGACCTTAAAATTCATCCAGTTCCACCTCGTTATCAGGGACAGGGATGCCTTCCACTAGACCGGGTTGCTCGTCCAACCTGGCCTTCAACACTTCCAGGGATGAGGCAGCCACAGCTTCTCTGGCCAGTCTGGGCCAGGGCCTCAACCGCCTCACAGGGAAGAATTCCTTCCCAATGTCCCATCTAACCCTGCCCTCTGGCAGTGGAAAGTCATTCCGCCTTGTCCTGTCCTTCCAGGCTCTCGTCCAAAGTGCCTCTCCAGCTCTTTTGGAGCCCCTTAGGCACTGGAAGGGACTCTAAGGTCTCTCTGGAGCTTTCTCCTCTCCATGTGAACACCCCCAGCTCTCCCAGTCTGGCTTCAGAACAGAGGGGCTCCAGCCCTCCCACTTGACCATCTTCACACCCCTCCTTTGGACTTGCTGTAACAGGTCCACATCTTTCTCATTCTGGGTGGCCCCATATGTTGAGGATGATGCAGGATAAGCAGTGAGGATAACTTTAAGACATGGCAGATGCCAAAGGCTCCCCATCTGCAGGAGATGGCGTGCTTCAAAGAGGCTGAAGCACAAACCCACAGGTGAACCCCACGCTGTGCAGAGCAATGACGGAGTGAAGGAACAGCTGCCACCACCAGACTGGAGCAGTGACTTCTAAAATGATCAGTTTGTAGATGTCCCAGTTTCTCTTTGGTACTGCAGGAATATCCAGAGTGTACCAAGACAAACCAGAAGGCCAAGTTTAACTCCCAAGGGCAAGGGCAGTAATGCCACAAGAAGGAACCAGAGCAGGAACAACCATGGCCAAGCTGTCATGGTTGTCATGGGTGTCACTGTTGCTGTCCCAACACTGCAGAACAGAGGAACCTCAGTGCAGATAAAGGCAAAAGGCAGCAGAAGGCCAGGACAGACAGGGCACCTACTCCAGAGCAGGCTGTGTCCTACCTAAAGCTACCTCTGCACTGCCCAGTGTCTCTCCGGTGAAGCAGCAGGACCTTCATCCACTAGGGAAAATGGACTGTAAGACACCCTGTTCCACACACACCCACTGAGTTAGCCTAGGGAAGAGCCCACAAGGGAGCAAAAACCACCATCTTGCATTTTCCACTCCTGGCTCTCCATATTATTTATTCTCACCCTCAAGGACACCTCTCAAAGGGCACGAGCCAGGGGCAAGGTTGCTCTGAGCTTGGCCATGGGCACACTCCTCTCCAAAACACACGGCAAGGAGCAAACCTCCCCTCTCACCAGGGCACAGTCTTCAGAGAAGTCAGAGATGGGGTGGGGTGAAAACATCAAGGCAAAAGAGATGGAGGATGAGGCTGGTGCTCTGACATGAGCCACTCTGACTCAACGGCAGCGCTGGGAGGGAGCTGGGCCAGAGGCTCTACCTGTCCATCACACGGGGAACAGGATGGGACTCACTGACAGGGCAGGTGATGGGCAAGCCCCCACGGGCAGTGGGAGGGCTCGGGATGCCAGGTGTGGGCACACCCACCGAGATAAGCACCCAGGAGAGCTGTGGAGGGAGTTTCAAGAAGGGATAACAAAGGGTAATGAAATGCTGACGGAAGAGGAAAAGCCAAGGCTGAAAAGTAAGGGCAGCATCACCCTGGAAGGCTCAGTGTGGGCTCTCATTCCTGTGGCCGCAGGAGGATTAGTCAGGTCTGTCCCTCCCAAGCTCTGGGCACTGGGCTCCAGGCCATGTGTATGGTCATGCTTGACTCCAGCTGAGCTGCACACAGAGACCTCCCATGCCCCAAGAGCATGGGCAGGGGCTTTTGGAGGCACCTGCAGTGCTAAGATACACTTCTGCCCAGAATGGTTGGGATCTCCCAAATCTGTATGCCAAGGAGACCACAGGGACTCAACAACGTTCCCAGCCTTGGAACCATCTCCCCATGAAGTTTGGTCTCACAACACCAGCTTGCAGCAGACACCACTGAATCCAGCCATTTTTAGTATCTGCCCCATCACTAATATATTTTCAACTGTCCCTGGCAGAAATAATTCAGAGGCTTTGTCGTGGAGTGACAGGAAAGCAGGTGCATTTCAAAGTGGCCACAAAAATCTCTCTCGGGCAGCTGAGAAAGCCGCCCCACACCTTTGCTGTAGTTGGCCTCCAGTTTGCTGACCTGCTCAGGAAGGAAGCCCTGGCTCAGAGTGGCACATGGGACACAGCAGCAAATCCTGTCAGCCCTGCTCAGAACAGCAGTAACATCTCTGGCCCAAGTGAATCACCACGAAGCACTCCCTGAAGCAGACAGATCTGCGGGTTACTGGGTTGCTCAGAGCTCCAGACACTTGTGAGCCTTGGGAAGGACTAAGTCGTTTGGATTTCTAACCTTACTGTGTCTGAACCCCACACAGCTCTTGGGAAACTGGTCTGTTATACAATTAAAGGGTTGCATCTTGTCTCTAGTCAGAAATCTCTTTTCACTTCCTGGACACTGGAGCCAATTAAAGTTTAGGCTGACAGAATAAGAATAGCCCTGTATCTTTATTTGTAAAGAAGTTATCAAATTACCCTTAAGCTTCCTCATTATGGTTTATGAGATAGCTTAACAGGAAAATATTCTTGAAGCTCTCACACCTTCAGTGCTGACCTTCTTTCTCAAAGGAGTTGAACTCTGGACAGTTATTCATCTTCCTTGACTTTGACTTTCAGGGTTTATGAAAGCACCGACATCCAGAACTTTGGATTTAGATAGCACAAGGGGAATAATCTCCCTTAAACAGAAGTTACTGAGTGCACCTTTAGTGACAGAGCGAGCCCAACTCTGCCATACTAACATCTAAACTGTCCCTCCACTTGCTGGAGAAAAAAGGATGAAATTTTTTGTGTCTCTAAGGAAAAAAGCAGTTTTTCAGAGCAACAGCAAGGCAGAAGGACAGGAGAAGGTTGTCCATAAATATCAATCACACCCACTCAGCAGTGGAGTGGAGAAAGACAACAATTTTTCAGAAGAGTAGCTGAGGACCCATGAAACAAATTGATCTGCTCACCCAACTGGAGTCCATTAAATACATCAAATGCTTCAGGTGAGCCAGACAGAAGCTGTAGGAGGTGAGTTCTCCCCAGGCCAGGAAAAAGCTTTTCTAAATATTTCTATATTTGTGAGTGGCTTGTAAAAACAAATGCAAACATTTAAAGCTGTAAGTGCTGCAGAGACAAAGTTCTTTACAGACAAACACATCAAAAAAATTCCAGGCAATGACTTCAAAAATCCAGGTAGCAAAGTACAAAGAGAGCCTTTGTGGACAGACAGGCATCTCACAGGTGTTGGCTCCTAAAGTTGACGCAAAAAGCATTTCCCAGTAAAATCTCTGGGGGGAACGAGCCAAACCAAACCCATTCCTCAGCTCATGTCACACAAAAATAATTGACTTGGGACAGCACCTCCACGGGTGTCTCTGAGCATCTCAACCAAACCCTTCTCCATGTGGGAGGTGCCTACCAAGGCACGTTCAATACCTAGGCCAGCACACAGAGGCAAGAAGGGGTAATTCCATGTGTCCAAGCTCGCTGACCCTACAAAGTAGGAATCAAGAACTTCCCATGGCCAGTTGGAGTTTTGTGGCACGTGATACCCAGAGCAGCTCACCCAGGGTCCCTAGCAGCAGCCTATGGGCAGAGGCAGAGTTACAGGGAAGATACACCCAGGCAGGAGCGGGATGAGGTGACAGGCTGAGCCAGCTGCCTCAGCCCCACCAACCCCTGCCAGCTCACCAAGCCCTTCCCCACCCAGAACAGGGTCACCCCCAGACCCTGCACCAACCCAGCTGGGCAGAAAAGTTCCTCACATGTGATTCAGGGGTAGAGCTGTTTTTCCTGCTACAGCAAACACCATCTGCAAATGACAACACTTCACAAAATCTGAGGCGTGGACTGATCCCATCCACCAAGCACACACGTCTGCAGGGTGAGGCCAGCAGAGCTAAAAATGCCCTGGACTTGGCAGCAAAACGATTAAGGGAGGAGTAGGCAATAATCTGCCTTGGGTTTTGACCTGAGCTGCTACTGGAGAATGTTTCCACAAAGGCAAGAGGGTGGGACCTGAATTGCATCTCTCAACCCAAAGGTTGAAACATAGTAATTGAGAGGTCAAAAATATGCCTGGCCGAAAACATGGAAGGTGAGTAACAGCCTTCTGAAAGGTCTAGGCTGGGCTTTGACTAAAAAACACTGCAACAGCCTATGCTCGTTGTCCAGTGGCACCTGTAAGTGCTCCTCCTGGCCATCACCACTCAGAAGGATGAGTCTCAGTGAGAGCTGGAGACACCACTTCCAGGCCCTGCTCAACCCCAGGTGCAGATTTCAACCAGTGAACATCCTGAGCCAGCTCTCCTTTCTTCTGGGCAGTCTACAGTGAGAGAGTCTGAACAGTGGAGGAGAGGTGGAGGGAGTTGGGATGGCTCAGCATGGCATAAAAAATGGGTGGCTGGAACTGCTTTGCAATAACCTGAAGGGCAGCTACAAAGGTGATGAAGACTCATTTCAGCTCTTGCAGACAAGGGGAAATCCCCCCAAATAACAGTTTGTTAGTGGACCTCAGAAAAAGCTTCCTCATTAAGAGGTGGTGCAAATCTAGAGTAGGTACCTAGAAAGGAGGGATCACCTTCCTCAGAGGTTTTCCAGATGCCACTAGACAAAGATATTGCTGCATGCAGCAGCTGGACCAGAAACCCCCAGGAGACAGCTGTGCAAGGAAGGCCCATTTCTGAAATGCAGGGAACCTGAAAAGGCCCTTTCAGTCACTGTGGGTAACCAGTGGAAAATGAAACTCCCAGCAGGGGCAGAAAGAAGGACTGAGAAAGACAAGTGAGAAGCACAGTGTGGCTGCACACAGAAAAGACCTTGCAAACACTCTCCAGGCCATCACCCAGCACCACCAGAGGAAAAAATAACCTGCTAAGATCAAACTTCCAAGAATAGACCCAAAAAGGATATCAAATTCCTGGTCTGCATGGCAGGGTGAACAGTAGAAGCAGATATAATCAAGGTCTAACCTATAGGAACTATAGGGTAGACAAAACCTGATTTTCAAGGCTTGGTCCATGACCCAAAGGCAAAACACAAAGTTGAGGTCAGAAGAGCTCAAAACGGGGAAATAAAAAGAAAACAGCCAGTGATAAGAGGTACCAGGAGCAAACAGAGCTTCTGAAACTCTGAGCTGACGTACAGATGTATTGACTCTTCCCTAAAGACCTGCTCAAAGTCTGAGTAAGGTCTCTAGCTCTGATTCATGGACAACTGATTGACCTCTTTATTCTGTATTGTTCTCCTTGGAGCTGCTCCACCCACTCCATGCTGGGAAGCAGGAGTTATGACCCTGGTCCTCTAACCCAGCAGAGGAGTTGCAAACTGCTTCTTGGAGATCCCAGTCAGGGCAGAAATCAAAGTCTTGCCCCAGGGAATGAGATACTTAGCAGCATTCCCTCCCCATTTACTACTCCAGTCACAAAGAGATTTGCCTGGGCTGCCTTCTCAGCAGTAAACTTGAAGGAATAATTTGGAACTAGTCAAAGTGCTGGAGCATATCCAGAGAAGGGAACGGAGCTGAGGAAAGGGCTGGAGCACCAGGAGTGGCTCATGGAGCTGAAAGGGTTCAGTCTGGAGAAAAGGAGGCTCAGGGGGTACCTTATCACTCTCTACAACTGCCTGACAGGATGGTGAAGCCGGGTGGGGGTCAAGCTCTGCTCCCAGGGAAGAAGGGACAGGATAAGGGGAAACGGCCTGAAGTTGTGCAGGGAGAAGTTTAGGTTGGATATTAGGGAAAAATATCTTCCTTGGAAGGGTGGTCAGGCACTTCAAAAGACTGCCAAGGAAGTGGTGGGATCACTGTTCCTGGAAGTGTTCAAAAAACATGTGGATGTGGCACTTATGGACATGGCTGGGCTTGGCAGTGCTGGGTTAATAGCTGGACTCAATGATCTTTTTCAGAGGTCTTTTCCAACCTTAATGATTCTGTGATTCTGCGAAAGTTTTGTATTGTGGAAAACAGGCACTCAAGGGATACAAGGACTTACCTGTGACCACCACAGCTGCTGCACCCATCATCTTAGCAACAATCACATTAACGAGGCCAATTGGTCCTGGGTACAAGGGGGAGAAAGAGAACATGTACCACTGCCAGGCAGCACATCCACTGGCTCTGAACACTGAACCCAGAGCCCCCCATGTTCCTGGGCTAAAGGAGCCTCTGGCAGCCTCAAGGTCCCCCTTGGCACCCCCAGAGCTCTGCCATGGCCCCCATTGACAGTAGAGCTCAGGAGCACAGCCTGAGCCCTGCCCATCCCGAGCCCTGCCCATCCCCTCCCAGAAGACAGGGAACCCAAGGACTGAAGGTGTTCACTGTACCAGAGCCAGACACGAAGACTTTGCTTCCCAGAGTGACTCCTGCTCTTTTGCAGGCATGGATTCCCACTGAAAGGGGCTCAATAAGGGCTCCTTCTTCAAAGGTGACATTATCTGGGAGCCTGCAAGAACAGGACACAAGCAACAGTCACCAAAGAGAGTTTTGAGGGTGATAAGGAAAGCCATGACACTCAAAGACAAAACATGGTTGTAAAACACAGTGACAAAACCCACTCTCATCCTTGGTCAAAGAAATGCCAGGCTGGAACATGTTTCAAGAGCTTCTACTGCCTCTTCCCCTCTTCTGAAGCAGCATCAAGTGTACCTAAGCCATTTACCAGTGAGGTTTGCCCAAGCACCAAACACAGGGAACCAAAAACTTCCCCACATCAACCCTGCAGTACTTGATAAGTAAACCCAAGGGCTCCTTTGCCACTCATTCCCTTTGGAAAAAATTCCCCAGCTGCATATGCACCACCTCAAGGGCTGCTCTATGGCTGTGACCCACCAGTGAGACCCCAGACCCCTCACCTGCACTGGGTCATTCAGCTCCATGCTCTTAGAAAACATCTGACTGCCAAAGGTGATGCCACCAGGAAAGGCAGCCAGGCCCAGGTCTCCTCATAACACTTGGGCTCTCCTTCCCTGGTGCACCAAGTGTTTTAACCAGTGGACTGGTCCCAGTACACACCCTCCCAGTAGTAAGGGGGTATCAAACTCCTTTTGGACAGAAACAGTCCCATAACGCAGCCAATGTGAGTGACGGAAAAAAGCAGAGGGGGGTGAAATTTCTGAACTGCAGACAGAAATAAATCTCAGCCCCACAACACTGCCCACCAGGGAGCCACCAGTGTGGGCTCTCTCACAACCAGTGCTGGGAGCTGTGCCTGCCAGGAGGGTTTTTCTGACAGCTTGAGGTCAGATCTCAGCCAGGCCAACATGACGCCAAAAGAAATGGAGATGATGGTTGTGAGAAGGCATCTGTAAGATATCTGCATGTCTCTTATCTCCAGGAAGCTTTAAAGGTCTGACTCCAAGAGTTCGGCTGTCACGGAGTCTGGCACCACGTTTGCTACTGCTGGATGTGGGCACTGCCTTGTTCACCTGGGAGGGCAGGTTCACAGTATGATCCCACCTCCATCAAGTTACTCAGAGCATCCAACACAGTCTCTGCTCACCAGCAGGACAGACACTACCTGCCCAAATGTGTGAGAGCCCACTGAGCACAGCCACCAGCTGTTCTTAGCAAATCTTTGCTGGCAGAGCAGCTTCATGCAGGGAAAATCTGCTCTGCATTAGCCAGCCACGGCACTGCTGACCTGAAACCAGGAGCAGCAGGTCCAGGCTTTGCATTTCAAAGCTATAAAATAAAATAAAATAAAATAAAATAAAATAAAATAAAATAAAATAAAATAAATAAAATAGCCAAAGTAACATTTGTTCAAATTGCAGAAAAAAAAGCAAAACCATGGAAGAAGCCAGCTACAAACCAGTCACTTCCCCCCTCCATAGAAACTTCTGATGTTGTCAGAAAATGTTATTTTAATACACGGGAAATCAGTGACAGTGGGCCTGGACAGTGAGATGTTAATCCCATCCGGAGCAGCACCTCATCCTGACAGCAGGTGCTTGGGATCTGCTTTGAAAGCTTCCTGCCTAAGGATTCTCAGGAGAAGGCCAGTCAAATGCCTCCTTCAGACTGCCACGATCCTGAATGCTCCCTCTGCAGGCACCAAGGATCAATTCCAAGGATCTTCCTGCTCGTGGAATTACTAGCTCCGTGCAGACTGAGAAAGAACAAGCTGCACAGGTAGAGCACTCTCAGGGGGCCACTGCTTGGGCTATTTTTAACTCCTTATTAAAGGCACTTATGTGTGTATAAGGTTGCAGAGGCTTTTTCAGGTTTCCAGTGTATTTGAGGCCTTGGCACAGGTGCCAAATCCTCATCCCTGAAAGTGTTCAAGGTCAGGCTGGATGGGACTCTGAGCAAGCTGAATAAGTGGAAGGTGTCCCTAGCAATGGCAGTGGGATAGAATGAGATGAGCTTTAAGGCCCCTTCCAACCCAAACCCTTCTGGGATTCTATGATTTGCCAGAGTGTTTAAGCACAGATTAGCTTCTAAGCAAATGTGTCAGTTCTGCCACGATTAATAACATATTCATGTTTGCTAAACTGGATATGAAAACAGATGTGTAATGTTGGCAGCTTAGTGGGGACACTCAGAGCCACATAAAAAACCAGAGCTCAGCAGGGCCACTGCTTTCTGTTCCTGCTCTGTTCCAAGTGGGATGACTGTGTTTCAACTGACAGAGCAAGGTGTCAGCAGTCACCGTGGTGTTTCCTGAAAAGCAGTAGCAAAATTCAGCTCAAAGAACCACACAGAGACCTTCAGGCACCGGCCTAAGAAGGCACGGATATAAAAAGACAGCAGAAAACAAACCAAGAGCAGGGAGCAAATGGGAAAAGGAAAAATAATTAAAGGGTAAAGCAGTGGTGACATCCCAGAAGACATGCAAGAAATGTTTATGTCTGGCACCGGAGGGGATAAACTACGCCTGCCTGACAAACCCTTTGCAAAGTGGCTGCCATCCAAGCTTAGACAAGCTATTTATGGATCAGGAAGCAACAAAACCTGTTGGGATCACACAAAGAGTACTCAGAAGGGCCAAGAGGTGATTGCTTCCCCCGGGGAAGTGTGGATTTCTCTGTGGAGAGAGCACGGACTAACTTGTAGCAGTAGCTGGCGCTGTGCTTGTAGTAGCGGCACAGGTTCCCATCGTCGGGGGGCGTCGCACAGAAGAAGATGGTTGGAGACAGGTTGTAGCGGCCAGTTTTGCAGAACTCATCCATTTCCCTCGGGACGCCCGGCTCGATGGCCACGCGGTCACCTGCCAGGGAAAGCAGGCTGTGTCAGTCAGGGACAGGGTGGCATACGGGTAGGAGTAGCACCAAAGACACAGGAGCCCTGGCACAAGAGAGGCATGAGGGACCAGGGCAACCTGGCATAGTGGAAGGTGTCCCTGCCCGTGGCAAGGGGGTGGAACAAGAGAAGCTTTAAAATTCCTTCCAAACCAAGCAAGTCTATGATTCCATGATTATTAAATTGCAATCGTGAGGCAGAATGGACTAGAGAGAACAGTGTGACCACAGGACAACTTGCAAGTACACAAGGGACACAAACCAGCACACTTATTTGGCAGAGGAAGCCAATCAGAGGCAAACCTCTGGGTGAAGCTCCACCAACAGGCTTCCAGCCAGACATGGTGACAAGCAGGAGGACAGACCAAAGCAAAGGGCCATCTAGGCCACAGCATCACCTCAGAGATGGCCTCGAGGGGATGCCTAGGGGTGAGAGGAGGAGGACACACACATTCTGAACCCTCTCCCAGCCTGCCATTACCTTCAACTCTGAGGCCTCTCAAGCTGGATGTGGTTCATACTTAGTAACACACTTGACAATTTCTCCTCCTCCTTCCAGTGTGTTAAACTACCTGGTCAGCTACCCCTCAGTGAATGCTGTATGTGGCTCTGGCTGTCCCTTGCTCCTGTATTGGAGGAACCAGAGTACAGGCAACCTTTATGTGGCCTCTCCCCACCCTCCATGAGTCCTCAGACCTGTGCCACACATCCTTGACTTGGCTCTACAGCTCCCACCTCAAGTTCCTGACACAGACATGTGTCACAGAGACGCTGCTCCACATCTTGACACCTCCTTGTTGTCCTCTGTCCTCACTGCTTTTACATCCCTTTGGAAAGCAGGTGGCTGGAACCACACACAGAGTTCCAGATGGGCACTGATGTCCTTTCACTGTCTGTCCCTTTCATAACAGTGGTTTTCACTTTTCATCATTGCAGAGCCAATGCTCCCACACTCAGTGTCAGAGCCAAAGGTCTCATCCCTCAGTAATGAACATTTTAGTTATGAAGCTGGTTTTGTTTCTTCTGTTGTGGACATTATGTTTACCTGCACTGAATCTCAACTGCATCTTTCTGTCACTTTTCAGATCTCTCTGTAACTCTTGCTGGCTCTCCTGCATCCTCTCCACCCTGCCTGAGTTGCTGTCATCAGCAAATTTTGCAAAATTCCATGCTCGGCCCATTTTCTAGGACATTCATGAGCTCAGTGAGCGGTGGAGGTCACACCACAGGGCCTGAAGCAGTTGCTCCAGTGACCCCTCTGCACTGCAGGAGGCCATTTGCTCCTTCAAGAGCACACGCAGAGAAGAAACATTAACAGCAGGTCTCTGGCAAGAACAATGTACACAACTTCTGAAGTTTTATCGAGCTTCCTTCAAAGGCACCTTGTACAGGCATATGCTCTGCTCTGCATTAAAATACAGCCAGGCCAGCTCAAGACATCCCAGGATAAAGCTACCTAAGGAAAGTGGCCAAGCTGGGTGATTAATATCAGCACAGTGACAGGTTTTGAAGGAGGAGGTCACACTGTGAGCTCAGAACCTCAGATAAATTGACATGACCTCAAAAAGCCCAGCCTGTTATGGACACATTTTCGGGAACTGATTAGCAGCAAACCAAACAGTTTTGGTTGCAGATACCTGGTTTCAGATGAGTCACCCCTGAGCCCACTTTGATGACAGTCCCAGAAGCTTCATGCCCCAACACCATGGGGTGCTTGACGACAAAATCCCCGATCCGGCCGTGCTGCCAGTAGTGGACATCGGACCCGCAGATCCCAACGGAATGCATGCGCAGGAGCACCTCTGCCAGAACAGGAGGGAAAGCTCTTTGCAGAAAACTCACCTTCTCAGGCAGTGGGACAGCAGCACATGGGCTGGCCCTGGGCCCAAGAGCAAGGCCAAGCCAGTATTGACACATCCAGATTTGCTGGTATTAAATAAATACCCCAGAACTGCACATGCACACAATTCACAAGCTGTGAAATACCAAACTACACAATGATTCACAAATTGGGGAGGTTTGAAATACGGTAAGACAAAAGCTAATGTCAACAAAAATTATGGCCCACAAAATAATACAATTTAAAAGGGGGAGTGACTATTGCTGGAGCAGGAATAAATGAGCAAGTCCATTTAATTTTTCCTTCTCCCTAAGCTGTGATTTCAGCCCTGGAGACTTAGTGAATCAAATTTCTATCAGCCCATATGCCCACCCTATTAATGTTTAGTCCTGCAATAAGGTCATCTGACATTTAATAAGAGACATTTAATGTGACATACATGAACTGATGGAACAGGAAGCAAAAAAAGCCAGATAAAGGGATGTATCTGTGACTGTTCCAGCTCTTCCTTTTAGCTGGAAAATCAGCATTATCTCTTTCATCCACACAGTCTTTTTTGGGTTATTTTATACTTTTTCAGAAATATTTTTTATATAAATAAAAATTTATAACATCAAGGAGCAATGAAAGAGAATGAGAAAACCAAGGAATCCATAAAGAAAGCAGATGGAAGCATCATCTCTAGACCTACCATTGGGACCTGGTTCTGGGATTGGACGGGTTTCCTATGGAAAAAAAGGGAAAAAAAGCATTTAGCTACTTGTGCATAGCCCTGGGAATACCTTGTGGAAAGTCAGCCTAGGTTAGCTCAGGAAAATCCAGAAGCAGATGAGGGTTTTGGTCCTGTCTGCTCAATAAGACACTGCTGTGCAATGAGGAACTTCCCCCTAAGCTCAGCTCATTTTCCATGCTCAGGGGAGCATTGTGGGATCCTTTCCCAGTCAGCAACTGCCAGCTTGGAAATCCGCTCTCCAAATTAGTTTGCAGTACATTCCCCTTCCTGCCCAGAAAAGGGGCACATACTAAACTTCCCTGCCCTGGAGCAGCCTCAAGTTTCAGCTTAATCCTTCAACCCACTGGCTGACAAAAAAAATCACCTGTAACTGGGAAGATTCTGAACTGTGCGTTTCTATGACGTCTTAATATTGCGGTGATTATGTTATTATTATAAATAATAGGAAATATTTATACTGCACAATCAGAGAACCAATGAATGGTTTGGGTTGGAAACAACCTTAAAGATCACTCAGTTCCACCTCTGCCATGGATGGGGACACCTTCCACTACCCCAGGTTGCTCCAAGTCCTGTCCAACCTGGCCTTGGACACTTCCAGGGATGGGGCAGACACAGCTCCTCTGGGCACTCTGGGCCAGGGCCTGCCCACCCTGTCCCAGTAATGCATAATTTATACATAATATTTATACATAACAATATATACGTAATATATAGGTAATTATTTATACATAATAAAGTATAAACAATATTTAAACTTTACTGTAAATCCCATTTCAGATTGCATCCTCCTGTAATTGCCATGGCACCTCTTTATGGGATGAACAAAGAAACCAGAGTTAGAAAAGTGGTCGCTTGGCCCCAAGTCACCCTTCCACCCATAAGGTCTGCAAGCCTTTTGCCTTCAATGAGCTCCCTCAGCTGCATCAAAACCCAAAAGGAATGATTTTGTTGGGTTTTACAACACTGAGACACTACAGTACCCACTGAGCACCCACCTCAAGGATCATGTCTCTAAGGAAAGCCTCCCCCAAAGTAGTGCCAGTGATGAACTCTTCAAAATCCATTTGCTGCTCAGATTTTGAGGAGCACTGTTCTGCATTTTAACTAATTAAATACATTCTCAATCCCAGCATATTCCTCAATTCCTACTTTGTACTTCACCATTCTAAACATCCCAGAAAGAGAAACTCTGGAAACACATTCTCATAAAACTCAACTGATTGAAATTTTCCATGTTCAGGCCTGTATCTGCAATTTTAATACGTGGGGGGTTGTTTTTTCCCACTGAGGACACAGCCCAGAGCATTATTTTTAAAAGAGGTCTTTCTCTAACATAGAAAATGCAATAAACACTTGATCAGGTGACACACTTCAGACTGAACAAAATAGTCCATGGTGAGAGAGATGAGAGATAAAGCCAACTTCTAGCTGAAAATAGGGGGGCTGGGGGGGGGGGGGGTGGGTGTGGGAAGGAACACTTTTTTTTTCCTTTTTCTTTTTTTTCAAAAACAGCTGTGTCCAAAAAACCCCAGACATATTGGTGGGAACTGAATCCTCTATCCTGATTTTTAGAAAACAGGAGTGACCAAACTGGAGAACACCAAAGACACAAGTTCTGCTTCTTGTCTGTTGTTCATTGAGAAGTTCAGAAATGGTGACTGGTAAAGGAAATGCATCAAGTGTTTTCTGTGGAAGGAGTCAGGTAAAGAGAGGCCATTGTGCAAGTATAAAACCAATAAATCCTCAACAGGCAACAAACAGGAGCCTGTGGCAACCACCCAAGGGCAAGAGGAGAGTCAACAAAAATTAAATCAATGCATTTTCACAGAGTGCAGGAGTCACAGTGAGTATTCCCATAGCAATTACGTCCAGGAATCAAGAAAGGTGGGGGAATTACGGGAAGATGGTCTCACCCAGCTTTAAGTGCCAATAACAAGCTCAAAGTTCACTGCTGAGACTCCTTCCATGATCAGTGGGCCAATACAGTGAGTGCCATTCACATCATGGCAAAGAAACTTTAGGGAAGCCCAGAAGGATCACATCAGAGGCTGCCAGTGAGGCAGGAGGGCACTGATGACCAGCTCCAAGGTCACCAGGAGTGCAAATATCACAAGAAAAACTCGCACATCTGGGTCTAAGCCAGTTTAGAGACCAGCAACACAGATGTGATGGAGCCAGTGTCCTCCCCACATGTCTCACAAATCACAGGGATTTGGAAACGTTTCTTGCAGTAGAGGATCACCTTAAGCCTCAACCCATTTTTATTTCTTTTAGTAGTCAGGCTCCATGTGTGTGTAGTGAAAGTGCAGTCATGTCAAAGATGCCTGGGAGCCACACAGGAACCACCCCCGCAGACACCACTCAGACTCCTGCAGGTGTGGCTTGAGCTGGGAAGGGACGGTGAAAAAATCAGCTGCTTCCCTGATACCCCAAACAAGACCCTGTGGGTATTCGAAGCCTGTGTGCTCCTGAGAGCCCTCCTGGCAGGGCTCTGTGTACAGAGAGTTGCCTGCCAGTGTTTGCCTGTGGAAATCTTCCTTCCCCCATTTGGCACTCGCCAAACTGGCAAACGCGGATCTCCAGCAGCGCCGTGATGATTCAGCAGCCAGGAAGAGCCAAGCACTCATAGTGAGAAAAGCAGAACAAGCCTAAAGTACTTTAAAAGCACAAAATAAGAGCTCTCTCCTCCCCAATTTGGGAGGGTCCTGCAGCACCTGCTCCCTCTGAACACTCTGTCCTGCTGCTCACCTGGGCTCTGCCAGCCCAAAGCAACAACCCTCCAGCCCTGAGAGCGACTGTCTCAGCTGTGAGAACGGCTTGCTGGGGGAATGGAGATTTCAGGGATTCTGGCTTTCAGGGATATGAGGTTTTCCGTCCAAACGGAGCTGGCGGACACCTCAGGAAGATTATCCCCTCCAGCGTCCCCCTAAGAGCATTCTGCAGCCGAAAGCTTTCCAAGCTTGGAAAAACAGAAATTGTACAGGATTTGCGATGCAAAGCTGCCAGAACCATCTAAAAACAGACTGTGCTTCTAAATGCAATTGCACCCTCCTGCTTGCGCGAATGGGCGTATCCGCTAATTTATTCCTCTTTGCAAGAATGTTTCACCTCGCAGGCACACGAGGGCAGGTGCGTTTCCTTTTCCCTGTCCGGGTCATTCCCAGGGCCGCTGCGGGAAGGCAGCAGAGAGCGGGGCTGGGCTGGGGTGGGGGTGGGGGGTGTCCCCAACCACGGGCCCCCCCCCCCCCAGACTCGGGGCTCCCGCCCACCCCGGGTCACCCCCACCGGGAATGAGGGACCCTCTGCCCTTCCCCGCTCGCAGCCGCGCACCGGGAGGGGAGCGAGGCGGGGTTGGCCGGACACCCCCGGAGAGAGGGGCCTCGGCCCCGCGACCCTCGGGCTCTGCCGCCGCCGCGGCCCCCCCCCCCCCCCCGCCCCCCCCCCCCCCCCCCCCCCCCCCCC
>JAWWEU010000017.1:17999598-18058829 GCA_035583155.1 Acropternis orthonyx
TACAAACTATTTTTCAAATGCAAAAGACTATAAAACTATATAAAAATCTACAGCTATATTAAGGCTTATGGCAACACCCTGAGTATTAAGGCTGTGTAAGATAGTGAGCTACCACCAGGCCTGAATTAAGGTCAAGGTCAGCAATCCTATGGAATAGCTCCAAAAGGGACCACTTAGATTCTGAAATAATGAACCAACTGCCCTGACAGCTGGGTGAGGGCAGGAGAAGGCCCTGGGGCCCTTTGTTGCTGTTGCTTGTAAGTTTTTGCATCTTTGTTCTGCTCACACAGGCCATCTCTGCCTCCACCTCTTTTATGGATGCAGTGATTCCATCAGTCAGGTATTTACCAAACATGGAATTATTTACACACATTGATTTATAATTTCCACAGAAGCCATCCTCAGCCCCAGCTTCCTTGTCCACACCTGCTGGCAGATCTGCCTACTGCTAAATCATGATACTTTTTATCATCCCATTGATATTTAATGTGACTGTCCCCAGGAAATCATTTCAAATATCCTTCTGAGACAAGCATTTTAGGGACCATGTGCTAGATTTTTGAGAGTGTGAAGGCAAGAGCCGTTCACCCTTCCTGAGAGTGGCAGATGTTCCTTTCATGTCAACCATCATGACAACCACCCTGTCCCCCAACCTGAGGCAGGACAGGAGCCTGCTGGCTGACAGTCTATTGGCACCTCAAAAACACAGAGCTCACAACCAAACTGTTTTGTAAACGAGCTTTGTCTGAATGGCAGGGATCTGGGACATGTGTTGTGTGACTGACACTGGGATAGGTGTCCACCTATTTTTTTGGGGTGTATTTTCCTGGAATATCCTGTAACAGTGTGAGTCACCTGAAACCTGGCAGGCTGTGCCAGGTCAGGGTGCACATTGCCAGAGTCACCCAGGGGAGCTTGGGGCTTTGAGGTCAGGGTAATGATGCAGGGAATCTCTGCTTTGCTTTGAATAATTCCTGCTCTGCATGCCCACAAACACCCATTCTCCTATATATCTGTGGTTAATACAACAGGTTTACAGGCAGCAAGGTATCTTCTGATGCCTCCCATACCTCTTTATTCCTTGCTCCAATGTTGCCACCCCAAGAGCAGGTGAATAGAAAAAGATTCTTCCCCCAGAGGGTGGTGGGCACTGACCAGGCTCCCCAGGGCAGTGGGCACAGCCCCAAGGCTGCCAGAGCTCCAGGAGTGTTTGGATAATCCTCTGGAACACATGGAGTGACTCTTGGGGATGGTCTTGGGCAGGGCTAAGGGTTGGACTCGATGATCCTTGTGCGTCCCTTCCAACTCAGCATGTTCTGGGATTCTACCATATTCATGTACCAGCATTGTTCTGTCAGTGGTGTTGCTGTGCCCCACACCTGCCTGCTCTGATCTCTTTCTCTTTGAAGCACAATGTTATTGACTTTACAGCCACTTTTCACTCAGGAGACCTACAAATTTCCTTTGGCAACTCCCTCTCCAGCCTTACTACCCTCTGTGGGAGCCAAGCACTGTCTCAGTTTCCCAGGCTGCTCATGCTGCACGTTCATGAAATATAACCAGAAACGTTTGGACAACACTTTCAGGCACAGGGTGGGATTCTTGGGGTTGTCCTGTGCAGGGCCTGGAGTTGGACTCGATGATCCTTGTGTGTCCTGTACAACTCAGGATATTCCATGATTCTGTGATCTACTTTTTGGTTCAAACCAGCAGAACTTGGCATTCGGCCCAGGCTTTGCTCCTGCAGGCCTCAGTCACGTAGCCATCAGTGCTGGTACAAAGTCTCTGTTTGCTTTTCCCCAGAAGAACATTTCCAAAATTATTTAAACCAGCTGACTAGCTTTCCTCCCAAAGAGTTAATGCATCTTTTCATAGTGACCAGAAATATCCACAATAGCAGAAGATACTAGAAAAGGAATAAAAGAGTGGGATGCAAGTGACAGAGAGAAGGGATATGTAAATCATCACAAAATCCACGGGAAGAGGAGGTAGAGAAAGGTGTATGTAAGAGCACTGCCCGGTGCTGGCCATGAGCATGCCTGTCTCTCCAGTCGCAGACTCTCCACAGGGCAGGTTGGCTTTGCCTGTGTTTACTCTAAGGCTTTGCTCTGAGCAGCAGTGGGATCTCTGTGGGCAAGTCAGGACAGCCCAAGGTACACCTCTGTACGTACAACACAGAGACTGTCAAAGGCTTTCTTGACATGGAGCTGGTTTCTGCCAGTCAGATCCTCTGTTCCTTCTGGGATGCTTTTAAGGACCAGCTTGTCCAAGGAAAGGCGTGCATCTCTTCCATTACCCCAGGAAGGAGATGTCTTCTTTCTCAGCACCTCTCCTTCATCACAGGCTCTGGAGATGATGTTCCTCACTAGTTCTGGCAGTGCTTTACCACTGGAATTTTCTTCTGGAACTGTCTGAAAACGCTGCCTTGGATCCTGCCTCATCTATGCAAGGCTATGCTGGTAGGAAGAGACACCAAATTAAATGGAAGTAGTTATAAAAATGCTGTTTTCCACAGCCCACTGGAAAAAGCATTTGATGTGGTGGCTCAGTGATGGTTTTACCCTGAACATCTCAGCCCAATTCTTCCCTTTCTCACCCTGACTTTGGCTTTGGTCAGTCCCTCTCTGTCCTTGGAGCTGCAAGATCTGACATTCATGCCTAAAACTTTGCCCAGAAAGGACATGTCCGTAGTTCTGACTATTCCCACTGAGAAAAACGCAAGAAAACCTTTTGTTTTTCCAGTGTTCACCCCAAACCACCTCCTGAGAGTGTCACCAGTGTTTCCTTCCACTTTCTAGCCCAGGGACCTTCTGTGCATGGCAGCTTTGTTCTGATCCTCTCCACAAACACCCTGCTGGGAAGTCTCTTTTCTTTTAGCCACAAGACAGTTTCTTTACAAACCCAAGGTTTATTTACTGGCTTGGGATTTGTGTGCCTGTTTGTAACGATCCTTTTTAAGAATATAAGTATGTTAAAAAGAAGTTGTTACCTTTCAGTTTTGTTTTATATAACACCTTTCTTTTTTTTTTTAGGGCAGGTGTAATGAGAAGCAAACACCAAGACATGCTCAAACAATTCAGAAATGTGTAAACCCTCTGGAAAACAGTGGCTGCATTCAATACCATATATTTAATCCCTAAAGCAAAAGGTATCTTTTTGTTCTGAGCTAAAAACTTAATTTTTGAGAAAAGAAACAAAAATAACAGGCACAATGGTCCCTGGGATTTCCAGGGAAGCCTTTTTTGGTAAATATTAAGGAAATAGATCCCTGTCAAAGTGCTCAGTTCAAGCCAAGAAAAGGTCATTTTTAGATGCATCTGTTGAAATCCAGTTACTGCATTTCAGGAAGATCCTGGCACAGTTGGGCTGATCCACAGGAGAAATGCTTTCATTCCCCCAAACTGCCCCCAAAGAGGCAACTACATACAGGGGACAACTTCCATGGAAAAGCAGTATTTTCTTACTGGTTCCCAGCCTAAGTGGGGATAACCCAAATATAAGAATATTTAATTAAACTTCAATCAAATTTTACCCTGTTTGGTCCTCATCAGCATTTTGATGTGCTCAGGGCACAAAGGCATGGGCTAGTTCAGAAATGGGACCAGAGAATTCTGGAATTATTTAGGCTGGGAAAGACCTCTGAGGTCATCGAGTCCAACCATTCCCCCAGCACTGCCGTATTCGCCACTGACCCATGTCCCCAAGTGCCACATCCACCCACTTTTTGAACACTTGCAGGGATGGTGACTCCACGGCTTCCCTGGGCAGCCTTTTACTGTGACTGACCATCCTTTCCATGAAGATACTTTCCCTAATTTCCAATCCAAATCTCCCCTGGTGCAACTTGAGGCCGTTAACTCTTGTCCTGTCCCTTGTTCCCTGGGAGCAGAGCCCAACCCCCACCTGGCTCCACCCTCCTGTCAGGGAGTTGTAGAGAGCAAAAATGTCATCCCTGAACCTCCTTTTCTCCGGGCTGAGCCCCCCCAGCTCCCTCAGCCGCTCCTCATCACACCTATGCTTCAACCCTTCCCCATATCCTCTCATTGCAGCCAGGCCTGGGGTTGGGAAGCAGAAGCTGCAGGTATCTGGCAGGAGGGTCAGGAGAAGGCACATGGGATTTTTTGTGACATGGGGATATGTTGTCAGCCTTTTCCCATCCCGTTGGGTGCCCTGTGGAGCCAAGCATGCGGAAGCTGCGCCGAAGGCTGTTGACTTTGGCCAACAGTGGCAACCATGGCTCAGACTGTCAGCATTAGCAGAACCTGTTCCCAAGGTAAGGTGCTGGGATGGATTGCTTGGCAGCCACCTGCACCAGCAGGTACCTTGTGAAATGTCACGTGTGGTCACCCAGCTGGGGACATTGGCAGAGGATAAACCAACTCCTGGCAGGAAGGAGGTGGCAGGTGTTTGGCCTTCCTGGAGCTGGACAGCCACGATGCTTCTTGCTGAGGGAAGCAGGGCATGGCCCAGCTGAGGCTGAAACCTTGGACACTGTGGACAGAGTGGGGCTAACAGCCTTTCCCAGATGTTTCCAAGGTTGTTCTTCTGCCAAAACCTTGTTCATGACCCCCCAACTCCAATCCCTAAGTGTGACAGATCCCATGGGAGCCTCTCAGGTGGGAAACTCCAGCATACCCTGCATGAGTCCAGTTGGGGGTCTTGCTCTCTTTGCCCACCAGAGAGGGAAAAAGCACCTGTGGAGGACAGCTGGTGCCCACCTCACCGAGAAATCATGAGGGGTGAGCATGCTGTTACTCATAGACCCCTGAGCAACCAACTTAGGCTTCAGCATGACACCAAGGGCAGCAAGAGGACAAAGGGCAGATGGAAACACATTGGTTGTGGGACCAACTTGCCCTGGAAGTCAGTAATTGCTGCACCAGTCATTGACTTTGACACTGGCAAGAGCTGGCACCCTCCCTTTGCCCATTGGAACACCTGTCCCAGGTGAGCAACATGGGGATTTGGAACCCAGCAGAGACTATGAAAGGAGTGTGACAGCCACGATGAAGCCCACGAGGTGAATCCCACCTGAAGAAGCCCAGTGGATGAAGTCCAGCAGATGAAGGCCAGTGGAAGAAGCCCATCAGGTGAAACACACTGGATGAAGCCCAGGAGGTGAGGCACACTCCCATCTGCCATGTCTAGGGAGCATGGGAAATGGAGGGAAGGGCAGAGCTCTGGGTCTCCATAGCAGGACAAACACCCTAGAGACTCCAGTCCACCTGCATCCCAGAGGAAAAGCTGGGATTTCTCCTGGTTGAGTGCCCCAGACCAGGGGAGCAGGGCATTTTGGATGTATTTGGAGACCTTTCCAGATTTTTACCAGAAGCTGGCATTTCCCTGTTTTTCCTGTCCCTGAGATTGCTGCAGCTGATTCTTTCCTCTGGGTCTCCCTCCTGTGCTGGGTTGAGACCTGCAAGTCCAGGAGGTCCCTCCAGGCACTACAGCGTGTCCAGGGCTGATGTCCCAGTGCCATGTGCCATCTGTCCCAGCACCACTGTGGGGTGACAGTGCTGCTCCTGCCCATCTCCAGCCCCTCTTGCCAAGGGAGCTGAACAGGCAGCCCTCTGCCCCGCTGGGGTGGCTCCCAGTGCCCTGTGCAGAGCAGAGCTGAGTGTGTCATCTCTGTGTCACCACAGAAGGCATGGAATATCTTCTTCTTTTTTGATTTAAATGAGTAATACCAGGAGCTATGCATGGGAGGGGCACCCACAAGAAGGACTGCTCCAGCCTCAGGGGCTTCCCAGGCTCAGCTGGAACAAGCCACGACTGGCCTGAGTGGTGACAGACCCACCACAGCCCAGCCAGGCTACGAACCTCCCCCATACCAAGCTGAAATTCAGCATATTTTGGGTAACAACGCTGCAGCTGACCAGAAAAATAAAATTGTTTTCCTATACTAACTTAATACAGAGATTCTTTGCCTAAAGTACCTCCACTCCGCCATTCCAAGGAGGAGAGGAAGGTGCATGACAAAACCCTTGAGTGTTTTCTCCACTGTTCCAAGTTGCAACCTGCTGTTAAGCTCCCGCTGGAGGGTGTCCCTGTTTGCTGTGCTCAGGTCTCGGATGCCACCTCCTGGCTTTCCCGATGTATTGTGCGTGTCGTGGTTCAGCGCATATCGGGGAGCACCTTTCCCATCGCACTATCCCGAATAACGCCGTGTCAAGCCTGACTGGCTCAGAACAGCTTTTGTTCTTTGACGATCCAACCCGATCCCACGTATTTTTGAATTGGTATGGAGGTAATTAACTCCTGTAATTAATAACCCTCAGGATCCCATCGCTGCAGCACCTTGACTCCCAAGACACCTCTGGGATGTCATCCATCACATTGGGGGTGGGACTGGTACCTCTCACCTTTCCCCAGAAGTTATTTTCGGGATGTATTTTGTCCCTACAAACTTACATGATCCCTGTGCCATCCGTTGTTTCTTTTGGTGGGAGTTTGGGATGCCATTTCCAAAATTCTACAATCTTCTTGCTGGATTGGAGGATAATTTAACAAGTAGGTGGATGGCAGGGGGATAGCAGAGGTATTTTTGGAGCTGGAAGACAGTGTGTTGATATCCAAGCAAAACTCCTGAGAGGGGCACTGTGCAATAAGGAAATGGGATGTGAGGAGTAGCCAGCACATTGTCTCCTCCCTGCTTGCTCTCCAGCATTCCCTGCCTCTTCCTGACTTCTTGGTGACGTCTGGGACTTGGGTGATCCTGCTTGTACAGCCTCCAGCCCAGCCTACCTCTTCCAGAGGTGCTTCCGAGTTCATCCATCAGCACACAGCTTGGCCAGTCATTTTATCTGGCCTCACGCTATGGCTGGGCTGGGCCCCCACAGGGCTGGGGGGTGTGATGCTCCCTGACCTGCTCCTCCTCCCCACGGGGCTGCACCACACATGTTTGCCAGTGGAATCCTAGAAATGCTGCATGAGCTGCAGCTTCTTCCCACAGCTCAAAACCTGTGTTCAGTTTTGGGCCTTTCACGATGAGAAAGACATTGAGGGGCTGGAGCATTTTCACCAAAGGGAACAGAGCTGGGGAGGGGTTTGGAGCACAAGGAGTGGTTGAGGGAATGGGGGGAACTCATCCTGGAGAAAAGAAGGCTCAGAGGGGACCTTCTCTCTCCCTACAACTCCCTGACAGGAGGGTGGAGCCAGGTGGGGTTCAGGCTCTGCTCCCAAAGAAGGACAAGAGGAAATGGCCTCAAGCTGTGCCCAATACCAGTTTAGGTACTGGGGAAAATCTGTTCCCTGAAAGGGTGATGAGACACTAGAACAGGCTGTCCAGGGCAGTGATGGAGACACCATCCCCAGAACTGTTAAAAAAACCAAATGTAGTGCTTTGGGACATGGGGCAGTGGTGGACCTGGCAGTGCAGGGTTAACTGTTAGACTTGATCTGAGTGGGGTTTCCAACCTAAATAATTCTGTGATTCTATGATTCTTGGAAATCAGCTGGGAGAAGTAGGTGCTAAATCCTGCTGCAGGATGGAGCTGGGGCTCTCTGAGATATCTCATGGTTATGCCTGTCACTGTCTGCCTGATGGACCAACTGGGGAGGGTGTTCTTCAAAAGCCACGACAGACTTCAGCTGGAGAGAAGATGATGGAAAGGAGACCGTGACAGGGGCTCCCCTCCCTGCACTGCCAGTGCACACCAGCAGGTTTGATCCTTTACAAAAAATTGCTCTTCATCACATTTGCCATAGAAAAGGGGCTGAAGGCACTGATGGTGCAACAAGCGCGACTCAGCTGCATCTGAGAACCTTCAGGAAAAGTGTGTGGTACCACGAGGGGAGCATCAGCACTGTGGGGTGCTCTGACCTGGGAAAGAGGAGCTCCTGTGACCAGCACATCCCTGCATGAATGCTGGTGTTGACCTGAATCCCTTCCTACCTCTCTGATTGCAGCGGGGACTGAGTGTTGGATCTGCCCCCCCTGCAGATGCCCTGGCTGGCTCTGTGTCTGCTCAGCTCCAACAGGAGCAGCTTATCCATCACGGCCCTTTGGCATCACAGCAGCTGGATTGTCTATTCCCAAAGTGCTCCTTGCTGCAGTGCCTGGGCCACATCGTGGCAGAGCACAGCATGTTTGGGAGAAAACGGCCTAAAAGCTCCAAGATTGATCTATCTTTTGTCCCGCCTTCAAAACAAGGAAAAGAGGAGGAAGTTTCTAGTAAAGCATAACATGGAAGTGTGCCCAAAGCAGCCTTTCCTCTCATATTTCTTCCAGCTCCAATGCCAGCTTCTCTATTCCCTGATCAGTTTATCCTACACCCACTGGCCAACAGGTTCAGGCATCACAAGGACCAAAGGTGCCGTGACCTACTCCCTTCTTCCTGGTGATGTCAGTAGCCTGAGCCCCATCCAGAGCTTCCCTGCACCCCAGAGCTTCATCCTGTCTCGGGACAGTCTCCGTATTCCCTGTGTAGGAAGGACACTGAACTGATGAGGTGAGTCCAGAGGAGGCCACCAAGCTGATCAGAGGGATGGAGCAGCTCTGCTGTGAGGAAAGGCAGAGAGAATTGGGATTGTTCAGCCTGAAGAAGAGAAGGTTCCAGAGTGACCTAATTGCTGCCTTCCCGTACCTGAAGGAGCTGACAGGAAACATGGAGAGAGACTATTTACAAGGCCTGGAGTGACAGGACAAAGTGGAATGGCTCCCCACTGCCAGAGGGCAGGGTTAGATGGGATACTGGGAAAAAATTCTTCCCTGTGAGGGTGTTGAGGCCCTGGCACAAGTTGCCCAGAGAAGCTGCCCCATCCCTGGGAGTGTCCAAGGCCAGGTTGGATGGGGCTTGGAGCAACCTGGGCTAGTGGAAGGTGTCCCTGCCCATGGCAGTGGGTGGAACTCGGTGATCTTCAAGATCCTCTTCCAACCCAAAACACTCTGTGATTCTATGATTCTATTCACTGAATTCTGAGGACATTCCCTGTCCCCAAATCACTTCCCGAAGCATCCCTTTGAACAGGACACCAGCAGGAACAGCTGGGGAGGGGCAGGGGCATTGCATCCCCGCCAGGCCAAGGCAGCAAGTGAGGACACCTGTGTGCCCACACACCTGTGCCAGCCCCCCTCTGGCCGGGGAGGGGACGCCTGGGGACCCTCGGAGAAGACGTGACCTACTTTAGCTCCAAGGCAAGCCGCGTTGAGCAGGCCCCAGTGTAAAAGCTTAATAGAGCTGGGCATAAATTATTCATGGCCTGACCATGTTAATGCATGTGCTACAGGCTTTTCTAAAAGAAAGGGGGGAAAAAAAAAAAAAGCCAAACCCAGAAAAAAAAAATCTGCTCTATAATTTAAAGCCTCACACGTTCCCATCACCAGGCCCCACTGATCTCCGGAGTGTTTCCACTCAGGTGAGCAGAGCTGCGAGATGTGGACAGACCCAGCAGGGAAGAGCGGGCCCACTGGAGCTGGGATTGGGGCTGGATGCTGGGAATCCCGTGGGGAAGGGGCTGGCGGTGCTGCTCTGGCACAGGCAGCCCGTGGCCCCACAGCGAGTCACTTCCCGGAGCAACTGCGCTCGGCAGAGCCCATTCCCAGGCGCGGTGGCCAGCAGGGCTATTTATAGACCTGCCTTTTGCTTTTTCTTATTTATTTTTTTTTTCCCTTGTGCTTCTTGCTTTTGCTCAGCACTGCCCTCGAAGCCCGGGGGAGGGAGGAAAACACTGATCCCTGGGGCGGGAAGCTGCGTGGGAGGGCTTTGGAGGGACCCTGGCAGGGAGCTGAGCTGTGGGGACTCCTTGGGTACTGCAGGGAGACCCCTAAGCCACCCCAGGGAGATTCCCACCAGGACACCCCCCTCCTGCCCCCCAGCTGCTTTGGTGAGTTTGGATAAGGCCATGGAAGGACTTATGCAGCCTGGGCCAGGGCATCCTGCACCAGAGCAGGAGCTGGGCAGGCTGGGGCAACACTCCAGCCACAGAGGACATTTATTTGCCTTCTATGGATATCTCCTTGCTGCACTGCTGGCACAGAGGAGAGGCCCTCAGCCGCCCCAGGAGCTGGGAGGGGGAACAAAAACACCCAAAAAAAGCTCAGGGCTGCCCCTGCAAGCAAGGACTTGCCCTTCCCTGAGGGGGGCAGGGGGGGGGAAGGGAAGATGCATCCCAAAACAGCCCCCCATCCTCACAGGCTGGGAAGGAGGAGCAGGGAGGGAAGAGGCTGTGGGTAACATCAAGCCTGAAGCATCCCCCCCCTAACCCCACAAAGAAAACACACGAGACCAGAGAAAGAGTCACAGCAGCCCCTGGGTATATATTTTTTTCTTTTTTGGTTGCATTTCATATATTATCCAGTTTCACATTCTCATAGGATCAGCAATTATAGAGCAACTTATTCTCAAATCTTTTAATACAAGAGAGACAGCCATGGTCAGATAATACTTAAAGCACTTCAATACCAAGCAATAAGATGCTAAAACAAAAATTGCACAATTTCTTGTTTACTATGCCTGACTGAATCATTGGTACAGAAGACAATCCTTCTCTTTCAAGCTTTTAACTAAACATTAACTTATCTTACAGGATTACAATTTCTCTTTAATAATAATAATAATTAATTGCACACAAACACACAAGAAATTCTTTATGATGCATAAATATTTCCTTATTACACATGGTACAAAAATACTCGTACTTCTTTATTTATTTTTTTTTTGTTCGGTATTCCCATAAGGATGGCTGATGATTTGGCAGGACTGGATGCTCTCCAATCAGAAGGATGTGGAAAACAAAAAAGAGGTTAGATACTTTACAGCCGTTCTATATATAGAAGCCTGAAGAAGCAAAAAAAAAAAAAAAATAATATAATAACCCTGACGTTAAAACGGGAGCAGAACGGATAAGAACAGAAACCCAGTGCATCGTACTTGGAGGAGGGGGGTGGGGGAAAAAAAAAAAAAAGGCAAGGAAATTAAAAAAAAAAAAAAAGGCATTTTTCAAATTTTTCTGGTCGTCCTGGGGAGGGGAGGGCAGAGGTGGGAGAAGGGGTGAGACAAGGACAGTTAGTATTTCTCAAAGCCAAGTCTTCACCGAAGCAAGAGGAAAACCTTGATGGATCAATCCGTTGGGCCAAGACCTGTTGCTAACGGTTACACAAACGCTAGAACAAACAAACTTACACTCACACAGACACAAGTTAAGTGTTTTAATTCATGCCAGAAAACATGCAAAACCCATTTTTGCCTTTCGATTCCTTCAGCCGAGCCGCCCCCCCCAGGGCAGGGCGAGCCCGGGGAAACCCAGGACCGAGCCCCCCCGGCTGGGTTTGGGCTCAGCCGGCCGGCGAAGCTCGGTCAGGGAGGATGTCCTGGAGATGGATGGATGGAGGGAGGGAGGCATGGATTGATGGAGGGAGGCGGCGCACAGCCCACGGCTGGGGCCGCGGCGGCTTCACAGTCCGGGGAAGGGGGTGCCCCCGAGTCCGGGGGGAGCGCGGCGGGGCCAGGCGCCTTGTCCGCTGGCCGCAAACCAAACCGAGAGGAGTCGGAGCGATCGTCCCTGGCACATCCCTCCGCGGAGAGGCGGGGAGGGGGAACACGAGCCGAGGAGAGACGCTGCAGGAGACGAGCGGCTGTGAGCGAGCGGATCCGCCCCCCCGAGCAGCACCGCAGCCCCCTCCCCACCCCGGGGCTCGCTGGGTCTCCCTGCTCCCGTCACCCACCCCTGAAACCCAACCGCACCCTGGGTGGATGTGTGGGGCTGAGCTCGAGCTCCCATCCCTCCCCCACAAGAGCAGGGCAAGGACCTGGCTTCAAGAACAATTAATTACTTACTAACGAACTAACAAAACTGACGAGACTTCCATCCTTGCTGGCTAGCTTCGGAGGGAGGGTACCAGCGCATCTGGAAAAGAAAGCCAGGGCAGAGGTCTGTGATCCAGGATTATCTCAACCCGAGCACAAACCTTCAGCTCCTTCAAGCCATGTGCAAGGTCCACTGACTAAAGATGTCTCCAGCACAGGAAAGGAGGCTCCAGGTTGAGCTCCAAATATACGTGAGTTGCATCTCATCCTGAGGCTGCACCATGCCAGCCCCACACTGGCCAGCTCTGGTGGCACTGGGACCTTATCAGGTCCTCCCTGAAGGAGCATGGCAGGATCCCACGTGTCCAGAGGAAGGAAGCCAGCAGCCCATCTAAGGGCTTGCCTCAACACCTCGAGCACTCTCTGTCTATTGGCATAACCAGAAGGCAACCCCCAAATTCACCCCCATGCCTGGCCCCCACTCACCACAGCACACATCACCCTTAATGCTTGGGAAGCTTCTCACCACTGAGCTATCCATGATGTTTACCACTACAGAAGCAGGCACAGGAGGGGCTCTTTGCCCCCAACATGCTTCCACTCCCCCCACACCCCAAGTTTGTACCTAGAGCAGGGCAGAGGGGGCTCACTTTGGGCACACAGCACCCCAAAGCCATGGCTGCTCCACCCTCAGCCAGCCAAAGGAGGCATTTCAGACTACACATTAAAACCAGACAACCTCTGCATGTCATGTGTGTGTTAAGAAGTGGCTCATCCACCACAGCAAGTCACACAGAACCACAACCCAACTACCAGAACAAGGTCTAGGCAAACCACATCATGGGAAGAACCTGGCAGAGCTGCAAATCAGCAAGAGTTGGAGGCTTCCCCAGCAAGTCCTTGCTGCCACTTCCATTGCTCAGACCTCCTCCTTGCCAAGGAAGGAGCTGGATGGGGCCCCAACAAGCAAACAAGGGACAGTAACTGAACAGACACTTTTCAGCACATCAAGAGACACAGCAAACTGGCAACATGCAGCAGCATCAGACATCCAGATGCTCCTGTTGGGTCAGCAAGGGCAGTTGTCAGTCTGGGCTGCATTAACAGCTCCATGCTGGAGCACAGCGAGAGATGAGCCCGTGCCACCTGACTGAACATGGATCCAGCAGCAGGAGCAAGTGGAGCTCCATCCTGCTGCTGGTTACAAAGGGAGCTGGAGCACAGTGGCCATCCCACACTCCTCCCTCCCCAGCTGCCAGCAGGGAAGCACACTCAGGACTCTGGGAATGAGCGGAAGGATGGACTTGGCTCTAAGGGAGCAAAGTGGTAAAAAAAACCAAAACCCTAGAGCCATGTAAGCCATTCCCCTTGCCAGACCATCTTAGCACAGTTATCCCCTTGCCCAAACAAGCCTGGCTAGATGCTCCTCTCCCAAGGACATGCAGAGCTATGCAGCAAACTGCCACAGCCTCAAAACTGCTGCTGCAGTGGCCAAGTCCTCCTCCACCAGCAGGAGGGCTTGCAATACCAGAAACTGCACAGCCCCAGGCACAAGCTCAGGATCTCAAGTCCCTCTCCCTGTGATGGCTCCTACAGGAAGGAGCCCTGCCAGTCTGCAGAGGCTCTGTCCTCACAGGAGCCTCTCATCAGCTCAGAACAAAGCCAGGTTGGAGAGGGCTTGGACTCTCTAGTGGAAGGCATCCCTGCCCATGGCAGGGGAGTGGAATGAGATGGGCTTTAAGGTACCTTCCAACTCAAATTGTTCTATGGTTGCATAATCTGCTTGATTCTTGTGAGACACCCTCACAAAGCAAGTAGGTGCCACTAAACCAGCTCCCAGCTGGCCCCATATCTCGCTCCACGACACAGCAGCCAAGTGCATCCCAGTCAGTCCAGCCTTCAGGGAATCAAGGGCACGAACGTTAACAAGACCCTCCTCCTCACTGAGGGGTCCCATCTGTTGCCAGGACCAAAGTGCTGTCTTGGTGCCACACCCAGCCTGTTTTCACTTCTCCATTAGGCTGTGAGAGGGACCCTCGCTGCCCAGCCAGGGCCACTACACTGTGCTGGACGCTGCTGAACCCTTGCACTGACACCACCCAGGAAGGCTTGCAGTGGGCAGCAGCATCACAGACAACTTACAGGGCCACCACAGCAGCTGCCAGAGCAAGGACAGGGGTTCCTTGTCCCCTCAAGCCCTGTCACCAGGAGGTGCTTCCTCAGCAGAGCCACATCTCCTCAGCAGCCAGCAGTCATCCTCCCTGGCCAGTGTCTCCCATTCCAGCACCCCTCCCCTCAACAGCTGGAAGCAGTTTCCTCCTGCCCAGCAGCAACAGGAAACTCCCCCTTCCTTCACAAGGCTGTGAGTGCTTAACCCCGAGAGCCGCCTCCATCCCACGCTGGGCTCAGCTGAGCAGCACAGCCCTGAGTCGGCACAGCCCACACCATTCCCTCAGCCTGGTGGCCCCCCAGCCTCTCCTCAGGGGTCTGAGCCACCTTCTGCCTGCCATGCAGAGCCTCAGCATCTCCAGTTTCAACAGAAATCCTGCTTTTCTCTTAGAACACAGGCTGGTCATAGCTCTGGCACTAATAAACTGCTACTCCTCATGGACCACCTCTCCTTGCCTTCCTCCTGTAGGTCTCTGATGCTCACACATCAAACCCACCCAGCCTGACCCACAGTGGGCCCCACAGGCCAGTAGCCCAGGTCTGCATCCAGAGGGGTTCAGTGTGGAGCCCAGCAGGAGCTCCTGCAGACATAACAATCCTAGGTACAGTCCAAGGCTTGGACATGCTGGCAGGGAGAGGGAATGACCTGCCAGGTCTTTCAGCCCACAGAAAGATTAAGGGTTTGATGGGATGCAGCAGGAACTCACTAGGAGGGATGTTTCTGAAGGCAGCAGAAAGCACTGGAAGCAGCAGATCAGAGGCAGTAGCCAGCCAAGAGGACACGCTCTTTAGGCACCTGCCAAGGCAGCTTTCTCTTCACACCCCTCAAAATATTACACTCATCAAGGAGGTAGCTGAGAAAGAATGGAGATGTCCAGCACTGGGTGAGGAAAGAAGAGCAAGGGAGGGTTTTACTGGAAGAGACACAGTTGTTTCTGGAGAGGCATTAGCTCACAGTTGGAAAGGAGTCTGGTCACACCACTGAAACATCTCCTGCTCGCCCGCCTGGAGAGACGAGGCAGAAACCACCAGTCGACTGCTGCTGCCTTCATCATCTGTCTCAGAAAACAGCTGGAGAGGAGAAACGTGTGTCTCTGCCTGCCACCTTCCAGAGGCCAGGTGATGCACCCCTCCCTTGCTGCAGCACACCACTATCAACTGCCTAAAAATCACATGAAAATCATTAATGGGGTAGAGAAACACCACATCAGCACTTCACTCCTTGTCAAGACCTCCTTTGTTACTCTCTCCCAGTTACCCTCAGAATTTAAATATCCAACTGCCCACCATTCTCACGAAGGGGCAATTCCTTCAGAAGGAAAAAGAAGGGGAAGGGAGAACTGAATACACAGATCCATCCTCAGGCCACCTTTGGCTTGGAGGACCTGCCTTTCCTCAGTTACCTCTAGGTCTGCAGGCGGCCCCAGCAGCTCTTGGAGCTCTGAGCTATCCCTAGAGCTGGAATGGTGCCCAGGGACTAGAAAGGCTCCTGCTGCAGGCAGGGACAAAGCACTCCACTGTGATGCTGGGAAGCTGGTAGGATTCAACAAACAAGTCCAAGAGCTGCATCTTGTTGTCAGCTGCTGATGTGCAGAGAAGCCTCTTCACTTCTGCTGAGATCCTCAGCCTTGCAGTCACTGCTGCCCCCAGCTGTGGGTCACCAGGGGTGAGCCTCGGACAGCCCTCACTGGTAGCCAGCACAAGCTGCTCTGCTCCAGCTGGAAACACATCCGATGGGAATGGGACCCAGGAGAGCACATCATTCCACACCAGGTTCAGGCACATGCAGGAGAAGACAGGCATTGATCCATCCTCTTGCTTAAGAGCGTTTGAACAGGCATCCATCCATCCTTCAATCCAGCACCTTGTACCCAGCCCCTGCTTCCCAGGGCAAGCCCTACCCAGAGCAGAGCTCTGAAGCCACAGCTGGAAGCATCCCTCTGCAGAAGACCTTCAGGGACATGGATAGTCCTGGCATCTCTTGCTGCCCACTCAGAGTCTGGCCTAGAGGCACTCCAAAACCAATAGTTCAATCTCAGAGATGCAAAGCAGCCCAACTTCATTCCACAGGCAACAGATGAAGCACTTCACCCAGTCCAAACAGAACAAGACAAGCTGTATTATTGTCTCTATATCAAGCTCTTCCCACCTTCCCAGAAGGCTCTGCACATCTTTGCACCTCACAGTCTTCCAAAGGCAAAGGCAGACTCGGGCCCTCATCTTTAGTGGCTTCTTTCCCCAACATCACTTCCACAGAGAGGAAAGAAGACTGCACAGAACTGCTGCAAAGAGAACTGAGCCAGGACTTGTCTCCTGCAGTCGAATGCCAACTATCTCCCTGCTGCAGTCCCAAGCCAGGCCACCTTCCCTCTTCCCAAGCTCCCAGTCTCCTGCACTGCTCCCCCCTCTCCCAGGCTGCTGATTCCCCCTGTTACAGCTCACAGGACCTGTGTCCTGCCTGTGATTTCAGGTTGCAAGAGAGAAGCCAAGCTCCAGGTAGGAACTGGTTCCATTTCCAGTAACTGGAGAGGAAAGACGTGAGATTAGACCCAGGGCAGGGTCTGTCCCGGGATGCGATTCTGGAACAAAGTGACCGGCAAGTGCTGTTGTCTAAGGTGCCCACTAAAATTTAGTCGTGTGCTATTGCTATCACGTCACTCACCTCCCCCACCGTGTGCCAGGAGTGAGGTCAAGGTGTATTTCTGGTTGCCCTCAAAGGGTCAAGGTTGGGGAGAAACCAGGTTTCTTTCACGCCGAGTGGCAGGGTGGTCTCTGCCCCGGCCCAACCAGGCTGCTCCCCGCTGACCGGCGGGTCCTGGCTGAGCCTGGCTCAGCTGGGAGGAGCTGATGTAAGATGGTGCCATGCTGTGTGCGCCATGTCATGTGCTGCCAAGTTGGAGATGTGGGTTAGAAAGAAGGCCTGGTATCTCATTCCCCAGGCTCTGGTGGGTGGGTAGCGTGAGGCCCATGCACTGGGTTGCCAAGGAGATACGGGCTACAGAGATGGGCAGAAGCTTGCAAATCCCATGGTGCACCTTGGAGGAGAGATGGTTACCTTACCAGTCTTTCCAGACGTGGCTGCCATCATGCTTAACACTTCTAGGAAAGGAGCTGTGGTACAGCCACTCCACTAGCTGCAATAAGGCATCACTAGGGCGTCCCATGTCCAGGGACAGCTCTGAGCTTCAGGGCTAGCCTGCGCTGGCATCATGGCTGGAGTTCACTAGGGACATCAAAGGAGGGGTTTGAGAGAGGGTGGGAGGGAGGGAAGGCAGATGGGACAATCTTAAAGTCAGCTGAGTCCCCAGTGGGGCAGGATCAGGCTGCAGTCACAGCTACAGCCGAGTGGTGCCCACCAGGATCGTCACCATGGCACAGCAGTGCCAGGAGCAGCAGCCATCAGTCTCGTCTGGGAGTCGTTTACCAAGGGTTCCCGAGGCCAGGCCAGCCTCATGCCACCTCCTGTCCCTCAGCCCTCCTGCCAGCCCTCCAGGAGGCCAAAGGCAGCCACCTCCTCTCCCCCTCACTTGAACTCGCTGCTGCAAGAGGACAAGCCCTACAGGTTTAAATTCCTTGCAAAAAGATCTCAGTATAGCTACAGCCTCCAACTTCTTTCCTGCCTCAGGGCTGAGTGCTTTGGAGCCGCTACAACTCCAGCAACCCACATGAATGTCCTCCAGCCAACAACCAGGCTCCTGAGGAAGCACTGCGGCTGTCCTGGAGAACAACCCATGAACCCACCACATGGGCAAGCCAAGCCCTACAGTGTGGGCAAAGGCCTCAGCACACTGGGACTAAGGACACAGCTTTTAGCCCAGTCTGTGAGCAAAAGTCATCTCCCTGACTTGCTCCACACCCTGCCTCAGCTCTGCAAGGGAGAGGGCTCCAGCCTGGAGACTGGGCACCCAGGGCTGCCAGCCCAAGTAATGTTTAACCCCGTAGAACTTTATTGGTAACATATACTGTGCCAGAATGTGCTCCTGCGAGGTCACTGCCGGCTCAGCACAGAGAGGAGCAGCTGTGGCTGCCTGGCAGCCTCTTGGGAAGAGAGCTGGGTCCAACCACAGCCTGGAGGGGCTTCTCTGGCTCCCTAAGGGAGCCATCACCACCCATGGACCCCCTTGGTCAGGGAGCTCTACCTACACAGGGGCCTCCTTGGAACCTCAGGGTCTTATGGTCAGGTCAGAAGACCTCTTTGGAATCTAGTCACTTGCCAGAGGGAAGGAACTAAGACCCCAGAGGATAAAGATCTGGCTGAAGGCCTCCTTGATACCCTCCACTCTAAACCAGCAGTTTTCTCCCCCACCATGCACCATAAAGTTTTGATGCCTAACCCTCAAACTCAGGGTCCCCATATAATCCCCAATGGCCATCACTGAAAGAACTGCTGTAAAGGTTTCACCTTCCTCAACCACCTCAGCCAGTCAAAAGGGTTGTTTTATCCTGGTCCTCCCTTCCCAGGACAATTCAACCTTGGCTCAACCACCCTATACACAAGGGGCAGGAAGACACCTGCTCTCCTGGGCCACTGAGGAGCACAGGACATCCCTCTAGTTGTGGGCACCACCAGTAACTTTTAGAAAACACCAGCAAGCACAATCTTCCCAATGAAGGACTAGCCTGGCCCTGGAGGTCCTTGGAAAAATATCTCAGTCCCTGGCCTAGCCCTGAACCCTACGTACTTCTCACCTACCCTACAGGAGCTTCAGCCCAACACCAGCTCACCTGTAGAAGGGCAAAAGCAGGAGAGTTCTTCCAGGTGTGAGAGGGGCAGGACAGAGGTCAGGAGTTTGCATCCCCTCCACATGGCATTTGGGAAGCAAGCTTGGGTTGAAGCTGGGCAGTTACCATCACAAAGCTTGCGGGAAGCACAAGGATGCCACAGGGCCAACAGAGCTACCTGCCAGCCAGGAGGACAAGGTGATGGAACACAGGTCCTCTTCCTCTCCATGTAAGCAGGGAAGAACAGAGGCAAATGCCCTGCTTGGCAGGGCAGAGCGCAGAGGTTGAGCCCTCATGCTCAGTCCCACTGCCCCAATCCCCCATGGCACCACTACGGGAGCAGAGACGGAAGCAGGCAGAGCACAGCTGGCTGGGAACACTGAGCAGGGCAGGGACAGGGGCTCCAGCTTCTCCTGGCAAGGTGCTTCAAGTCAAGCAGCTAAAGCTGGAATTAGGACACTGCTCCTCTGTTTTGCCTTTCCCTTTGCACTTCTGCGGTCTCAAGGACCTTGTGTTGGTCTCTGTACATTGAAGTGTCCCAGTTTCAGACCAGTACAGGCATCCCTACTTCTCCAGCAGTTAGCAAGCAAACCCTGGGACACCAGGCAGCTGGTTGCACCACCAGCAGCAGTTCCAGAGGTTCGTGCATGAAATGACCTTCCTCTCTAGCCTGAACTCAGGATAGCTAACACCCTGTGCCATCAGAATTCCTCACTGTGGCAAGGCTCTGGTCACTCATCTCCTGCAGAACCCTCCCCAGCTTTGGAAGTGTTTGAGTCAGTTGGGTCACAGTTGAGCCCCTCAGCTTTAGCTCCCGAGCTGAGCCCATTGCCTTTGCTGTGACTTCTCAGAGGACCCTTCACAGCTGTTTTACTCACTGGCAGGTAGCATTTCCTCCCAGCAGTCCCTCAACATGGTTCTCTGGTCACGGGGACTAAAAGAGCCAGCCAGAAATTGAGCCCTGGCTTCCTCCCACCTGCCTGCCCCTCACAGGGAAGCAAACTGGACCAGCAGAGTCAGAAATCACAGCCCAGCTCTGCCTGCTCTGCACACCCTTCCCCTGCAGCTGGCTCAGGGCTGGGCCCCCCATGCCCGCAGCCAGCTCTGCCCAGGAGCCAAAGGTGCAGAGGCCGGGGTCGAACCGGCCAAGCAGAGACTGTGGGAATGAGCACCAGGGTGGGGAAAGAGGAGGGCCTGGATCCTGGCACGAGAGGTGGGGAGCGACTCACCTGAGCGTGAAGAGCGGCGGCCGCAGCAGCAGCTGCCGGGTACGTGAAGGCGGCGTGGGGGATGGCAGGGGTGAGCTCCGTGGTGTACAGGGGGTAGGGAGCCCAGGCCTCGGGGGATGCTGGGATGAGAGCCGCTCCAGTCAGGTCATCTGCACAGGAGGAGACAAGGGGACAGCATCTCAGTACCTGACCCCGACAGCCTGCTCTGGATTTACCACCCCAGGCTAAAGCTTTGTGCTGCCATCTCAGTGAGGCATAAAATCTGTGTGCCCAGCTGCTCACCTTGCCAAAAGAGGTCATGAACAGGCTGCACAGGGGCTTTGGACAGGCTGGTTCACACATGCAGCACAGGGCTGGTGCCACAGGAGGCAGGACAGAAGAGGGGGCTTTCAGGTGGGAGATCACTGGTCACCCAGTGACCCTCAGTGGGGCTGCTCACCCCACCAGACCACATGAAGGGGGATGGCACAGCACTCATCCTTTATGCTTCACACTCGGGGATGTTTCACAACTGTAGACTGTTTAAAGGACTTAAGGTATCACCTGAATTACCAAAACCAGCTCTGATCTCCCAACAGTTCTAGTGCTGGCCTCAGCAGATATCCATTATTCTTCTGCAACCCCAACCTCCCTGCACCAGGCAGATTTCAGCCAAAGCAGACGTGGGTCTGGGTTTGTTTCTACCCTGACAGCATTCCCGGGGTTGGGCATCTCCCAGGTGGGACCAGCCACAGTCTCCAAGCCCCTCCCAGCATACTCACAGGGGTCCCGTGCAATGAAGTGTGCGCCCAAGGCAGGGTGGATATTGGTGGGGTTTGGTGTGGCCATCAGCTTGCTCTTGGCCATCTTTGTGTTGGCTTTAGCAAACTCTAACCTCAAGGTCTGGGGGTTCTCAGGGTCAAAGCGGATGCCCTGTCACAGGAGAAAGCACAGGAGTCTCTCAGAGGTGAAGTTTCCAGTGCAAGCACACACTTTCCCACCAAACCAGGGAACTAAAGCCACCACACACTGCAGTCACATGCCCAGATTTTTGTCACCTCACTACAACACTCACGCTTCCATGTGGTTTTATTTTTATATTTAGCTGGCTCAGAACCCACTGCTTCCAACATGAGGGATCCAGTTCTGCTCTTTAGGTCCAGTTCACCAACCACTGTAGCAGAGATGGCTGCCAACACTGGCCAGGAAAGGTCTGTTTCCTGGGGCTAGGATAACCCTGTCTGTACTGGCATTTGGGATACTCCCGCCTCTGTGTGGGAGCCCCCATCTATGGTGCCACCACATCTTCTGCCAACCTGAGCAGAGGCACTTGCAGGTGTGGCAAAAAGCCCAAGGCAAGGTCTACACCAGAGCAGAACTGTGTCTTGCTGACTAGATCCACCAGCTCCTGCAGGTCCACACAGAAGAGGGATCATTTTGGGTGTCCCTGCCATGTTGACCGTCCACAAGACTTTTTGAGCAACAGCAGTTCCCCACACCCTCAGGGGCCCTGGAGCTGTCTTGTCTTCCAGTGGTCAGAAATGGTACAGACACAGCTTGCATCCCTTTGCTCAGGCTGATGTCAGCCTTTAGCAGCTCTCCTTCCCTGGTGGGATCCTGCAGGACTGTTTTGCTTCCATACTCAAGGGCACAGCTGGGAGACCCTGCTATCCTATGCTATGGCCAAGTCAAGCCCTCATCTCCAGGTCTAGCTACAGCAGGGCATGTGGCCCTCAGCCCTCACAGTCCCCCGGCACTTTGGGTACTCACATTCAAGGCGTTCTTCGCTGCTTCAGCACCAGCCCGGCTGTCAAAAGTCACAAAACCAACCGGCTAAAAGAAATAACAACAATTTCAGTTTCAAAGCCTATTGCAACTTCTCAGACCACTCTGCCCTTGCCTCTGCCCCCGACAGCAAGCAGAAGAGACTGTTCAAAGCTGCACAGGGGCTTCAGGCAGAGTTTGAAAGGTCTTGGATCATCAGCCCAAGATTCCTGCTTTGTGCCTTCTCCCACCACACAAAAACACTTTGGCAGCCCCACATGTGGGGACACCGCTCACCCCGACAGCCTGTAGCAGGGGCACCTACTGCCTTGGGCAGGATGGGAGTGGGGAAGGCCGATGGCAGCACAGGGTTTGAGGCTGAAGCCTGAGGTCTCACCCAGGGCAGCAGGAGAAGACATGGAAACATTCACCATACACCCCCAGGACAGTGGGGTCAGCAGAACCCAGCTGTGTACATGGTGTTGATCCCAGTGCTTGAAAATTAAATGGGATCTGTCCTCCCTCCCCTCCTGGCATGTCTGGTTTTCTAACAGAAGCCAAAAATACGCAGGCTAGAAGAAGGAGGTACCTGCTTTGAAGTCAGCTTGATCAGTGACCCTTCATAACCCTGCAGGAGGGAAGAAAGCAAGTCAGTGTCAGGGCCCCAAAGGAGCTGATCTACAACTGAGACACAACACGACAGCTCCAGGAGCTCCTGTAGCACCAACCCCTCCATAAGGCAGGGTCTGCAGCAGGAGCAGCAACAGTAATGCTTATTTCCCACCAAAGGAGAAGACTGAGGGCAGAGCAGATATCTTTGCTATTCCAGCCTGGTCCTTTAGGAAGAAATCCCATTTTCTAACTCTCCCTCCAGCTATGAAGATGACCACCCTGCCCTGGGCTGATGCCTGGAGAGCACAGAGCACTCACCCTGTGCTAGAGGAGTGCAGACAAGGGAACCCCACTTCCCCCAGGGCCAGCCCATGGGGTGATTAGAGAGGGATAGAGAGTTTAGGGGATCAGGACACATGTCCAAGGGAGGGCAGATCCAAGTAGATTTCATGAAGGTTAGAGATGGCACAATTCCAACAGCAGGCTCCCCAGCTGAGCACAAGCCATGGGATACCGTGCTGGTTTCAGGATCCTGAAGCCTGCACAGACACCACATTTCCACATCATCCTCCCTTCCACCCTGACAGACCTTCACTGCCAAGTCATCCACAAAACAGCATTTTTCACACCAAAAAAACAGATTTGAAGACGTTCTTACCTTGAATGGTCGAAAGAGCAGGTAGAGCTCTCTGGGCTTGATATCCACAGGAAGGCCACTGACAAACAGCGTCCGTACCTAGGGGAGAGGCCAACAAGCTCTATTGAAAGGAGATGCTTGGTGCCAAAGTGGGAGCACAGCTCAGAAGCCACACGCAGCAAGAGTAGGACACCTTGGACCAAAGGCCCACTAACCCTTCCCTGCATTAGAGGAACACTGTCCAGGATAAAACACACCCTGTCCTTTCATCCCTACCACAAAGGATGAGACCTTTAAAAAAATTCAGTGCCCAGAAGAATGGTGTGGGTTGATCAGGGCACAGACACCAGCCCCACAGCCTGACTGGACCTTGATGGCTAAACTGGAGAAAACCATACACTGCCACAAGAACTAACAGTTTAACATGTCCCAGAGGTATGGCAGAGACCAGTACAAACCCTTGTTGTCTCTCCAGCTCTTTCTACAGATCACACAGTAGGTCCCCTCTCCTCAGCCTATCCTGGCACTTCACTCCAATCACCAATTCAAAGACAGCCCTCAATTTTGAGAAACACTTCACTGCTCCACTCACACCTTTTGACTTCTGCCACAGCCCTACAACATCACTGGAGGAAGATTTTTGGGTCCGTCCCAGCTCCTTTCCCAGAAACACACTGGACCCTTCAGAAGTTGCTCCCAAAGTTGCTTTCACAAGGTTTGTTCTGCTGTGCCCAGCAAGCAGCAGCTGTGCTGCACCAAGTCCCCAAGGGCTGCTGCTCTTCCCAGGCTGTAGAAATCATGGACCAAGTCCAAATGCACTCAAGTATAAGCAAAAAGTACAGTGTCAGAGGAGGATTTCAACAGATAATCCGTTAAAATTATAAAGAATAGTTCACTCGAATAGCCAGGAAGAAGAGTGCTGAAGGCTTCTGGCCTGGGAGAACTCTGCTCAGCAGTCAGAACATCATGGCCACCTTCTCCCTGCACGCTGGCTGGCAGACTATTTCCATAGAAAGCAGCATAATGAAGCTGCAGACACTTCTTGTAAATCAGCACAGTGCTGGAAAGGGAAGTTATGCACAACAGAGGTCATGAAGACACCCTTCATCATTTCCAAGGAGCAGGAGCCCCAAGCCAGAGTCCATCTACTGGCCTGCTTCCACTCTGGAGTGACCCCATTACTTTTGCAGGGCAGAAGGACTCTACTCTCACATTATTTTTTTTTATCTCACCCATTTCCCCTTCCCCAGGGAAAGGAGTTGTATCCAAACCCTCTTTTGCCATCAAACTGCGCATCACACGCTCACCCTGCTCCTGGGTTGGAGACAGTGGCCACCTGAAAACACAGGAGCCTCTGCATCCTGTAACTGGATCTGGGCAGTCAGATCCAAGTTCCTCTATGCAGGGAAGTTTCTTCTATTTACAGAAGAAAATTCACCTCCTTAAGCTCCTGTGCCCTGTCCTGCCATGGCAGAGAAATACCCTTCCCATCAGCTGAAGCCCCCCAGGATGGACAGCGATTGTGAAAGGCTGGGGTGTCCTTGCTCTCTGTGCATGCTGAAGCTGACAGCTGCCACCACTCCCATCAGTGTGGGGAGTCCTTCTCCAAGCCCAGCACATCTCAAGACTGCAGAATGCAACCACTGAGCATCCTTCCCATCCCCTGTCCTAATCCCTCAATATGGATGGCTCTACCACACACCCTTGCTTTGTCCTAGCTAGGAAAGCAAGATGTTATGTGGAGCACTCCAGAAACACACTAGGCTCGGTCCAACAGACTTCCCACCCACCCCACCCTTTATTTCATGCTTCCATACATCACTCCAGGGGCAGTTTTCTGGCTGCCTCAAAGACTCCAGCGTTTGTGCTCCAGCATGAGCCACACAGAGCACCTGCAGTGCATTCCCAGAAGACCCACGGCCATCTCTTGCAGCGGAGGACTGCAGAGTGTGGTGGCACACATGTGCCTCAGCCATGTGAAAGCACCATCCCTTTTCAATATTTCAAGATCTGAGTGTTCTCAGCCCCCAGAATGGATGTTTCTTCCGAGCAGATAGAAATCTGCATCCCTGTTGGGTCTCTAAATGTTCCCGTGACGTGTCAGTCGGTAAGTCCTTGCGACAGGCGTGACAGGATGGAAGTTGCGCAGTGGCTCAGGGAAGGGGGAGTTGGCACTCGGAGCCCTTACAATGGCCTGAACAGAGCAAGGCAGGAGCCCAGGAAAGCTCTTTGTCAGGGCTGACAAGCTCCCATTGCCAGACCCGTAGGGTGCTGCCAAGGATGGGGGCAAGAAGACTCCTTTGGCCTCCAAGTCATGTCTGTCACCAACCACGGGCATTCAAAAGGGGGTCCCAGCCAAGACACAGCAGCCACCAAGGGCTGGTCCCCAAAGCCTAGGAAATCCCAAATGCCACCAGCCAACCTCTTCAAAGAGGGTGTCCCCAAAACAAACTAAGGAAGAAGTCCCTGCTCAGAAGAGTTTGTTAGAAGCGACAGGACCAAGTGGTTGGTCTTCCAAGATCACTTACAGATGTGCTGAATTGTAGAGATCTAGAGAGGGGTAAGGGGAAAGGGAAACCAAGTTATTCAGGGAAGGGAGGGTCTCTCAGGTGAGAGACCTGAGCAATACATTCAAAGGACAGAGTGAGGTAAGTCAGAAGGAGCTCACTTCCAAGACCAGGCATAAAGCAAAAGAGGTCTGGGTTATCCCACAGGAGAAAAGCCAAAGGCAGTTCACCTGAGTTTCCTCTGCACTGAGGGCGGCCCTGGACCAGCCTCCTCCCCCACTCCCAAAGACAGCAAACTGTAGATGAGGGCAAGGGGGTCTGAACAAGCATCTCCCAGTGGATTAACCGAACTGGGACACTCCAGTCAGTCCTTTGCAGCCTAAGTCCCGCAGGTTTTGAGAAGCCAGTAGGACCACCCAGGACTGACAGGCATCTGGACCCCACACTGAACTTGCCATGACAGCATAGACTTCTGCTAAAATATATTTGCCCTGCTTCAACTCCCTGCCACTAAACACCAGATCCATGTAAATCTTCAGCCTCCCCAAACCACAGCTGGAAAATCCACAGGAAAAAAAAAAAAAAAAAAAAAACCAAAAACCAAACCAAAACAACACAACACCAAAAATATCCATCCAGAGCTAGGTCAGGAACTGCCTGAGCCAAACTGCACATCCAGACATCCAGCACGAGCAGATCCCCAGAAATACTATGTTCTTAAGCTGGTTCTTAGGCTCCGCTGCCAGCCACTCAAGAAAGATACCAGGTGAGAGCAACCCCATCCCACCCAAGGCTGATCCAAACTGGACACACAGGCACAGAGGGAAACAGGTCAGGGAGCAGCTCTTGTCTAGGACAGCCCAGCAGGGTCACACTGCTGCAGGTCCTGCAGAAAACACTCTCCCTTCTCCATCCCTACCCCTCTGGGGATGTCCCCAGTCCAAACACCTGGCAGAGATGGAGAAGAGCCACAGAAAACAGGATTCATGCCAGGAGGGACATGACCATCTAGGCCATCTCCAAGAGGGAGGATCCCAGCATAGCTTCCCACGCAGGAGGAGGGAGGGACAAGGACAAATCCATTTAGCCCTCAGTTCTCAGTGTCAGTCCTTGAACAGCTGCATTTCCCCGAAGAGACACACACCTTGTGCCAGCACAGCCAGGAGACTCCCACCAGCACTTCAAAGGAGCGAAACAGCAGCACCTGCCTCATTCTGCCACAGCTCCAGCACTGCCAGCAGGTCAGGATAGCTCTTACAGCACCCACACCTCCTGGCCATGGCTGCTTTTACATAAGAGCTCTCAAAAGGGAGCCCTGAGAAGAGCCAGAGGTTGCCCTGCAGCCCAGCAAGGGTCAGGTTATGTCAGAAACATCCAATGTAAGGGCACAGGTAGCCACTCCCCCCTGCAAGATTGGTGTGGGTTGTGGGTTTTTGTTTGGAGGCTGCTCCAAATACCCACCCTGGGAACCAGCAAGGCTGACCCTCCCCTTCTGTGAGTTCAGCCCTTTAGCAACATCGCTGGCAGCACAGCTGAGGCCACTCCAGCCCCCCAAAACTGGCCAGGTCCTGGATCCACACTCCCAGCACCTAGAGCACACAAGCCTTTCCCAGCAGTGATTCAGAGACACCTGAGGACAGGTACAGCAGGAATGGGCGCTACTGCCTCCTCCACACTGTGCAGCTGGACAGGCCCCTCTCCAGGAAGCCACCCCAGCTGCACACCAGTTTTTCCTGGAAACAAGTCACCTGCCACTCATTCACACAAGGTCCACCGAACCTTATTCCTACACCACCAGCCCCATGCCATCCTGCTGAGGACTCGGACAAGCCCTGCGGCAGCATCCCAAAGGCACTCCCCACTCCTGGCAGTCAGGAGCTCAGGGACACGGACTCCAGCTTTTCCCATGGGAGGGCATCCCAGCCGGGCGTCTCTGAGGCACCCGGCGCCGCTGGCAGAGCCGCAGGGGCACAGGGAGCCCCGGTCCTGGCCACGGCGATGCAACCAGGGCCACTTGACGCGAGGCCGCAGGAATGCGGCGAGGCTGCGGCTGCCCCGGGAGCCGGGACTTATAAGGCACGGGAGCGAAATCGGGGAGGCGAGCTTGCACAACAGGGCTGCGGGGAGGGGAACGCCAGAGTCCAGCGGCGGGGCTGCAAAATGGGATAGCGCCCTCCTCTCACACGGGGCGTGGGGCTGCAGGGTCCCGCCACCGCGGCGGGGGGACCCCGCACGGGGCAGTCCTGCTCCCCATCCCATCAAAGTCCCAGGAATCACAGGGGAACGAAACACTGGAGGAGAGAGATGGGTGGTCTGCACGAGAGACAGCTCAGCAGAACAGCAAGGCAGCTTCCACACCACGGGGCAAGACACCAAGAGAAGGGGCTTGTAAGGGGCTCCTTCCCCGCTCCGTGCTTCAGTTTCCCCTCCACTCATCAGCGGAGAGGCAGCAAGAGCTGGCTGCCTGCTGCCATCCCAGCCCTGGCAAAGTTCCTATGTCCTCAGGCAGGGTCGCACTGAGCCTGAGCACAGGATCAGGCCAGGAGATGCTCCAGCCAGCAAGCCCCAAGCAGGCACAGAGCTTCCCCTCCCCACCGGAAAGATGTTCACCCATCCCCAGAGGGGAAGGAGGGCCTTGAACCTCCCCAGAACTTGAAGCAAGGAGGGGCTTGAGGCATTTCCCTCTGAAATCAGCCTTTTGCATGAAAAGCACCCAAGGACCAAGATCCTGCTCGCCCAGAGAGAGGGAGGCTGATCACAAGCAAGCCCAAGTGCACAAGCATTTTGCCCCCAAGGCTGGAGTGTTTCACACTGCTCATGGCTGGATCAGCCCTCTCCCCAGCATTGCTCTTCCCCCCACATCAGGCAGAAGGAAGTCAGCGGGGCTCAGCCACCCCTGTGGTCAGGGTAGGAAGGCACTCAAGTGAGGGGAAAGCAGGGAGAGGCACCAGCCCCTGCATGAGGGAGCAGGAAGCACATGGGAGCCGATAAGGCACAATGGGACAGCACCCAAGAATAGTCCTTGGCTCTGGTAGAGGAAACACTGCTGGTGTGGCTCTGCCATGGAGGCTTCCCCATGCTACCAAGTCCCATCCCCGGTGTCTCTGCAGCATCTCATGGAAAGGACAGCACCGAGATATGTTTGGACCACAACAGGGGTTCAAAGCTGATGAAACATTTGAAAAGGTCAGCCCTGAAATTCCCAAGAGGTTAATGCCCAATGGGGCAGCTCTTAGCTCAGGGAGATGCCGGCTGAGCATCCTCAGGATGCCATTGTCACCTTCCACCTTGTCAAGAGGTCCACTAAGCCAGGAGACAGGCACAAGCACCACAGCCAATGTGCTGAAGGACACTCACATCCACACAGACACTACTCAGCCAACGCACTAAGTCCTGGGCTCCAGAGACCCACACCTGCCACCGTCTGATGTTGGGGATCTGCAGACACCTGTCACCATTGGCTGGAGTCACAGAGCTTACCTGCTGTGGACCAGCTCCTCCTGCCCACACCCAGGCACCTGTTCTCCTGGCAGGACACTCAGGGGTTAGAAAAGTATCTGCTCACAGCAGAGGCTGGCAGGAGACACAGGTCTGGATGCAGAGGAAGGAACATTCTCACCTTAGGTCTTTAAGCAAATATATATGTATCTCTGTTTGACCCTGACACATGATGATTCCTGGGCACTTCTCAGTCCTGTTCCTCCCAGGACACATCCAGAGGCAAATGAGCCTCTCCTCAAATCAACACAATTCAGACCAGCACACCACTGGCCATGCCCCAGCCCCATGGAGCACATCAGGTATCTCCACAGCCCAACAGCAAAACCCAAGTGACGGTGAGCTGAAAACTCACAGCAGCTCTCTACTGTGGACAATGGGGGTGACACTTCAATAACCAAACACAGGGTGACCCTTGGGGACAGCAGGAGGATGACAAGCACCCACAGGAGTCAGCCACCATTGCATCAGTCCAGCTTTGGGCAGGATAAGGCCAGTAGGGCAGTAGGGAGGGGCTGTGCCACCCAAATATGGACCAAAAATGGCAACCCTAACCTGCAACACACCCTTCTGGGTGCTCTCTCCCAATCCATAGCTCACTCTGCACTTCAGACCACTGGTACAGGTCACCCAGGGCAGTTACACATTCAGGGAGACATTGGCCTCCTGCTCTCGGAAGCAGATGGGAAGGACACGCATGCCCAGGCCAACAGCTTCTGACACACAGACATGTGCCAAGGCTGACCCCACACCAGTGCAAGAACCCCCAGCACCTCCTGCAGCAGAGGAGGGAAGGCACCATGCCAGACCAGAAGGTGCAACATTTCCACTGCCTCTCCTGGGCTGTGCAGCAGGGCTGCAGATCCTCCACAGGGGTAAGGCCACCTGACAGGGCCCTCAGGTTTCCAGCCACCAAACCACACCATGACCCTATGGAGCAGTGGCCAAAGCATCCTTGGCAAGCCTGCAGCACCAACTTCTGCCATGCCAAGGGCAGGGTCACCTGGTGCCGCTTCTCTCTCCTCATCAGATGTGCTGGGCTGGCTCAGGATCACACCTGAGTACAGGCCAGGTTCAGCAGCTCCAGTGTCCCACTGCCCTGTCCCTCGCCATGTCCAGCTCCACAGTGCTGGGCACATGGGAGGAATTCAGTTTCCACCGTCCCTTGTGGTGTAGAAGGTGCTCAGCACTCTAGTGAGATCTGGTCACGTTGCTTCTACACTCATGCCCTTGTGAGGCTTCAAGCTGAAACCTTTACTCCAGGCACTCAGAGCTCCAGCAGCACTGCTCATTGCTCCATGATCCAAACTGCAAAGTCTCCATGGCTTGGTATGGCCAAGACCAACATACACAAAGGATTTTATTTTGCTCCACAACCTTCCACACCAGTTACAGCAAGTCACTCTTGACTTCCCACAGTGCCAGATCCTCTAGCAGAGCCATGAGGAAGGACAGCAAAGCCTGAACTACCCTTAGTTACCTCCCCAGCATCTCCAAGGGCATCCTTCCTATTTTGGTGAGGGAAAAGCAGAGTCCTTTGATAGCAAGGGAGCCTTTGGGTTTGGCCCTTCCTAACTACCACAGGCACCAAAAATCCCTTCATTCTGAGGCCAAGTAGGGAAAGCAACTCCTCGGATTAGCCAACGAGAAAGACTCATTTCTGAAGTTGTAATAAGGAATGCCTCCCTGCCTAAGATCACAAACTGAGTTTTAGAGGTTTCTTTGAGAGCCAGTTTTAGGCAACAGCTGGATCTCATTTACTAGCCCAATTAGAGACAGGTGTCAGGAGGAAGGAAATACCCCACCCCAGGGACTAGTTGGGATGTTTGACGTTCAGACTCGTGTCTAAGAAACTTAGATTTGAAATACTAAGACAGAAGACAGCTCCTTTAGAGGGTATTCACAGGCACCAGGACACAAAGAGATAACAGGGAGATTCCCATATCCCTCCCCCCGTCACAGCAACTAGTAATAGACCAAGAGGAGGTCTGGGAACACACCAGTTCCCAGAACCTCTGTGTGCATGGTGACTCCAGGGTGTCTGCTTAGCCAACAATCTGTCACTGACAAAAAGCTGCATCCAACACTGAGGAGACTTCTAGGATGCATGAAAACAGCTCTGAGGCACCATCCTGCTTCAGCCAGGCCATGTGCAGGAGGATTAGCGAGTGCTGACTGTAACTACTACAGCCTCACATTCTTCATAGCAAAGAGCGGCATCACAGAGGCTTTTGACTCCAGAACTTACATTAACCTTGCTTGTTTCCAGCCTGAGAGCTGGAATCCACACATGCACGAGGTATCTAGGTCCACTCAAGCAGAGATTACAGAAGTCAAGAGATGCCTGGCACCAGTCCATGAAGTGCTACAGACATGCAGCACGTAACTCGCTCACCAGCAACATTCCTGGGTGATTCTGGCAGCCCTGATGTGCAGCAGCCAAGGAAAAGCAGGCATGAAGGACTTGCTACCGAGTGGGCTGTCTGGGAGCTGAGAGCTTCTGCCTCCCCAACAGAGCACCTTCTAACTCTAATGGGGAACACCACAGCCTTTGCAGAGACCAACAGGGAAGACCACAGAATGATCTGGGTTGAAAAGAGCCTTAAAGACCATCTTGTTCCAACACCCTGCCATATGCAGGGACACCTTCCACTAGACCAGGCTGCTTGAAGCATCATGCAACCTGGCCTTGAACACTTCAAGGGATGGGGCAGTCACAGCTTCTCTGGGCAACCTGTGCCAGTGCCTCATGCCCTTGAAGGGAAGGATTTCTTCCTAAGATGATCCCCTGGTCCTCACCTTGTCTCTGCTCACCCAACACAACCTCATGTTTGATGCTTTCCACCTTCAGCAGCCCAGGATGCCCAAGCCCTGCAACAACAGCAGCAGCAGCCACCACTTATGGAGCCACAAGCAGGCCCTTAACACCAGCCAAGAGAGCACAGACTTCAGCTGCCTGGTTTGGGCATCTAGACAGCCAGCTCCAGATTTCTCCCACTCCCTCTGAGCCTACAGCTTCCCAGGTATCTCCTGGAAGAGCAAGAATGAACTTCCAGAGCAGAACCAACACTTCTGCATGAGGCATCCAAGAAAGCCAGGTGAACATCCAGGGTCCTTACTGCAATATGGCCACAGACACAACAGTGTTCACAGGAAGCAAGAAAGCTCCTCTGGCTGTTGGGAAAAGCTCTGCCTGCCACCAGGGTGGGAGTGCAGCACCCAGGCAGCTGCCCATCTCACAGCACTGCTCAGGAGCACAGGGACAGACACTCTCGTACAGATTGGTGCTGCCTGGAAAATTAAACAGAAGATAGCAGCAAGTGGGGAGGGATCGCGTTTGGGGAGGTGTCTGGTGAGGAACAGCAGGGACTGACATTAGGCCCTGTTTGTTTAACATTCCCGTTAACGACCTCGAGAGGAGCGAGAGGCATTCCTGTCCTCCGCATGTCACCGGCCAGGAAGCGGCTGCAAGATCCAGGGGCCCGCAGATAAGATAAAGGGAAAGGCTGAATTTGGGAGCTTCGCCCCGCCGTATCTGGGGCACACGGAGCCCTTCTGCCAACGCTCGGGGAGGCAGCGAATGAGGCACGCGGTGGGGGGGATGGAGGAGTGTCCGCAGCACCAGGATCTGGCAGCATTATCCATGCAGTGTGGGAAAATATTCCAGCACGCTCTCCTGCGTATGGTGGGACTGAAGGATTCCACTTTACACTAAGCGTATTTATTGCTCTGTATCAAGGGGAGCTCTGGGCAAGAATTTGGGACCTCAGACTGTGCTTGGATTCTGAACACACAATCACTCCTTGTGCCTCCATTAGCTTCTGAGGTGAGGAATAGCTCCTGATCTGACAGAATGTGTTACCAGAAAAAAAAGCATTCAGAAGGCTCCTGTAGGCTCAGAGTAGCCACCATGAAGCCCAAGCTGTGCTCATGACCCACAGCATTAGTTATGGTGGATCATGGCAGAGAGAGGGATTTCCAACAGCAATCCCACCAGGGATTGGGGCATGGCCCCTCACCAATTCCAGTCAAGCACCCTCAGCCACCTCCAGGGTGGTGGGTCCTTTGCTGCAGCCCTGGGTGCAGGGTGGCAGACACACTCAGTGAGGTCACAGACCATCCAGCAGGGTGGACTGGACCATCCCCCTCCCCCCCTCACACACAGAGGCAGCACAACAGAGAGCAGGAGCCACTTCCGTTCAACCCCTGCCCCATTCCCCAGAGATGTCATCTTTAACTTGATTTTCCAGTCACCAAGCACCATTCCTGGGAGCACCAGCCTCTCCAAAGGGCAAGGATTTCCAAGCTCCCAAAATGCTCCAGCACCTCCTTTGCCAAACCACCACCCAGCAGTGGGAAACACAGCAGCTCTGCCCCAGCAAAAAGAGCTCACCCAACCACCACCCATGCGGCATCAGCCCAGCTGGAGCAACACCACTGGGATGGGATGTGCCAAACGGCATCAGCCTATGGGGGCTTTGTAGGCCAGTGAATAATTGGATCAAGGAGCCGCATTGAGTCTTCTGCGCACGCGTTCACAGCCCGTGAAACCCCTTGGTCCCAAGTCTCCCCACACCAGGAGAAACACAGGGCCCCAGGTGCTCCAGCTCTCAACCCACCCACACCAGTGCCACCCAGTGAGGCCGGGACATCCCACCAGCAGCATCACACCCACACCCCATCACATCATCGCATCACCCAAGCCCTGCTTCACGATGGGGACGGAATCCCTACGGCCGCCACCTGCCAATCCATTCCACCCCATTACCCGGGTTGCCCTCGCCAGGGTTGAAGCCCAGGGGGACACGATGGCCCCAAGTCAGCTGGTGCACGGCACCAGCGCAGCCCTGGTGGGTGGTGGAGCAAGCCAGGCGCCATGTTGCGGCGGCGCGAGCGCACGGAGGAGAGCAAGGGGAGGGGACTGAGCACCTCCCTGGTCCTGAGGGCCGGGCACAGAGGACTGCAGCAAAATGTTACCGATGCCGGGCGTTTTCCAGAGCCCTCTCCAAGATGGAGGGCAGCTGGCGACCCACTGCACCAACACCCACTTGAGGGGTACAGTGATGACAGCACCCAGTGGCTCTGGTAGCCAAAAGGAAAACGTGGAGGGCTGCAAGCTCAGCTCTAGCATATGGCTACAGACAACTGACCCTTGCTAGCCTTCCCAGCCCTGAGTCCAGCAGCATCCAGGCTCTTGCTTGCAATGGCACCCAGGGGAAGGGGACCAGCACACAGGGAGCAGGGCAGGGACTCCATCACTATAGTCCAACTACTTCCCTTGCAGCCCACACGGTGGGCTGGATGGAACAGTGCTGGATCCAGGAGCGCTCCAGCTGCAGGGACTTGAGGAAAGAACACCATGCCCAAGGGCACCAGCTGCACTGGAGGGAGCAGAGAAACTGGGCTGAACAGGGGACTCACCCTGCCCGGCACCAGCCCCACCTCGGAACGGCCCTGGGGCTCCAGCGCCAGCTTCCCAACACCTCCGTACAGCGGCTCCCACAACCCGACCTCGGCTCCCCAGCCCGGGGCAGCCCCGACACCGAGGCTTCGGTCCCCCGACGGCCCATCCCCGACGCCGCGTCCTCTGTTCCACCACCACAGCGCTACGCTCCTTCCTGGGCTTCCCCGACGCCGCGGTGCCACTTCTCCGGTCCCCAGCCCCGCCGTGTTCCATCCCCGACAACGTAGCCCCGGTTCCTCGACGCCGCCGCTCTCCATCCCCCGTCTCCCCACATCCCGGCGCTCCACTCCCGCCGCCCCATCCTGCTCCCGCCGCCGCTCCCAGTTTCCCGCCGCGCCTCAGCTCCAGTTCCAGTTCCCCGCTCCGTCTCCCGTCCCCGGCCGCCCCAGTGCCCCGGTGCCGCTCCCGCTTCCCCGCCGTCCCGGTGCTCCATCCCCGACCCCCTGCCCTGTCCCGTCCGGTCCCCACCTCCTCCTCGACGTTGCCGCCGCTGTTGGTGTGCTCGGTGTCCTTGTTGAGGTTGCTCATGGTGGGGTGCCGGGGCGGGGGTGCGGTGCCGGCTGCTCCGGAGCTCCGCGGGGCCGAGCCGGGGTGCCGGTGCGGTGCCGGTGCGCGGGGGCGGGGCGGGGCAGTGCGGGGCGGGGCGGGGCGGCGCTGCCCTCCCGGCTCACATGCGGCGTCCCGGGACGGCGCCGCTGTTAAGGGCCGGGCCGGGCTGGGCCGGGCCGGGCGGAGCGGGGCCGAGCGGAGCGCAACGAGCCGCAGCTGCGGGGCCGACGCGCCCCAGCCCCCTCCGCCGCTCCCGGTGCCGCCACCGCGCACCGAGCAGCGGGGCCGGGACCCGCCCGAGCGCCCCGCCCGGGGCCGCCCCCGGCCGCCGCCGCCGCCAATCCCGGCCCGGCCCGGCCCCCCGGGGCTGCGGGGAGGGTTTTTTCTGTTGTTGGGCTCGAGTTATTTTAATTATTTTTTCCCCCCTCCTTTCCACGAAAAACTTTCTCAACTTTGATGAACTTTCTGGTTTCGACTTTCTTAAAGGGCCCGCAGGGCTCTGCGCCCGCGGCGGGGCCGGGCCGCTCCCGCCGGGCATCCCCGGGGCGGGGAGACGTGGCTGAGCCCCGCGGGGATCGAAGAGCCCCGGGACGGCACCTTTGTGACCCACTCATTAAAGCCCCGAGCCCCAGGAACAGCAGCCCTGGGAGGTCAGGACGGGGGCTCCTGTAACCCCGGGACAGTAGCCCTGAGCCACAGCGGAGCAGCCCCAAGTCCCCCAAGTCCCAAATTCCACCAATAGCAGCCCTCACAGCAGCCCGGTTCGTTCTGCCAGGGCAGCCCCACATCCATCCCCACAGACATTGGTGGGTGCCCAGTGCAGAGCCCTGTTCTCAGGCTTGGGAGGAGGAGCACGGTTCAGGCATAGAATCATGGAATCCCAGAATAGTTCAGGCTGGAAGGGGCTGTAAATGTCGTCTTGTTCCACCCCCTGCCATGGGCAGGGACACCTTTCACTAAACCATGTTGCTCCAAGCCCAATCCAACCTGGCCTTCAACATTTCCAGGGATGGGGCAGCCGTTCCTGCACTCCACATCCCACATCTTGGTCCCTGTGTGAGGCAAAGGTGTAGAACTTCAAGAGTTTAGGGTCAACCCTCCAAGCGAGAGATGTTCAGGGATCTGAGCCCCGTTATCTTAACCAGCGTTGCTTACACTCAGTCCTTGCTGCTTCCCCAGTGCCGAAGCTGGGTGAAAGTGAGGGGAAGCATCAGCCCTGCCGTTCCCTGGGGGTCTCACAGCTCTCTCATGCTGCAAAAGCAATGAGTGCTCCCTGTCCTCCATTGGCCCTGGCTGGAGACACCTGTGCTGTCCCCACAGCACTGAATATCACTTCAAACTGAGTCCATGCCTGGCTCTGAGTGATGGTTTCCTTCCATCAGGAGCTCAGGGATATCGTTTTGCTCTTGTGCGTGTTGTGAAGAGGTGTGAGCCTGGCTGAGGTCAACCACAGCTGATTTCCCCACCACACCTGGGTCCACTGCACTGTTCAAGTCCCAGCCTCTGACTCCATTCATCACCTGGTTACACAGAGGCCCCCCAGGAAAATGCAACCCTAAAATCAGCCGTCCCCATGCACAGGAATCAACCAGCACAACCCACAGTGCTCTGGTGCCAGCACCAGGGAGTCAATGCAGGGAAAACCATCACCGAGGTGGTGCCCACAGTCAAGTGCCTGTCGGGGGCGAGTGGTTCCATCACAGGAGGTGTGTTGGAAGGGAGGAAACATCCTCCTGGGAGCGTTAGCTTTATGTTTCCTTGCTTTCTAGGTTAAGGCTTTCAGCAGCAGCAGCTGTTTGCACGCGGCACGACGGGTTTGTGTACAGAGTCCTCACACAGACCGCAGCAAAGCCACCGCTTCTTTTTCCAAGGCTTTGTAATGAGCTGCTAAGCCAGAGCCTGATCCCTGCCAGGACCTGCATGAGGGGAGAAAACACCCACCTTTCAACTAAAAAAACTCCAATTTATTGATTTAAAATGTTGTCCTACGGAGTGGATTTTTGGAAGACTTTTCACACACCAGTCCTGTGCACAACAGTGAGAACCCCCCAGTCCACCCACAGAGCTTGGCATGGACAGATCCACAGCACAGTAAGGGCTTTCTCTGGTCTTCAAGGATGCTGTGCTTCCCCATAACTTCATCCCCAGTGTAAGGCTGCACAGGAGTAACTCCCAGGAAGAGTGTTGCCTGCCATGCCACAGACTCAAAGCGAGTCCGCTCTGATGAAGACCAGAAATATTTCCTTTCTGTGCTAATTAGCCAAAAACCAGCATAACCTCACAGCGTGTTCTCTGTGTTTAGGTTTGGTGTTGTACTTCCTACAGACTTTGAGTGTCAAGGAGAGAAAGGCACAAACGGGTGGAAGACAGAAGCAGCAGTGTGTTTTCATCAGACCCCCAAAGAAGCCATGCTGCACACACATGCAGGGGAGATGTTCTGCCTCTTCCACAGCAGGAAAACCCCGGCCACAAGCGGAAGCGCTGCTGTGTCCATCATGCGAGGGCGATGATGGCAGGTCCACCACATCGCTGATGCACTGATGGCCACAACCTGTGGTTTATTCTGTAGGCAAGTTCATCACGTTGGGCTAGAGAGCAGCGTCCTCCTTGCATGCCCACCACTCTGTGCTGTGTGTGGTGGCAGCATCCCTACATCCCAGCACTTTGTGGTTCATGGTCCCTTTGATGTCCCAATAAACATCACACCCAGACAGCCTCTCCCCTCCCAAAGAGTTTTAGCATGTGGAGCCCTTGGTGGTCCAACCAGCTGCATGGGGAGATGTTTCCTGACCCCAGGAGCCTACAGGGGTGGACAGGAGATGGGACATGTGAAGCAATCACTGCTACCAACTTGTACAGCTTGTACAGGTGAGCCAGCTCCAACTGTGCTGTCCTGCCTGCAAATGATGGGAACTACAGTGCCTCACCAAGGAAAAGGAGTGAGGTGCTCCCAACCAGCAAGCAGGTGCTAGAAAGGGAGTTAACGAAGTACTTGGGATAGAAGCAATTGGAATCAGCTGAGAAATTGAGGTACGACTTGAAATTACTATAAGCTGTGGACAATCTTGTGTTTTCACAGTTTCTCAGCTTTACATTTTCCTCACACTTGAACAAGCAGGTGACCAGCTCAGGGTGTTGGTTAAGGTGATAACAGAGAGACACCTCTTTCCAGCTGGGCTTCTGCGTCTGCTGTCCACTCTGCTGCCCTGTGATCCCAGGCCTCATTCACTCACCTGTAGAGAGACCATGAATTTCATTTGGGGAATCATGATGGTTGTCACAGGGCGTTACCGTGGGCCGGTGTTCCCTCTGAGCCCATCACAGGTGGTGCCATGCTTTGGATGAGGTGCTGGACTGATTTTGCTGTTTCTCACTGCTTTTTGGGAGCGACAGCTGAGTCATGGCACTTGTTCCAGGGCAGAGAGGATGCTCCCATGTAATTTCCAGCTTTTCTGAGGTATGGGGAAGGGAGCATTTCCTCTGCTTGCCCCTGGCACCAACTTCTCCTGTCCTTGCCCAGGAGATCCCACATCTCCCTGGTCCATGCCAGCCAGCACTGCTTTGCTGCTCTCCTCCATCCTCAGTCCATTCCACCTGCTCTTGCCTCACGCCCTTAGTCTTTCTGGTTAATTATTCTGGACTGGGATTTGCAACACGGGCTGGGAAAAGGCCACCAGCTATGGGACATCCATGCAACCACACTGACTTCCATGCAAGCACTGAGACCAGCTGGCCCCACTGTCATTGCTGAGACCAGTGATGAGCACATGCAAGATGGGTGCTGGTGTCACCAAAGACTCTTCACAGGACCTCATATGAGTTCTCATAGACCTTTCTGGTCACAGGCAGGTGAAGGCTTTAGGGCTGAGATGCTGATTTTGGTATGGATTGGCATCCAATCATCTGGAGACTTGTTTAGTGATGGTGGGAAGGGATCTTGGGAATCTCCCATCCAATATCCTGCAGGACTGTCACCAACAGCAGGTCAGGTTGGTCCTACCTTGAAAACCCCTAAGGATGGAGCAACCCCATTTCTCCTGGTGTTCATCCCGAGGCTGCACCATCTGGCAGGGTCCTCCCCAACCTAAACTTCCCAGGCCACCACATGTGGCTGTTGCCTCATGTAACATCATCTGCCTCTATCAAGGGAACTGTAGCTGCACCATCTTTGTAACTACCTCTCTAGGAGATGTAAGCTGTGAGTAGACACCCTTTCAACCTCTTTTTGGCCAGACTAACCCAGACCAGCTCTTTGCTGACCTCTCACCAGCCTTTTTGTGCTTCCCCACCTCCCAGTCCATATCTCTGCCCAACACAGAGCTTGCCCAGCCATTCCTCCTGGCCCTGCAAGCCTCCTTTGGTGCATCAGCCCCCAAACAACAGGGATGGCACTTGGCCAAGGCCAGGCTGAAGGCCAGCTCCCAACCCCTTCCATGGATTTGGTCCTTCTGTTAGACCAAATGCCATGTGGCTACAGAAGCAAAGGGCAGAGGATGAAAGTTGTGACAGGAAAATTAGTACCAGGAACCACTGACATTTGGGTACCGAATGACAGGATGCAAATAGCCCCATCCTGGGAGCCATGCAGGACTTAGGGTAGCCCAGTGGTTGCAGGGCAGAGAAGCAGTGGAATTACAGGGCTCATCCAACATCACACGCCTGGAGTAGCTGCTTTGAGGACAGCGGTGAGTGCTTTCAAACTTTAATTCCTTTCCATACGTCACTGCTCATCTTCTGCAGCTCTGCCTTCCCCCAGGAGGACGAGCTGAAGTTAACTGAGACAGACAAGGGCTCGGAGGTGTGTGCAATGTTTGCTCAGACGCATCGGATCGCTGCAAAGCTGCTTTTATGGGCATTTCGGAGCAGCTCCTGGCAGCGCCACGGGAGCCGAGCTCTGCGGACGCTCGCTGAGCCCCATGACGTGAACCCACCGAATGGGCTTCCAACCAAAAACGGGTGAGGAGAGCTCGTGTTTAGAGAATTTGAATAAAAAGATAGCGCCAAACAGAAAAGCCTGTTTGGAGCCAGGAGCAGGAACAATAAACCCAAACGCTTTCTCTGATGGGTTGCAGATGCAGCATTGCCGGCGATCTCCCAGTGGAAAAAGCACGGCTGCATAAAGGGATTTGCCATTTCATCACCTAGGAAATGAAGACAGGACTTTAGTCTGCCCCAAAACTCGTAGGATTTTTGCCTAGAAGATGAAATATGGAGAAGAGAAAAGGCAGTGATCCTCCTCACTTGTGCAGTGCTAAAACAATACACTGTTACCTCTTTAGTTTCATAATTAATGTGTCACTTGCACTCTCTGGGCATATTAATTACGAGGGAATGAACCAGGGGGGATCCATTATAGAGAATTTGTTAATTAAAGGCCCCAGAGGCAACCCCCATGGGGTGGCCACAAGCCTGGCTCCAGCACTCATACTGTACTGAGCTGCTGCTCAAGGGGCATCCATAGCTGGACTTCTCCAAGTGAAGGGTGTGGGCTGTCTCAGCTCCAGGTCCAGGAGATGTGCCCAGGCCTTGCAGACATGGTGGAGCATCGGGACATTCACTTCATGTCTCTCCTCTGCAGTTTCTTCCACCACTGTTCAGCCAGGAGAGCAGCTGAAGCCACCACCATGGTGCTCTCAGGGGCCAAAATTCTCCCCATAGTGCAGCTGAACCTCACCAACAACCTTTTCTACAGAGGAGCTGGAAGTTGCCCAGGTTCCCGTGGTCCCATGCCAGCTGTAACAACAGGATTTGTGAGTTGGATCCATCCCACCTCACTGGAGCCATGGAAGGAGCTGAGTACTGGAACAGGCTCTCGGGAGAAAGGTCCCCTCAGCCCCACTGTCGCTGCTTCCATCAGCAGGCGCAGCTCTGCTCAGGGCCTGGCACTTGGCACCGACAGAGTGGCATCGACAGCCTCCAGACCTGTCCTGGCAGCAGGGAGGAGGCATGGCACACTGTGGCAAGTCCTGCCAGGCCACATCCTGCCCCTTCACTCCTCTGTGGTTGGTTGTTTGACCGAGGTTTTCACCAGATGCTCAGTGGGAACATCAGCTTCAGTGCCCACAGGGATGGCTGGAGTAGGAGAGCTGGGACATGGCTTGACCCAGGGCACTGAGAGACATTGGTGTCCTGAGCCCTCATGTGTGGTCCCACAACCAGAACCTGACCCAGGCCCCTCTGGGTGTCTTGCAAATTCAGGTTTGGATCCCTCAGTCAGGTGCTGCCACGTGGAGGAGCCATGTCCCATCCTGCTCACCAGAGACACTTCTGCCCATCTATGTGGTCTCTACAGACCTCCTCCCCTGCTAAATTATTTTCATACCTAAGTAACAGGCATTATGGATCACATGGAGGGCAGAAATGCTCCCAAACTTTGCCATTAAGCATCAGGACAGACAAGAAGGAGGTGGTGGGCAGCTTTGAGCTGTGCCTCGTGATATGTCCCCTGGTCACTGCTGAAGACACAACCCAAACTCCCCAGGAAAAGGCGTCCCATTTTCCCCAAGGTTATTAATGTCCAGCCCCTCTGCACACTGGAGACCTTGTCAAACAAAACAAAAGGACGTGTTGTGGAGGAATCCTTGGCAACACAACCAACATACACATGACCTCCTGACTTGGAAAACAGATTGTCAAAAACCCAAGTGAGCGATCCTGCGGCACACGGCACAGCTCAGCTCCCCTGCTGCCCCTGCCGCCGGCAACGGCCTGGGATGCATCATGGTTTCCAAAGCCTCTGGAGCAAGCCAGGGAGCAACAGGGGACATGTGGGATGAGCCTGGATGTGGCACTTTCTCTGTGGCAGCTGCAAGCTTGGAAAAACCCTTTATCAAGTAATTTATTCTGTTCTTCCCCAGGACAGCTCCCATGGGTTCCCCTCAGGTAGACCTCTGCATATCCACCCTGGGATATGTATCCATGGGCAGCTTCAAGGGTAGAGAAGAAGTCTCCTTGCAGCTTCCTTCCTCCTTCCTGCTGTTCTCCAAGCGCTGAGCACTGCAGAGGGCAGCCTGGGACACTTTCATCGTCAGAGCCTGCAGGACCCAGCACAGGGGAGATCCCAGCATAGATGTGGCACAGAGGAGGCTTCCTGCTGACCCCAGCCTCTCATCTCCTCTGGCCAAGCAGGACCCATGCCCTCCTCCTGGAGATGACACTTTCCAGTGAAGGCTGCTCCTCAGTCATGTGGATAACACGAGGGATTAGCAAGTCAGGGGAGGATGAGAGCTAAATGAAGCGTTGCCTTGCAAGAGGCTGGTCCATCCATCCTGCTTGTTTCTGGATGGAGAAGGGAAGGTGGAGGGCAGGGCTGGGGCAGGCCAAGGATGGTAGCACAGCTCCACTGCCCCTTCCGCCCTCCTGCATTGGGGGTACAAAAGCCAACATGCCACAGCAGCACCCTTCTCGTGCCATCCCCACATGAGGGATGTTCAGCACAGCCAAGGCTCCTTAACACCTGCAGGGTCCTTGAGGGCTCCTTCACTTGGCTGAAGCCCTGGATTCCCCACAGGCACAGTCAGTGGCCCATCCCTACTCCCAGGACACCCCAAGTCTCACCCCTTGGAGTTTTCAGCCTTGGGAGCAAACCAGTGCAATACATCTTCCCAATTCTCAATCCCAGCAAGGACAGACTTGTTTAAACTGGGTTGTTTAGATGAATTGGTGTATGTTGGACACCCAGCATGAGAGATTCAGCTCATGATGAAAGTTTGGCAAAGCCCTAAAACCACAGAAAACAAAGAGTTTTATCATGGGAAGCACCGGTCCCTGGGACAAGCTATAATTACTTCTGTTCTGCTTTGACCACAGAGCGTAAACACAGAGGACTGACTGCACAAGGGCCCGTTTTCCAGAGCTGATCACTTTAGCTGATGGGACAAGCTGTGGTGCAAAGTGCCCATGTCCCTGCAAGTGACACGCTTGGGCTCACACCTGCAGTCCAGGCATTTCCCCCCAAATCTCTACAAGACACCCCTCACTGCATCACTGACCATCGCCAGTTCAAACTTCCCTGGAAAAATTCATTTTCATGCAGGGAATAAAGCCTGGAAAATTCCAGCCTCGGTGGGGAATGACAAGCGAGGGGCTGTGATGGAAACTATTTTGAAACCTTGATTATTTTACCCCAAAGGCTGGCAGCCTGTAACCGTATTAGTCTCCTTGGGAACGCCTGCCCCACCAAAGCCCCTCTTGCCCTCTTATTGCTTCCCCCAGGCCCCAAGAAGAGCTCCTGGGGAAGCTCGGGGGCCTGGAGAGCCCCCCGCGCATGGCCTGCCAGGCAGATCCTGGGAATGCCTGATTTATAGTGTTATGCCTCATTCTGTTTACGCCAGGCAAGTTATTTAAAACGAGGAGAGCGAGAGGAGCCCGGGTTTTGTTTAAAAGTCCGGCGAGGAGATTTGCCTTAAATAGTCAAGAACTGAGGTTGGAGGGGAGGCCGCCCAGCAGTGCAGACCTCCGGGGTGGGAGCAGAGCTGGCACCCACGGGGGGAGCTGGCTGGCTGCAGGAGAGGTGGCAAGAGCCTCCCGTTTAACCCTGGGGAGTTAAATCATCCTGTGGGATCGCTCACAGCCCTGGATTTGTGTGGCCTGTAGCACCGGAGACACGGTTCACCTCCACAACATGAAACAATCTCAGAGGAGCAGCAGCACTAGTCCCACAAGTCAGCATTCATGCTGAACCCTGAGGATGGCAATCCAAAAAGTTGCTCCATGGCCAGGATTGGTGCAGCCCCCCAAAGGGAAGTCATGCACAGCCTGGCACAGCCCCAGCTTGGAACTCTCCGAGCGGCCCCCGCCAGCCCTCAAGGCCTCCTCCTCCTCCTCCTCCTCAGGGGCAAGGCTCAAATGTGAGGCCACGCTGGTGGAAGGGCCTCCCTCGGGGGCCGACACAAGCTTGGTTTGCTCAGTGTTGAGCACAAATCTGATTGCTCTCTATAAATACATCCGGGGTCAACACCAGGCACAGGGAAGAGCTATTTAAACTCAAGGGGGACGCTGGCAAAAACAAAAGACTATATATAAACTTTCCATGAGCAACGCCAGGATGGAGGGAAGTTTTTAACTCCTGGAGCAGAGAGGTGGAGAAAGAGCCCCCCAAGGAGTGGGGTGAGGCAGTGGGATGGGGTCAGAGATGTTTCTGTGTGTCCCCAGGGTGGGCAATCCCAGTTTCCCTTCATCCCCTAACCCAAAGAACAGCAAAACCAGCAGAGGGGGTGTCAACTGGCCTTGGCACTGCAGTGAGAGCTCCCAACCCCGCCCCAGGCAGGACAGCAAGGGGCAAGAAGCTCTTCAGATATTTTTCCACTCTCTTGACTTATTTGGTCAAAACTGCTGACAAATTAATCAGAATAATGAGTAACTCGGGTGCCTCAAAGCACTCAGCAGCAAGGGTCGACCGCTGAAAGTCTGAGCTGCTGTGCCAAGCCTGGCACCCTTTGCTATTCCCCACATCACTGCTAATGCCTGTGTCCCCCATAATCCCTGTTCCTCCTGCTCATCCCCACATCCCAAAGTCCTGCACCCACTGTTAGCACATGCATCATCTGCTAATCCCCAATCCTGGCAACCTTGCCCATCCCTGAACTTCGCTGATCCCTGCACCCCAAGGAGCCCTGATGTCTGCTCCCGGTGTCCCTGTCGGATCCACCTGCCAGAACTTTGAATGTCACTCATGGAAACAGCATGGGGAAGAAACATTGTGTTTGGGAAGTGTTATGGGGACAGCAAGGAGAAGGAGGAGGAGGAAAAGGGGCAGCGTGGTGGGGCAGGGTGGTGTCACAGTCCCAGCAAGCAGGCAGGCTTGTGGAACACCAACCTGCCTTTTTTGGAGCTTACCTCTGAGGGATCTGACCTTGGGACATCACCAGCCCCAGCAGAACCATTCACAGGGAGGAGGATGAAATATTCAGAGAGATTTAGAGCAATTCGGTGTCTCCGGCAGAGCACATTGATGAATATTTCAGAGGAGTGGGCACCCGAAGGAGGGCTGGAAGCCGGCTGAGCACTCCACCAAACAGGCACCCTGTCCCCACAGCAGACATGGCATGGGCTGGCAGGGATGCTGCTGGGGACCAACTAGGACCAGCCCACTGGGGCAGTGACTGAGGAGGACACGTCTTCTGGAGGTGTCCTGTGCCTTTCTGCTCTGCACCCAGGGATGTGACAGCAGTGAGGACTCGTTCCCATGCACATATCTGCCATGGCCATCCATCAGCTATCTTGTGACACTGCAGAGGGGTTTTCTGGCAAGAGCCAAGGCAGACCCCATCTTCCCCGCTCCTCCCAGCTCAACACTGTCCCACTCCTCCCCTCCAAGCAGTGTGGTCTCTGTGTCCCCACACTGTCACCTCATGTGTTGGGCTCACTGTAGGGGGAAGGTGACAATGGTTGGTACAGAGGACATTCACCTGTCCCCACACCAGCAGACACAATCTGGTCCTTTCCAGACTGTAAAAGGAAGGACCTGACCAGATGGACAATGAAGTGTGGACTCTAGCACAAGGTCCGTAAATGCTTTTCACCACAAATTAAAGCAAAGCTTCCCACATCTGCCACGCTCCCAAATCCCCTAAGTCACAGCCCTGAGACCAGCCCAACCAGCATCAGTGTTGCAACAATCAGGGGAGCGTGGAGAGTCACGTTCTGAGTGAAAAGTTCAGGTCCGAGCTGGGAGAGCCTCTGGGACAGAGAAAAGGCTTCAGGGTTTGGGATGCATCACCCAGGAATGCATGGGCACACCACTGTCCCTGATCCAACACGGAGTTCCAAGCCACCACCTGGCATGTGTCCTCTTCGCTAGCAGCACAGACAGCACAGGGCAGGACCCCAGTGTGCTGGGAAGGTGCTTTAATTCCTGCTACATCCCCTGTGAATTGCAGCAGTGGGTCTTGGAGCTGGCAGAGCAGGAAGGTGGCTGGCTGAGGGAAACTTTGGGGTAGCAGGAGGGAAGGCGGCTTCGGTTGTCGGCACTGCCGCCACAGGCTCAGCTGGCGCTGGGGCCGCATTCCCCAGGGACAGATAAAAGCTACCGTAAAAGGGGAGACCTGTCACTGGGGCTGGCCTGGCTTGTCTCAGCACGGCGGGGAGAGCGGAGCACCACTCAGAGAGAGGTGCCACCACAGCTCCAGGGGCTGAGAGACACCTTATCGGCAGCGTGCCACAGCCCCAGTGCCCAGGGATCTCTGAGCGATGCCAGGGAAGGCACCAACCCACCGGGCACTTCCAAGCTGCCTCGGCCCTGTCCCCTCTGCAATGGCAACCTGCAGCTGTACACCCGTCTGGAGCTGTCACATCCCATCAAGCTCCACTGGCCACCAAGCCCGCAGTATGCACACTGTCCCCCCACCACTGCAGCCATTCGGTGGGAAGCTGGGATGGCTTCTGGGCAAGTCCAGGGTTTCCAGGGGTACAGCTTGCACCTGGCTCCTCCCATCACCTTCACACAACTGAGGGAGGAGAAGCTCAGGTGAAGGTGACGCAGGAGAGAACAGCCGCCATCTAAAGAGCAAGAAACAAGACCTTCAGCACTGCCAGAGCAGAGCAGGGGCCCAGCTCTGGCAGGAGCTGCAGGGGAGCCACTGGCTGCAGCAGCTTCTGCTTACGATGGGCAAAATGCTCAAAATCCATAAGCAGGAAGAGGCTCTTTTGGAGTGAACTGCAAAATATTGTCTTTGCACAGCTAAACTCCCCCGCCCGCGCCTTCTCCTTGAAGCCTCAGCAGCTCTCGGGGAGAAGGTTCCTTCCTGCTCACCCCTCCGCGAAGGACAGTTTTCCTCCCCACAGTCAATTAGTGAGCCGGGGTCGGGGGTCAAGGGGCTTCCCGAGTTCATGGCGCTGATCCCCGGACCTCTGCCAAGTGGAGCCGGCATTGAGCGGCACATACGGGGCAGCCCCCATGGTCATCCTGGGACACTCTGGGGACAACGAAGCTGCGTGTGTCCCCCGAGGCCTCCAAATTTCCCTCTTCATCACCAACCACCGGGTCCCCTCTGTGCCTGGCTCCCTGATCCATTCCTCCCTCAACCTGACAGCCTCCAGCTGCCGGTGCAGCCCCCACACATCTCTCTGCAGAGCCATTGCGGCTTCATCCCACCGCTGGCAGCTTTGCAGGGCTGGAGGAGGAGCCCACGTCTCTCCAGCCCTGTCTCAGCGCCGCCACACCAAGCTGGGTAGCCCTGCTCCGTGTCAGCCCCATCACCAACCCCCCACAGCCACCTCCCTCTACTCCGCAGGCCGTGCTGCGGTGGGCTGGTGGCCACTATCAAATATTGATGGCACTGCGTGGTAAATAAGCATTATGAATTTATGACTTGCTGAATTAAACAGGCCCCGGCTCGGGCCGGCTGCCGTTCAGTGAGGCGGAAGGAACAGCAGCGTTGCTGGCACATTCAGCGGCAAAGGCTCAGCCCCACAACCAACTGCTTTCAAACCCAAACCAAGTTCAGGCTTTGGGAATACCCAGAGCTCTGCAGCCTCGGGGAGCTCGCACCAAGGCTCTTTCCCCTTCTGAAAATCCCTCACTGCCCTCTGGATCTCAGCTCTCCCCAAGGCAGCTGACAGTGCAAACTTCCTCCTCCAAGGAGCTGCACTATCTCAGAGCAGAGAGAAAGGAATGAATTGAGGCTTGGGTTCACTGGTTTAAACAACAGGGAGTCCAGCACTACAGTTACATGACTAACTGGGTTAATAAATAACATGGCGATGGGAAAGAAGCACAGAATTATTCTGCTTGGCACAAAGGGGCTGGTGGAAACTCATCTGTGAAAACCCCAAGCAGCAGGAAGGAGAGATGCCTAGCTCTTTTGGAAGAGACAGGTTTTCCATGGCTGATCCTACATGCTGGGAGCAAGGTGAATCATGGAATTCCAGAGCGGTTTGGGTCAGAAGTGATCTTAAAGCTCATCTCGTTCCAACCCCATGCCATGGGCAGTGAGACCTTCCACTAGACCAGGTTGCTCAGAACCATATCCAACCCAGCCTTGAACACTTTCAGGGATGGAGAAGTGTGAGAGAGAGGCATGGCTTGACATCCAAGCATGGCCTCCTCTCTGGAAGATGTTTGGGTGCCCTTGTGAATATCTGCATGAGAAGGGAGATGTAGGGACAGGATGGCAGGAAAAGAGATGGGATAAACACTACAGCAGCATGCCAGACATCCCCTGACCTAGGCCAGGAGGTAAATGCCAAAGGAAAAGCCAAGGGATGAACAGGATTTCCAGGACTGACACGAGAGGGAGCCCAGGGAAACATAAAAGCGGCAAGAAAGGCTCCCTGCCAGCACCATTTCCCAAAGGGAGCACAATGCAGGGCTGCTCCTGTGTAAGGATCATAGAATCAGAGAATGGTTGGGGTTGGAAGGGACTTTCAAGATCATCTTGCTCCACCCCCCTGTCATGGGCAGGGACACCTTCCACTAGACCAGGCTGCTCCAAGCTCCATCCAACCTTACCTTGGATCAGATTCAGAGAGGGAAGCATTGCCTGTGCAAATATCGCCCTTCACAGCTCTCTGCCACACCACAGGTTAGCTACTCAGCAAGGCCTGGGATGTGTCTGGCACCATGTCCCCTGTGAGGTGGCAGCACAGTGTCACCAAGCCTGGCTGATCCCCCCACTCAGCAGATGGGACTCCCACCCCCTGACTTAACAAAGCAAGTGATCTCAGGGCTCTCTTGGTGCACCAGTCTGCGGCTGGCTCCCAGTACTGGGTATATCCTCCAAGGAGAAGCACTGTCAGGCCCTGGCAGAACACCACAAGGCCACCACATGGGAATTGAAAAGCGCCCTGCACGTGGGCAACCTGTTTCCCAAATCAGCCCTGGCTGATTTGTCTTCTCCAAGCTCCTTTTCCTCGAGCAATAACTGAGCCACCAAGGAGGACTGACAAGGGGTTGGGCTGGCTGCGGGTGCACAGGTTAGCACTTCGCACTTCCCACCCCATCTTCCTGTTCCCATTGGGTGTCCTGGGCTTTGTCACCCGATGACAGCAGGAGCCGCGGCCACCCGTGGCACGCTTTGACTCGTAGCACGGCAGGCAGAGGCAGCTGGGCTCTTTCAGCACCACTAAATTTATCCCTGAAGACCCCCTCCTTGGTACAATCAGTTCCCATCGCTGGGTGATGCTTCACTCCCACCCCCGCAGTTCCCCCACTGACTCCACCCCCCCGACCCTCCACCAGGACAGGACGTTCCCACGTGGTCACGAATGAGCCGGCTGGGCTGGGAGCGGCCGCATTCACACGGGACGGCTGCGGGGCTGGACCCCCTGAGGATGCTCCAGCCGGGCCGTCCCCAGCCTCAGGTTATTAGGGAAGAGCCCGTGGGTTTCAGCCCAGCCCCAGGGGGGACCCTGCTGTGCCCACTATAAGCCAAACTCTCACACCACCATCAGCTCCTCTCCTCAGCCGGGCCAGGTGTCTCAGGCCAAGGATGGGTCTGGTGGATCTGAGCCCTGCTCACACCAAACGTGGGATAAGCCCGACAGGGTCCTGGCATCACCCCACACTCCCCCTGCACCAGCACTACAGAGGTTTCGCGGTGCCAAGGAGGGGCAGCGACCATGACAAGCGCCACGGCGAGTGTTCATGTGCCAGACCAGGGGATGACACTGTGAGCTTAAGCCATCACTTCCCACCGATGACAGCCAGGAGCAGCCAGAAGATGAGCAGATCCCAGATTCCTTGGTGGATCCACACCCAGAGAAGCCCAGGGAGCTTGAACACTAATCTACTGAGCTTCCGAGACCACATAAAAAGCTGCACTATTAAAATTAGAGATATTGCTGACCCTGCATTTGCCCAGCAAACAGAGTCCTGGGAGCTCGAAATCCCGGCCGGCATGCGATGCCGGGAGTTCCTCCTATTGGAAAGCGCATCTGGAGCTCGGGAGAAAAACGCTCCTTGTGAAAGAGTGACCCCAACCGTCACGATGGAAGGAAACCTCCGCTGGAAAGCTCAGCTGGGAACCTTTGTGGGAAGCTCTGCTGCCGCTCAGCCTTGCGACGCCAGACGGCGAGAGCCGAAATCTGCGGGGCAAAGTGTGAAACCACTGCGGGGAGACATGAGACAGGAACAGAAGTTACGGGGTATCGCAGGGAACTCAGCTCCGTGTCCTTCTCCAGCAAGAATTCACTGCGGGGGGAGTGAAGGAGGCTGATGACAACCCGGTTTGGCATTAAAGCACTGGAAAGTACATTTGAGTCCCCAAGTTTCAGGTGGGATTTAAATGCATCGAGCTATCTATTTTCACTGCCAGCAGCACTGAGACACGGTGCTGTTCCTGGTGACACCTCCCTGGGACTGGGAACTCTGCTGGTCCATGCTGGTCATCTGTGGCAAAGATCACACAGGAGTTCATATAAACCCGATAAAACAGAGGAAAACACGTCACTAGTGGGAATGTAGGGGACAGAGGACCAAGTTACTATTTTTTCACCACCACCAATAAAAATTTCTACATAACTCTGTCTGCATCTTGCCTTTGCCTCTCCACTCTATTGCTGCTCCCATTGGCTTCCGAGCAATCCCAGACTCCTGCCCCAAATAAACCACTGTCCCCACATGCATCCAGCCCCACTGCAAGAGAGCGAGCTGGAAATGCAAGGAGCGAAGAGCTGGAAAATGGTGCCTGAGCTGAATATCCCATAAAAACCCCACAGGGGCTTTTAGTGGAAGTGGGCCAAGCAAGGCTGCGCTCAGGGACAAGAACAGGGCACTGCTGCACTCATTTTCCCGGGGCTCTTCCGGCAAGCTGATGGCCCCAGCAAGTCCTGGGATAGATCTGGAGGACAAGGAACTCCAAAACACAGCCCTTTTTGATCAACTTAAAGGAAAACTTGGCAAATAGTTTTAAAAATGCTTCCAAAAAAAATGCTGTCAGAGCTAAAAGTGACACTTTACTAATTCCCAAGCACTTGGAGGTTTTAGTGTTCTGAGGAGGCTCCTCAGTAAATAAAGAGGAGGAAAATGCTAAAAGGCACGTGAGGCATTTCAGCTGGTCCGTACAACCTGTCCCTCCGCCCAGCTTCCTGCAGCTCCCAGCTCCTGCTCAGACTGGGGCGGGGGCGGGGGGGGTGGTGTTCGGCAGGGAGTGCCAGTGAGCAGGGAATGGGGTGAAGGGGCTGCTGGGCACCCACACTTTGGTGAGGGGCACATGGGGGGTGATGGCGGGAACACCCTGTCGCCTGGCAAGGGGCGGCGTGCCTGAGTTGGTGACAGACGTAGTCCGTGTACCCTGTGCATCCTGTGTATGCTGCGCACGCCATGTACTCCCAGTATTCCATGTACCATGTACGCCGTGTATCCCTGTACCCCATTTACCCCGTGTACCACGTACCGTGCCCCCCATGCCCCCCAGCTCCTCGCGGCGTTCCGGAGGAGCGGAGGCAGCGTGCCGAGGCGCAGCACTTGGCTCCCACGGAGGCTCAGCCTCCTGTCCTCGGGCCGGTTCCCACGACCCGCTGCACTTCCTGCGGCTGGATGGCTCCGGGACGTGGTGGCGGAAGCGCTGCGATGCGGGTGGAAGGAGAGGCTGAGAGCCGGCCCAGCCTGGGAACAGCCTCCGTGCGGAGTTCCCCACAGCCCTGACACCCAGGGTGGGATCCGCTCACGGCCAGGAACTGCTGTGCCTTCTCATCTGCAGATGCCCTGGGAGAGCAGCTCTCGGGAAACTCGGTCCTGGGGGATTTCTGCTCCGTGTCGAGCACAAGGCTGTACCCTGAGCTGAGCCATTACATGACAGTTTGCAAAATGCCCAGGGTTGGCCCGAGCTAAAAAACACTTCCCCTCCCTCCCAAGGGCCGGCTGATGGGGACACTGTCTGTGCTGCCAGCCTGGCAGTGGCTCCCATCCCTTCTTCCAGAGCTGTGCAGGAGGAAGTAGGGAGCAGGGGGGCTTCCTTGGTCAGGGCCAGCTATTGCACAATTGGCACCAGAGGTCATGGTGACATCTCGCTTAGGTACACTCCACATCACCCATCACACACACACACCAAGGCACAGATAGCCAAACCCTCAAATCCAAAGGATCCAAGTGTCAGCTTCCCTTGAAAGGCTTTGTGAGTCCCCTCCTCAGGACAGCATGATAGCTTACCAGCTACTATATAGTCTGCAGTGAGGCTTCTAACACATGTAGTACCTTTATCCATGCCCCAAACCCACAGCTGAGATCCAACACCATGTACACTCAGCTTCTGGAGCTGAATTTGGGAATGCGCTCCCTGGAGGCAGCTCAGGAAGCTTTTTATCAATGTTCCAGATTACTACAGATGGTAGCTCATTGATCCCTCACTCGATGGTTTGATGAGCGTGTTCTCAAGTTTCTTCTTGCAAAACATTTAGACCTTCCCTGAGCTTGGGATCACTTGAAGACTGTAACTAGAGTCCAAGGACAACAGCCTCCCCCTGTACATGATGACAACAGTGATCCAGCCCAGCATGTACCTGGATTGGGTCTTCCAAAGCAGAGAGGTCTTTGGAAATCTGTTCAGCCGTGGGGTCTTGAAGACAAAAGCATTCGGTTTCCCAGGGACTCCTCTTAGTGGTCGAGGCACCAGGAGGAATCCAGCTGGAGTCACCTGCAACACAAAGGTGTTTCTGTCCTAAAAGGAGGCCCTTTTCCTGTTTCCCCCTTGGTTTTTTCCTCTCTCCATTCTTTGTGCAAAGCTGTGTTCAAATAACACTTCCTATATTTTATAGGTTTGAAACAGGAAAGGATTGTAAATTTATCAAATGAAGGCATTTAGCATATTGTGAATAAATAATCGACATGCATCATTTGGAAAACTATCTGTTAGGTCACAAAGCAGAAAATTCAAGGAGACAAGCACCTACACACACAGACATTCATGATAAAACTATCCAGAGGACTATTTTAACAGTACTTGAATAATATAAAGGAGCAACCTGAGGGGCAGCAGTGCCCTGGCTTGCGGTGCACACTTTGGCTGCCGACAAGAGCCAGGAGCCACATGCGGGCTCCCAGGCTGGAGCAGAGCAGGAATTTTCTTCCATCAGCCCTTTGCCTCTGTTCACAAATGATCCAGAGGGTGAGCACCCAGCCAGCCTCTACAGGGAGCCCCCAGTGATTTCACTGAGCCTGCAAATTCCTGTGGGGCCATGAAAACTGGAGCTTTATGAATCCGGCTTCACTAGAATGGAAACGCACCCAGCAGATGCCTCACACGCCCAGAGAGCCATGGGAGAGAAGAATCCAAGCACAGAGGTTTGGGGTTTTTGCAGAGAGTGCATCCCCAACTCCCCTTGGCAAAGTCCATGTTTGCATGTGTGACATGGGAAAGAGGCAGAGCCAGGATCAGGTTCTAGAAATATGTGGATGCCAGACCTGGACAGAACACTCACTGGGAGTGATCCACTGCAGTGAAACAGGCCCGGACACATTATTATGGGGGTGTAGAATTGAGAAAAACAAAATTATTAAAGCAAAAGGAGGAGGTGTTTTGCCTGGACAGGTCCTTGAACTTCTCAGCTCTTTGTTTCCAACGGCTGCACCGCCAGCACAGGAGGTGTCAGCAGAGAGGAGCTCTGCAGCCAGGGGCGAATCCTCAGCCCTGAACCACTGGTGCCGCTGTGCAGCATCCCCGAGACTGGTCACCAGACCCTCTGGAGGATGGGGCCAACCCCCAGTGTCAGACCCACAGGACCCACTCCTAGGCTCAGCCTACCTAAATCTGTGCTGTGAAAATGAGGGGAGAGCCAGGCTTGCAAGGGGAGAGCCAAGCTTACAGTGCTGCTGGTGTCACCTCCCCAGGGAGCACCTTCCACTTGCAGAGCTTTGGGGCAGCGCTTTTAGGACTTCATATTTGGTACTTCCAAGATTTCCTATTTTATGGTACAGCAGATTAAGACAAATGATACAAAACAAGCTCTCCCAAGACACAGCTGAGTTCTTGCCATGTGAAATTTTCAAGAAGCCTCGCTCAGGTACTGTGAAATGTCCTGGGCAGATGCAATGCTTTAATTTTCCAACTGCCCTTGCAGTGTACAGTCACTCATGGTCTTAAAAACACAGCTCCAAGAGGCCTTTTGGATTTTTGGCTGGAGTAGCAGTGGTTTCCAACATGACCATGCACCGATGCACTACTCAGCCTTTTCCACAAGCCACCTCCACTCACAGGAGTGTATCCCAAGGCACCAAAACCACACAGCAAACCAGCATCTGCCAAGTCCCACTCCACAGAGGCAGCACACAGACCCCATTTTGGCTAAGTTCAGGCAGCTCCATCAGAAACACCTCCAGCTTCATCCACCCCACCTTCACACAGCGCCTACAAGGAGCCAAGATAAAGCCTGCTTTTCTCCAGGGACAATCAGTGGAGCGGCTGTTCCCAGCTCACACGTGGATGACTGCAGAGAAGCGAACAACGCCTGGTATGGAATGAACAGGGAGCAGGGATGTGCCAGGAAAGATGAGCTCATTGTAAAAATAATTGAAAGAGCTTTTAAAAAAATCAATACAAAGCCTTGGCTGCATTCAGATGTGCAAATTCCAGCAGCAAGGCACCTCTCCACCACCCAAGGCCTTTCCTGTATGCCTCGGTCACCAATTTGCCCTTGATTTTTCCCCTTTTTGTCCCTTTGTGCCACCCACCATCACTGCACTGAGTATCCTGGAGTGTGTCGTACTCAAGGAGCAGCCAAGGAAAAGAGCTCCGGGCATGGAGCAGCAGGGATGACGCAGAGGAGCTACAGGCAGTGGAAGGGAATCACACAAGTATTTCCTTTGGCCGAGGAAGAGGTGACCTCCGGAGCAAACCCCAGCTCCCACAGGTGCTTCTCACTGCCAGCTCGGCAGACACAGGCCATGAGCTGGGAGACACATGTCTGAACCTCACACCTACATGTTCCCAGGAAGGCTGTAGGCTCTGCACTCCATGGATTACTTTTCCATCACACCCCATTCCCAGGTTCTGTTGTGCCAGATTACCACAGCTGGAGGGATTGCCTTTTCCAGTGTTTGCCAGTAAACCCCCTGCCAGCTCCTCTGGGGCAGCCCATCCCAACAGTGGTGCTTGGGGACAGTCAGGGGCTCTCCCTGGCATGTCTTCAGCAGTGGCGGACATCCAGCAGAGACCTCTCCAAGGCATTGGCACTGGCACACAGCATCCTCCAGGAGCACAGGGCTCATCCGTCACACAAGTCCATGACAGACCGTCTCATGGTGGGCCACCACATCACATCACATCACCAGCTCATCCCCCTGACACCATACAGCTTCTCAGCCCACCCCAACACCCCCCAAATTCATGCAGCAGGGGAACACCTTCCCTTGGTGCCAACACGCATCCCACTGGGATGAGGAGGGACAACACCTCCTCAGAGCACAGCATAGGGAATTCATCCCTTGCCATGACTTCTATGTTTTCTTCTGCCCATTCCCTGGTTCCAGGCCTTGGAACACGCCAGTTATCGCCATGCTCTGAAACAAGACATCCCCTGACCTGCTTTTCCCTCATCACTAATTCACACCAAGCAGGTTTCAGCTCAGCTCATGCATGAACTCCGCACTGGCACCGCTTAATGGCTAAAGAACGAATTCTGACAAAGCTCATTAAAAAAGAAAGCCACTGATGTCAGCAATGTGCCTTCAATCTGACCCTCAGCTCTAGGCAGGTCTGCCAAGGAATCAACTCATCCTGTTGGAAATATAAAGGGAGAGCAGAAAACTCTCAGCACGGCCTGGAAGGAACCTCGTTTGTTGTTACAGATGTGAAGCAGATCGAAGACACGGGTGAGTGACACCAACCAATTCAACCGTTCAAACAATTAAAATCCACCTTGGAGACAGACACTCAAGACACAGTTCCAACCACACAGATGGGCTGGCTTTAGGGAATTTATTCACAGCTCACCTCAAAGCACAGGGAGCCAAAATCCCAGGAACACTCCTGGTGCTGCTGTGGCTGTAGCAGACACAGACATGTCAGCACAGGAAGACCAAGCTGGCAGCAGGGCTGGGAGGACCGAGGTATGAAAACAAAATTCCTTGGCAGCATTCATTTTTGTTTTTCCCTTAGGAAAACAAGATCCTCATGTTAAAAAAATGAAAGAGCAGTTACAGAAGGGGAATGAAAGGGTGCTGATGAAAACATAATTACATCCCTGGATACACGTCCAGCCCTAAAAGTTCTGAATGACACATTTCTAACGATGTTTTTAAATAACTACAGGGTGTTAATTACATTTAAAGCGACCAACCCTTTTCCCTCTTTGTCTGGAAACCTCTGGAAATGTTTTCCATTAGGCAACACTTTTAAACACAGCCAGCTATGCAGTGCTGCTGCAGGTACTGAGGAACTGCGTCAGCAGGGCATGGTACCCACCACACATACCTCACAACGCTATGCTCCCTCAGGGAGGGCACAGCCGAGGGACAGATGTGCAGTAATCCCTGGGGAACAGGCATAGGGAAGGGCTGCTTCCCACCATTTCCTTGGTACAACCCCCTCTGCAGTGCTGCTGTTTCCCTTATCTGAGCAGCTGCACCACTGTGAGGTTGGCGAGAGCCCCCGTGACTGCACGGCCACAGAGCTGGTTGACTGGGTGAACCCCCTCCCGGAGCTTTCTCACACACAGGCAGAGCCAGGACTGTGGCCAAGAAAGAGCATGGAGCTCATGTTGGGGGGACAGCCTGTCCTACAGGGACCCCACTTGCCTCCATGGCCCTGAACATCTGGGCAGCGTCTCTGCCGTCAGTGCTGTGTGCAACAAGGATGTGACCGAGCGGTCATCCTCCCGTTGCCTTGACCTCGCCTCTCTCCCATCTAGGAGCTTCCATGCCAGCATCAGGCAGCTCTAAGAGGCTGGAGCCACCTGCCCAGCCCCAGACCACAAGTGTCATCAACTCCGGGACCCACAAGTATCACCTGCTCCACGTGCAGAGGAGCTCTGGGTCTCCATTCCCCAGCTGGGGAAAAACCTCTCCCTTCTCTCTGCAGTTTGTTGTGATGGAAAGTATTTTTAAAAGCTACACAGTCCACAATTAGCCACAATAATTAATGAGGATAATTAAGGAGATGTTCAACTAGTGTTTGCAAGCCTCTAAAACAGAGAGGTTGCAGATGTCCTGTGTTCTGCATCTAGAATTTGGGACAATCAATCCCAAAACCCAGTAGGAAAAACAGCAAAGCTATTCAGAGGTGCCCATCATTCATCAGACTGGCTGTGGCAAAAAGAAACCACCCAAAAATGTGGCACAACAACATTTCTCACCGCCAAAATCCTGGGCAGGGCAGTAAAACCAAGGGCCAGGAGGGAGAACCTCCAGCACAAGTGGGAAGAAAGCCGTGTAGGGCCTTGCAGGGCAGGGAAAGGGAGGGCCAGCAGTGCTGTGGGCAGCGCTGCCAGTGCCAGTGACAAGGGAGAGGACAGGCAGGACCTGAGAGTCCAAGTGAGGTGGGTTTTGCTCTGTGGAATACCTGCCTGCCCAGGGGTTGGGAGCTCAGGGGCAGCATGGAGCTGCCACAGCCCAGCTGTGCCCAGAATATCCCACAGCAGCTCCGTGCAGGGAACAGCCTCACATGGCCAAGAGAGGGAAAGAAGGCGCCCGCTGGCCTCTGCTGGCAGCGGCACCACACAAACAGTGAGCCCATGGCCTCATGTGATGGCTCTGCCACCCCAAAACTCTGGTGTAAGGGCACATCTTGATCCTGAAACCCCAGGCAGGGAGGAACAATGAGCCCACTGCTCCCAGCAGGATTCTCCGTGTTCCAACCTCCATGCCCGGGGAACATTGAGGCACAGAGCAAGTGATAAGACGGGTGCTCCCAGGGCTTGGCACTGAGACAGGGGCTACCAGTGATACCCTTTTGGCTTCCAGCCCCGTGGCTACCAAGACACCTCTCAGAGCACCCACCACCCTCCCCAAAAGGGGCTCACAAGCACAGACACCCAAACCAGCAGCACCTCAGCAACGGGTCTGAGAGCCATGAGCAGCACAGAGACCTCGTGCTTTGCACACTCTCCTCCTCAGCACAGATGGGGACACAGAGTGACACGCAATAAAAAACACAAACCCTTCCCAGGGGGATACAAAAATAATACCACGAACATTCCAGCTTCCCAAACAACAATCGCCTGAGAAGCCGGCACTGTGGGAAAGTCTCAGCTCACTTTTCCTGGGCATTATAAATAGAACCACGGCTGCAAGCAGGGCTGAAATGCGGAGGAAGGGGGAAAAGGCCATTTAATGGGTTCTGTTTGAACTCAGGCCCTGGATGGGGTCCAGCTCTCTGCAGAACAGCTGGTCCCTTCCTGCTGAGCGAAGGACAGCACTGGGAACCGGGAAGCCCTGTACCAGGGCTGCCTGTTGGATCCCAGCATCCGTGAGCCCACCGGGGCATTGCACCCTGGGTTGCCACGGGTGCCACTTGGGACCCTGTGCCACTCCTGCAAGGAGCAGGGCTGGGATCATCCAGGTGTGAGACCAGGTGGGTCAGTGTGAGGTTCTCCAGGACCCCAGTCCTCAGGGCTGGCATCCACAGGGTCTCCAAAGCTTCTTTTCCAAAGGGCTGCTTGGTCCCTCATCCCATGTGAAGGTTCAGCAACCACCAAGCTCTGCAGGACAGAACCCCACAGGTTCTTCCTGGTTCTCCAGGAGCCTCAGCTTTGGCTGTGTGACTGCTGCTGCCATTCCCTTATGGATAGAATGCCACTGCAGTGCCCTGCCACGGGCAGCTCCATGTCCTGTTATCCATGTATTCATTCCTTGCTCCAGCTTCTACTCTTCCAGATTAAGAGCCTTCAGTATCTCAGGTCACATTTTAAGCAGCAGCACCATACTTTAAGCAGGACAGAGAATGGAACAGTTTGGGTTGGAAGGGACCTTAAAGCTCATCTTGTTCCAGCCTCTGCCATGGGCAGGGACACCTTCCACTAGACCAGGTGGACACTTCCAGCTTCTCTGCCCAACCTGAGCCAGGGACTCCTCACCCTCACAGGGAAGGATTTCTTCCCAATCGTCTCACCTCAGCACCAGTGGCTTGCTCTGTATGGCACCAACAACGCTTGCTGTTCATTCCTCAGCCCTGCTGTTCCCCAACCTCTTCTCCCATAACCTCCAGTTCCCACCTGGGCCTTGTCACTTCCCACAGCCCAGGCCCTGCTCCCACCCCTGGTTTGCTGCCAGCCCCGGGGCCTGGGGCTACGAGAGACCTGCCCCACGGCGGGCCTGCAGGAGCCGAGAGGCTGAGGGGAGAACAGGGACCCTGAGGGGAGAGCCGGGGGGCTGAGGGGAGAGCCGGGGGGCTGAGGGGAGAACAGGGACCCTGAGGGGAGAACAGGGACCCTGAGGGGAGAGCCAGGGGGCTGAGGGGAGAACAGGGACCCTGAGGGGAGAGC
>JAWWEU010000017.1:18065437-18136506 GCA_035583155.1 Acropternis orthonyx
TCCCGGGACATCTGAGGAGCGGAGCCGGGCTGGAAAACCTTGTGCTCAGTGAATTGGAACCAAGTGGAAGCTCGTCCTTGTGGTTTTGCGTCGCTGAAACAGAGCCGAGGGCTGGAGAGCCAGTGTTTTGGGCAGCAGGGTATAAGAGGGAGTCTGTTGGGGTTTTTTTGCCCACAGTAATGTGGCAGGGGGATTTTTCCAGGGTGGATTGAAACTGAGTGCTTGTTGTGTAGATAGGATTTTGCTTTGAGCCAACTTCCAAAGAATTTTGGGCTGCTGCTGCTTCACAGGAACAGCTTCTCTTCCCCAGCATCTCTGTTTGGATGCCTAGAAATAAAGTGTCAGCTGCCTGAGCTGTGTAAACATAATTCCCACTGAACCGGGGGAACTGGTTCTGTTAATCCCTGTGGTTGTGCTGCCTTTGGCTCCTGGGCTGTCACAGGGGGGTTTCAGGGAACAACCTCCCTGGATTTGGAGCACAGGCCAGAACTGATGACAAGGAAATTCCAAACCAAATGGCTCAGAACACTTTTCCCCTCCTACAGCAGCGCTCCTGCCAGTCTTCCCACCCAAAGGCACACCTCCCCCTCCCACGTGTCAATCCCAGCCCGCTTTCCTCAACTTCCTCACCCTAGTTTTGGGTTTGTATGAGAAAAGCAGCATCTGTGAGCTTTTCTGGAGAGAAATGTCTTTTCTGGAACGGAGACACTTTCTGCACTCTAAAAACAACTGTAAAAGGCTCCTATAAAGCCCGTGCTGAGGGATATGCATGTAATCCCCTTGGATTTGGTTTGTTTTAAGTACCTCTGTAGTGCAGAGTTCTCTCTGGGCTCAGCCCTGACTCTCTGCAGCAGCCTGACCTCACTGGAGCAGCTGTTGGTGCATTTTTTGGTGCACTCGGCTTAAAACTAGTGAGCTCAGCCACGCAGACTTCTTTTAAACTCCACGAATAAACTTATTTCCTACAGGATATTTATCCTGGTAAAGTGTAGACTTGTTTCTCAGCTCAGCTTTGTGGGCTTTAAACGAAGGGCAGCTTCCTCTGCTCCACTCACCAAGGCCAGGCAGCTCCCCATTTGCACATGGGGTTACTTTGTCACCAGCATTAAGGTCCTCGGTGGCCTTTTTGTCACAATAGGCAAACTAAGAGGCAGCTATTTTAAGACAAGAGGTAATAGGAATTAAAGCAGTGGAACAGCAGCTTGAGGAGCCAGGAAAGGCTTGTAAGGAGCTGGTGGATTAATCACCCTGTTAAATTAAAATATCTGGAACCTGGATGGCTACTCACCCAATGACCCAGTGGGGGAAACCACTGCCCACCCCACCTGTCGGGGGAGGGAGGGACACATGGCTTTCCCAGGCATTCCCGTGACTCAGGAGCAGAGCACACAGGAGCCTGGATATCTGCTTTACTTCTGCCCTTCAGGGCTGTGCAGGTGACTGGGAATGTGAGGGAACAGGGATGCACGAGCTGTCACCGAGCACACGGGACAGTCCAGCTTCCCCTGCAGTGACAGCCTTAACTCAGGTCTTTGCCGTTTCACTGGGGCTCTTTGCAGCAAAACATGGAAATCGTTACTGGGCAAGCCAACTTCCTGCAGGAATTGTCTGGAGGAATGGAGTTACAACCACGGGACTGTTTTCTAGGAACTTCTGGGATCCGAGATCCGCATGCTTGGCATTCTCACTGGGGCAGGGCTGGAGAGGGACACGTGTGTTGGCGGTCTCTGGAGACCTTCTCTCCAGCCTCAGGTCTGCTCTGGGATCTCCCTGTGCTGTGTGTTTTCCTCCCTTACACCAGGAGGCAAACCATTGGTGGGAAAATCTGGGAAAGCAATTTGTGGTCATCCCTGGAACACAAAGGATGTGTTGGGGTTTGGGGGAGGCACCGAAACTGGTCAGGCTGTGACAGCAGCAACTCTGCCAGTGTGTTGGGTCCAGTTGTGTTCTTGGAAGGGCAGTTCATGAACCACCACTACCCTTGGCTAGAAATCACCCTGAGGGCTGAGAACTGTGTGAGGTGTCCCTGAGCCAGCAAAAGGGGAAGGGAAAAGCATAATCTTCTTGTCAGTACAACCCTAATGCCATTTATTTACATTTGCTCTCTCCAGTTGTCCCCTGGCCGTTGAGGACTTGACATTTTTGTTTTTCCAGGACGAGAAGATCACTGTTAGCCAAGATGTCCCAGTGCACGAAGGGAAGCCTCATATTGTCCACTTCCAGTACAAAGTCACAGAGGTGAAGACCTCCTCCTGGGATGCAGTGCTCTCAAACCAGAGCCTCTTTGTGGAAATCCCTGATGGCTTACTAGCTGATGGAAGCAAAGAAGGGTAAGTTCAGAATCCCAGATCTGCGGCTGTGGCCCCCTGGGGGGCAGGACTTTGCTTACATGGGTGATTGTGGACTCCCCATCCCTGGAAGGCCAGGTTGCGTGGGGCTTGGAGCAGCCTGGTCTAGTGGAAGGTGTCCCTGGTGTCATTGGTAGGGGATGGAATGAGATGAGCTTTAAAAGTCCCTTCCAACCCAGCCCATGCTGTGTGTGCAGAGAGAATGAGCTGAGCAATGGCAGCTCCATCCCTGGTTTGTGTGTCTGCAGCACATCCTGCTCCCATGTCTGCAGAGAACTGTCCTGTTAGGCCTCTATGGATATATTTTCCCCTGGTGATATTTCAGATGAGTTACCATTTTTCGAGTCCCAATGCTAATGAAAAACAAGCAATAAATGAGCAGATTAATCTTTGCATGCTTAGGTATGGAAAGCCAACAAGCCTTTCTCTGATATTTTATAATTTTTTTCCTTTTATTTTTCTGTTGGCCACTTGGCAAGTCTATCTTGGCAGGTTTTTCTCTCTTTCAGGGGAAAAAAAAAACCTTCCATCCTATGGATGCTATCCCCATCAGTAGGTGGATCTGCTCTTGGATCGCTGCCGCGCCAGCGCCGGGCTCTGCCAGGAGCTTTGAGTTTTCTCTTGGCAGAATCCAGTCATGTTTTGTCCAGACAGCTCAGCTCTGGGAAGTTTGTGTAAACGCAGCTTCCACAGCAGCTCCTTCCTGCCAAGTGCTGTGCCAGAGGTCTCCGCTGCAATGGAGCTGTGGCTTTGCTGGATTCCTCTGAGGAGCTCTCAGCTCCTCCTAAATCTCCAAGTAGGCTTCATCCCTAAGTGACACAGGCTAATTAAGGAAAAACCTCTCGCTGGGCACCTTCAGGAAGTGGCAGTGCTGTTGCTGTCTCACACTTTTCTCATTTGACCCAGAGTCCAGATAAATGTTTGTGTAATTTCTCCGGTCGGCCCGTAAATCTCTCAGCTCTCCGGGGAGTGGGTCCTTCTGGGAGGGGATTTATTTGCCAGTGTCATTGTGTGACTTAAAGCACAATTTTGTCAGGTTATTTTTAGCTGGGTGAAACAGCCGAGGAGAGGCCATAATTAAAGTAGTTCATTAACATATTAACAGAACCCTTGCAAATTTAATCCCCTGCGCTGACGGCTGGTTAATGAGATGTGGAGTGAAGGCCTGTTTGTCACCGCTCTGGCAGCGCCAGTGGTTACAAGTGACAGCAGTGGCTCCGTGTGCTACCCTGGGGGCTTGCAGAGGGGTTAATGCAGTGCAGCTTCCATCAAGAGGTGGCAGAAATAATCCAGCTGGAAAGGCAGGGAGGGAGGATTCAGGGTGCAGTAGCTGTGCCATCCAGCCCGTGCGCTCGGGGAACGGCTTTGCCTGCGCACACACTCCTCCAGGGGTGGTTTGTTCTTCTTCTCTGCCCACCAGGAGCTTGCTTCTGGATGTTTTTCCTTCCCAAAAAGCACAGAATTTCCAGATTCCCCTCTTGGGCGTTGCCAGTGGAGGGGATGCAGCCTGGCCTGGGACCAGCTGCGATATTCTGCTTCCTGCCCATGAAGGCTTCAGTCCCAAAGCACCACGGGTGGGGAGGGTGTTTGTGGCTGCCAGGACAGGGACTTGTCGGTGTCTCGGAGCAAGGACAGCTCTTGGATCTGCAGGGCAGGAAGCCCATTGTTTCAGCACCCATTGTTCACTGGAAGGGGGCTGTAAACAATCTTTGTGCCTGAAAACATCCAGTTGATAATTTGATAACACTCAGAGGCTTCCTCAGGACAGGACTTCCTAGAGCTGATGTCCTTTTGTCTTCCCCCTCCTTGGCAGGTTGTCAGCACTGCTGGAGTTTGCTGAAGAAAAAATGAAAGTCAACTATGTCTTCATCTGCTTCAGGAAAAGCAGAGAAGATCGAGGTGAGGACCGGCCCCACACTCGGGTTTGTCCTGACAGCCCACACGGTGCTGCTGGAGCTGTGCAGGAACCTGGGAATCCCAGGGCAAGGCCCACAGGGCCCTTCTTGTTGCAGGGGTCATTACATGCAAAATTCTCATGGAAACAGTTTCTTGTGGAGGAAATAAGCCCTTTTTGGAGGGTACGGGTGAGGGAGTGTTTTGGTTGATCCAGCAGAACTGCTGGACAGGTAGCCCAGGGAAGTTGTGGCTGCCCCATCCCTGGAAGTGTCCAAGGCCAGGTTGGACAGGGCTTGGAGCAACCTGGGCTAGTGGAAGGTGTCCCTGCCCATGGCAAGGGGTGGAACAAGATGAGCTTTAATGTCCTTCCAACCCAAACTGTAATTCCATGATAAGATCTGCTTTTCTGCCTTGCCATTAAATACGCTGGTGCAGAAAGCTGTTCCTGAGTGATTTGGGAGGATTTTCTCATCCAGAATCAGTTAATATTCCCCCTCCGGTAAGTAGTGAAGTCTCTGTTTAGCAGCAGGCTGCTGTGACGTGGAAGGTGAAGCCAGGGAGGAGTTATTAGATGGGAAACAAGCACTTCCAGCTTATTGCCCTGTAATTCAGCTGCTTTTTAAAGATCTCCTGGCACTTTTGCCCTTCCCAGACTTACAGGTAATCCTGACCCTGGCTCGAAACTCTTAGGGCTCCAGGGGCTTTAGGATCTAAAGACAGACCTGTTGGTTGAGGGATTAGAGCATAGGGGGCTGGCGGAGGTACCAGGCTGGGGACGTGTCACTTTAAGTCCCACCAGGCACAGGCTGTGACCCAGCGAGTAATTCCAGCCCCAGCTCTAATTTTACTCCGCAGCTTCACAAGCTGCACCAATTTCTCCGAAATGAAGGGCGTTAGCAGAGCTAAGCTGAGCTGAGCCCAGGAAGATGTCATCATCCCGTATTACCATGCCAAGAATAATTTGCAGATTAAATCCTGGCTGTTATGTCACCACCAGCGCCGGTTGCGTGGGTGACAGGCTGGGGACAGGGCACAGCCCATACCAGGGCTTGTTTGTAGGAGTTGTGGAGAGCTGTGGAGCACCCCAGATACCGTGTCCTTGTCTGTGCAGCTGAAATTCAGTGCTGCTTGGAAAATACCTCCAGGTGTTCCTCTGCGGGGCTGTTCAGTGCCTGGGAGCTGAACACCAGAGGGGGCTGTAGGGATCAGACGCTGCTCCGGGGTGACTGTCACGGGTCACAGGGAAGTCATCACTTCAGTAAGTTACTGTGTCAGAGAACCTTGTCTGGCAGCCCTGAGGTGTGGGGGCTTCTGGGCTGACCCTGCTCTGAATTCCCCTGTGTAACTCAAGGTGGCTTTCCTGGGGTGCTCCCAAGCTGTACAGAAGAGGGTGTTCCATTCTCTTGGATATTCATGGCTCGAGGGTGAGGCAGGTAAAGAGGATCATTCCTGGTGGTAACAGATCTCCTTCTCTTTGGTAGCTCCACTCCTGAAGACATTCAGCTTCCTGGGCTTTGAGATCGTGCGGCCTGGTCACCCCGCGGTCCCGTCACGGCCAGATGTGATGTTCATGGTGTACCCCCTGGATCAGAGCTCCTCCTCTGACGAAGAGTAGCCGCAGTGGGGACTCCAGTGGGACCCCAACATGCTGTGGAGGGGAGAGAGGGTTCCACCTCCTTTCTTGAGGAAAGGCAAACCAAGCTTCTGTTGGACTGCAAGCGCATTTCTCATTGTTAGATTGGGCTGTGTATCCCCAGAGTTGACTCTCATTGAAATATGTTGCCTAGAGAACTATCTATCACACATGTAATCATCACTAGGAAAAGGAAGATGTTTATGAACTGGCGTAGGAGCTCTTCCCATGCAGCTGTGTGGTGTGGGAGCCCCAGGGCCTGGGCCCTGACCGGGGTGGGCACCAACCCCGGGACTCCTCCGGACCCACATCGGTGCCTCCCACCCGCCCGGCGTGTGCTCGCTCAGCTGGGAGACAATGCTTTCATTTCCCACTCAAGACTTCAAGCAAACAGCCTGGTTTGGTGTGGGGCACGTGCAGGAGACGCTCGAGTTTATCCTTTAACACTACATTAAACCCTCCATGCGTCTCCGCTCCAATGCTGGTTTAACTGGTCTAACCTTTTGTTTTCCCCTTTATTTTTCTCTTTTGAAACTTCTTGCTCTTCCAGCTTTTGTTTTACGCAGTCTTAACCCTGTTCCATGTTTCCACTGCACTATCACAGCGTTCAATAAAAGGGGCATTCAGATGAACTTCACACACCTGGGGCTGCTTATTTGGGGAGGAACAGTTCCCTGACCTGCACCATGATGGTTGGGATGGTCCAAAGAGCCCCAGGCCTGCTCCTCTGCTCCTCCTCACCTTCCCAAAGGGATGAGCTCAAGGCTTGAGGTGCCACTAAGGGCTGTATCCAAACCAGAGGACAGGTGGTTGGATGCTCTCCCCATTCAGGGGCTTTCCCATGGTGCTGGCAGTAGGTCACATCCCAGCCCTGCCCTGTCTAATGTTGGAGGAGGTAGTGCCCTGTCCCTGTGCCGTGGGAGCTGTAACCTGGCTGGCTCTGGCAGGCCCCAAGGGCCACACCCTGAGCTCTTCCTGCCTGTAGGATTGTCCCTGTGTGCCATTCCATAACCACCATGATGAGTGTTCGGTCTGAGAGGAGAGAAGTGGGGCTGGGATACAAATTTGTGTGAATAAATCACCTTAAACTTTGTGTCTCTTTTGCCCTCCTTCCCCTCCCATGAGACCAAGGGTCCAGTGGCTCTGCTCCCTCCTCAGACTCTAAATCAATTTAGAATCAGAGCTGGGCCATGCTGATGGACCCCTGACAGAGCAGACCCATGGGACGGGTGTTCCCTGGCTGAAGAAGCACTGAGTGCTGCTTCTGGCTTCAGTTTTATCCCTTGTCACAGCTGGAGCTGCCCCTGCTCCTGCCTGGTGCCTCCCGGGGGTCCCCGCATGTGCCAGGGCCCTGCTGCCACCACATGGTGCTCCACTCCAGCACATCCCCAAGGTAATGGGATGGGAGCCACTTTGCTCCTTTACTGGTAAAGTGCAGAATCCTGGTCATGGGAGCTGGAGTGAGGCTTAGCAACTTAATGAGCTGCAGTGATGAGGCTGTGCCACTGCACATGTGGTTCTGACAATTCCAAATCCTCTCCTGCCCTGCCTCCAGCACAAGTGGGCAAATGTGGAGGTCTCAGACCACCACCAGTGCCTTCAGAAACCCTCTGGAAAATGTGGAAGGTGCCTCTGCTGCCCCTGGGTGCTACCTTCCGCGTGGATCAGCTCCGTGCCAGACCTGGAGGGGCCAAGCCCTGCCCTGTGGCACCCCCTGCTTGCCCAGTGCCTCCCCTGGGGTGATGGTGGGAGGGCAGGACCTTGGTGCCCAGGAGTTCAAGCCTGGGAGGTTCTGCCCCAAATTATCCCGAGTTCAGCTGCAACACCCCCAGGAGCTGTGGATGCTGGAGCAGCCCAGGAGGGCCAGATCCAGGGGCACAGGGATGCAGCCTCGGACCAATGAGGCTGCTTGAGTCCTCTCCGATGCTCCAGTGATGGGAGGAACCCCCTCTCCCACCCCCAAAAATCACTGGCCAGAGGTTTTGGGGATAAAGGACCAGACTTAGGAGGAGCAGGAAGAAAAAGCCACCCTCACAGGTTTGTGATTGTCTCTTAAAAAGATTTATTCTCCCTCCTTGCCCAAATGTACAAAGGCAAGAAGAGTACAGTTTGTATATATATATATTTATATATATATATATATAAAAAAACAAGGAACTCGGTAATAATGTACACTTTACAGAAGGGCAGAGTCAGGAAGACTGAAATGAAACCCAACACAGCAACGCCAATGGAAACAAGAGCTATAAACACCGACGGTCCAATGCCCTGGCCGGGGGCCGGGCAGGGGGGACCCCCCAGTGCGGGGCCGGGTGAGGCCCCGTGGGCAGAAACTGACCCGGGGAGCCCGGAAACGTCAAACCTCAAACCTATTCTGCATAAACCGTTGTTTCATTTAACACCTAAAGGGAGACTCAACTGGGACCCAACTGGGAAGGTGGGGAGCAGCCCCCCCCAATGCCCTTCGACTGCCAACAGAGCCTGTGGCACCCCAAAGCCCCCCTGCCCAGACAGCCTCCTCCGTGCCCCTGGAGCTGCTGGTGGGCCCCGGCCGTGCCGGGAGCCAGGCTGTGCCGGACTGGCCGAGGCTGGAGGTAGGAGCAGCCAGTGGGACACTCCTCCACGGGTGGGATGTGGGGCTCCTCCCAGCACCCCGACGCCTCTGGTCCCCAGCCCCATGGCTGTGTGTGGCCCCATAATGGGCGCGGGATGGGTCAAGCCACCACTGGGCAGGACCCACCCTGTCCCCGCAGAGCGTGCCGGGCCACGTGGCCCCGTCTCCTTCCAAAGACAACGAAGAGTGGGAGAAAAATGACTCAAACAACAAGAGCAGGCTGGGGTCACCGTGCTGCCAGCACCTGAACCAGGACCGAGAGCAGCCAGAGCCTCCTTTCCAGCTGGGTACGGTGGGATGGGGGAGAAACGGGGAAAGAAAACAAAACCCAAAACAACAGCTTTCAAACAATTGCTTTTTACAGTATGTACAGAGCCCGGCGGGCAGAGCATCCCCGTACAGCGGCCCTCGGGGCCGGGTGCGACACGGACACACACACACAACCGAGACCCACGGCCCCCGTGTCCCCCCGGCCGGGCAGCGGGAGAGGGGGCAGGAGCTGGGGCAGCCTGGCCGCTGCGGGGCCGAGGTAGAGCGTCGGCCCGGGGAGAGCCGCTCTGGGGCTGGGGGCAGAGGACCAGAAAGCCCCTGTCCTCGGTTCTGGGGAGCAGCCGGGAGCAGGGACCGGCTTCCTCCAGGTCCTGGTACCCCCAGCCCCGGCATGAGGCCAGAGTGGGGACCGGCACGGCCCCACACGCCTCTGGCAGAACCTAAGTGTGCTTGTTCCTTGCTGTGCCCTGCCCGCAGCCTGGGGGAGCTGCCCCAAAAGCAAAAGCTGGATGAAAAGGGGAGCCACAGCCCCCCACGCCCAGCAGGACATGGTGTCCCAGGGTTTGGGGAGCACTTGCCAGGGCAGGGGGGCAGAGGAAAGGCCGGAGGGTTGCAGAGTCACAGCTCAGAAATCAACTCAAAAGCCACGGGCAGGAGCTTCAGGCAGGTTTGGACCGTGCATGGCACGGGGGAACCCCGGCAGCCCCAGGTGGGGTGACAGGCACAGTCCCCAGCTCTGCACCCCACTGCCCCCAGCCTCGTGGAGCACCAGCCCCCCCAGGGCAGAGGCTGCTTCACCAGGGCTAAGGGCTCCCCCAGCCCTGCTCTGGCCATCAGCCACCTGCCATGCCGGTGGCTCCTGCCCACGGGAACAGAGTAGCGGGTGCTGTGGGGTGCAGGACCAGATGAGGGGACTGGGAGAGGGAGAGCCCCACATGCAGCACATCCCTGCTCCCCATGGCTCCCTCTAGCCAGGCTGACACCACCCCCAGGCTCACCCCAGTCCCCCCACACCCGCCATGGCTCCGTGTGAGCCAGCCCTTCCTTTCCTGAGACCCCACGGCAGGCTCAGCCCCACACTCCGAGCCCCCACCTGCCCCCAGTCCCAATGTGAAGCAGCAGCTCGAAGAGACACAGCGGGGTCCCAAATCCATCAAGAAACCTCAGTGCTTCTGTTTCCTCTTCATATGCACCAGACGGGCGAGACGCCTCCATCCCAAGTGCTGGTGCCCAGTAGAATAAATATTCCCGCAGGTACCAGCTCACCCACTCACCAAAAAAGGGGTGTGGGGGGCAGTCAGTGTGTGTCCGACGGGGGGGAGAGAAGACAGAGTCTGCCTCAGATCGTGGCAGGAACGTCAAGCAGAACAATTAACACCATTCAACTGATGTTTAAAGGAGTCTCCAGCGCTTCCCCATGTGAGCCAGTCACATGTCTCGTACAGCCCAGGCATCCTGGCGCGTCAGGTCCTGCCACGACCCAAGGGTAAGTCAGCTCCCGCGAGCCCCGGGGCGACGGGAGAACCCTAAACCCTCGAGGGCCCCCCGTGCGTGCCCGTCCCGGTGGGAGCAGAGCCTTACCGTTCTCACCTCCGGGGAGGTGGGTATAGGGAGGGAGCAGAGCCTTGCTGGCTGGCAACGATGGCTGTGGAGGAGAGACCTGAGGAGGAGAAGGGGCATCAGCAGCCGGCAGCGCGGGCCGGGGGACAACACAAAGGTGGGCCCAGCTCCCTCCCAGCCCCTCCCAAGCCCAGCCCCGGCTCTCACCTGTTGCATAGGGCAGGTTGTACTGCGCCGGCAGCAGCGAGTACCCGAGGTGGTGGTGGTGGTGATGTGTGGAGAGCAAGCGCTGGGAGGGCGACGTGCGGGGCCGGTCGCCGCTCCTCTCTCCCGCTCCGGCTCCCCCGACGCTGCTGCAGCTCCCGCCACCCCCCACCACCCCACAGCCACTGCGGTCCCGCTCCTGAGACGTCTTCTCACTTATCTGGAGAGGAGAAAGCAGACACGCTGAAGGACATGGCCAGCTACCCCAGGGCACACCTCAGGAAAATACTCCCCCACCTTCACCCAAAGGCCTCCCGCGAGGTGACAGGGGTGTCACAGCCCCAAAGTTGTGGTTAGGACACAGGTCCCACTTGAGGGCAACTCCTTCCTCACTGTGTCCAAGTTCTGTCTCCCAGCTCAGGCCAGCAGGAGCCATGGGATGGAGACAGCCCCCGCATCCCACCCACCAGCTTCACAGCTACGGACAAGTGTCACCAGGTTCCTGCAGGGTTTGGAGGAGCTCCAGTGCTTCTCTGGACCAGCCCTGCCCACAGGTTGGCTGGTCCATCCCAAAGGATTTATACTGTGGGAATACTCCACGAAGGTCTCCCACAGCAGCAGGTACAGGAAACCCCATGGCAGCTGGAACTGCTCCTGGCTGGGTACAGGATCCAGGGAGTGTCCCACAGAGCTGGGCAAAGCTGACCCTCACCGTGGGTGATTTGCTCTTGTAGTGGCTGGCGTGCTGCTGCAGGATGTCCAGGGCCTTGGACTCTGAGCTGGATTTACAGCTCATGCTGGGGCTGGCTCGGGACTTGTCGCTGTCGTCACTGCCGGACGCCTTGCTCCCATATGGAGAGAAGGAATAGCTGGAGGGTAGGTATGATCCTGGGGGAAGAAAAGCAGTCAGGGCACAGGAAGGATTCGGGCAGCACAGTGGGAGCACGTGGTTCTGTATCTGTGCAAGAGGAAATCCCACAGCTGTCCCCCATCCCGGGAGCAGGGACAGCTGGGAAAGAACATCCCTGGGAAGGCGCTGGCTCCCTACCTGGGTAGTTCTGCATCATGACGGTGGGCATGGCGCGGTAGCTGGGGTGGTTGGGGTCGTACGACTGGCTGTAGGAGTAGCCGTGCATGTAGGGGATGTAGGACTGGTGCTGTGTGAGGGGTGAGGACACGGGGACGTGGACGCTGGGTCTGGGGTCCTTCCCCACCATGCGAGGCTCCTCAGGGGGGGTCAGCTTGCACTCAGAGCTGGTGCTCTCCTTCCCGTCCTCCTTGGATGGGGCTTCTTTGCTCCGATTCCTTTCTTCCTTCAACTTTCGGTCCCTCTCCTCTTTCCACCGCTCATCCTCTGTCTTGATGTCCGAGTACTTTGCCGGGTACACATACGTCCACATCCGGGGCTCGGCTTCCTGCAAGAACAGCCAACAATCAGAACAGCAGCCTCCCCCCGAGCCCTGCCTGTCCCAAACCCAGCCTGGGCTTGGAGCAGACTAGTGAACCCCAATCCTCCTCCCCAGGCTCTCCCTGGCCCGTCCATGGCCTCACAGCCCCATCCCTTTTCTGGCCTCGAGGGAATCTCATGGAGTTCCACCAAAAGCAGAGGACAACATGTGTTCTCCAAGGGGATGGCCCCAGCAAAGCCCTATGGCAAAGCCACAGTGAGGGCCTTCCAGGAGCAAAGCCCCACCCGGGCTGGCAGACAGGGCAGGGCATTACCTGTCTGTACCAGAGCACAGGGTCCACCTCCGCTTGCCGGCCACACTCGGAGCCAGCCTTCGTCTCGGCAGTCTCCTTCCCAAGGTGACTGGCCTCACTCAGCTTCACCTTGAGCCCCTCGGTGACCTGGCTGCCAGAAAGCTTGGACGAGTCCTCCAGCTTGGGGATGATGACAGATTTGGCCATGTCAGGACCTCCTTGCTCCTTGGGCTTGCTCAGCCCTGACTTGACAAGGTCTGTGAGGCTCGGGGCTTTGGTCAGCGTTGGGGGCATGGGTGGCTTCTGCTTCCACTCCTCCTTGAGTGCTGCCTCCCTCTCTTTCAAGCCCAGGTCCGCTTTCTTCTCCAGCCCTCTCTGCTGCTGTTGCTCCAGGCTCTGCCGCTGCTTCTGCTGCTCCTCGTACTGCTGGCGGTAGGCAGGGTTGGTGCTCAGCAGGTGAGCGTGGTAGCCCTGCTCGTTGTAGCCGTAGGGCGGCACGTAGGCGTACTGGTTGTAGTAGAGGGACTGCATGTACATGTTGGGGCGCTGCTGGATGACCGAGGGCTGCTGGCTGGAGCTGCCACCGAGCTCTGCCTTCTTCTCTTCGCAGCCTTCGCTCTTCACCTTCACCTCTGGGTTCTCCTGCTCCTCGTCCTTCTTCAGCTTCAAGGCCTGTGTCTCGGCTGTGGACTGCCCGCCGGGATTCAGGGGTCCTGGACTGGCCTGGGGGTAGCCTGGGGAATAGTAGGTTTCAAAGCCTTGGTAGTAGGGAGACTCTTTGCTCTGTGGTTGTGGGGGGAAAAGAGCTTTTTTGGCGCCTTCCTTGACCAGCTGCTCTGGATCCTTTGCCTTCACGCTCTCCAGCTTGCCCTCCCCATCCTCCCCGGCGTCGGAGATGTCAGAGTAGGCCGGGCTGTTGGTCTTCACCGAGCTGGCCTCTGCCCCATTCTGGGTGACGACGTGCAGCGGGGTCAGAGGTTGGGCTGGATTGGTGTTCTCCAGCCTGCTGGCACCGCCGATGGAGGGGCTGGGTGCATTGTCAGTGAAGCTGTAGATTTTATCTGCCTCAGCCTTGATGCTGGCGAGCCGGCTCTGGTGGGGGTCGGACGAGCCATTCAGCAGCCCCTCTCCTTTCATCCCCAGGTCACTGGATTCCCCCCGGAAAGGGCTCTTGCCTTCCTCCGCCCTGCAGGCTTTGCCAGGAGTCAAAGGGTTTTCTACCTCCTTGGGTTCCTTCTTCTTCTTGTCTTTCTTCTTCTTTTCCTTGGAAGGGGTGAGGGCAGGGTTGACCGCGAAGGGCTCTCCCATCACCGTCGGCTTGGGCTGGATGGGTTTGAGCTGGGGGCTGTTGGGCATGGTCTGGACCACAGTGGTGGCAAGGCCGGTGGAGGAGCCAGGGCTGGCAGTGGTGAGAGTGGTGGTCTGGAAGGTGTAAATTGGCTGTGGGGGGATGGCTGGGGCTATTGGTCTGGCAGACTTCAAGCTTTTGGAAGGGATCTTCTCCTGCTTAGCACCAGAGGCCTTCTTTGACTTGTCCTTATCGACGCATCGCTTCTCCAGAGAGTCAAAGTCATCGTTACTCGTCTCATCAGCCACCGAGGGGCCATCCTCGGAGCCGTCATTGGACAGGGCACCGGGGTCCGTGTCACCCTCCCCACCCACCTTCTTCTTGCAGGGGACCTTGGCGCTGAACTTGCTGGACGGGGAGGGGCTGTGGGGCTCCATCAAGCGCACCTTGGGGGTGGCTGAGCGAGCCGGTGAGAGCGAGCCCTTCTGAGAGCCAGCGGCGCCATTGCAGCTGCCAACATCGGCGTGCAGGGAGGGCTCCTCACCGTACTCGCTGTCCACGTCCGCCTCCAGCTTGCTGTCATCGTCTGTGTGCGCATGGGCCTGGTGGTACTTCAGCCCGTTGATGTGCTTGTACTTCTTGTTACAGTTGGGGTGGGGACAGTCGATGAGGATGGGAGAAGGGCAGTTGCGGTCCAGGACAGCCGGTTCCACCTTCACCGCGGCGGGCGGCACGGTGGCCGAGCCCATCGAGTTCGTGCGGATGCGTTTGCTGCCCTTGGAGTCCTCTGAGCTGGAGTTCAGCTCCATGTCGGAGAGGGGTTTGCTCTTCCGCTTGGTGACGGAGGAGGGACTGGCCTTCACGTCCTCTGCCGCACCGCCGGGCGGGGTGCGGTGGTCCGAGGAGTTCTGGCTGCCCCGGCGCCCCTTGCTGTTGGCTCCCGCCCGGGTCTTGCTGCTGTTGCTGGTCCCTTTGCTGTCCGAGGCGGCGGCGGCCTCGTTGACCGGCGTGTTGCTGTTGGGGCGCATGCGCTTACCCCTGCCCCGGCCATTGCGCATCTCCAGGTCACTGGTAGGAGAGTCACAGAACCTGCAGGGAGGAGGACATGAAGTTTTAATGGAGGCACGGCCATGCCGAGCTGTGCCATCCCCATGGCAGGGTGGGGATCCCCTTCCTCCCCTCGCTACCCATCCCGCAGATTCATCCCACCACTGGCCAACAAAGAGGAACTGCAGAGGTCCACCGGGATATGCTCAATCATCTTCACTCTGCAGGACAAGAGACTTGTGACCGTGAGGGCAAAGAGCCACGGGAGCAGCTCAGTTGTGCAAGCAGGAGATGCCAACCCCTGTGGCAGCCCCACGGGCACAGGCCAGAGTGTTTTGGGTGCCATGGGGACCATATGGGGTTTACCCTCAGTGCCCAGGAGCCCACAGGAGCCTCCCAGAGCCCACTGCCAACTTACCGGGGAGGCGCCCAGTCGTGCTGTGTGCAGTCCAGCAGCGTCCCCACATATGTCTTGTTCCTCCAGGTGACATTGACCACCAGCATCCCTGCAAGGCAAGGGGAGAGGGTCAGATGGGGCCAGGTTTGACCCCACAGTGTCAGAGACTTGCCCCATGAGACAGGCAGGAGGAAGAGCTCAGCTCCAGGGCTGGAGGAAAGCAGACAAGGGGTCTTGGGCTCTTGGGAGAGGTGAGACATGAGGCTTAGGGCTGGAGGAGCACCAGAATGGGAGCTGGAGACCTTTCAGCTCATTCCCTCTCTCAGCACAGCTCTGGTGGGCATCACTCAGCCTCTCCTCCTCTTCCCTATTTTCGCAGGGATGATGCTAAACTCAGCCTCCCCCAAAGGGCTGTGGGATCTGTGAGGGGCCTGAAGATCCATGTTAGCTCCATGTGCACTCAGGTACGGTAAGGCAGTCTCCAGGGAATGAGGGCTGGGAAGCCCCCGGGGGAAATACAGAAAGCTCACAGCGAGCCTGTGGACTTCAGTGTGGAGCTGCAGATCTCCCAGCAGGACTGTGACTCCCCAAATATGGACATGAATCTCAGAGCCCTCTGGAAAAGGTCATTACTACCACTAGATGGCAAGCTGAGCCCAGTATTCCCAGTCAGGCATCTATTCCTGGAAGGAAAACCCAACCCTGGTGGAACAACACTCATCACCCCATATTGCTTTGCTCCAGCACCTCCAGGGACACCCCTCTGCTCCATATCTCCACCTGGAGAACCATCCATGGGGCCACATCCTCCCATCATGGAGCAAAGGTACTGGGTGTTTGGAAAACCTGGGAGTTCCAGCTTTTTCCCACTAATTCAGAAGAGGAGCAGTCTGGCTCACCGCCATGCCAAGGCCATGGACTCTCAGCACCATTTTTGGAAGGCAGAGGGGTCTTTCCCAGCATCCCTCAGCATTGGGGTATCTCCTCCCCACCACGGATCGCTCTGATTTCCACACTACTAGAGTCGCGCACGTTTATCCAAGCAAGGTAACACTCGGGATATAGGAAACGCGTTTGCAAGGGTTGATGAGCGCGGCGAGATATACGGCCCCAGGAGATGGATGGAGCCGAGGGAGCCCGGAGCAGCTGTGCCTGAAGCATGTTTATAAATCTCAGCCCACATCCCGCGTTGTGCTGTGCCAGCAGCCAGCTGCAGGCTCCAGCATGGATAATACATGGAGCCGAGGCCCGACACATGGGTCTCCTTCAGAAAGAGAAATGAAATGCAGGTCTTCTCTTTCTCCTTCTCCTTCTGCAAAAAGGTTGGGAGCAGGTCATGGGAAGACACAGTGCCAGCACACGGCCAAGACCCACAACTGGCTCATCCCAGTGAGCAGGAGAGGCTGGGTCCTGCCTTTAGAGGAAGGTGCTGGGGACCTGCCTTAACACGGACATGGGCAGGACCTGATGATGGATATGACCTGAGGTAGAAACCACAGCCCCATGCACAGAGATGGATAGGAAGAGGGGGATTCTGGCACCCAGCATCCCAAGGAGGGCACATGGAATGTGCTCTTCTATCTCTGTTCCTCCTAATACGGCATTTTTTGGCAGGCAAGAGCTTGTCCTCCTCTCCTTAAAACCTAAAGAAGCTTCTGGCTGCATCCTGTGCCCCAACCTAGCCCCATCATTCCCAGGACACCTCCATGGGGCTCCTATGGGATGCTCCCAGGAGCTGGAAACCACTGAAGGACAAGCAGCCCTAATCTGGATCCCATTCCTCCTGGTCCCTCCACCCTCCCTGCAGGTTCAGTCCCTCTTTGAGCCAGCAAAGCCCATGTGCACCGCTGGAAGTTAATTGCACGACAAACCACTGGTCTCTTGTGCATCCCAGGGCCAGAGTGTGATATCAGAAAGGAGGTGCCAATGTTTTTTCCCTCCCTGTGACCACAATCACAAGAGAGAGATGAAAGAGGAAAGGGCGAAGCGAAACGGCACCGTCCCTCCCTTCCCCGTTGGAACGCCAGCCCTCCAACACACACCAGCCTATATTTAACCCGCTGCAACCAATCATACCAAATCCCCTCCTAATCCTCCAACAATAACTCAGGACAATTTAAACCCTGGGACAGATCCTAAGCAGCTTTTTTCACCCGCCGTGTCCCCCTCCCATGGCAGGATGATGGGCAGGCACAGGCATGGCAGGGGTGGGCAGTGAGGAGGCAATGCCCTCGCGTCTCTGAGAACAGAGATGCTCTTTAAGAGGAGGAATCCCACTTGGATAACTCCAATCCCACCTGGTTTCATGGGAAGGTGACACCTTTGAAGCTCTTAAGGAATCAATACCACCCAAATATGAGTCCAATGCATCAGCATGCTGGTCACTGTGTTCACATCACCATGGAATGGTACTCTGGCTGGAAAAATTAAGGGTGGGTGAGGATGTAAGGTTGTCATCCAGGAAGACAACGTATAAGGAAATCCTGGGATTACACAGGATGGAGGACAATGCTGTTCTGCGCACCAAGAGCCAACGTATCAGGGTGTATTTCCCCCCTTTTCAAAGATGAATCTCCCAAGTCCAACCAAGAACATCTCCATGAACTTCTCCTCCAGCTATAGCACTTCCAGGATGATGCTATGACTTTGACATGACCCTTCTTCCACGAATTTCTCCTCCAGTCACATAATCTTTGAGATGCCTCTTCTTTGTTTCCCCTTGAGCTGAATCACTTTTAGGATGCTCCAGCTTTTCCACAGACTCTGCCCATGTGCAAAGATCCTGGCCTGGCCTGCAGTGTTCAGGCTTTGGAACACAACACCCAAAGGTGTTTCTGGCCATCATGCAACAGCTCCTGCCAGGAGAGCAGGGGACACCACGAGGCAGATGATGGCCAGCACAAGGGTCACCTCACCCAGCAAGGACTGATTCCTCACCAACTACCACCATGGGCAAAATTTTCCTTCAGGAAATTTTCCGTTATACCTGAGAAATTCGGTGACCTTCTATGACGGGGTTACAGTGCTGGTGGATAAGGGAAAAGTGAGTGATGTCATCTATCTGGACTTGTGTAAAGCATCAAGCACTGTCCCACATGGCATCCTTGTCTCTAAACTGGAGAGACATGGATTTGATGGACGGATGACGCAGTGGATAAGGAACTGTCTGGATGGTCACACTCAACGAGTTGCGGTCCATGGCTTCCCTGTGAAGGTGGTGAGGCCCTGGCACAGATTGCCCAGTCTCTGTCCTCATCCTCCCCTCTGTCTCCACTCTCCCTCCATCTACTGCATCTCCCTCCTGCTCCAAGCAAGGACACGTCCATTGTGGAATCTTCCACCCTTGAGGATGCTCACACTCCATCATACCCTCAAGAGATGTTTGCCAAAGGACAATCCAAACACCTGGAGTGTGCAAAGCTTGGCTGTGGGTGATCTGCCACTGCCGTCCCAGCATGGAGCTGGAGGAAGGGATGTGGAGCATGCTGATGTTTTCCAGGTGCTGCTACCTCAAGATCCTTGGTGCTCGGAAGTTTTGTACTTGTTTTGGCTGCCAACAGCACCAGTGTGGCACTGGGTCCTGGTCTGCTCATGGGGAGCAGAGGTGAGAAGGTGCCCTGCTCTGAGCCATGTGACACCAGCTCCGTTGAGGTGGATGGAGAGGACCTGGCAGCTAATGAGGCAGCAAACAGAGTGATGTGGCAAGGAGCACAAACTCATCCCCTGCTGTCAATTCCTGGGTGAGAGGTAGTGCCATGGGAGCAGTTTCTGTTCTCTCCTCCCTTTTCCCCTGCTCAGTCTAGAGAATGAGATTATCTTTAACATCCCTCCCAACCCAAACAATTCCATGATTCTGTGATTCTAAGTTTGATGCAAGCCAAGAGCTGCTCCTGCTGCCCTCGCGTCCTTCCAAGCCGTTCAGTGAGGATGCTACATCCCAAGGAAGATGGATCCCTCTAGGTGAGGTGCTGAGATTCCTCCAGAGATCTGGAGGACAGTCTCCAGGTGCTGAAAGCACCTCATTTGGATGTGTAGACATGCCCTTGGTGTAGCTTTCTCCCCTGTATCCTTTGGGTGAGGGGAGTTTCTCACAGCATCCCAAACACTTCACAAGCTCCGGCTTTGGACAGCCAGGTCCAGCATCAGCCTTGACTCCCACCAGTGAAAATGGGAAGGCAGGAGGGAGATGTCAGGCAAAAACCAGGGAGGGTTACCCCCTGCCTTTTCACTCGAGGACGGGAGATGCCGCTACAACCAGAGCCAATGCACGCAGCCGACCAGAAGCAACCAAAGGCAATGTCAGGGCTCGTCTTCTGCAGGGCTGGATGTGAAATCCTTGCTCCCAATGGTGGCAACCATCAGCAGCCGGCAGAGAAGGATCTCTGTGTGAGTTCACTGAATTACCACAGACTAAAAATATCAGGGCTGTGGGAAATGGCAGGACGCCTCCAAGGCACGCTCCAAAACGGCGGCTGCAGAAGCGAGGGGTAATGTGGACGGACAGGCAGACGGGCACAGAGCTCTGCGGTGGGGTGAGGAGCAGGGGAAAGTGGAGGGGAGAACAGAAACTGCTCCCATGGCACTGCCTCTCAACCAGGAATTGTTAGGGGAGGATGATTTTGTGCTGTCCGCCTCAGGGATGCTCAGTTCACCCCTCCTGGCACGGCCACCATGAGTCTCTCCTGATTTCCACCCAAAAAAACCCACACAAGGTCCAAACTCTCAGCAGCTTTGCCGCTGCCCGTGGGGGTCTCCAGCAGTCCTGGAATTTTCAGAGACCTCTGCAGGTCTGGGGCTTTTGGTTTGAGGGAAGTCATAGCAGAACAGCAGGCTGATGGGGACAGGGAGGTGGGAGAGCCCCACAGGTGAAGGTGCTGATGCTCCTGTGCACAGCTGTGTGTCCCAACCCCCAGCCCGGCCATGCCTCAGTTTCCCCACTGAAGGTGCTGCATCCTAGAAAATGATGGGGCTCTTGCACACATGGAACCAGCAGTGCCAGCACTGGGAGCTCAGTGCAAACCTTCCACAGGTTTCCCTGGAGCACATTCCCCTGGAAGATCCCCCCAGCCCTGGGATGCACAGAACAGAGCTCCTGAACATTCCTGTTTTGTGTTTGCTTCTCCCAGATTTTACAATGTGTGGTGTCCTTCTGTCTTGGAGTGCCATAAAAAACGCACTTACAGATCCCAGCTGCCTCAATCCGGATGAGTTTTTCCATATGAAGCAGATGGTGAAGCAGAGAGGGCAGAGAAGTGCGGAGGTGCCCATCCCAAGCTGGACATTCCTGTCTCCCCTAACATGGTCCATGCACTCCTTTCTCCCCGATAGCTCAGGTGCTATTTCTCAGTATGCTTTTTCCAAGGGAAACAACATCCGTGCTCACATGGGGGACCACCACAGCACTCCGTCTTGCACCACCCATGCTTTCAAAAGCAGTTTCCCAGCAGGGAGAGAGGAAAGGCAAACTGGGCTCATCCCTGTCTTCCCAGAGCACAGAGCAAGAAGGAAACCCCACTGGAAGCAGCTCATGATAACACAGATTTCAGTTCAGCTTCCACTGAAGATAAAGACAGTCACAGTGAGGAGTGGCCAGGGATAAAAGCCAACAGCTTTGTTCTCCACATGAAACAGCAATGGGAGAGCAGGAGCAGATGTCCAAGAGGAGCACATGGATACCTGGCTGAGATGACCTATCAACCAGCCTCAACCACTGCTGCTCTCTCACCTTCATGCTTCCAGGCTGCTTTTGCTTCCAGACACAAGTACAAGGAGCTCACCCCATGCCTCCCAAGGCAGAAACCTCCGTCATCCCACCGAGGTTGGAGGGAAGGCTGGGTTCCAGTGCTCGCCATGGGCTGCTGAGCCACCTATTCATCCCTGCATTCCTTGGCAGAACCCCAACAGCAACGAAAACCCATCAAAGGACCTGGGAAAGCAAACCAAGCTGTGCGCGGATGAGACGAGCTCCAGTGGAAAAAAAAAAAAAAAAAAAGATTGGATTGGCTTGGCAAGAGAGCCGAGAGAGGCTGATCTCCCGCCGAGTCGATTTTGAGAGCTCCGCTGGGGTTTTTTAATCCAGCAGGAGATTTCTGCTGCCTCCCAGGGTTTGAGCGTTTTTGTGACAGACCTGCGGGTTGCCAAGCAAAAATGAAGTCAACTCTGTTGAATTCCCGTGCCGGCTGGCACGGCCTTTCCCCGGCACCTCCGGAACAAGTCAGCTCTTGTCGAGAGGCAGAGAAATGGCAGCTCAGATTTTCACCCGCTGTCTGGGCAAGGGGAGGACACAACGCGCGGGGCTGACGCAAGTATTGGCCCGTTACTCCCTTTGCCGGACGGATTATGAGCTGCTCCCACACGGCTCCTCTGTCCTGACCACCCAGCTGGTGGCGGGAAAGCCCAGGACGTGCCAACAAACAACACAGCAGGGACGTGGGAAGGAAGGGACTGCCATAACTCCACCATGGCACTGGTGGAGAGAGAGGAGCTCTGTGACACTTACCGTCCTCCGTCTCCTGCCAGACGATGCCCTCTAGGTTCACGCTGGTCCCGGGCTCGCAGGGGCCCAGGCACTCGGGCTCGGTGGCCAGGGCCACGTCGCAGGTGTTCACCCCCACCGAGCGGGTGCGTACCATGATCTGCTCGCACGGAGACGAGATGTCACTGTTGACAACAGGGACAAGGAGGTGCAAGGGCAACACCGCAGGCGTAGAGACTGGAGACTCCATCTGTGGGCAAGGAGAAACACACGGTCAACATCAGGAATACTGTCGGGAATACAGAAGGGAGGACAAGTATCAACAGGCATCTACATTCCTGGAGAACCACAAGCCCAGGGCTGCCACCTTCAGTTGACTTCCCACACCCCGTCAGAGGACAAGGATCTCACAGGGCTGTCCCACCCTGGCGTGCCCATACCCACGTAACCCTGGGGAGCTGGTGCTTTGGAGTCACAGAGATCACACCCAGAAGTCCTTCCACAGGAGATATCTGCACTCCTGCTTGAAAGAGCTTGTGCCAAGTTCCTTCCCCGATGGCTTCTGTAATCATCCCTGCTGAGGATGCCTCTTGGCTATGGCTCAGATGTTAATGCAGCTGATGACTTTGGACCCGATGGCTCATTACAGAGAGCTTCTGCTCAACTGGCAGGACAGGACAAACAAGTAGTGGTCTCCCTCCAGCACCAAATCTACCCTGTGACCACCTGAAGACAGAGCCGCTTGGATCATATCCCTCTTCCCTGTGCAAGTGTCTGCTTTAGAGCCTGATCCAGCCATTGTGCTCTCCTTGCACATGAAAACCACATCCCATGGCCAGAGCCAGGCTTGGAAAGCCAGAGAGCCAACATGCCAAGTGAAAGCCTGGCCAAGCCACCCTGCTGCTGACAAGCCAAGGTCCTTGGCCGCTCTGCCACACGAGCAGATTACAGTAGTGTCAGGAGGAGGATGGCTGACGGGCTGATTCTGTGGCTGGCCAAGGGAAGGGCAGGGCGGAGACTTTCCTGTCCTTCAGGGTTCATCAGCCAAGCTGGGCACAGCCAGCCAGCTCCTCGCCTTGGCTCACCGGGATCTGCAGCAGCTCTGGGGTGAGCTGCTCCTCCTCAGCTCAGACCTCCTCTCTTTACCATTTGGGATCTTGATCAGAAATTGGGCAACCTCAGAAGAGAAGCAGACTGAGGAAACTCATCACATCATCCATGAGAGCTGACCTGAGCTCTGGTTTCAAGCAGGGGAAGATCCCTCTGGAGCACCCAGCACTGCACCCAGAGAGTCCCCTAAACCTCTGCTGAGGGGAGATACTATAGACCTGGAGAGGCCAAGTTTGTGGTCACCAGTGTGGGTACAGACACCAGCCCATGACCACTTCTGACCTCACTGGTGACTCCCACCCTGGTCCAGACCAGCTGCCAAATTCACCTGCTCCCTCACTTGCACCCTCACCTCCATCCTTTACGACTCCAGCAGAAGCTTGAACACGCAACCTCACCTGCCCCACATGATACACAGCAGGTGACTGGAGCCTCCCACCTCCCCACCAACTCCTGACCCTATGGAGCCTCTCCGCACCCCTGGTGACACAAATCTCTAGGCAGAGGAGCAGAGAGGAGGATATCACATCTGCCAGTGACTTTTGCCTGCTCCCACAGGGGTGGCTGTGGGCAGAAGACACAAATGTGACCCTCACGGAGAACTCTTGAGACTTTCTGGCTCTGCCAGGCCAAGTGGATTTGTTCTTCCAGCAGAACACAAAGCACCTTCTGTCTGCAGCCCTCTCCTTGTCTTCATGCATCCATTCTCACTGCTGACAGCTCATCAGAGCAACATCTACCCCACTGGGCATTAAAGATGGCCCAGAGGTCTGAAGCAGCAGTGGCTGGACCACATGTTCCTCTCTGCCAGCAGCACAGCTTGTGCTCCACAGCTCTTTTCTACACAACTACCTCCAACCTCCCACCAGCAGGACCAGCTCCCACCATGAACTCATCCCCAGGCCTCCATCACCACCCACCTCTAAGGCTGCCCCACAATCAATAGTCCAGGTGCATCCCATGGGATTAGAAAAGGTTGATTTTGGCATAAAACAACCCGAGAAGGCTGCCAGAGGAGCTGCCAAGAAGCACCCGCAGGAAAATCACCCCTGAAAACACAGCAATCTCACCCTGTGCATCTCAGCGGATCCAGGGTAAGATGCTCCAAGGAAGCGTGAGGCTCCTTTGAAGGGGCTCCTCAACACCACGTTTCGCAAACCACAAGCCAATCTCCAGCAAGGAGAGAGCTGCGGAGGAACCAGGTGGGCCTGCCTAGCTCGGGTGGGCAGCAGCAACAGCCCGGGGGGTGACAAGGACCACTCGCCCCCCCATCACCCCGGGAGCGGTGGCCGTGTGTGCACATCGAGGACCTGCAGGTTCTGAAAGTGTTCAGCTTCCTTCCACTCTGCAACAGAAACCACAGTGCAGCACAGGAGCGTTTAATTACAGTTCCAGCTCTGCTAATTATCGCCCGGTCACATTCGTAATCTGCATTATGCCACGGTGCATAATAAGCAGCTCTCTGAGATCTCTCTAATAAGCGAGGCGGCTTGATGGGATTTCATATCTCACCCTGCTCTGGAACAAACAGCCTCTTTCAGCAGCCGTGGGGAGACAAGGCGGCTCTCCTGCTCCCTCGCCTGAAGCTCCGGAGCAAAACAAAAAGGCCCAGGGTGGTTCTTCAAGGGTGAGGGCAGGAACACTGGGGCACATCCAAAAAAAGCCAAAAACCAGGTTGAAGGACAAGACAAATGGATTAATCCCTGGATTCGCCTCCCCCCCTGCACATGTCTTATCTCCTGGTGCCACAGCATTTCATCCTCCTGCGTTCCCAGCCAAAGTCAGGAGATGCAGGATGGCTGCGGGAGCCCTGGGTATCATGGAGCAGCTCTGCCAGCCGTTCTCCCCCTCAGTGGCACCCAGCTCCCTCTGCCCAGGGAAATGCTGGCAAGGGGGTGGTGGGAAGCATTCAGCCCCCAGAGCAGCGGCTTTCACATTGCCTCCAACTGGCAGGGCTGTGCTAGCAGAGTCCTCCAGCTCACGAAGCCAGCTCTGCACCTCCTGGCCACCCCACTAAACACTTCTGGGCCCTAAATCCCCTTTGCAGAAGGAAAATTTATTTCCCTTTCCAAGCTGGGTAGGCTCTAAGATGAAATGCCGGCTACACGCTCACTGCTGGAGGGAGCTGGTGTGTCTCCAGCCACCCCTGTGCAGGAGTTACATGGGGTGAAGCCTCCTGGTGCCAGCACTGGCCGTCCGCGGCCGCCCGCCGCTGCCTCCCCTAATGAAAGCCCTTTGTGTTTCTGGCGGAGGCTTTCCCATCACGAGGAACGTGCTTTCACCACCGCCGAGGACAGAAGTGGAACGGAGCCAAGCCTGGGCAGCAGCGGCCAGAACAGGCGCTGCTCGATGGGGGAAAAGCAAATCCATGGAGAGTCCAGGGCGATGCCGATGGCACCGTGAGATGCCAAGCTCGGGGGGGAGCAATTAAAACCTACCCCTCATTATAGCCCCCGCTGGAAGGTGGGATGGGGTCCTACATGAAGGGAAGCACAATGTGGGTGCTGGCATGGGGAGATGCACACAAAGCAGCTTCTGCCATCTTAGAGCTGTGCCAGCGTGGGTTCATTAGCATCAGTCATTAAGGGGACACCACTTAGCTGATGGGAGAAAGAGAAGAGGGCACACCAAGCATAAAAACAGCCCACAAATTTTGATGTCGTTTCCTGCACCACCCAGACCACACACTCATATTTATGAGAATTTTGGTTTGTTCCCAGTAAGCAAAGTCAGACAAGAAAAGTGCATTTTGGAGCAGTAAGAGCCAAGAGTGATGCCAAAACCCCAGGGAAGCACAAGCAGTAGGGATATTTGTGGTCCTCTACCACAAATACCATCTACTAGAGAAGGTGTGAAGGTGTAGGGCACCCCCAGAGCTGCACCCTGTTTGTCAGCCAGGACCTTGCAGGGTTCAGCGTGAGATCACCAACCCAGCCGAGATGGTTCTAGGCTCCAGTGGACTCCTATGTGAAGGAGCTACACTGTGCACGACCCGTTTTTCTCATCCAGAAGGTCCTTCCACTCCTGCAGACACAGAGACAAGAGACAAGAGGGAGTCTTCTTACTGGTCACAAACTCATGGCTGTGTGTGCCAGGAGACAAAACATGGACCAGCACTGCTCCATCAAGGTGCATTGCTGGAGCCTGCAGCCAACATGTCCCACATCACTGCACGGCTCGGCCCAACCTTTGGGAGCTTTGATGTCATCACTCTTGCCCTGCTCAGTTGCTGCATGCCTCACAGATCTGCTTTTCCAGATCAGGAGATGGGAACATGAGTTTCCAGCTCCATGGAGAGAGGTAACCAGGGAGTGGGTCCATCCAGCTGACAAACATCTTTGGTGGGCACCTCCAAATGCCCAAACCATAACACCCATAGTGCCTCCTCCCCACCACTGACCTCAGCAGGGATTTCAAAGAGTCTTTTCCAACCTGACTCCCAAAGCTGGGTATACAGAACCTGAAGACAAATCTCTGTGTTGGCTCTGGTGCCCACCATGACTATGATTCCATCTGGAATCCACATGCAAGCAGAGCTCCCAGTCACATTCCCCAGCAGCAACATCCTGACACACTGGAGGTACTCAAGGCAACTAGGCAGCATGGAGAAGGCTCTAGAAGATCCCCTCCCCAAACAGCACAGGTGGCACCAAACCCTGACTGTTTGCTGGCTGGATTTCTCCAGCAAGAAAGCAGCCAACAAGAGCTTCCAACAAATCCAGACATACAGGGAAATAATGGTGGTACAAGCAGCAGGCCCAAGGATGGAGCTGGGAGCACGGTCTGGGGCACCAATCCCAACACTGTTGTCCATTGCTTTTCCCTCTTGTTATAGCAGAAGGTTGAGGTTGCTGACACTAAGATGTGAAAAAAAAAAATCTGTTCCAGAAGGCAGTTTCTCTTCCCTGGATAAACTCCAGCTCAAATAAACAAAGCCAGTTATTTCTATGGCCCATGGGAATGCGCTTGGGAAGACACTGGGTTCCTTAGTTGGCAAATTCAAACCCACAGGACCACAGGGCAGCTGCTCTGAGAAAAAAGGAGTGATATTTCAGACAGCCCCCCTAGAAAGAAGCAGTAAATGCCACAGGGAAGGGTCAACACTTCCATGTGCTCCCACGTGCGCAGAGTGGAGCGGGCTCAGCATTGCACTCCCCAAATTTGCCCCACAGAGGACAAGCAAGCGTGGGACCTCCTGGCCAGTGCCACCACCAAAGAGAGCCAGGCAACTGGCATGGGAAGTAAGGATTTTTAAGGAGCAGAGGTCCCAATTTCCCAGCATCAGGCTCCGTGGGAGATGGCAAATGCACATCCCGACACTCCAGACTGGTTCTGGCTCCCAGGACTCTCATCATTCCCCCAAAACCAAACCAGGAGAGGCCAATTCTCCACCACGCTCCCTGGCAACTTGTTCCTGGTGTTCCTCACTGTCTGCTCCCAGTCCCCAGCCCCCTGCTTGAGATTCACAGCACCTCTCAGCCACGGGGCTGCTGATGCCAAGGCGTAACAGGAAGGCTCTGCCTACAAAAGGTGCTTCCCTGTCCTCTCCTGGCCATGCCAAGCACCTCAGCTCCAAGGTCCAAGATGAGGTTTGCTTCCACCCATGCAAACCCCGTCCCAGGCTGGAAAGTCCCTGCAGAACAGCTGGAGAAGATGGTGGCCAACTCAGACTCATCTTTACCTGAGCACTCTGGGGAGGACGTGGCTGGGCAGGTCTGGCCTGGCCTCGCGTGGGCAGACCACGGGAACTAAAGCCTGGAGGAGGATTTCTGCACAAAGCTCACAGCCCCACCGCCAGCACCACTGAAAACACACTGGTCACAGTTAATGGGAATATCAGAGTGCGACACATCCCACCCGGTAACGCCGCAGGTACAGCTCCCACCGCGGCAGCGGTGAGGGACTGATCCAAACAGCCACCAGACAGCCGGATGCCTATCAACCCCAGCCACGCTGCTGGAGAAATGCAAATACAACCCAGCATGACCTCCAACGAGCCACTTTCTTTCTGCAGTGGAGAGGGGAATAAAATCCCTGCTTGAACACAGCCAGGCTTATCTGAGCGCTTGCAGCATTTCAAGATCAAGAGGAGGCAGATGCCGCAGAGGCACAGTCTTGCATATTACTGTGGCTTCAATAAAGCCAGGAATAGTATCCAAGGCAGACGTGCTGGCACCAAGTCACCTGCTCCAACCACTTACAAGACTATCAGATCTACTCTCAGAAGGGAAAAAAAAGGTGTCTCCGGTAGGAGAGAGGTAGTGAAGAGCAGCGATGAAAGGGGACAGGTGATGTGAGTGAGAGACACGGGAAAAAAATCCAAGCTGGGACCTCTGTGTGTCAGTCCCACCAGTCAACTGAGGACATGTTGAGTCTCTCTTCACCTATTGCCAACCACTGAGATCCCATGGAGAGGCCGCAACGGGGGCTTCTCCTCTATTAAATTAAAACACAAAGCAGCTTGGTGGTGGGGAAACGAGGAAAGATGCCACATGGAAAAGCACTGGAGATGCATCTGGGTCAGGAAAGAAGAGATGGTTGGAAACACAGAGCCTGAACACAGACAGCTACAAGTGTCCTTCACACTGACCAACCCAGCCTTTGGCCACTTCTTCAGCACCACTGCTGCCATGGTCACCAGAGTCACTCTCATCTCTGGCAGTGCTGTCCAAGCAGGAATCACATCCTACACTGGGCCCCACAACCCAAACCCACCCTTCTGTCAACATGGTCAACATCACTGACATGTGGCTGGCTTCTCACACTGCAGCATCCTGCATCCTTCAGCATCTGGCATCCTCCAGCACCCTCTGGACCGCCAACACCAGCCATGTGTCCTTCAAGACAGCATGCTACGTGGAAGAACCACCACAGGGCAAAGTCTTGCTTTTAATTATTTTCTTTCCTCTAGAATAACCAGGCAACTATACCCAAGGATCAGAGCAGTGCTCAGCAGCCGCCGTTAACATCAGCACTTGCTGCCCAGCACATCACAGCAGGCAAAGGGGAACATAAAAGGTTTCACGAGCGTCTCAGCGCATCAATCTCCCAGAAGGAAGATATAAATCCATGAGACCTTTCACAAACCACTTGCCGCGGTGCAATGCAGCTCCAGCCACTGTTAAAAGGCAGTGATAACCACCACCAGCTCCATAAACCTGGCCAAAGGACACAGAGGTTGCAAGTAGCCAAGCTAGAGACATCCCTAAAACCCAAATCTGCAAGGCAGGCAAGGAAAATCACGTAAGAAAGCAGCATTTTCGTGCCAAGCGGCTTTAGCCTGCCTTCGGGGTCTATGTTTGTGCTACACAGCACCCGGGTTGGGAACCTGAGCACCAGCCACAGGTTCATCCAGGAACAACCCACTACCCAAGCAGCTTTAGAGATGAAGAACATATTGCAGAGGTTGGCACCTCCATTTAGGCAGATCAACAGGTCAGTCTGAAAGAGACTGAAAACAGGCTCCTGGAGACAGTGAGAACACAAAAGTTACCAACAAATCTTGGCCAGGATTAGCAACCAAGGACCACAAGCCAAGGCTGACACTTTGTAGGTCAGGGCTGAGTGAGAGAAGCTGGCACAGCAGTTCAGCTCTCCATTAGGGAATGGCACGGCTCCACCTGCCTGTTTCAACCTTTCCTGCAATTTCTTCACCCAATTTTTCTTCTACCTCAGTCTTGTAAGTCTAAACCTCCAACACTCCGGTGCTGCGGCTGTTGGGCCTCCAGCAATTTGCACCAGAGCATGGCCACGCACACACACACACCCCCCCCTTACGTGCAAACTCAGAGCATTAATAATTGAATTATTTAATTAATGCTTACCCAGGCACAAAGTCCTTTACCTTTGGAAAGCTGCAGTACACAGGATTCAACTAGAGGGGAGACAGCTCGGGACTTATAAACCATTTCAGTGTAAAATTGGATTCTAGTAAACGTAGAAGGAAGGAGAATGACACAAAGCTTGCAGCAAAAATGAGCCGTGATCAGACCTGTCTCATCTAGGATGGGTTCTTCTGATTGCTGGGACCACCCTTCCACCTCAGTGCCTACTCCCAGGGGAGAAGGGACAAAGCCACCACAACCACTCTGCCACTGTGGACCTGTGGTGGACAATGCAACCGTGTGCACTGATGGGGTTTTATTACACCACTAAGAAACCGACTTTTACACCGGTAAAGCACAAGACATGATGTGGAAAAAGGCCCTGGTGTTTTCAGAGCAGAGACGAGAAAGAAGAGATATGATGTGGGGTGACAGTTGGGCTTGGCTTGCGGGTGTTTTCATCAACCAAGCTGTGAGTGTGGCATGGGGACAGCTGTACCTTTCACAGTGGCCAAAGGTATGATGTTGGGTAGCGCCTCCAAACATCCAAGGGCTGAAAATGTACCCAGAAGCAAATGTCACTGTGCAAGGGAAGAGCTACAGATGTGCATAAATCAGCCACAATCACCCTGCAAGGTGGTCCTTCCCATGACCTAGAGGGGATCACCTCCAAGATGCCATCCTAACATTACAGAATGATTTGGGTTGGAAGGGATGTTAAAGCTCATCTTGTTCCACCGTCCCTGCCATGGGCAGGGACACCTTTCACTAGACCATTCATGACAGAAAAGGACTCAAGAGATAAACTGAAGGAAGTTCAGAGAAGAGGCACAAAAATAATGAGGCTGAAGGGATTGGTCTGGAAGAGGAGATTAGAAGAGCTAAATATGGATAGGTTGGTTCAGTGACAGCTATGTGGGGACACAGCCGTAATCTACAAACACATGGGGGATGAAAACATCAAAGGAGAGAGAGGAATTACGCAGGATGATGCAGAGTAGCAAGGCGGAAATGGGATGAATCAAGCATAGGAACATTTAAGACAGACGTTGGCCAGAGCTTCCTGGCAAGGAAATTGTTCCTAAGAACACCCGTATTTTCCAAGTGGGAAAATCCTTCATCCTTCCATTGCCCTGTTCCTTCCCCCTTTCTTTCCTACATCTCTCCAGTAATACCATAAGGCACCCACATGGCATTCCCTCAGTACACCCCAGATCCACCCCATGCTCAATTGCCAACCAGCCACATCCATGGTTCTCCCAAGACACAGCAGTGGTCCTCCTCTCCTTTCAGAGAGCCAACATCCAGCACTTTTGGACTTGCCCAAGCTCACATGAGGCACTGGCAAATCTCAGGCTGGACTAATTTTGGCAGGGTTATCTTTTCTTTATGTTCTTCCACACTGCAGCCATGATAACGAGCATTTCTGATGAGAGAGCAGCTTCACCTCTGTGGTCCACCTCCAGGGTTGGACCAGGAGGTTCATGGCCAAGCAGGTAAGAAAAAAATCCTTCTCTCATCCCACTGGTCTCCCAACAAATGGCAGTGGTGAGATGGAGGGTTTTCTAAGCAGTTGTCCAGCACAGTAAACCCAACAGCCCATGATACAAACAACTTTTGGTGCTGAGAGTCTCGTGGGCTTTTCCCTCCAAGACATGAGAAGCCAAGCCTTGTGCTCAGTGCCTGTACTTACCAAGTTTGTTTGGGGAAGGTTGGGAGGGAATGAGGCAACACTTGGTCCCTGCAAAGCACCGCGCACCTCCTGAGGCACCCACACAGCCCCTGGAGGAGGTCCAGCACTGGGGGAACACCACCCTTAGGGCACCAGGGAATGGCAGCTGCGACACTTGCCTTGGTGGTACCATGAGAAGTGTCACGTCCAGACCGTGCGGTGCACATAGCTATGGATGAGGAGGAAAGAGGCAAATGCAGTCCTCGGATGCTTCAGAGACTTGCTGTCATACTACATAGATCACCTATGACAGAACATTCTTACACAGAGGTTGTAGCCAGGTATTGGTGGCTCCTGGAGAGGCTCAATTCCAGGGTGAGACACACATATTTTGGATGCAACAAGCAGCAAAGTCTATGAGGAGTTTCAGATCTATTTATCCCTCAGGCAAAAGGAGACATCTTCCTTCCATCTATTTAATATTAAAGACCTGCTCTGGTATGATGTGCACGTCCCAGCCCCCGCAGGCTGCACGTTTAGGAAGCTGCCCGCTTGGCTCTCATCTCCCTGTCTTTGTAGGTTTTGCTCCAGTTGCCAGGAGAGATGCCGGTGCTTTCCAGACACAAAGCCAGCTCTGTTCCATGGCCTGATGGGGAGGTTACAGGAGGAGAGCGAGCATGGAATGAGCCCAATCACATGATACACTAGGATGTGGCTGAGGCAGAGGGCGTCACCGTGTCCCATTCCAGGTGGTTGCAGAGGGGGAACCAGCGCCGGAGGAGTGGTGGTCGTGTAAATGCCCCTGTCTGCCAGCACACAAGATGGAAACCTCACACTAACATGGACTTTGCAAATGTCTTCACTTTTTGTGCTGCATTCCATGACTGTGTCTCCCCCCACTCCCCAAATCCCAGTTTTCCAGCAAATTCTTACACACATGCTATTTTGAAAGCAGGACAACTCAATGTTCCTATTCTGGCTGATATATGCTGGGCTCACCCCAATCCCTCAAGCAACTGTTTGCACCCGTGTCCATCAGCTCCCACTGGGAACACACAGGAATCAGTGCCTGCAGGATGCAGCAATTTGAATAGAAAGTTTTTCATGCCAATTCCCGAGCTTTTATTAATTATTAAAATCAAGCTGCTGCCTCTCTAAGCCCCGAGCAGAACAGTGCCCGGGCACCGACCCCAAAACATCACAGCACGTGCTTTTATAGTCAGGAGGAGTTGCAAGAGGAGGAGGAACGAGCTCTGCACGTGAACCTACAGGCTCCCATCCCCTACCATCCCTCTGGGTTTTAACTCCAGCCTCACAGATGAAAATCAGCTCCCCCTTCTTTGGCTCAAACGCCTCTCAGTGCCCCTGCTCTGATCACACAAACACAGACTGCTTTGGGTTGGAAGGGACCTTAAAGCCCCATGTCAGTCCAGCCCCGCATCGCGGGCAGGGACATTTGCCAGGAGGAGGCAGATGTTCGTGGGAGCCGCTGCCCGGCTGCTGGACACGGCTGGTGCCTGAAGGTCTCACCTGGTGGTTCTGTGCTGCCGACCAGCAGCCGCCGGCTGGGGAGGATCGATGGCTCTGTGAGGGGAAGCTGAGCAGCCGGGGAGAAGAGGAGCTGAGCCAGACCATAACTCACCACCTGCAGGCCACCGACCAGCCGTGGAGCGGTGGAGCCACGTCAGGGCTTTCAGCCCATCTCAGGGAGCAGAGCTCCGTGATTCGCATCCCAGGACTGTGCCGCCCGCAGCCATGCTCCTCCTCGAGAGCACTCCATGTAAAAATAGAAAAATATCTTCAAGTGGCTGCTTCATCAGCTCCTCCAGACCGTAGCGAAGGGAAGAGCTTGGATCTGAAACCCAAATCAGCTCCCATCAAACGAGGATGCCGACACTACCCACGGCTGAAGCTTTCCGCCAGCCCAATTAAGCTCCAGAAAGGTTTTTAGCTTCTAACCTTGTGTTTCTCAGGCTGCATGCAGGGATACCCACAGGTCACCAAATCCCAGCTAACAAGAAATCATTCCTCTTCGCCACAAAACAAAGCAAAATGAGACAGAAAACAGTCACTGCCAAAAAACCACTGTCTGGCACCAGCAGCTGCTGTGTTTCCTTCCACCCAGCAGCACCTTTTGCACACACATGTGAAAATGAGATGCCAGAGGCTGGTGGGCACACAGATCAGAGGAGCAGCAAGACTAAAGTTATATTCAAACAACATGCTGGATTTTTATCTGGCATCCCTAAAATAAGGCAAACATACTGCTGGAGACAGACCTACCATAAACAAGCCCAGACCTTCACCCATTTAATTCCCCACACCACTGAAACTTCACTGATTCTTCAAATTACCAGACAGCTAAGAGCTAATGCCATGAAAGAGTGGAATAATACTAAATAAGGGCATTTTAGCCCCAAGAATGCCATGCTTGAGGTGGCCTGCTGTGTATCAGGGTTTGCTGGCCACCATGACCCTGAACTTGGCCACTCATCATTAAAAATCAACCATTCCCCAAAGGGCAAGAGGGATCATGGTGCTCTCAGCCCAAACAGGCAGCTGTGGGGAAGAACATGAGTCCTGTTTGGAAATACACAACAGAGTCGTAAGCCAGAGCCTGGAGGGTTTTCATGCCCAGCAAGGGGGGCATAAGTAGAGGAAGCCCTTGGCAGGAACAGGGAGCGTTGATGCTGCATCCCAAGTATCCCAGCGGGCCCAGGAAAGCAGCCGTGGGCTCAGCAAGGGAGCACCCCTTGCCTGCACACACAGGGTCCCACTGAGGAGAGCTCTTCCAAGGTAGAGAAAATCACCAAGGAGCCAGTGCCAGGGTTAATGATCTGCCAATGACCTGCTGGCTGCATGTTTCCACCTCCTTCATGCTCCACTCCTGCCTTGGGGAGAGGTGGGAAGGGATCAGGGAGCTCCTTATCTGCTACCCAGGGCTTTCCATGCCCAAGGGTTGGCTTTGAGAGATGATAAAAGAGTTGTTTTGCCCCAGAAATGTTGAGGGTTTGGGGCTGGACTCCACCAAGGCTTCAGAGCCAGCCTGGAGGCCATGGGTGGAAAACACATGATGTTCAAGTCATCCTTCTAGTGGCTTTCACAAAAAGGATGCCTTTAGCACAGACGGAAGTCACCAACCTACAGCTCCATATTTCCATGCTCCTTGGGAAGCTGCTCCCACAGTGTTTCTTGGCATTTAATTCCTAATTAACAATTCTCTTTTTTTCAAGTCCAGAAGCTTGGGAAGGGAAAAAACCCCACAAAAATACAAAGTGAAGGGAAGTCCAACAAGGCAGGATACCAGAGTCTCTCCCAGGAACGTCACTGGGTCAGTGTCATGACCCAGTGGAACTCTGTAAGAGAGGATTTCCCATTATGAGTGGGACTGGTACAGCCCCTTATAGTCTTCCAAAGCCTACACTGGAAGTTCCAGGACCCACACAATGGTTCGCCAATAGGTTTTGACACCTCTACTTCAGTCTGAAGCAGCAGAAATGCGTTTCTGCCTGTAATAAACCCATCTGACCTTTAATCACACCATCTCTCCTGAAAACACGGAGGTGGTGTGTCCGTACACACTCATCTACTCCTGCCTTGTACCTCAGGGAAAGGAGCAACAGCTTTTTATTGACAATAATTACATGAGACATTATTTGGACAGGGGGAGAAGGTTCCCAACATGCCAATCAGCATCTCTGGGATGGCCAGGGCATGCTAATGGGCTGCTTGTTTGCAGGTTGGGGCTAGGAAACAAGGAACTGGCCAGGAAGCAGCTGGATCATGCACACAAAGGCAGGAAATGGATGGATGGATGGATGGATGGATGGATGGATGGATGGATGGATGGATGGATGGATGGATGGATGGATGGATGGATGGTTGGTTTGTGGTAACCCCTGGGCTCAGAGCAGTGTGGGCAGCAAAAGCCCTCTCTGCTCCCCTTCCCCATCACCTGGGATCTCTGTCAACATCTGCCCCTGATGGTGGCTTTCACCAAGCCGAGACAGCAGATGACACCCTGGCACCTGTCTGAAGACCATCAAGATCTTCTCTACAGCAGAGACCACAACCATGTCCCCTAAACATCATGTAGCTCACGTGGTGACAACCAAGGAACTCTCCAAGGGCCTCCCAGAGGCTGCCAGGAAAGGAAAGGGGCACAGCCGATATGGCAGATCCCAGAGATGTTGGCCATGGAAACATTGGTGCCTGAAGGGCATTTGATGCTTGCAGGGATGAAAGCCTAAGCAAAAGCATGGAGAGTAGGGAAGGACCTGGGGCTGGGAAGGACTCAAGAGGATTAAAGAGTTAAAATTTGGTGTGCCAAGAAATGACTCCTTTCATGTGGGCACCAGCAGACACCACGGAGAAAGGAACTTGAAGAACATCCCCAGATAAGGTAACAGTAACCAGAGAACACAAGGAAAAGCACAGGAAAAGCCAAAGTGACACACCAAAGCCAAGGGGCAGCAGAGAAACGAGTGAAGAGAGCAGAACACAGAGTTGGTGTCCATCTGGAGTCACGGTGGGGACACTGCCTTGGGCAGTGCTATGCAAGCGGGCAGAGACGTGGGAGGCAGAGTGGCAGAGGGAAAAGCCTTTCTCCATCATATCCGCAACCTCCCTTCCCACCCAGTGTGGAGCAGGTGCCCTCTCTGTCCTCTGTGCCAGCTGCCTACACAGCTGCCATCCCCAGAGATCGCTGAACTGGGGTCCTTCTCCTTTAGCTGAGCATCACCCATGGTCCATGACTGTCACTCTCTTCCCCTGAAAGCCCAGAGACCATAACTCATTGCTCAGGCAGCTTTAGCTGCTGCACAGATGATCCCCAGCCCCGCACCATGTCCTCCCCATCAGTCATCACCACCTCAGCCTGGCAGCTGTGGCCATTACACATCAGCTGCAGGAAGCCAGACAGTGCCTGCTCCAGCCTGTTCACATCCCTGGGAGCACCGAGAGACAGCCAGTCACCTGCTCAGGCCAGGAGAGACATCTCTGCTCCAGCCCTGGCTCAGCCCACTTCCCCTTGCCAGGGACCAACACTTTGGACATGAGCCAGTCAGTGTGGGGATCTGCCCTTTCCCAAGCCAGCAGCTCCCACCTCCTCACAGGCAGGCAGAGGAAGACCTCAGAGAAGGGAGGCGAGTGCCGAGGCTGCAGACACATCTTGCTTTAATTGCATCAGCAACCACTAAGCAATTAATGGCAGGGAGGAGAAGGAGGAGGAACAGGGCACTGGGGGAGAGAAAGGGATGCAGCAAGCAAGGGAAAACCATTTACTCCTTCCCTAAGGAGAGGGGCACTATTTACAGCTGCAGCTGTGGTGGCCTCACCCACTCTGTCCTGCTGCCAGGGAATCTCCTATCCTGTACCTGGGCTACTAATGGGGCTCCAAAGTCCTTTATCTGAAGTCATCTCTTAGCCCAAACTAAGGTCTCCAACCCCTCCGAAGCCAAAAACTCTTCCACATGCTTCTCAAGAGCCACAAGCCAGGCAAGTACCCCTGCCAAGGGCAAGCAGGGACTGGAGATGGAGCCTTCCACCACCACCCTGGAGCTCTGGTCTGCAATGGCACTGCAGCTCCCACCCAAAGCACAGCCCAGTCCCTCAGCAGTTGTCACCTCCACCAACCATCCCACCAACCGCAGCAAGCAGGAGAGTGAAGCTTGTCCTAGGGAGACATCATCCTCCAAAGCCTCCATAGCTTGAACCCAGAGATCACAGCTCCCCAAACGCAGCCCGGAAAGCAGAGGCACTGGGATGCCAGGAAAGCGCCATCGCTGAGGAGCAGCAAACCAAATGCCAGGATCCGTGACCAGTTTTGCTGCATCTTCAGCCATGGGAAGCAGAGCTTAGGGAAAAGCCTGAACATGGCAGCACTGACAGCTGGAAAAAAACCCTTCAAGGAACGGGAAGTCAAGGAGATGCTGGCCTGATCCCCAGCTGGAAAACCTGGCCCTGAAAGGAAGGCAAACAAACGAGGAAAGCATCCATAGGAATTGTACACCAACTGGTTTGTAGCTGCCTCACTTAACTCTCCTCTTCATCCCACTGGCAGCCCAGCCTGTGCCACTGCCTGCTCTGGGATGGCAAAGCCAGGCAGAGAGAGCCTCCCCTGGTAGCTCCACTTGCCTCCGCTCCCACTGGAATAATGCACTATGGCAATTTTTTGCTCTGTATAGCAAGTGCCAGGACTGCCAGCGCTTGCAAGGCTCAAGCCCGACCATATTCCCACCGAGCCAGCCTTGTGCACTTCATCCCACAACAGAAAATGTCTTTTGGATCATTAACAAGCCTGTTCCGAGATCAGTGAATTCATCCCGGCCCCCGCTCCCTATAATGTGAAGCGTTCCAAAACTCGTGCTGGCAATCCCAAGCACTGATCCAGCAAAGCCCTTGGCTAGATCTCAAGCTCTCCTGTTTATGAGCAAACCTGCTGTTGGCTTCAAAAATCCAAGGAGCTGGCCTCCGAATTCAGGTGTGCTTGGAGGAGAAGCACAAGGCAGTCTGTTGGCTGGAGTGGGGAGCTGGCAGGAGGCGCTCAGCTGGCACCAGAAGCTTCTCTCCAAGGATACCCCCAGGAACAGCATGCTTGGCATCCCCAAAGTGGCAACCACAAGAAGTCACTGCATTGATTTTGCTCCTCCTGGAAACGGACTCAGGAGCACAGATCCCATTCCCAGCACACAGCTGCTCCAGGACAGTTCAGGACTGCTCATGGCAGAGCAGTGGAGACCTGGTGAAATTTAACCCCTATGAGGTAGAAACTTGATGCACCTCAAGGCTTAGCACTGGGTAACTAGTCAAACACCAGCAAACCCACCTTCACCACCAATCCTTGGCTGCGAAAGTTTCAGGCTGTTGGTGGGGCTGGGCAGCAGTCCCGGTGTCTATAAGGAGTCATGCTCCCTGACACAAGGATTGCAGGCAGAGGGATGAGCTGGCAGTTTATCAGTTATTTTCTTGGCTCATCCCTTAAAGAATGACATAAAAGGAGGAGAGGGGACCGGACAGAAGCCTGTCCTGCCTCGTCACCCTGCACAGATACTGAGCACACGCTTGCCCAGCAGCGAGGAGCCATCCAGAGCCTCACGGCGGGTACCGAGTTTGCCAAGAAGCTGGAGAGAGGCGCAAGGCACCGGCGGCAGCAGCAGGCAGTGATTTATGGAGCCAACATGCCTTCCCAGGTCACACATGGATGGGAGCCTCGCCTCCTCCACGGGCCAGCAGCCAGGCCGATTATCTGTCATATGCTGCAGGACGCAGTGCCAGCAGCCGAGCCCAGATCACCCAGCTAGTTTGCAAAAAAATAATAAATTAATAAATAAACCCCCGCAGATGCAGGCAAATGGCTTTTGCTCAAGCCCATACTTGCCGGTGGTAGGTGAGCAAGCACATCAGCCTGCGTGAAAGCATGTAATGCCTGGAGGCTGATCCTCCCAGAGCTCCTGGAAAGCACGATGGCAGCCAGCAGCAGGAGCTGTGCTCATGGGAGCAGCTCTGCAGCTGCCTGGCATCTGCCCGTGGGTGTTCTCCCACCTCAACTCACCCCAAATTCGGCCCCAGGGTTTGCACGGTGTTACAGGCATCGGGGTAGAGCCGGTTGCTCCGTGAATCCCGACACCGGTGCGATGCCGCCTCAACACGGAGCGAGGAAAGCAAGAAAACAGCCTGTGCACAGAGGGTGCTCACAGGGCAGCGCTCACAAGCCACGTGCCTTTTGAAATTAGCCCGTGCTGACAAATACACCTTTTTTCCCCCAAAAAAATCAATTTGAAGAAATCAATTTGAAGAAATTTAGGTTTAATACGGTATTTCCTCCAAATCCCGTTTCCTCTGGCAGAGCCGAGGGATAAGCTGAGAACCACCTGGACCCAAGTTGCCAAGCTGAACCACGGAGGCCTGAAGGACACAAGCTCCTGGAGCTGCCGCCTGCCAACGCCGCATTAACCTTTTTTCCCTTCCTTCTGTTCCAGTGAGTAATCCCCAGACGCAGTCGCTCGGCTGCAAGATGCCATTCAGTATTCCTCAGGGAGTCTCGGAGCCTTTCCTCCCTCTGGAATCAACAGGGGGAAAAAGTTTGTGGTGCTTGTTTGACAGCCCTGCAAAGCAAATCCCATCACTTCCAAAGTGTATTCCATCAGGAGTTTTAAGGGAGAAACCAAATTTCACAGGAGAGAAACTCAAGACATGTGGGTTGAGACTTTGAGAAACTGACTTTTTGTACACTTGGGTTCTGCCAAATGCCTTGGAGGACGTCAATTTTCCAAGGAGGGGACATTCTGAGATCCTCCAAAAGAAGACAAGCAATACCTGAAGCTCCAAACCTAATCACTATTGAAAATACAGCCCAAATCCAACCTTGTGTTTTGAGGGAATAAATAAACCTGGAAGAGCCAAAAAGCCATGCCGTCATCATGGCCGAAAACCAAACAACAAATATGTGAGGCTTTGGGTGCAGACAGGGGAGCATGACCAGAAAAAAAAGCTTTATTCTCACTTTTTAGCCCACTTTGGCCCCACCATCTGCATGCCCAGCTCACGTAGACCAGAAGCAGGGCCAACACACAGTGTCCCACAGGACAGGTGGCTCCTCAGAAAGGTCAGACCTCATCCACGAGGAACTTAAGGAACAAATCCTTACCTGTGACTTCAAACCACCTGACACACCTGGAACCCATCCCTGGGTAATCCAGAACCTGAAAGTTTTTACACCTCAGATGTATCACCACAGGCCACATATACATCCACTGCTCCACAGCCATGGTGATGAAGACTCCAGTGCTGGCCAAAACTGGGACCAAGAAGAACCACGAGGTGATAATCCGGGAACAAAAATAAAACCTTGGGGTTGCGAGCCAGGCTCCATCCCAGCCAAGCTTGCGTGCTAGAAGTTTAAGAAGGGGGTTGTTTGCTGACAGCTTAAAGGATTTATGGGAAGGATTAACCATGGCTTTGCTGATGAGGGAACTGGTGGCAAACTCGGAGCAATCCCATGAGCATGGGGAGAAGCTGGAAGAGGACAAGGAAAGGGCAGACAAGTCTACAACAGCAAAAACAACACGGATGGTTTTTTTTACACAGTGAACTCAAGCGGGAGCTGCTTTTCCTGGCACTTAGCAACCTTGGGTTGCTGCCCACCCAACACAGGACAGTCAGATGCAGAGTCCCATCAGGGGGACTGGAGGTGCCTAGGAGCTGTACCTGTGAGAACATCACAGACCTCAACCAAGAGGAAGGGTGCCCAAAAACAGAAGAGTGCAGAAGGCCTGGAGGACAAGGACGTGGGGGTGGGAGTCCTGCTCTGGAGATGAGGGCTGAGGAAAATCCTGCTATGAGCAACAGGCAGCAAGGAATCACAGATCGCAGCAGTTGCTTCAGGAAAGCTTCACGCTGTTGCTTAAGAACTCCATGAAGTGTTTACAGCCGAATCAGGCTTAGATCCAAGGTGGGCATCCCAGGTTAAAAGCAAGAGGGCAGCAGATCTGCTCCAGACCAGCAGAGGAAAAACAACTGGAAGGGTTTGCTCCAGCAAGCACGGGATGCTGGTCACCGGGAACATACGTAGACGGATCGATGGACTTGTCTGGCAAGCTGCAGCCCAGCAACAAGGGCATGTTCCAGCTGGGAGCGGCTAATCCACCCTCTCAACCCAGTGCAGCTGCTCGGCAAACACGCGCGGTCCCCTTAAGAGAAAGCGCAATCAGCCCAGATTTAGCTGGAAGAGGGTGGGGATATCACTGAGCTCCAAGCCATGGTCTGAACCTTATCTGCTGCTTTAATACCTATCAGTGTTGATACAGATTAAAGGATTAGTCAGGATAACTGCAGGCAACCCCCCTTGCCCCAGGCAGTGAGGACGGGCATGGGTGTGGCGTGGCGCAGCCCCAGCCTTCTCCTGCACCCACAGCCCTTGGCATGGCAACCCTGGGAGAGAAGGAGCCTCTGGAATGGCTGGGGAGGAGGCTCTCTAGGAGTGATGGTAGCCATGGAACATCAGCCCACCCGCAAGGGAGCAAGACTGAGCTCTCTGGGAAAAAAACAAAGCCTCACCAGCCAGAATTCCAGAGGGAGTCAGGTTTGTTGTCCTTACGGTTGCCTACCAACACAGCAAACCTTCCTGGACCAGCCCCACCACCAGAAGAAACAATCCCACCATGCTCCATCCATGTCTGTCTATTCCTGACCAGGCCCTAAGCCTTCTTTTTTCAACACAAGCATTTGTGCAGCATCGGAAAACCGCCTGGATAAAACCCGCTTTTGATGTTGCCCGGCACAGCTTTTAATTGGATCACCTTCCTGACCCAGTTCCCCACATGGTTGCACAAATCCTTGAGCATCAGTGTGGGAAGGGGTGGCCAGGAGCAGCCAGGACACCTCCTGGGGTAGCAGCGATGACCATGCAAGGAGGCAGGAAAGACCCCACACCAAGCTTAAGCTGAACACAAATGTGTGGGGAAACTCTCCTGAGATCTGCCATATTCAAAGAGACCGTCACCAAATACCTGTTGTGTTCAGAGAGCTGAGTCCTGAAACCTGATTGGGCTGGAAGTGGTTCAGGACAACAGCAAGACTGGAGGTTTCAAAGCAAAACAATCCCACAATGCAGGCTACCAACCTCATGTACCCTGCTCCCTTCTCCAGGCAGAAGCCATCAAACAGAAAGACTGTGGCTGTAATCTTCCCTGGGCAGCCATGAAGCGAGGCAGGACCTCACAATCACCTATCAGAGCCAAGCTCAGCTTACAGGACCACAGAATGGTTTGGTTTAGAATGAACGTAAAGCTCATCTCGTTCCACCCCCCTGCCATGGGCAGGGACACCTTCCAACTTCCCCAAGTAGTGCACTCACACGCACACGCCAGCATCTCACATCCCGCAGGGATTCAGGGATGATCCTTTAGATCAAGCTGCAAGTCTACAACAGTCCCCCTGTCCATCCCCACTTCCCCAAAACCACCTCCTCTGCAGGGTGAAGACCAGGCAGCTGTTCCAGTCAATAGTTTCTTCCCAGAAAAACACCACCAGGCTGAAAAAGGCCCAGGCAGGAACATGGTGGCCTGGCCACAAAAAATACACAAAAAATAAGACTCCTTCCCCCCGTGTAGAGACAATCTGAGTAAGGCAGAGCACCAAAACCTTCACCAAACTGGTCACGCTTCACTCAAAAAGACACACGGTACAATCACCTGTGCATAAGAAACAAGCTGAAGACGTGCAGTGTGGACATTCAAATGATATTCAAAAATGTCTAATTAGCTATGCCAAAATTTTAGTTTTGATCCAGCAGGGTTTGTCCCACCGGGAACACACCAGCTGCAGAAGCTGCACCTGCTCGAGTGACCTGGGGGCACCAGCAGTAAACCTGATACTGTAAGAGTGTTCCAGCTCAGCACCAGAACAGAGTGATTAAGCCTCTACAAATTCTTGGCCCGGGTGGGAGAGCGGCTGCTTTCAGCCCTGTTGGGTCACATGCCAGCTGGAGCCCTCCAAGGAGCCTCCAGAGCCAGGCTCCCCATCCTGCCCCATGACACCAGCCAGGAGCCAGCACAGCTCCTGCCCAGCACGGATGTGTTCAGCCATCCTGGGAATTTGAGGAGCATTGCAGGCAGAGCCACCAAGGTGGTTTTTGATTATGCTTTCTGATGGTAATGTCCAGAGTTCATGTTTCTAGAGCCAAGAGAAGCCCCTGAGGAAGGAACACGCTGTCCCAGCAACACAACCTCCTCCAGGTTAGTATCAAAACTGTTTATGGACTCAAGGCTACCAGAAATTGGACTAGATGATCCTTGTGAGTCCCTTCCAACTCAGGATATTCTATGGGACATTACTTCAACCCTCTGCTCATGGTGGGATACACCGTGGGGTATCCAAGTGGGATACACAAGCCACCAGCCAAAAAGCTCAGAAGAAAGTCCTCTTATGAGCACACTTTTAATAGCGCCTTTTTAACTGTGAATTAACCGAGCCCACCCAGTACAACCATTCCTAGATGCTTTGGAAGAGGCACAGGAAAGGTCACAGCCAGGGCTGGATCCCATGGATCCAGCAGCAGCTCTAACTCTGCCCCTTGGGAAGCAGATGGCATCCAAACCATATTTTGCCTCATGGCCACACAAGTTGGGAGAACACATGCCACATATACCTACACATCTCGTCAGGGAAGGAGTGCAGCTCCTTGTCACTGCACAAGTTGTCAAACAAAGTCACAGCATACGGACATGTGATTTTTAGCGAAAACACTGCCAGAAGGAGGATGATGAAAGGGGCAGCACTGAGGCTGCTGAGCTCCACTTAGCTCGGCACTTCCCAGGTGCTGAGAGCCAAACACAACTCCAAAGTGGCACCAACCTACTTTTCATATGGCTCTTCATACAATCCCTCACGCTGCCACCGTCGCATCCTCAACACCTAAAGCTACACCAGCTATTGGGCTCGTTACATCAGCTTGTCACAGGAGATGACAACCCATCCATGAGCAATCCATTGCAGGTGCCAGGAAGATGAATGTCTGTATCAGCAGGTTCCAGACTGTTCCTGTCAATCCGACTACGTGCATGCAGATCTCTCCTCTCAAGGATTCAGTCACCTCAACCACAATTTCCTGCAACTTCTCTGACCGCTATTAGATCGCCTCAGGCAGCATGTGACAAACTCAAACACTCTTGTGGAGAATTTATAGTCCTCCAACCCCTCAGCAGGAACGACCATCTGGAGCATTCGGGGCTTCCTGGGGTTGTTCTTCGTGCTCACCCACAAATTGTTTTACAAGACTAAGTCCCGAGAGCAGTACTTAGTCTCAAGCAAAGATTATTTTTGGCAGCTTTATCAGAACAGTTCTCACTCCCTTAACCTCTCCTTGGACAAAAGCACATTTAGGAAAACAATCCAGATGTTGGAATATCAATAAAGCAAAAAAGCCGTGGTACAACAGAGTCTCAAAGAGGCCTTTACAAATAAACACAGCTTGGTGGGGTTCCTGCTCAGCAACTCCAGGCCCACGCTCATAAACCAGAACTACATGCTCCCCTCCCCGGGAATCGGAAAATAAAAGCTGGTTTGGGTTACCCAGCTGCAGGACACACACGCAAGAACTGCTCCTGCAGCTCTCCTGTCCCTAAATGGTCAAGCTACTCGTACTACTCCATGGATTTTTAATCAGATTTTCCAAAATAACCATTTACAGAAGGAGTTAGAACTGAGCCAAACCCCAAAATGAGAAACTTGGGCTGAGAGGATGTTATGGGAAATCTGCCATCAGCTCTAAGCAAGGGGCTGGAGAGGTGATGAAATCTCCCATCACACCAGGTTTGTCCACTCCTCACACACATCTTAGTTTGAACCCAGACGTCATCCACAAGGGCTCTGAACCTCAGAGCAGCATTTCTCACTCCCAACAGCACTGACATCCACAAATGAGCACCACCAAATCACAGACTGGTTTTGGTTGGAAGGGATCTTACAGACCATCTTGTTCCACCTCCTGCCATGGGCAGGGACACCTTCCACTATCACAGGTTGCTCCAAGCCCCATCTAACCTGGCCCTGGACACTTCCAGGGATGGGGGAAGACACAGCTTCTCTGGGCAGCTTGGGCCAGGGCCTCACCATCCTCACAGGGAAGAATTCCTTCTCAGTATCCCATCTATCCCTGCTCTCTGGCAGTGGGAAGCCATTCCTCCTTGTCTGTCTCTCCAGAACCTTGTCCCAAGTCCTTCTCCAGCATTCTTGGAGCCCCTTTAGGTACTGCAAGGGGCTCTAAGGTCTCCCTTCTATAGAACCCTCTCCCTCCACCTGCCAGATACGCTCCTTTGGATGCAGCCCACTTTGGCTTTCTGGGCTATGAGCAGACATTGCCAGCTCATGGCCAGTTTGTCACCCAACAGTTTCCCCAGATCCTTCTCCCCAGGGTTGCACTCAATTCATTCTCCCCCAGCTTGTACTTGTGTTTGGGATGGCCCCAACCCAGGGGCAGGACCTTGCACTTGGCCTTGTTGAACTTAATGAAGTTCACACAGGCCCAACACTCCAGCGTGCCAAGATCAACTACTTGAAGAAATCCAGCCATACCACAATACTGCTCTGAACTCCAAGGCCATTATTACCATAAATTAAGCAATCTCCTCCCCCCGAGCCACGCTGGCCATCTCCAGCAGGTCTGGGATGACTGTCATCAACTACTCCCAGAGGACTCAGCCTCATTTCCAGCTGACAAGTCTCCAGCACATTGAAGAAGGCTTATTTTCCCCCTTCTCTCACCCAGCTGGGGGGGCAGGAACGTTAATGTGATCCCATTAAACGAGCCAGAAGAAACCCAACCCACCCGAGCCACGGCCTCGTTGTTGCCCTTTCCATTCATTGGCAATCTCAGCGTGAAGCGCGGTTGTCAGAAGATTTCTTGGGTTTCCTTAAGTTCTTCTGCCAAGTTCTGATTAAAATCCTCCTAAGTGGTTTTCTCTTTATTCCATTTCCTAGAACTGAGAAGCAAAGCGGACCTGAGGGTGGCTCTGAGTGCCGGAGCTAACAGCCCCCAACACAGTCTGGCCATCCGAGTCTCCCACACCGCCTCGTAGGATCAATGGGAAATTGAAAGCGATGCTCTTCCCATCTCCCGTATCAGACCATCAGCTCCCAGAGGAGACTGGGTTTTAATGGCCTTGCTGGCTGGCAGGAGGCTGGGATTGCTCAGTCAAGAGGGGCTGCTGAGGCACCTCACCAGGCGCTGCTTCAGTGCCACGTTTGAAAGGGGTTCACCAAGGAGGAACATTCTCAAAAGGCTTTTGGCCAACACAGGAGCGGAGCAGTGGGTAAGGAGCAAAGCACCACACTGTGACACAGGTCTCCATGCCCAAAAATGCCCAATTTACCAAACTCCCAGTCCCTTGCCCCATCTCAACATGCTCTGCTTCATGATGGCGGCTTTGAAAGAGAACCCAACCTCTCATCAGAGGCTCCTTATGCTACCGGCTTGGGAATGGCACCAAATTGGATCCCCTCCTCGCCTAGAAAAATCTGGCTGCTTTGGTGGCCTGGAGGATGAAGCTGCTGGTTTCTTGCCCAGAAATTACAGGCACCTGCAAGTCTGGTCACTCTCCTTCCTGTGGCCAAAGGCTGGAAACCATCAGACACCACAAAGATATGCTTCATTTCACCTGTCCTCTTCTCCCAGCCGGGAGTAGCCAAGGAGAGCCCCTTCCCTGCATGAAGGATGATGCATTTTGCCCTGGGGCTCAGGCACACGGGGAGCACTGGGGACAGAGGTGGTCCAACAGGAACTCCAAAACAGCCTCTGTTTACACAACAAGAAAAACCAGACCCAGATCTGCTGCTGCCCTGTGCGCTGGGCCTTCTGCCTTTGCAGGGCCCACATGGGGAAGGTACTCCTGCCAGAGCCAAGGCACTGCTGAGAAACTCCAACATTTCCAGCTTTCCATGCCATGCACCTCCTCACGCCCTTGGAGAAACAGGCAAACACTGAACCTACTTAGAGAGACCACGTGGACAGGACACACACACTGGCCTAAGCTACCACTGAGGGATCTACCACAGGGGACACCAACAGCTCCTGTTCTCTTGGTCAGGGAACAACAGAGGGGAGTGCAGGCTGTGAACCTCTCAAAATCAGGGCCTTTTCCAGGGATGGGGCTCCTCCACAAACAAATGAGGTAGCGACTTGACAAAGCCACGGCATGTTGGGTCATCCCTAGGCTGGGGCGTGGTTACATATGAAGCCTTGGCTTTTTTGATGCAAGATCCAGACCCAGCCTAAGAGCTGAACCACCCACTCTGTTCTGTCTACCAAGGGGCTTCAACTCTTCCCCCAGGTCAGGGCAGCTCTGTTTGTGGCCATAGGGCTTCAACCAAGAGGCTGGTTTCCTTCAAAGGGATGTTCGCTGCTCAGCCTCTCCAGCTCCCTCACCCTGCCCACAAAGCAGAGCATTAAGAGCCAGCCAGCAAAACCATAAAACACTAAACACCCAAAGAGTTCCTGCACCTTGAAATGTTAATGCTGAGCAAAGAAAGAAACCTTCCTGTCAGTAAACCAGCTCTGTGATACACAGACATGATCACCGTCCTCTCCCCTCCAAGCCACAGAACAGTAAACAGGCCTGGAAACCCTCAAATGCCATTCTGTGTACAAGGCATCCCATAGACCCACCAGTCTCACCCATGTCCAGGTAGGAGAAGCTTCGCTAGCACAGGCCAGCTCTGCTTGATGATAGTCACCACCTTAAAGAGTTGCCTGGCGCTCAGCCATCCTCCCCTTACAGGATCCTTTCAGCCTTGGAAAACAATTTTCCCTGGTCCCTGAGCACACACAGCCCAGACCTGGCACTCTCCTGTTCTTCCAAGCCTCCCTTCCTCACTTGATTGCAGCACTGACATCCTCCCTTCTCTCCCATGGAGTCCTAAAGGCTGGAGAAGACCTCCAGTGACTCCAACCATTAACTCAGCACACCAAACCATGTCCCCAAGTGACACATCCACACTCCTTTCGAACACTTCCAGGGATGGAGATTCCACCACTTCCCTGGGCAGCATATTCTAATGCCTCATCACCCTTCCAGAGAACTCTTTCTTTGCTCCCCTCTCCTAGTAAAAGGCATCTCTTCCCTATGCCGTGGTGTGCCAAGGGGACATGGAAGCACACACCTGGGTTCGGTATCCCACCAGGGAGGGTAGGTCGGGATCCCAAGCTGGCAGGACAGCACCAGCTGGAAATGCTCACTTGCAGCTGTGCAGTCACATCAGCTGTGGCTCTCAGCACACACTGTGCTCAGCGTGGGACCACGAGCATATGGCAGGACGGCAACCACACCACACCAGTGACAGAGCATCCTGGCACCAACACCAGTTGCAGCGGCACCAATTCTTTTTTGGGACAGCCTCCCCTTTTGGCCAACACACTCCATGACTCCACCAGCCACTTTCCACAGACAAGCTGCCAGGTGGATGCAGCTCTTCCTCCTTCAGCCCTGCTTGAGCCCAGGATTGAGCTCCAGCTCCAGGGCCCCTTTTTGAGGGCTGAGCCCAAGTTTGGTGGCCACCAGGCACACGGCTCACTCTGGAACATGTCACAGCCATCTGTTAAACAGCCGAGCGGGGCCATTCTGGTGCAGAAGGCAGCGTACCTGCATCCCAACGAGTGAGCAGAAGGAGAGATGGGGGGGGTGAGTGGGGGGGAGTCTGGGAACAGCACTCGTTTGCATAGCACCTGGGGAAAATATCACAACACTGCATTTCCATGGCTAATTGGGGGAGCGAGCGAGCTTCCCAGAATGAAATTACTTCCTCGCTTGGGAAAAAAACAAAAACACAGCACCACAACCATAGGATTTGTAGATGCAATGGTGGCTTCTCCATCTGGAGCACCTCGTTGCTCTCCACAGCAAAACCACTGCCTAAGAGGGGAGCATCCAATCCATGTGGAGGACGGGGGAAACTGAGGCACGGAGGCTCCAGCACTTGCATTAAGGGAGGGCAGCCCAGAGCCTGGATGGGTCCTTTTGCTTCCTCAGCACTGGATAAAATGCACATTCCATCCCCTCAATGGGATGTAAAACATGGTGACCTCCACATCCCAACCAGAATTCCAGTTCGGACCGGCAGGGCAGGTGTGCTTTCCACACTATTCCTCATGACATATTTCAAGACACCTCAAGTGCATAAGGGCCAGACAATACTTAAAAATAAATCTAGACACCAAGTTTTAAACCCACTTCAGTGTCAAGCACAAGGGAAACATCAGCAGATATGAGCATATGCCTTTACCACAACATACAAAAGGTCTGTGGCAGCACCTCCCTGCAGAGGGATTTATCCTGCCCACAGAATGCTGTGATGAGGCTGGCAAGGTTCAGCCAGTGAGGCTAGGGGCATGGGGGGAGAGGAGGGATGGTGAGCATGAGCACCACCTGCCCTCCTGGGCTGAGTGCTGCTGTGAGCCCTGTAAGAGGCCAGTGAGCCCCTAACCCCTCACACCACAGCATGGCCCCAGCAAAGCCCCTGTCCCCAGACCCAGATGCCACCACCACTGCCCATGCGCCCCCAAATTCAGCCCCAAGTTCCACCACCACTGCCCATGCCCCTACCCATCCAAGCTCACCCGCCCATGCCAGCCCACAACCTGAGGTCACCCCAGAAAACCCCGAGCGCGTTTATTTACATCAGATCAGTTCCCTGATCTGGTCCGTGGGCAGGAATGAGTAACAGGGACAGGAATATCTCGAGCAGATGTTGTCACCAAATACAACATATCGTCAGGCTGCTGGTGGCTTTAAATCATTCCGGAGCCTGGCAGTTGCTTCCCAGCCCTGGGCTGCTCTCCCAGCTGCTGGCTCAGCTTTGAGCCCTGGGATGGCTCCTCTTGCACCCAATAAGGGCTCGAGCTCCAGGCGCTGGTCACCACAAGGTAGGAATGTCACAAAGTCACTCCAGAAGTCCACTGTGATCACCGCTGCCTTTCCTCCTGCCTGCCTTCAGCTCTGGAGATTTGGGTGCCCTCTCGCTCAGCACATCTCCAGGGTTGCCTGCACACAAGGATTCCCAGGGAAGATGGATTTCACAGCTCCAGCCCAAAGCATCCTCAAAAGCAGCAGCAGAGCAACACAGCACCGTGAAAGCAATGGCACAGAAGATGCCATGGCTGCAGAAAACAGGGAAAAGGCAGCAAATCCCCAGCCAAGCAGCCTTTAAAAGCAGAGGAGGAGGAACACAGGCAGCAGAGCTCTGCAGCCCTTTCCCGCGGCCTCCCTGGCTGCCGGCTGGAGGAGCAGCTTTGCTCATTAGCGGGTTATTCCTGGCACACTCCCCCCGCATCAGCTCCCCGGCAGGGCCGCAGGAGCAGCTAGCCGGGTTTTGAAGCCTTCGGGGTCGCAGTGCTTGAGAGGCGCAAATCTTCCTTTAAAGAAATCTCCCTCGGCAGATAAATGGTGCTGGGTAACTGGGGTCATTAGGCTAATGAGCAGCCACTGCCAGCCTGGAAGCAAAGCAAAAAACACCACAGAGTCTACCCGAGCCCGTTAGCCTCCAAATCTGACCCATCTCCAGCAGTTCCCATTGCCCTCGGAGGAGAATCAGGTCTGTGAGTCAGCAGGATCAATCACCCACCGGCCTTGCCATCAGAATCTCTAATCAAAGCACTGGGGAAGTGGATTCGAAGGTCGCTCGTGCCAGGGAAGCAGAGAAGGGGCTGTCCCCCCTCTGTCCCCGCTCTGTCACCCCCTCGTTAGCACGGTGTCATTCTGCTCTCACGGCGTCATTCCACTCTCACGCTTCAGGAGCAGAGAGATGTTTCCTCCGCTTTCCCAGTGCTGCTCCATTTCCCATCACCATGTCCTTGACGAGGAGCAGCATGTCCTGCTCCCGCTCCAGTGGAGATGGGGCCGTGTTTTGGCACAATGACCAATTCACTGGGGGATACAGCAACACCGATGGGTCGGGCATCAAAGCTAACTCAGCCCTTAAGTCCTTCCTAACGCTGCCAGCTGGGAAAGCAACCAGGGAGAGATGCAATTTTCCCTTTGTAAAGCCTTCAGAGGTGGGATCAGTTGGAACTCCCAGCCTGCTACATCCAGCGGTTATAAAAAAAAATCCCACATATAAATAACCTCTCAGCAGGAGCCAAAACTCCAGGACTAACCCCATGGTTTGAAGTGAACGAGGCCAATTTCCTCCTTTGTAGCTCTTGACACATGTTGGCTGCGTGCCCCCTTCTTGCCTTGTTCCTGGAGCAGAAGGCTCCAGGCAGTGGGGGCCGGGGACGATAAGGAAACGAATGGTGTCATTCCCAAGGCCTCCCAACACAGCCCTGTCAGCAGCTCTGGAGGCAGCCTATTCCAGCGTGGCTGGAGAAAAGGAACCACAGCAAGCAGAGCAGGCAAGAGCCGGCAGCTGCCTGCACCCCCACTGCCTCCTACCTGGGCTGCCAGTGTCACTCTGGCTGCCATTCCCTGGCAAGAGCGGAGTCCTGTGGAGCAAGGGCTGGGGAAACAGCTTCTGCCCAGAGTTTTCTGTACAAACAGGTCCCTACCCAAGTGCTAGGTTTCCCATGTGCCCTAAAAATCCCTCTGGAAAACAAAGCACAGGCTGAACACCAGCTCTGAAGGGATGGATGAAACCAGCTTTGGAAGGGCTGTAAAGCAGGAACTGTTTACAGCAAAACACCTCCACCCAAGCTCTGGCCCCAAAACAAGGAACCCCATGCCAGTCAAAATTCCAAGCAGATCTTCAAAGCACAAGGCTGGGACCAGCCCACACATCCTGTCCTGGCTCTGCCTCACATCACAAAATGTCTCTTAAAGAGTCTACAGCCAGCTCCTGTTGGGCTTGGACCCAAGCAGGGCTACTGGGAGATCTCACCTCTTCAAGCTGGAGTCACCCAAGCACCCCTCACCCCAACCTTCAGTGCTGCATCCACCACCAAACCTCATCCCTCTCCCAAAAAATGGAAAAAGGGCTAGAAAAAGGCAACTGTGCTTTGATTCCAGGTAAAGGATTAAGGGGAGGAACACCAGGGCATCAATTCCACATCCTGCTCAGGCTGTAGGACCAGCGCTGGAGACACCACACAGGTCCACGTCCCCAGGTTAGGGGAAGAAGGTTTGCACAGGGGACACTAACGCCACCCTGCAAACAGCCAGACAAGCTAGCAGGAGCAGGGTGGGCCCAGGGATGTATTTTTGGGGAATATTTCTTTTTTGGTAGGTGCCACTTGGCGTGGTGTCACCACCCATCCCCTCTGCTGCCACGCTCTCCTCCCATGGAGCCACAAGTGCATTTTCACACCAGTTTTGGGGTCCAGCCACTACAGTGTCCCCCTGCCTTAAAATATCCCTTGCCATCAGGCCACCCATAGCAGGGATCTCTGCTCCAAACACATGCAGGGCATAACCACACTGTGTCCAGGGGGAAACTCAGGGGAAAAAATGCACCAGTGGTTTTCACCCTCTCTCCCACAGAGGGACACAACCGAATCCACCCTCCTGGCTGCCCGAAACTGCATTGCACGTGACCCAGAGAGGCTTTTCAGAAAAGCCGAGTCTCCAGCGGCTTCTGTTTGCCTTTCCCTTGTTTGCAGCAGCGTCGCATCTGGACGCTCGTCAGAAGAGGAGGAAAAAACACACCCCCCTCCCTCCTCCTGCTGAACAACCTCTCAATCAAAACAAAGCCGGAGCGGCAGCCAAGAGCTGGGAGGCTCTTTTGTTTAATGCTCAACATCCCCTGGCCGGCCCGGCGTGCCCAGGAGCGGGTGTGGGGGCCACCGCACGGGCAGCAAGGTGGGTGCAGGGTCAGCGACCAAGCACCCACTGCCACAGCCACGGGGCCCCGGGGCCAGCTCGGCCTCGCCACGGCAGCCAGTGGGGCAGGGAGTGCACAGCCAGCGCTGCTCCTCCGTGCACGGCCATTTTGCTGAGCGTGGCTGATCACAGAGAGCTGACATTCCCTCCCCAATGCTGCTGTCCCCCCAAACCAAACCCCGCCGTGACCCAGGGGCTGATCCAGCCTCTGGTCCCCAAGCTCTGGTCATAGGTCCATCACCACAAGTTCTTTTCTCTCCCTGGTGCAAGAAGTATTTTCCCATTGCTGGCCCCTCAGTCATCATTTGGAGATCCAAAAAGCTGCCCAGGCACCAAACGCAGACTGAGGCAAACCTGTGCGAGGTGCTCAGCCCAACCCAAAGATCCTCTACAGTCTCAGCAGGGTTGCTACCAGTGGGTTTCATCATGATCAGTCCCATCCCTGGAGAAGTTACTGCCCTTGTCCCAACACAGTGATGGCACTGGGTTTGAGGAGAGCACATAACAAGCCTGGATAAGGCCAAGATCTGCACCAAGAAAAGGGGCATTTGGGATATTCGGTTCCTGAGGGAAGCAGTGACCAAGAGGAGCCATGAGTTCACACTGGCAAAACAAATTCCATGAAGCCCATGGGCCATGTCCACAGGTTTCACCACTGTGATGTCGGACACCCGAGCGAGGGTGACCTCACCCATGGACACAGCACCACAGACCACCAGCCGACATGGAAGGGTGTCTGACAGAACCCAAAGCAAAGCTCCTTCCTACACCCAGTGAGGACCTGAGGGCTACCAAACCCAACAGTGAGATATTGGAAGAGCATAAAAGCAGAGGCAGGCAGGGTGAGCTGGCCTGGGGCACAACCTGGCTGGGGCACCAAAGCACCTCATCAAGGAAAAATACCCCCTGCTGAAGTGCTCATTTATCCAGCCATGGAGATACAACTGAACCTTCTGGCTGGAGATGCCGTCTCAGCCTGCACCTACAGACAGGGAGGTTGCCTACCCTGGGCTGAAGCCAGCAGAGGGACAGACAGTCTCTCTTCCTTCATCTGCAGATGGAGACCAGCTTCCCTGCCCAGAACGGAAGTGGGAGCAGCACAGGGTTAAGCAGAGGACAAGCTGACGGAGACCAAAGGTTGGGCTGAGTCACGTTGTGGCTGTTCCTGTTTCAGTCTGAGCAAGTTTCTCGCTTCCCAGGCAGGATTTGTCCCCAGACCGGAATGAACCTGCCCCCTTCACCCTCTCGATGCACTGCCTGGAGGAGCTGCCTTCCCACTGCCAGCACGTACCTCTGCTCTTTGCTTCTCCTCTGGACTCCACGTGCAGTTTTTGGGGCATCTCCACAGCTTTCAGCAGACAGGACAAGCCCAATGCAACATCCTCCATCGCATCCCCTCTGTCCTCCACCCTGCCCCAGGCATCTGCCCAGCCTCAGGCTCTTCCTCAAGAAACAGAACTGTCTGCCCAGCCCTCGCCGTGCAGACACCTTTCTTCTCCTCGCCCACGGCTTTCCCGACCCAAAGAGAGCCACCCAGCTGCCCCCAGGAGGCTGACGAAACACAGTCAAGGCTTCCGCCCAAGTGCAAATGCAACACATGTTCCTGCAGATCCAGACATTAAATCCCTTCTCAAAACAGGGATCAGCCCTCCAGGCTGAGCCTTCACTGAGGTGGCTGTGCCTGAATCTGAACAAGTAAAATGGCAGAACAGTCCTCATAGGGCATCTGCATGGAAATGATAGAACAGTTTGGGTTGGAAAGGATCTTAAAGCTCCTCCAGTTCCACCCCACTGCCATGGGCAGGGACACCTTCTACTACAACAGGTTGCTCCAAGCCCCATCCAACCTGGCCTTCAACACTTCCACAGATGGGGCAGCCACATCTTCTCTGGGAAAACTGGGCCAAGGCTTCCCCACCCTCACACACAACAATTCCTTCCCAATATCCCATCTAACCCTGCATTCTGGCACTGGGAAGCCATTCCCCCTGGTCCTGTCCCTCCAGACCATTATCCAAAGTCTCTCTCCAGCTCTCTTGGAGGCCCTGTAGGTACTGGAAGGGGTTCTTAGGTCTCCCTGGAGCCTTCTCTTCTCCAGGTGAACACTCCCAGCTCTCCCAGCCTGGCTCCAGAGCAGAGGGGAGCATCTTCCTTGGAGCATCTCCAGGGCCTCCTCTGGACTCACTTCAGCAGCTCCATGTCCTTCTGCTATTGTGCCCCAGAGCTGGAGGCAGCTCTGCAGGTGGGGTCTCACCTGAGGGGGCAGAGGGGGAGAATCCCACCCTCACCTGCTGCCCACGCTGTGCGATCAGCCCAGCACATGGAGGGTTTCTGGATGCCAGCACACATGGCTGGGGCATGTCCAGCTCCTTCTTCACCAACACCCCACCTTCATTTGGCATCTCTGGCTGCAGATGGTTTCTTCAGATGCAGCAGGGAAAGAAATAAATCTTTGACAGTAACAGCACAGCAAAGCCATGCAGGGTATGACCCAAGGTCCAGTCAGCTCCAGTGCTGGCTGTGACAGCAGCCAGCACAGATGGGTGTGAGGAAACGTAACAGCCAAGCATGTTGAGATACTTCTCAAACCACTTCCCAAGCCCCTGTCCTCCTCATGCTTTTCCCAAGCCAATAGACATTGCCCTGTACAACCCCCAATCAGTTTCTCCTCTACAAACTGACCAAGTGCCACAGACAAAGACCGGTGGATTTTTCAGCATCCATAGCTTTTATAAGCAGCATTCCAATGTATCATGTACAAGAGCATCTGCTGCTCTTCCTGGTTTCAGTCACTCTGGTTCCACTGCCAGAATGCACGGGAGAACAACACATTGTCTTCACATCACTCCTGAATTTTACAGCCTTCGGTCACCTGCCCCAGGAGTCTTTCTCTCAGGCAGACAAAGCACCAACCTATTTAGCAACCCTTTCCCCAGAGCCATCCCAAGGCCAAGCATCCCCAACATCCCTCTCTCCATATACGGTCCCCAACAAATCCCTGGTCTCAGCACCTCTCCCACCTCCACCGTGCCCTCCCCATCCATCCTGGTGCCCACAGTGTGATCCCCACGCCAAAGCAGATATCCTCCTGGGAGTTTTTGGCTGCAGACACAGCCATGTGCACCCCAATACTGCCCAGCCCTTCTCCTAATCACGGCACATGTTGATGGCAATAGGGTCGAGCAACCTCAAAGGCACATGCTTGTGATGCTCACCCTGTGCACGGCAAACACATGGCTTCACGGGCACACACCAGTGACACCCATGTGCGGCTGGTATGGAGGAGAATGCAGACCTTCACATGCTCAAAGACTTACCCATCCACCCACAGAAGTCCCACCAGCTGCTGTGATTACTCAGAAACAAGAGGAGAGTCCCAAAATGGGCATGTCCAGCCGTGAAGCCACCCAGAGCCCAGCGCTGCCCAGATGGACTGGCAGCCACTCACCCCATCACCTGTGTGCCACTGGTGGGGCTTTTCATGCCCACAGTGACCTGGCAGAGCAGCTTGGCCAGCTCCATATCACTGGTGCGTATCAGCGGAGGAGCAACACGTCAAACATCACCCACAGCCCCCACCGGCCCAGGTCAGATCATCACCACCCATGGGACAGAGCCCACGAACCATCAGCAGCTCCAGGAATGAGGCAGTGGCTCCTGTCAGCCCTGCTCCTTGTGCTCACCCACAGGCCCACACAGATCCCACATTCACTGACACATCCAGGGATTCTTCTCTGCGCATGATACAACCAGAAAGAAATAAATTCCTCTGTCAGCTGCAGGGAGCCTTGGCAATCACGGGGAAGCCAGCAGGACACTGATGCTGTGTGTCCCACTGGGAGTTGGAGCAGGCACAGCACCAGGACATCGCCTTGACTGCAGAGCGACAGAGGCCAGAGAAGCCTGGACGTGCTTGGCACAGCGACAGCACCAAAGAAACCAAATCCCAGAGAGTACAGCAGGATGGTACCTGGAGCACAGTGACTGCAGGTGATTTGCTGCCACACAGTTCCCAGCATCCAGACATGGCTTGACCAGTGCCATTCCATCTCCATGTCCAGACACCGGCACATCACATGGCCAAACCACCTTCACACCAGACCCAGGAGGCACCAGCAATCACCAGTGTTGGTCCCAGCAGTACAAAACACACAGTCTCATTCCCTTGCCACCCTCTACAGGACACCATGGCACAGGAGCAGCAACATCAGCCACACCCTGACACCTTTCTTACCTTCTCCGACTTCACCTTCTTCAGCTGCCGACACTCACTTTCCCCATCCTCCAGCTCCGACTTTACTCCCAAGGGATTGAGCGCAGCTCCCGTGTCAATAGCTATACTCCCAAGCTGCTCGGCAGCAGCAGGCTCTGTCCCCTGGCCCCCGTCATACTGTCCCACCCTCACTGCCAGGGCCAGGGGCTGTAGTACGCTGGGCTCCTTCTCAGCCGCAGCCCCCGCACCCTCACTCCTTTCCTTCTTGCTTTTGGATGAGCCGCCCTCCTTTTCCTTCTTGGAGCCAGCCACGCTGCGAGATGCCTTGGCTGACTTCTCCGAGCCCTTCGGGGTGACGGCAGCCACCAAACTGCCCGAGTTCGCGCCATCCCCAGAACGTCCTTGAGCCTCCTTCTTGCCACCAGCTCCCTCACTGGGAGTGAACAGGGAGGACCCCGGGGTCGGCTTCCCACTGTCCTTGCCAGTCTTGCTCCTTTTTGACTTAGATTTGCCCTCCTTGCCCTGCGGGCCCGGCACTGGGCTCACAAACTTGATGTTATCCGGTAGCGTCGCCACTGCGTTGGGTGCCGGGAGCCCCACCTCCTTGGAGCCCGACATTTCCAATTTCTGCTGATCCTTCTCCAAATCAGCGTCCAGGTCAATGATGAGATTCCCTACACCAATGTCCCACTCATCCCCGCTGTCGTACGTCTCAACCGGGTTCGCATCAATTCCTTTCCCTCCGGAAGCTCCGCTGCTCAAGGACATCTTAGAGTTAACAGCCCCTCACGATTCAAGGCTCTTCCCTGCCTCCACGCCCTGGGGGTCACCTACGTCCTTGGGGGGCTTCCAGTGGTCGGGGTCTGCCCAGGTGACGGCATTGCTGCTGGAATGGAGAGCAAAGAGAACAAGGTTACACAGGCAGAACCGCAGGCAGGCAGATCTGCAGCTGTACCTGCAGCCAGGAGAGATCTGGGCAGGCTGAAACCCCCAACCTCCCAAATCCCCCCTCGCAGCATCCTCCTGCCACCCCCTGGGCTGGGGCTGCTCGGCAGCCGCTCCCACAGCAGCGACCATCTGGCACCGGTCCTCGATCAATACCGGCCCTGGCAGGTCACGGCTCTCGGCTCCAACAAGACATTACTCACACGTTTCCCCGCTCGCCATTTCCCTCTGAATTATCGAGCGCTGCCCCTGGGAGGGAGGATTGATTCCTCTCCTGCCGATGCCACCCGGAGGGAGGGCTCCTCTCCGCGCCAGCCTCGCTGTGAGGGACGAGAGCTGCTCACCAGGGAAGTCAAGTGCCTCGGTGGGGAATAAATCCTAGGCTTCAGAGTGCCTGTGACACTTGGGATGCGTCAGAGTGGTCACCGAAGGCCAAATGGCAGTGGGAAGTGCAGGGTTCCCATCCTGCACCTCCGGGCAGTGTGACACAGCACCCAGATTTGGGATGTTTACTGCCACCACCTCCATGATAAGCTTCCAATGGGAAACTAAGATGCAATTGTACAAGTACCCCAGTGTCAACTGGGAAGTGGGGTCTCAATCCTACCTGCCCACACCACAGCTGACTCAGGTGAGCCCAAAATATCTCCTCTCCGTTTCCCAGCCCTTCGCCCAGAGAGGGAAACAAAAAAGACACCCACACGCAACCCAAAACAGCAGTGGAGTTGTGGCAATTACTCTGACGAGACATAATTAACACATGTAACAGCTTCTTCCCAGCACCACCCAGCCCGGACGCCTGCTCTCCAGAATCCTTAAGAAATCCTTGACCACCCATTTGGATGAGGCTCCTTTTCAGCAGCACTGTCCTCCCTTCCCTGTCGAGATCCAAGCCTCCTGGTTCCTGGTACTATTTACAAGTGACACTTCAAAAACAGGTGACTTAAAGAGAAATGAGAAGGGAAGGGGGAAAAAAAACCACACACACAGAAATTTCTTCAAACCCCAGCAGGCAGGAGCCTGGAAAGCAGCTTCACGGTGCGTTTCCAGAGATGCAAACACTGTAAAAATGCCAGGGATTCTTTCATCAGCCAGGCTGCCGCAGCCAGACCATTTTCCATCTGCTCCCCACAGCATCCTCGGCTCTGTACAGCTAATAATCCGCTCTCTGACAGGTCATTACGGAGATTTTTAACCCCAGGAGCTGGGGGCTTGCGTGCAAGCTGGAAATGAAAAGCACTGACCTCTCATTTCAGCGGCAGGGAAAGTGCCGAATCAGGAGATCACTTTGTGCACCGGAGTCGCTAACGGCTTCCCAAAGCTGCCCTGCGTGTTCCTACCACTGCCTCCTCCTCCTCTTCCTGCCCCAGCACCTGCTCCCCAGTCCCAAGCCAGGGTGTCCAGCCCAGCTCCATCAACCTGCCTCTCCGGAGCCCCTCTCCGAACCACCGATGGGGCTGGTGATTGGCAGTGACCATCTCACCCCCGCACGGCACAGCCAGCTCTTTGTGCCATGGATCTGCAACAATCCCTTTGTGCAGATGGGTAAAGCCGGTAACAAGATGGATGAACCAGATTTTTGGTTGGTAACAACCCCTTTCCCAGTCTCAAGCTGAGGCATGGAATACAGGAACAACCCCAATGGACAGGTGGACACGGCACTGATGTGCAGGACCAACACACAGGAGCTGCCGGGAGAGGATGCAGATCAGCCTCCAAATCCAAGAGTTGCCCACCCAAGGCTGGAGCAGGCAAAGGGCGATAGCCAGCTCAGATCAGAGGGACAAAGGGACAAGGATCTGACCTTGCAGTGGAAGGAAAGCAATGGACAATCCACAGGGTTGTACTGCAATAGGCACAGCACCACCCACTCTGTGCAATACCTTCCTGACGCTGTCTTGGTCAGCTCTCCACTCCCACCAGCGAATTCACCTTGCTGTTCCAAACGTGCACATACACACGCACACACATCTCCATAAATATTATCTATACATGTGGAATAAGGAGAGCAGATGAGCAGGACTTGGGCCTGAAACTCTGCAAACAGCAGCAGCTTTTGCCAATTCCTACCACAACAAAAGGAAGAAGGAGCCCAGAAGTCCGCTGGGTCCCTGGCAATTAGAGAGCCAGGAACAATCAAAGGGTTAGAAAACAAGAGGAGCAAAAACCCTCACCCTGTGGAGGAGGCGCCAAGGGAACTCAGGCTCTGCTAATGCAGAGGAAAGGGAACCACAAACAGGACAGACAGGAACAGGCTAGATTGGCCTGGGGAAGGCCAAGAGCAGGCCAGGGAGCTCAAGATGTGTCGCTGTGGGAAGAGGGACTGGAGAAGGGATCAGCCCTTTTCATCCCAGAGTTAAAGTCTGGGACCCTGTTACATGACGTGAAAATCCTTCATTACACATAGCTCTAAAAAATTTCCCACAGCTCAAAAACCCCCTCCTCCCCAAACGTTTCAATTCCTTGTTTCTCCTCTCCACTCTTGAAGGCTTAACCTTGCAGCTGAAGGAGCGTTTTGGGTCCCCCTCCCAAGTCAGACTCCCAGGGATCCCCAATCTGTCAAGTCATTGTTATAGGATAGATGGGGAAACCTGGCTCCCACAGTCCATGTCCCAGAGAAAGAGGTGCCTTTCCCACTGCCTATTGTGCCCAAGCTGGAGAAGTACCGGGTTCTATCCAGATCCTCCCCGCTCTCCTGCCGGGGGAGTAACGCCACCACAAATCATGGCAACTCAGAAAACAGAGCAAGGAGATTGATTCAGCTGTAAACGCGTCCTTCCTCTTACCTCCTGCCATCGCAGGATTGATCCCCGCGCAACATGAAAAGCATGTGCTCACTTGTTGGCCTGGAGACCTGCCAATGAAGCGTTTTAAGAGCAGTCCTGGAGCGCAGATCCTACAAGGAGACAGCTTTCTGCTTGGGAATGCTGCACACACACAGCACCAGACATGAATAATTCAGCTCCATTAGGTGCTGAGACCTCTACAATCCGCATCTACTGGCTGGGATGGAGCCAAACCATATTCGGAGACAAACCTGAAAGTTCACTTTCGGGGCTGCACACACACCTAGAGACAGCTCCTCCACCAGAACACTCGCATTCCAAAAGAAAGCAAGGAAACCGCACGAGCCCCCAGCTCTTTGTGCTAAAGCCAGTGCAGGATGCTCGGAACCCGCCGAGCCCACGCCGCTCCAGCTTTCTCTGCCGGTTACCAGAGGCCAAGAGACCAAAGCGGGGAAGCATTGACTGCCCAAGGGCAATGAGATGCAGGAGAAAGCTCTTCCCCTGGCAGCAGCCAGCCCACACGTAGGGAGACTGTCTCATAGCCATGTGCTCCAGCCTGCAGCGCTCCAGGATCAGCCTCTGGTGGCTTCCAGACATGACCGACTGCAATTTTCACCCTGATTAACTTTCAGGAATGCCCGCAAGAAGGAGCAGCAAAAGAGGACGGGGAAGGGGGGGAGAAAATCTGCAGGACGCGGCATTTCCTCCAGCGGGGCACGAGGCAGGGAGCGGAGGGTTCAGCGAGATGCTTGCTCCGTCCAGGAGCAAGCCTGGAGAGCAGACAGAGCCCTCCGCTCCCTCCCAGGGGAGGAAAAGGCAGCGGCGTGGAAGGGTTGCTGCCCTCCCCAGCTTGCCAAAACCCCCAAAGGGCTCCCCACAAGCCCCCAGCCGAGGCAGCAGCACGAGGGGCCGCAGTGCGAGGCCCTTCCTCCCACGGCTGGCAGCCAGCCGGCCGCTCTCCCCATCCGCTGCCTCCACACAAGATCCCTTTTTGTTTCCTTTTACGACTAAAGAAACTCAGGGTGGTGGGGGGAAATGCACTGCCTTCCCCGAGCTGCCACGCTCGCTCCCCGCTCGGCTCCCACTGCCGCGCCTGTAATCCTCCAGCTGGGCTTGTTTGGGTTGGATTTTTGTTAAGTAACTCCCATGTCTTTTCTGCAGATTTCTTTTTAAGATGTTCCCCTCTCTCCCCGCCCCCTCTCTCTAGAGCTGGGGGAGAGGGAAGAGAAAAAAAGGAGAGAGAGAAAAAAAGAGAAATGTTGAACGCGAGCCAGCTGGCACGAACAAGAGGAGACGGAGAAATCTGCACAAAGGAGCTTCCTCACTCACTTGCTGCTTTCAGCTCAAGAAATCACGCAGGGGAGGAGGGTTCGCTCTCCCCCAGACATCAGTCAGGCCGTAGCAGACAAAGGAGATTTGCCATGACACCCTCCAGAACTGCCACCCAACGTGGGCAGGATCCCTCCACCGCCTGCACCCAGCAGGAGTCCGAGCTGTTGCAAAACACGCCGAAGCACAGGGCTTCAAAACAAGCTGTTCAATGTGGAATTAAGCAAGATTTTGAATGGAGGAGCTGCGCTCCCGCCTCCGCGCTCGCACAAGGCGCCGGGAGAACTTCGGTTGCTCTCTGGGCTAAGCGGGATGGCGCCGGCAAGCTGCCAGGAGGGAGAAGGCTGAACCCAATTTGAATAAAATGGAGCCACCCTTCTTTTTTTAATATGGAGGTGCACCCCGCCAAGACTACATCTTCCAGCATGCACTGCAGCCGGAGCACCCGGACAGACACTGCCAAACTTGGGCCAGGACTCCAAGTTTCCGTAGGCTGAGCCTTGACACTGGAGATGAACCTGACACAGGGCAGTGCTCAAGCAATGAGTCATTTGTTGGCATTCTTGAGAAAAGCCTGAAATATTTCAGTCCAGGCATGACAAAAGCAGGACGGAAGAGGTCACTGGAAGAGGCTGGAGTTGGAGAAAGGTGGAGAGGTGAGCAGTGCTTTGGTGTGTGAGCTGACAATCACCCTACCTAGAGCAAAGTTCTGGAGATCTACCAGCCACAACACCCACCTGCTCCCAAATACACACTCAGGCATTCACTTCACATTCTTCATCAGGCAAAAAATGTATGTGGGATCAAAATTCAACCTCACGCCCACCCCCATCTACTCATGACCTTAAAACACGACCTTTATAGCAAGGTTCAGCACAACTACAGCACATGAAGACGTTCAGGAAAGCTGTTGATACAAGAGATGGGCACGCAGTACCAGAGTTTGAAGAAAATACCAGATTAGCTAAAACTCAAGTGTTTGCTTCTTAGTGACACTTTTTTAACCTCAACACCATGAGCAATTCAATCTCGAGCTGAAAAACCCAACATTCTTAAACATGGCTGAGAGGCAAAGTCAGCCTCGCCAGAATCCCTCGCTTCCCTCAACTCCCAACAGGCCACGCGTGGCCTCGATACGCGAGGCACACAGAAAGGGGGAACACAAAGAGAGGCAAACGTTTCAGGCTTTCCTTTATATCGTGAAATGGGGAAAACTGGAACAAGTACCTCTTTAATCCTCCTGTCAGTCTTGGAAGTGTCATCACCAAAGTCCCAATTTTTTTGTCTGTTTGTGCCTCGAGAGCTCACAGTTCTTCAGATTTACAACTATTTGATTTAGATGTCTCTCAACTCATGCATTTTTTCAAGGTACCTTCTTCTGTTCTGAATGAAACATGGCTCACATTCCCTCTGCCAACTCACAAGGAAGTCCAAGAGCTTCATATTTCACGAAAACCATCTGTAAGAGAACCATCACACAAGCGCACAGCCCTCAGCTCAAGCAGGAGGCACATCCATACCTACAGACCCACGTGAAGGCACCAAGCACTCCATTCCATTCCTGTGAAGGACAGCAGGCAAACAGCACCTTCTTAAGAATGCTAGCTCGCTCTCCACCGAATTGCACTGCTGGAGTCACTTCTCCAGTGGGAAGTTGAGCAAGCACCATCATTACACGTAAGTGTGAACATACGTGTCAACATGACTCAGGGCATAGTACGTAGAGCAGACCAGGTTGGAAGGGACCTTGAACAGTCACCTGGCCCAACCTTTCATGGGAGAGGGAACCCAGGTGAGATTATACCACTCTGTCCAGCTGCAGCTTGAAAACCTTCAGCGACATGGACCTTATTGTATCCCAGTGGGGGTGATTTCATTGAATGGTTGTACTCACCATAAAAAATTACTTTCTGATGTTGAGATGAAACCTGTCCCATTGTAATTTGTATCCGATGCCCCTTGACTTCCCCATGCAGCTCCTCTTTGTAGTTGCCCTTAAGTCCAGCGATGTTCCTGCACACACGGCCCTCCTATGGAGACCTGAGGATTCTCCTGCCAGGCAGGAGCCAGGTTTGCAGGGAAGGCCACAGTGCTGAGATAACTCAGTGGCATGGACTGGAGGAGCATCAAGCACAGCATGAGCAGGCAAGAGCCATGCCAGCACTTTGTTACAGCTCTGACAGCACTTTTCTATCCCTTCCCAAGCCTCTGCCATAGAACAAGCAGGGAGCAGCAAGGCTCAGGCTCTGGCTGCTGGCTGGATCACAGCCTGCTCATCCAAAAACGCCAGGCTAGGTGTCTTCCAACAAGCATGACCTTGCAGACTACAAAATCTCTGGCAGGTGAAAATGGCCAAGAGCCTTCTCAGCACCTCCCCGCCCACATCCTCAAGCGCAAACTGGTGCCCAGTGCTCTAAACATTTGGCTGTACTGGGAAAGAGGAATTGAAAAAGCTGCATGCGTGGGAGAAAAAGCATTCAATGGTTAAAATAACAGAGCAGCTTCCTTCCTGCAAGCTCAGCTCTCAGACCTACCCTGAATTAGGGATGCCCAGCAGGATTTACTCCTCACTGTTGTGTCTGCATGCTGGAGGACACACCCCTGTGTGACTGCCATGCCTGGAACTGCACGTGATGGTTTAACAGTAACTAGAAACACAAAAACCTGCATCCCCTGCTCGCCCCACAAGCCCTACGTGCCACTCTGTGGGTGTCATGGCATCACCAGCACATGGCACCCAGCAAGTGCCCGGCAGGTACAGGCAGTGCCATGGGAGCAGAGAGGCATCACCACAGGGTTTGGCTGCTGAAGGCTGACACACAGACCATTGGCAGCTACACAGTGGCAAAAGCAAAAAGCAGTGCTGTGAGCAATAACCAGCCAGGATTAACTCGGAATTGCTTCGAATGAGTCTGCCCCAGACAAGCCAGTGTGTTCCGGCAGCACCAGACACAGCCCTGGTGCTCCCCTACAACCACAAAGCCCATTCGTGTTGGGCTCAGCCAGCCATGTCGCTGCTGGCTGGTGCCAAAAACAACATTCAACACTCAAAATGGGATGTCTGAGCCAATCTGTTTGGCACTGCAATGCTTCCCATAGGGACAAACCTGGGGGATGATTGTCCCTTGAGCAGAGAGCTGGTTTCCACTGGGAAAGTGGAGCAGCCATGTGGATTTAAAAGCTGGTCTAGTTACATCCTTGCTAAGCCCAGCACAGAAGGGAACTGATTTACAAGATGCTTAGAGGTGTCTGAACTGGTGACCAGACAGGGGTAGAGAGCAACGAAAAATAACCCAAAAGGCTCCCGAACTTCAGAGCTCTGCACAGGCTGGAAGATCGCCAGCAGTGAGAGGAAGCAGCAAGATGGATGTGACCAGGAAAGATCCTTGAAGCATCAGTCACGGAGATGGGAAGAAAGAAGAGCTGGTGAAGACCAAAGACAACCAAAGGGCATAAATAACTGCTGGATTAAGTACTGGAAAAGGAAGCTCGCTCTTTTCCCCTGCTCACCCAAATCCATCAGCAGGTATGCAGGAGGGCACCCGGGGTGTTGGCAGCATCCCGAGCTCAGGGTGTTGGGCACCTGTGAACCAGCCATTTGTTCCCTTTCTTTCCAGGGCTCCAGAGGCAGGGAGGCTCCACTCCTTGCTATCCCTCAGCGCCATGGTGGGCCCAGTCCCAAGCTGGGTTCATACGGTCACAGACACACAGGTTTCCAACAAGGATCACCCTTCATGGAGGTACAGCAGGAATGGGAAACCACTCCCTGCGCTGCCACTCTGTGCCAAAGTCAGTATTTCTTTTCCATCTTCTCCATCCAAAGGAAGAGCACTGGAGTGATCCTAGCTGAGCAGTGTCTCCCAGCGACAGTCCTACCACAACAGGGCAGTTCAGACAGGACGGACAGCTGCTGGCTTGCTTGCTCCCAGGTTCCTTTCAGGGGAAAAAAGAGCTTCTGGGTTTTATTTCCTTTATTTTTCCTTTTAGGGGCAGAGCACACAGCCAGCCTTGGCCGTTTCCCAGCCTTCAGAAGAGGATGAACATCGCTCCGCCGCTCCAAAACCAAAGGAGCTGCCACTTCACCTATTAATGCCTTTAATTCCCTTCATTCGATAACCAATTAGGGCACCTTGGCTCCTGAGCTGAGGCTCCGTTTGCAGCCTGGCCGGTGTGTGCAGCTGTAATCGCTCTTCCTGTCACACCATCAGCCTGGGAACACTTTGGGAAAAAAACAACCAGACTGTGAAGTAAAGGAGGAGGGAAGGCGGATGCAGACAGGGACAAATGCAAGCAGAGCAAGTACCATGCTGAGAAATCCCCTTTTTTTTTTTTTCCCTGGGAGGAATAATAAATAGGTGTATCTCCTAGATTAATACAGCACATTTGCAGAGCTCTGATATCCATCAGAAAGTTGCTAATTCGCGCTAATGACCCATTGCAAATTGCCGAATTTTGTGAATTAGCCGGCATGTACAGGAATACAATAAAACCCAGCCAGAACCATGTATCAAAGCGGGCTGGGCTTATTTGGGAAGCTCTAGTGCAGTTGGAATTCCTTGTGGTGATGGATACAGAGGGAATGTGAAGATTAGTTGTGAAACCCCCTCAAAAATAAACAGAAAATCCTCAGGACAAGAAGAAATCTCCCCATGGCTGGTAAACCTTTGGGGAAGGAGCAGTAGAAGGAGCGGTAATTCTCCCGGAGATGAGCAAGACTCTCCCTATCCCACTGGATTCATGGCAAAGTCATTACACACCTCATTTTCACTCCTCTAAAGCTGCACAGCACAATCCTCCAGATCCGTCCTTCATCCCCTTGGAGAAGCACCGGCAAAACTCCGAGCCAAATTTTTGGACCCACTTGAACAGGGAATAGACTGTTTAATCCAAACTACAAACACGCTCAGCAAATTCACTAAAATCAATGTTGTTATCAATAAATCATCATAGCCATGTCGCACATGATGTAGTACTGTACAGAGATCTCATCCTTCCAGCCATTGGAAGGGTGGCTGAGTGGCCCAGGAACAGCTCAGAGGGAAAATCTGATGCCACAAAACCTTTCTGTGCTTGGGCAAGGAGCAGCGTAAAGCCACAACATCATCTTTCCTTTTTTCTTCTTTCTTACACGATGAACAAGGCAATGAATTGTAGAAGTTGAGCATTTTAACGCCTAAATACAAAATATCAAGGTTGTCCTGAAATCATCCTTATTCATCCACAAAAAAACGCACTCGCATCCTTTCATACCCCCTCACACCACATCTGAGCTGACGCTCAGCAGCTGCGTCAGTGGGTTCTGTGCGTGTGAAGGACACTCAGCTGCAGCGAAAACAAAACAACCTCTTGGGCTCGTCTCAAACACTGATTTTCCATCCAAACGCAGAAGGGAATCGGTTTCCTTTAAAGAAGTTACATAAATTAAAAAAAAACCCACACAACCGCAGGAGCAACTGGAGTCCCAGAGCAAGTTTCCTGGTCAGAAAGCCATTCCCTATTTTCTTACTGTAGGACTGTCCAAGCTCAACCTCACTCCTTCCTCTGACACCACGTCACACCTCAAGGCACCAACCGCCGGTAGCAGGAAAATGCATCTGCATGGCAAAATAAGCCATATCCCAGTGGGATGTCTTTTCCTGCCCTTTCCCAACACCAAGCAACACTCTTACTTATTCAAGTTAACCTGGCACAGGGACATGGAGCAGACTGGCTGCTGCTGGGGTGGCCAAAGCTCTGGTTCAGAAGTCACACATAGCCACCCATGAGCTCCCAGAGCAGCCACGAGCTCTGAGCCAGCTCATTTACCTACCCCTGATCTTACAAAAGGTCCTTCACACCCACATGGGCTCCTCCACACACCTCCCACATCCCCAAACCCTGATGCAGTCAAGCACCCCCATGTGATGGCATCATTGTCCCTCCAGCCACTGTCACAAGCACCCAAATTATGACATTGCTGAGATCCATAGGGAAAGGACCAGCTTTCCCCATGCCCAGAGAGTCCATGAAGCATCAGAAGAGGCATTACAGGAGAACTGCAGACAGCCCAGGCCATCTCCAGGTGCTTCAGGGACTTTGATGCTTCCCGAATAACCTCTCCTCAAATGACCATCAGCTGCAAAGGAACACAAGGCAGGTTTGGGAACAGACAGTGACTCCCACAACCCAGAGAGGCTGGGGAACCAGCAGTCCATGTTCTGCAGGAAGCCTGCAAAGATAACCACAGACCTCTCTGTGAACTCTGGGCGACCACCCCACCCTTGCAGACCCCAACACCGACCCGCTCCCTGCCCTCACCATGTACAGGCAACAGAGCATGGTTAAACAGTCTCCAGCCCCTGGCAAGGTCACCTGCGGCCTCACCTCCTCTCCGTAGGGAGCTGGCACGTGACGCGCTCCCTGGGAGCATCTGTGCCCAGCAGGTCCCTGCCTCCCAGCAGGTCCCTGCCTCCGGCTGGGAACACCAGCAGCAGCGCCAACACTCAAAGGGCATCACTGCACAGGCAGGCTGTCACACAGCCCCGGAACAACATACCTGGGACCATAAATACCATCTTGTTTACATAATGCTCCGGATAAAGGGGACAAAGAGGCTTATTGCATTACATCTGGGACTACTATTGCATCAGCGTCCACAGGCCCTAATCCCAATCGGAGCTGTGCCATGTGGGCTGCCGTGGGACGGCCATGAGGTGCATCCCGGCTCCCGGCCTGGGCAAGGGCAAGCACAACACAGCACAGCCCAGCTCTTCCACTTCCCACCACAAGAACGCAGAGAAAGTTCCCTGCACCCAAGAAATGCCAAGTAAATGGGGCACAACACACAACTCTGGTCCCCAGCCGCCATCAACTGAGCCCAGGAGTGGGATCTCACCACAGGTCTCTCACCTGCCATGGCCTGGACACGACGCACAGACCTCGACTTTGTTTTGGGAATGACACCCATGTGGAAGTGCTAGAAAGACCAGGCAGCTGCTGGTTTTCCTTAATTTATGCAATCACAATTAAAAATACACTCTAAATACAACCCAGGGGAAATTTTTGAATCAAGGAAGCCCTGTTCTCCAAGAGAATAAACCAGACAGAACAAACTCGAGTCCATCCTTCTTATTAATTCATAATAAAGACACTCAAGCTGTTGGGTACCTCCAACACCACACAAGAACCCCTCAAACACCTTCATGAGCCCTTGCTTCCCAAAAATAGTTTACAAGAAAAAAGCTTTCAAGGCAGCAGAAGCAATGTCATGACCCCTGATATCAGACAAGCCGAGTGCAGGGAGCACGAGGGGACTTTGCAACGCTGCAACTGCAACAAGGGAGGGATTATTTGGGGTTGCCACCCAGCACGGGGGCTACAGGCGGACGGATGGGTCCACCCCAAAAAATCACACCGCATTTGGCCCGTGCAGAAGTAACAAGTGAGTTAAGAGACTCCTCCGAGCACACACACACCGGCCCCTCCGGCTAACGAGCAGCCTAATGGCGACTCACCAAACACACAGACCAGGTTTGAGTGCCCAGCTTGGGAAAGGGAATAAAACCCACTCCCTACACCCTGGCTGTACTCAATTACAGGTCATTACAACTTGTTTGATAATTAATTTCCTCTGGTGGCTCTAACGGGAGCAGCCCTCGCCCTGCACAGCAGGCCAGCCCAGGTGAAACATTAAATCCTTGTCCCTTTGCACCACGGAGACACCACGCTCCCAGCACTGCGCACGTCTCCCTTCTCCACTATACAGGAGAGGAGAAAACCTAGCTGGATTAACAAGGGCGTAAAAGGGCAAGGATTTGTGTTTCGCGACCGGAACGGCTTCAAAATAATAAATTATAAATTATTTCTGGTCCAGAGTTAATCAATAAAATCAGCCGCCTGGATTTTCCGAGTGCCGTGCGTGTGCGGTCGCACACTGCCAACAAAGAGCTAGAAATGTGCGGCATAATCCGATGCCGGAGTCATCGCACAAAGCGTGGAAATAGGTTTTCCTGAGGATGTCCAGGCGAGGAACTGCCTGCGCACGCCGGAGCTCGACCGCCAGCCCCACCGCAGGCATCCTTGGATCTCCTGGAGGGGGGGAGAGGGGCCGTGGGCTCTCCAGTGTGTGCCACTGAAAACGAGTGGCTAACACCTCCTGCGAGAGGGAAAGGGCCTTCCCAGAAAGGGGAAAAAGGAAAGGAAAAAAGAGGGCTGCTGGGAGATGGAGGGGAGCCAAATCTCACAGACCAGACCTGAACCTGTGACCTTCCCCGTGTACACAACGGGCGGGAGAGCTGCATGCAGGAACTCTGTCCTCGCCCCCGCCGGCCGCCCCGGCCCTCATGGGACACCTGGCCACGTTGTCACCGCCGGTGTCACCCCCACACCGCCCTGCTGGCTCTCGGGGGGCTCGAAGGCCTCGAAGGAGGGCAGCTCGTCCTGCAGCACCAGGTCACCAGCACACGGCACAGACCAGGGGGTGATGCCCGGAGGGGCTCCGCTCTCAGGGTCTGACCCCCAACCCCCGGACAACTCACGCCTTGGGGAAAATTTAATCTTGTGGGATTTGTGCCGAGACTCCCCCTCCCCATTCCAGGGGAAGCTCCACTCCCGGGGTCCCTCTGGTCCTGTGCCCCCCAAACCTTCCCTGAATAGAGACGGGGTCAAGAGGGGGAGACGCCAACCCCCCGCACCGCTGCCCCTTGGGAATCCCATCATCTCCTGCTCCCCAACTCCGCACGCTCCCCCGCCAAACCTGCCACGGCGGGGACCCCACGCACCTGGATCTCCCCCTCGCAGCCGTGGGGGCTCCGTGACGCCCCCCACGCCCCCGGGACACCAGCCGGGGGCATCCGCACCCCACGCACAGGGTGAGCCCCCCCCCCACCCCCGGGAGCCTGAGCGGGACCCCCGAGGTGGCGGTGGGGGGGGACCCGACCCCAACGGCCACGCCACCCGGGGGGGCTCGTTCCCAACGGCCCCGGGCGAGGGACAAACGACCGACTCCACGGTCACGGGGCGGGGGGGACACTCCATCGTCCCCAAGGGTCACTGGGCGGGGGGGGGGGGGGCAGCCCGGGAGGAGGAAGGAACACACAGCTCCGTCCTCAATGGTCACAGGGTGGGAGGAAGGGCACACGGATCCTCGTCCCCAGTGGTCGCAGCTCAAGGGGGGCACCCAGAACCCCCGCCCCCAACGGTGCCGAACCGGGGGGACCCAAATCCCCATTTCCAAGGGTCACGGCGGGGACACACAACAGCCCCCACGGCCGCGGGGCGGGGGGGGGCACCCAGACGCCCGTCCCCAAGGGTTACGGCGGGGACACGGCCGCGTCCCCAGGCGCCACAGCGAAGGGGGGGGCACCCCGACCCCCGTCCCCAGAGGTCACGGGTGGGGCACAGCCGCGTCCCCAGGGGTCACAGGGGAACGAGGAGGTGGGGGGGGGGGAGGGGGGGGGCACATAACCCCCTCCCGG
>JAWWEU010000017.1:18136986-18175888 GCA_035583155.1 Acropternis orthonyx
CGCCCTCCCCCCCAGCCCCGGCCACAGGGAGCGGGAGCCGGGCAAAGCCCGGAACGGAGCATCCCCCGCCAGAGGAGCCGGAGCCGCAGCGGAAAGCGGTGGGGAAGAGCTTTTGGGAGTGTTCCGCGCCCTGAACGGTGTCGTGTGACACACACACACACACCCCGCCCCAGGCCACGCTTTCAGCTCCCTGAGCTGGCACAGAAATGCGGGGGGGCTCACCCCCCCCTAAACCTCAGCTGCCCCACCCACCCCATCGTGCCCCAAGTACTTTTCTCGACGGAAGGAGCACCTGGGTGCCCAGCTGTCCTCGTCCCCTGGAGGTGACACATCCCCCAAACCCTCTGATTCCCACCCTAAAAATTCAGCACTGACCAGGGAGGAAATTTCGGTTCGTCTCAGCCTTGGTCCCAGGACATCCCAAAACCCCTTTGCTCCCTTTCCCAAAGCCTCAGTATCAGCCCCACTGTCCGGTGAGGAAATTTCAGCTCATCTTCATGGGGATGTCCCAGGCCTGACCCCCAAAAACCAGCCAAGCATGAGGCAAACAAGGACATCAAGCTGTGCCCATGGAAGATGGGATGAATGATCCAAGCTGGCATCCGGCAGTGCCGAGCACGGAACAGGGACACAGTCCTGCAGCAAAGGTGATAGAGAGGGAGCACCACCTCCATCCACCCAGCCCAAAGGGTCACCATCCCTGGGGACAGCAGGTGTCTTCCTCCTCTGGTTTCAGGAGGACACCAAAGGAGACACCGATTTCTTCCAAAGTTTTTTGACCCAAATAAGGATAATGCAAGACCCAAGTCCCTGGCAGAGGAGGTGGAATGCCATGAAGGGCTGAGGTTTGGGTGTCTTTATAGCTGTTGGGGCTGGGGCAGCTGGGAGGGAGCCAGAAGAGGTTTGAAGCAGCAGGAAAAGAGGGATGAGAATTCTTACAGCCCAAAAGAGAGGAAGAGGAGATATTCTTTCTTATCACCATGAAAAGGAGAAACTGTTCTCACGTGACACAAAGCCAATGCTGACAGGCCCCAAGACAACCTGTATTAATAAAACTAGGTCATTCTTCACTGAAATATTTTGAAGGATTGGATAAAAGGGTTTTTGGACATTTGGTGTTGAACACATCCCAGACCAGAATGATGCTTCCAAGGTTGGTAAAACCAGCATCAGACAGGAGCACAGGACAAACCAGGGATGGGTCAGTGCAGAGCCCATGATCCAGCCTGCCTGGGGCTGTCAGAGGCCCTGGAGGACTCAATGGATCCTACAAATGATGGTGGAGAACACGAAACTCTTGGGGACAAAACTGCAGGTGACATAAAAGACAGGGAGGTGACAAGGCAGCTGCTGTTGTCACAGAGGTGGATGCAGGAGATGGATACAGTTTAAGACAAAGCCAAATCATGGGCTCATATTAAAGCCTGACTTAGGTACCCTGCAGCATGTGGAGCCCAGCCCCTGGGTGCTGGGCACATCCTTCTTGGGTGCTTGGACTTCCAACTGTCCATGTCCCATCTCTCCCACTCAGCCCACAAAAAATGCCTCTCTTGCCTTCTCCTCCTCAAGGCATCAGGACCCCAAGATAACTTCCCAAGCCACCCTTCCCTCTGCAGGTCTGTCCCTATGGGCACCACAGACGTCTCCCCTCCCTCTCAAGGTACATCCACGGAGACAGGAGGATCTCTGTGTAAGAGTGCAGGAAACTCTCCAGGAGTCCCAGCACAGCTGACTGGACCATACTGGTGGGACACAAGGGACAGAGCAGATGGGGGGATGCAGCCAGAGGAGGAAGGAAGCAGCAGAAGTCCATCGCCCTTGGCCACACCGACAGCAGCTCCCACACCACAACCTCTGTGCCAACCACAGGCAACTTGGACCTGAAACACCCACGGGGCTTTTCCCACTGAGGAATGACGTGAGTGGGCATTGGATCCAGCCTCACCATTTCCAGCACTTTGGAGATCCCACAGGCAGCAAACAGAGCCAGCAGACAACTCCCAGGGCAAATGGCATGGGATGATTTCCAGTGCTGTTGCATCCAGCTGCATGAAGGCTTTTCACCCTCCCCTCCTCTCTGATGGGGCAGAGGGCTGGGACAACCTGTGACCAGGGACTGTGCCAAGCAGCTGAGCTGGCAGTACCCACCACATCCCTGGAGAAGAGGAGGAGGATGAGGGATACCGGCAGTGCTTGGTGGTTGCTCCATCCTGCCCAGAGCAGGGTGAGCTCCAGGGGATGAGGAGGAGCTCTCGAGCCGAGCCTGGAGCACTGTGGTACGAAGGGATCACAGCCCAGTGCACACCAGTGTGTAATGAGCACGGACACAGCGACACAGGGAGAGGCTGAATGGGAAGGATTAGAGAAAAAGGCAAAATTCATCTTATTTAGAAGGTGTTTTACACACAGCTGCTGGAGGGCAGGTTTTGGGGGGTGGTTGCTGCTTTGGTACAAAGCAGGAGACAGGGATGTAAGGTTGGGCAGTCAGCAGTGGTTCCAAGGGCTGGAAGGGCACCTGCAAGCAGAAAGCCTCCAAGAAGGCCCTCTGGCTGTTGGCAGCCATCCCCCTCATCCTCCCAGCTTCCTGCCCTTCTTCTCCATGTGTGCAACCCCATCCAGCCAAAAACATCTCAAGGCACATTTTGGGGAGATGCTGCCAAAGCAAGGATGGAGCTGGGCTGGCTGCTGTTGGGGAGCTCCCCTCATCCATCCCGGGTTTCACTGCTCCCAGGAGGATGTGGAGATGCCAGTGCTTGTTGAACCCCATCCCATCAAGCTCCATCTCCCACCCACCCTTGTGGCTTCCCGGGAAGCACAGAGCTTTGTGAAAACATGTCTCTTTTAATGCTTTTGGAATACAACAGATAGAGCAATACCTAAAAGCAATCTGAGATCAGGGATCCGTCTTGCACCTGCTTTCCAGAGCCAACGACCATGCTGGCACCCTTTGGAGGCTGCCGGGTACTTTGTGGGAACCAGCGGTGCTCCCCGGCGCTCACCCCACGGCTTTCTGCTTCATTAACCCCTTCTTCGCTCCCTGATGGATCTTTGCATCCAGCTTCCCTGTAAAGAGAGGATTAAAGGGAAAAAAAAAACCACAACAAACCCTCATCACTCTTTATTTTTAAATGCTATTTGCAATGCAAATGAGCTGGAGGCAGAGAGGTCTCCTAGTTAGTGTGTTCCTGTCACATCCAATTATCCTGCTTGAGGAGCCAGGCGTTTCCAGCCGCCACAGCCTCCTCCGCAGGCGCGACACCGGGGAGCCGGGGGCAAGCGTGTCCGACGCGGCCAAGAGACGCTCGAGAGGGGGAAATTCAGCGAGGAGGAGAGTAAATTAACATCCAGCACTCGCCTGCCACTACCGGGGGGGAACCGATCCCTGCGCTCGCCCGTGGGATGTGTGTTGACACACTCAGAGGAGATGGGGGACCGTCAAGCACCGTGTCAGGGACATGTTTCTCCACAGTGCAGCGGATAGCCGGGCTTGGGGACAACAAACCCTCGGCGTGGGGGTGATGGTGCAACAGGCACCCTGTGCTGTCAAGTGCCAGGTTGGCGGCCTCCAAGGCCACCAGCTGGGAGGGCTGTGCTGCCTTTGCCACCTGGAAGAACCTTAGCCAGGAGCTCCAGCAGGACCTGGAGCAAACAGTGCCTCCCCTTGTCCTTCACTGTGGCTTGGCTGCCAGATTTGCCATCCCAGCTGGGAGAGGAGCAGGACACCCAAGGATGGGAGGAACTCCTGCAGGAGAAGCCAGAGGCCAGGCAAGGAAGCAAGCCGGGAGGGCGATGAGCTGCCTTGGAGGAGCATCCCCATCCCCATCTTTCTGCCCGTAGAAAAACAAGGATGCAAAGCTCCTACAGCTCCCACAGAGGCTGTACCAGCGTCAGTCACCTCCTCTAATGCCACTTCTCCCCAGGAATTCGTCTTCCTGCTGCTCCCCTGTGTCTTCCCACGCTCCAAATGCCAGCCTCGGCCTGTCTCTCTAGCTGGGAGCAGGGATGGGGCTCCGATGCATTGCAGAAAGCAGCAGCAAAAACTGCAGACCCCCATTCTGAAGTGGAGAGCACACCCCCAATTCCTGGGGAGCATTCCCTACATCCCTCGGGAGGGACATGGGGTCCCATCAGGAGAGAAGGCAAAGGGATCAGAGTTCCATCTCAAGAGAAGACAGAGTCCATTCCAGCAAAATCCCAGTGAGGTGGATGGAGCCACAGCTGGCAGCACTGCACCCTTGGCATCATCCCTGCAGGGTATCAAGCCCATGGATGAAGAACAGCCCATGCAGTCCCCGGGAGAGCTGTGTTGCCCCAATCCAGCTACAACAGCACATCTATGATGGGGACAAGACCCAACAAGCTCCAAACAAGTTCTACTTCACCCACTGTTCCAAAAACTGCCAGTAAATGCCCATGTGCCATAGAAGCAGGTGCTTCTCCACCAGCCAGAGACCATAACCTTCTCTTCAAACCAAGACAGCTTCTCAGTTCTAGCTCAGTGAAGAGGGTTTGCAGGTCACCATGAGGCTGATCTGCAAACTGAAATGAGACTGGAAGATGGTCTGGGAGATCCTCCATCCCATCGGCCACCTCGGAGAATAATTTCCCCTCCACCAGCTAAGGATGGGGAAGAAGCCCACTCCTTGCCACGGCTGGACACTGAGCCAGCCCATCCGGAAGCACCGTTTCAGACCAGACTGTCCCCACACCGTGGGGGTGTTGGCAGGAGGAAGGCAGCAAGTTCCCACTCTCCCCATGCTCTGGTCCCTCACCACCAACACCGTGCCACCAGGTTTGTCAGCATCGTGTTTCATGCGCCTGCCTGCTCCTCCCAGACCCCAAAACCATAGGGAAGCTCCTCTGCTCTTCCAGCTGGCAAACATCACACACCACGTAGGTAACCTTTAAGAAAAGGCTAAAAATAAGGCAAAGCCCCAGGGTCCCTGGCTCTTTCCGCTCGATGATTTAAGGCCTCTTGCACACCGTGTCTCTCCGAGCTCTTCCAGCCGCCGGCTGTTGGAGGGAGGTTTCTCAGCGATGCTTCAGGGAAGCTTTGCCAAGATTCAAGGAAAACTCCCACGAGAACAGCCAGCAAGCTTTGTCCTCATGCGGGGACGTGTTTGGGGAGACCCACGCTCCCAGATGCAACACAAGCACTGTGCCCATCCCTTCCACACAAACAATAACCCTGGAAGCAAAAACTGAGCCATGTCAGAGGGTTTTTTCCCCCATCCCCAGGCTGCTAGAAACAACTAATTTGCGACGGAGAAGCATCCGGATGTCATCGTGGCAAGGTCCATGCTGTTATCTGGCAAGGAAAAACACTCTGGCTTGGCTTCCCAACAAGACAAACTGGCATTTTGTCATGGTTTGAGCCAGGTTTCAAGGAGAGCAGGGCAGCCAGCGAGTCCAGGTGGGGATGTGAGCCGGCACCTTCCCTCTGCTCTGCTTCCAGCTGGGAGAATTAAGCTACTGCCTGCCTGGGATACAATGCCAGCTCCTATTAAAACAGCGTCTTGCCCCATTGAAAGGTCAAAGGCTTCCCTGCTCCTTCCCTAGGCTGCCACAAATATCACCCAGACAGACCATGTCCCTTCTGGGGGGTGAACGTGCAGCTCCACAGTCCTCCCGCGCTGCTCCCGTGACAGCTCCCGTCAGGATGGAGGGCAGGGAAGGCAGGGCCAGCAGCGGGAGCGCAGGCAGCCGCCAGCACAGCCGGCTTCCTTCCAGGCTGTTAGACTGATCCTTCTCCAAGCAGGGAAGTGTCACAACACAAAGGAGACAATGTGACAGATGGGGAGGGGACTGGCAGCACCTGCACCTGGCGAGGCAGACGGGCACAAGCCGGTCATCCTGAGCTCACCACACGCGGCAGCATCCCCATCTCCTACCTGCGGATGGATGGAGGCAGATGTCGGAGTGGAGAGGCATGAGAGAGCCTGGATGAGAGCAAGGAGAGGTTGAAACAAGGAAAAAAAGGAGGATGCAGTTGCTGCTCCAGCATGCAACAGCCATGAGGCTGTTCTCCCACAGCCAAGATGTTTGCATCCTAAATAACTCCTGCCTGCTCACTGGCACTGGGAATGACCCACACAGCAGGAAGACTGCGCTGTGATCAAGATCCGAGTGCTGCAGCTCTCCGAGCACCGCGGTCACCATCGGCTGAATGCACCTCCCAGGTACTGCTCCAAAAGGCAGGGAAGAAACCAAACGGTTTTGCAGGAACACCCCAACACTGGGGGCAAAACTGAAGCTTTGGGAGAAAGGTGCTTCCCTGAGCAGAGAGGGGGAAAAACCCCAAAACCAACAAAAATAATCCTACACTGTGCTTCAAAAGCTCTTATTAACCAGTCCTGAGAAATCCCACTGCTCCCACGCCCCAGGTAACTACTCCCGGAGATCCACGCGGCAAAGGAGGGAGAACACCCAGGCGTCAGCTCTGCTAAACAAACAGCCAAGACTGTTCCTGCTTCTGCTGCTTTTAGCCCATCAAATTAATTTTTCACATCCCCTGCAAGCGTATGCGGTGCCTTCCCTGGGCTGTGTGGTGGGGAGGCTGCTAATAAGGCCGGAGCTGACTGCGGGCTCCCCAGCTGCTGCATCCCTCCTCCATCCTTTTTACAGCAGCGGGCAGGAATAACTGGCAGCCTCCGGAGGGGCTGGTGGCTCATAAAAGGGACTAACGACACTGGCAAGCGGAGCGCGGACAGATGCTGCGGCGCTTCCCTGCGAGCTCTGCCAGGACATCCCGGCCCACCGGCCTGTGGATGGGGAACATCCATCTGGCCCTGCAGCTCTTGATGTTCAAATCCTCACCATCCTCAGGGGTGGTTTGGAACTACAGGACAAGGAGGTCACGCGGATCCACCCGGCCATCGCCGCACTGGCTCGTATCCCGACCCAGGCAGATACCGGCAGTGGATCAGCCAGCGACACAAGTGCTCTGTGACTCCTGAGTGTTTGCAGAGGCAGGAAGAGGCATGTATTTGGAAGGAAGCAACATCTGGGGCAAGGGGAACTGAAGACAAAAAAAATATTACAGATGTATTCGAGCCATTAAACAAACACCTCCAGATCAAAGAGCAGAGGGCAAAGGTTGGGAACTCATCTGGCAAAGGCAAGCCAGGGTGCCGAGAGGAGCAGGCTCCGAGGGCCGAGGGGGCAGCTGGGGAAACTTTACTACTTACAGATTTTGTGTTTTCCTTTGATGGGAAACTTCACAACCATCTCCTGGGGATTAGTGCAGATAAAGACAAATGGAGACCCAGACTCCTGGCTCAGGTCCGGATACTGCAAAACACAGTGAGACACAGGGAACAGAGTCAGGGCATCTGCATGAGCGTGAAAAGAGCTCGGCGGGCAGGAGAAGAGGGATCTTAGCTAAGACGTGAGTTATATCAAGGCTGTAGCAGCTCAGACTAAACCACTTCAAGAATTTTTAATGAAAAAACCCCAAACAATTGCAGGGCTGGGTGTTATTCAGTGAACCCCTCGCTCAGCCTCTTCCCACTGCGTCTCTGCCAGAGCTTGCTGCCTTTTCGGATCCGCTCCCACTGGCTGCTCCCAAACCCCTTTCAATCCACTTCAGCACCAACCCATGCTTCCTCTGTGGTTTCACACTTGACATAAACTGATCAGACCCATGGGGTGTTAACAGGAAGGTGGTCAGGGCTCTGTCCTCCCCAGCCTGCCTGTTCCCTGGGACAAGCACGGGACTGATTTTCAGCCCAATGCATTCCCAGGAATGTGGGTATCCCCACTAATCCCCACCCGGTCACAGACAGCACAACAGCACCTCAACCACAGCAACCTGCCAAACCCAGCTTGAAGATGACCACCAGAAAGACAGCCACCTCCAGTTGACCCAACCTCCAGTTGACCCCAAATATTCCCCGCAAAGCTCAGTCCAAACACAAGGATTCGAGATTTGGAGAGTGTGCACCATCCTGCTGTAGGACATGCAGCCCTTGCAACTTACCTGCGTCTAAAGGGTGAGCAACACACCTGCAACACACCAAGGTGATGGCTAGGAGAAGCCAGCTTAGGGCTGGCACGGTGCACGGAGTCTACGGAGGGATTTCACCATGATGAAGACATGGGGGAATTTTATAGGAAGAGTATGAACAGACTACAGAATCATAGAAGCATTTAGGTTGGGAAAGGCCTCTAAGAGTGTTTCTCTCATTAAGCACATGGGAAAAAAGGAGAAAAAACCCACTCCATGCTGAAGTGCACCAAAATGCTGACTGGCTGCAGCTCAGCCTTGCTGGCATTCAGAGGTGAAATGCAAAACAGTAATAAAAAAATGTACATCCCAACCCTCACCTCAGATTGTCCACAAGTTGCAGAGTTGGTGCTGACAGGGGCCAAGGCCAGGGCGTGCCATGAAGGTGCTCCAGCCCAGGAAACCCTGCTCAAACAGACTGCGGAAGTGGTTTTCCTTCCATGGGAAAACTGCCTTCTTTTTCTTTCCTGCTCCCCTGCCTTCCCCAAGCAGATCCGTCAAGGCTGCTGGAGGGGACAGGATGCCAGACCAGATGGAGCTGCGTGTCCTGGCAAATCCCCCATTTGTTACTAACAAATGACTCCTAGGCCGAGTGTTTGAAAAGCTCTCACCGACCTGCCAAGATGAGTTTGGATTTGCCCTGGAACAGCTGGGCATGGAGAGGGAAGCAGGGAGCGACCTGCTCTCCCTGTGCTGCAGTGGGGTTTGGCAGCACTGCCAGTGGTTAGGGGGGATTTACAGAAGCCCAGCACTGGGATTGGATCAACCAGGGAAAGCGTTTCCAGCCCCTCTCATTTTACAACAGCATGTAAGGGCTGTGCACTGAGTAAGAGAGAGGTGCACTCAGCTGCTCTGTGCAGCACCACACTGGGAAGAGCCGCACGCCGATGCCCTGCTGCACCAATCCGGGCCTGGACAGGTTTCCTCTTCTCTATTTTTTTTTGGCTGAGTCACCTTACTTGACTTGCTTCCACTGCTCCATGCTAGTGCCAAGGATTTTCATTTCCCATCTGCAGGGAAGGAGGATCTTGGAAGGTTAGAAAGAGCCAATGTGAATATCCCCGGCCAATGCCTGCAGAGTGCAAAATGCTGGTGCTGCTTTATCGCTCTCGGCATCACGTGGGTGACTGGTGGCACCTCCATGGCCAGAGGACCTGAGGCATCCAGCAGCCTCCATGTCACCATGGCCTCCCAAGGTCACCCCATAACGCAGAGGGGCGTAAGAGACCACCCAAACCTGGCCACAGAGGTGGTCCATTCCAGCTCCACTACACCTGGTTCAGCCAGCTTGCATGTCTAGGATCAGTGTGTCATAGAGGTCTTATGCCTGGAGTGCAGCTGCTTCTCAAATCTCCTCAGCCACCATCTCCCCGGTGGACCTCGACACCACCATGCCCCCCTCACACCCCTTAGAGCCCCCAGCCAGAGAACATCCCCCAAACAAGGACCCTGCCTTCAGCAGTGAAGGCAACAGCCAGGCTGGCTTCTCCACTGACAGCTTTCATCCAAAGCCAGGATCAAGCCTTCAGCTCCAAGAGCTTCCAGCTCAATCCGATCCCAAGGCCAAGGCGGATGCCACAGCTGCGACTCAGGTTCAGGCTTCCACACCACAGCCTTTCATCTTCGCTCCCAGGGTATGTTCCTGTCCCTGTGCCAAATCCGTTCGTGTCCTGCATTTTAAAAAGCCTTGCTCCTTCCTCTGGCATCTCCCTCCCAGGAGCCCCTTGTCCAGCCGCTACATTTAAGGCTTCCTATTGTACCTACCCCGGAAACCTCTTATCCCATCCTGCTGAACAAAAAAAGTGGAATATTCCTGCCTGCTGGAGTAGAGAAAGAGCTGTAACCCCTTCCTCTGCCTAGAGACAGGATGCTCCCAGGTGAGGAAGATAAGGCTGAGCCCTCACAATGTGCTGAGTCAACCCAACAGCCCAGCTCCCCTGTTCCCCCAGTCCCTTCCATGAGTTAATTCCATTCATTCACCCCACAGAAATTTAGGGAGCTCCACTCTCAGGGGAGGTGCTGCCACCAAGACACCGAACACATTTGCCTCCATTACATTTTCCACAGCTGTCCAAGTGTCTAACAAGTAAAAAACCTCATTTTTCCATGTTTTTGTTGGGAGAGGTCAGTTGAGTCACTCTACAATCTGCAACGTTGGAAGTTTAGGAGACAGAGAACAAATTTACTCCCAGCTACTTCATCCCACAGACAGTGATCACTGCCCACCAGCACTTCAGCAAACCTGAAGCTTGGAATAAAAGCCCAAAACCCACACTGAGCATGACAGGGAGAGAGGACAGAGCATATCCTGTTATACCGGTCGAGTTGGATGGGGCTTGGAGCAGCCTGGTCTAGTGGAATGTGTCCCTGCCCATGGCATGGCTGGAACGGGATGGGCTTTAAGGTCCTTCCAACCCAAACTAGTCTGGGATTCCATAATCCCCAGCAAAGAGGACCTGCAACAGCAGTCCTTCAAATAAAAGGTCAGTTCAGAGGGACACCATGCTCCCTCTGCTCTGGAGACTGAGAATAAAACCCAGACAGGGGTCTGATGTGGAATGTTCCTTCTTAAATTCAATGGCACTCATCATTCTCATCTTGAGGTTGTTAATAAGACAGGTGCTGGTACTCGAGGCTTCACGTTGCCTCTGCACGGAAGCAACTCTGCATTTAGGAGAAGTTGGCTACAACAAATACAGTCCAGAGGCCAGGCTGTCCCTGAAGAAGGAGCAAACCCACCCTCCTCCAATGCTGCAGATGAGCAGAGAAGCTTGAAAATGAGGGGTTATGCAACGTAAAGTGATTCAGCCTCCCCTCAGACCTTCTGCCACCTCGGAGCCGGCTGGCGATGGGGCGGTTGGGAGGCCGTGGGCTCCGTGGGCTGTGAGGAGCCAGCACAGCTTTCCCAACTGCTGCTCCTGCCCACTGCTTCGCACCGAGAACCCCACGAACGCGCTCCACACACCGGCGTCCGCACAACCACCACCCTCCTTGCTCGTCCCACCTCTCCAGCTGGGCTTCGCTTTGCTGCTAACAGGTCTGTAAGATCCTGGCTGTGAGGAGATTAGCTGGGAGGGGAAAGAAAAGCAGATCTCAAGGGCTTAATGCACGCAGGAAGAGCTCGAGGTTAAATGTAGCTGAAAAACAGAGCTGAGGGCTGGGTTTCTCTGAAAACTGGCCACCAGACTCACCCTCACACCAAAGCCAATGCTTTGAACATGTATTAAGTGGCTATCAGATGTCCCCAACAGCCACCTCGCTCAAGCTGCAGGCAGGGATAATTGCTAATGAATGTTCCCTACACTTTGTTTTCGCCATCCCTCGTCTCCCATCAGCAGCTTGTCAGCACCAGGAATAGCAGCAGGGCTGCCAGCCTCCCGCTCCACAGCCCACAGCAAAAGAGCAAAGGAGGGGACGAGCCAGCTCGGAGCCAGCAGAGACACGAACCCACCTTCTCTGACAGCTGAGAAAAAAAAACTCCTGCTATTTTTTTCCCCCCTACACCAATCTGTTAAATAATTTTTCCCTGATTTGGGTAAAGCCTGCAGCGGGATGCCAGGGCCATGCAGGCTCGCTGGTACCAATGCGGTGTTCAGGACCCTTATCTCATCCTGATTCCACCTTGAAAAGAAAACTTGGAGGACTGTCCCAAAACCCTTGATTTCCTCACCCCTCCCCAGTAAGCTGCGTTGGCTCGAACCCAAGTGCTGTGACCCGAAGGCAGGGGAATGGAAAGAGCCGAAGGAAAACGTGCTGGGAGGAAGCCAAACCACCACTAGCGAGATGAGCTCTGCTCCGGCACATCCCAGGCAGGAACAAAGGCACCGCGTGCAGGGAGCAGAGGCTCCACCAGCACAAAGCCCAAGCGCTGCCCGGCAGCCCCCTTAGCGACCTTCCAGGAGCATCCTTCCCTCTCATTAAGGCCTCGGGACACAAAAGGAGACACCGGGGTGGGAACAACCCCGGCGTTTCACATGCCCGCCTACGGAGTGGTGAACGCAGCCAGAGCTCTCCCCCCGCTGCCCGTACCGGCAGAGCGCATCCCAGTCATCCCGAGCGGCGGAGAATTGCACGCTGGAACCTGTAGTCCTTCCCCGGGTCACTGCCACCCTCTCCATCTTACAGCTGCCGGGGGGCACCCCCAGTGGGGAGGGGGGTGAGATGCTTTGCGAGGTTCATAATGGAAAGGGGTGAATCATTTTCCTGGCATGGCTCCTCGGTTAACAACAGGGAAAACACGGCTCGCTCTGCCAGGCAGCGCAGGGCCAGGACACCAGCTCCAGCCTTCATTTCCCTGCTGCTCTCCAAGAGCTTCGGAATAAAAGAGGCAGCACTGGAAAGCAACACTGTCTGGAAAGAATAAAAGCAAGCAGAGCCCATGTGTTGGCAAGAGAGTTCACCATAAAACGCATTCAAAGGGAAAAAAAATCATCCTGGCAGAGGCGGCATCCCCTCAGAAAGAGCGGGGCTGCTGGAACCAGCAGGGGCAATAAATCACTCTCCCCAGCAGGCAGGAACACGCGCTGGGCTCTTCCCGGGTGCTGGAGAAACCCCTTGGCCACGTGCAAGGAGAGGAGTGGGATGTGAGGCATCCCCAGGGAGCCCAACTTCCTTCACCCCGTTTTCTTGGTGATTTGTGGGAAAGGCGGATCCGCTCTTCTTTCATGCCTCATAAGCTTCATCGCTGTCAGAGCAACGTAACAGGTAATTAACTACTAAACAGCCATTTTCTCCTCCTCTCCGGAGGGAAATTGCTCACCATCCAGCTAGAAAATGTTTCTTTAGTGGTTTGCAAACAGGAAAAGAAAGTCGCCAGGTTTTTGGGAGTGATGGGAGTGCCACGGCCAAAGAGGGCACTTAAAGGACTGCCTGCACCATGGAGATGTGGATCCAGGAGAAATGGAGCCATCAAAAACGAGAGAGATGATGCTAAACTGAATGTGGGTGCCACTGTGCCCAAGCCACATCTGTCCTTGTCACTTTTCCAAGTAGAGTGGTGTTGGAGCATGTTTCCTGTCTGTTCTTCTGACAGCAGTGGTATCCATCATCTCTGTGCAAGGACATTCCCTGTGGGGGATTACCCAGCCCATTTTCCCAACCCAGCCTTCACCCTGAGTGCTCCAGGGCACGTTCACACAAAGGTAACACCCAAATGGGAACAGCAGACTCAGCTTTGCCACTGCTCTGTGTCACCTCCTGACTCATCCCTCCAGTTCTGGAAAGCATTTGCAGAGCACCAAGCGCTTCACTCCAAGCTTTGATCCCACTCATGACATGGTCTTGCATCACACTTCCAACTCTGAGAGGATCTTCAAGCATCATCTTTTAAGGACCTGTTCCCTCTGCCTCAGCGCTCAGCCTTTGGCTTGTGAGAAATGTAACATTTTCCTAAACAGAAACCCTAAAACAGATCCAACTTTCTAGAAATGCCAAATTTTCTAGCTTGAGGCAGAAACATCCAGAACATGCAACCAAGGAACACTACAAGCTGTCCTTGGCCATGAAAGAGCTCAGGGATGCAGAGGAGCCGCTTCGCAGAGGCTGGGATACACATCCATGTTCAATCTGAATCAACGGAACGGGAAAAGAAGGAAAAAAAGCAGGATCACAAAGAAATCCAAACAAAAGCCGGCAGCCAAACTTTTGTTTGAAAGCCTGTCAGGTCTAGACTGCAACGTGTGAGGAAGGAACAGCTCGAAACCACAGCTGCTAATGGTTATGGATTTGGCAATCAAAATGTCTTTGTTAAAAAAAAAAGAGGAAAAAAAACTTAACTGCCTGACTATTGAGGTTACAAACCGCAGCCTTGATGCATTGTTGCAGTCAACATCCTCCCTGCTGTTCCTGAGCGCTTCCAGCTGCTGCTGGCAGCTCGTGTGCTGGCACACGCTCCCTGTGCCAGGATGCGCAAGGAATACTGCGAGCCGGCCTTCCTTTCCCCTTCTCCCCACCACGAGGCCTGGCAGCCCTCGCCTGCTCTGCCCCTCGCATGCCTGGCTGGTACACAACCAGCTCTGGGAGGCCGGGATTGCCGTGGGATCCTTCCCTCAGCCGGGCGGATCCATCTGCTGGGTGTTCTCCACCCCCCAGCCCGGAGCCCCACTCTCATCGTGCTGTTCCTACACCACAGGCTGTACTTTGATTCGAAGGGCAGGGGAAGCAATTAAAACGTAATTAAGTAATAAGAGGACTTTGAAGTGTAGATTTAACATCCAGACTCGTGCTGGTGTGCTCCGAGCGGTGTGTCCGTGGGGAGACCCTGAGGACTCGGCGGAGCCGGCGAACGCTGCGCCCCCCGGCCCTCCCTGAACCAGTACTGTGGGCCCTACAGCCACCAACACCCTTGTGTGGCTCCAATCCCAGCCTGGGACAACACCCGCCCATGGTAAACCCTGGAAGGGCTGGAGATGTTTATAGAGCGCCTGACGACCGGTCTGGGAGAAACTGGGTGGACTTGGAAAAATATCTGGGAGGGTACAAGGCTGAAAGAGCTAATTTATCCCCCCGTGCCAAGGGGCGGCCGAAGCAGGGCTAAGCTCAGTTCCAACACAGCCCCACAGCCCGCAGCCTCGGATAGAGCTGGCGAGGAGGCCATAAGGAGGGGAATCAGGGCACCTGCCTCTGGCACAGGCAGCTCACAGTGCCTGCTGCATACAGTCAGACAAGTTCAAGCAGCTTCACAGAGTCCTTTCATAAATCAGAGTTGGGAAGCACACAGGTAGGACACACCCAAAAAAAGCTGGGAAAACCCCAACTTTGGGAACACAGCCCTGCGCAGAGAAGGCACGAGTGTCCCCGGTTCCCTTGGGCAGCCACCACTCCCCGCACTGACCGTTGCTGCTGCTCCCTGGGGAGGTGTGACACCAGCAGCTGCTTCCAGGATTGATTCAACCCCACCAACGGGATGGGATTTCTCACAGGACCAGGACATGGAGTGACCGGTCTGTTCAGGGTTAGGAAATCCATGAGAGGCAGAGTCCTTGGGTACATGTACAGTGAGGGCTGTATTTTGGAGCTGACCCCAACATTTGCGGTCACCACGGAAAGGGTGGTCATGGCTCAGCCTGCCCAGGGAGCAGCCAGGCCCCAGGTCAGTTTTATCTAACCCTTGGTTTCAGGATGAAATAAAAACCAAACAGCGAGAAGGAAGCAAGGCTCAGTGACCACATCTGAGAGAGGGAAAAGGCCCTGCCAGCTCGTGAGTAGTTTGCTGAAATGGTAGCAGAGGCTAAGTCCACAGTCATCATTAATTAAGTCATATGCTTCAGCCTTGGCTTCGCTTTTTCCCTTGGGTCTAGGAAACCAGAGGAGAGGGCAAGCAGGCCTCTATCATTCGATTTCTTTGGCATGTTAATGCATTCCTAAATTAATCATCATCAAGTGACAATCTCTCCTTCATCTTAACAGCCTGAGCAGTGGCCTGAGCAAACCTGCTGGCGTATGCAAGGCAGCTGGAGCCTCAGAAGAGCCTCTGATGAAAACCAAAGCACTTCCCATACGGAAAAACTCCCCCAGCTCTTACCCTCTCTAATCCAAACCAGCTGCATTCTTGCTGTGCTCCCAGAACCACGAACCAGGGGGCTTTGTGGAGTAAGAACCTGAATTAAAAAGATGCATCACCCTGTGAGTCAACCTAATCCACCACTGGATCTGGCACCAGGCTATGTGGGAAAGACGAATTCAGCTCAGGAGAACACAGGGACCTGTAAAGTTCAAAGGCCTCTCATGGGTTGCAATCATTAACAGCCACCTAGACTGCTCCAGGAGGAATCTGATCTGGCTAAAAATCCTTTACTGGGAGAGGTGCCTCAGGAATGAGAAGGCAAATATCCCAGTGAAGGGGGTGAGGAAGGTGCCAGGACAGCCACGGCACCACACAAACAGGCACTTGTCTCGCTTGGAGCCTGCACTGGGAAACCTCTCCTTCAGGGAGAAGGTCCTCATAAAAGGTCTCTGTGTATTTATACTGTTCTTCGAAGTACACGTCAATGTCTATGTTTGTGTTTCTCCCTCTCATTAACTCCTTAGGAAAATATTCCCAGCGGGCTATTGTTCCTTTATTTGGAGATAATCTAAACAGGCACCTTCTGGAGGCTAAATATAGAAAGTCTCTATCCTTCTCCACTCCTATTTGAGGATCTAAAGTGAGTCCTGTACACTGAGCATCTGAGTCTCTGGTTTTTTTGCTGTTCTTTTTACTGGGGAGGGAAGAGGAGACCAAGAGATTAAACCCAAATTTCCTGACAGGGAAAGCTGGAGCTATTTACATGATAGTTGCAATCTCATGGCACAAAAATAGCTTCACCGTGTTCCCCTGTGCTGATTTAAGGACACTAAGTGATCACCTAGAAATGAAAAATAAACACTTAACTCCCATCAAACATAATTACCCAATATTTCAGCCCAGGATAATAACTACAGTCAGATATCAGCGTGTGTGTGTGTGCCTGCACTCAAAATAAGCCCAAACACACCTATCAACCACCAAAATAGCAGCAGGAAATGTTCTTTTCCCATTTAAATAGTCTCTTGGATCAAAGTCATTAGCAAAATGAACACGGACTTCAGAGCACATGGAAATGGCATCAATGTAAACACTTCCCTGCTGGCTTTAGTGCCGTGCCAAGCCCTGCCTGCCCCATCCCACATATCCCGAGTGGGCACTGCTGAAGTCACCGACACCTCTGCAGGAAAACAAGGGCAGCTCCTTGCTCAGCTCAAGGTGTCGGTGACGTCAGCCCCGGAGCAAGGAAAAGCTGTCGTCAACACTCGGATCTCCACGGGGGGAAAGAAAGTTTCCAGGTCACCTCTAGCACCGAAAAGCATAACAAAGGGATCATTCTGGTCTCTACCAGGGATTTTTGGGTGGCTGCCAGGGAGAGAAGGAAACGAGCTCAGAATGTGCTCCGAGGAGGGGCGAGATGTGCAAAGCTCAACTGGAAATCCTGGGATTTCGGAGGGATCTGCTGGCACCCCAGGCAACCAGGGCTGAGGTCAGGAAGCAGCTCCTGCTTCGGTTCACTGCAGACAAGGCAGGTGGCACTGGACGTCTGAGCTGGACTTTCCTACCCAACAACTTCTGCTCCTAGAGCTGTTTCAATCCAGAGATCAGAGCTCTGAGCAGTAAAATGAGGTGTAAATAACTTTATTTTCCACTGCTTTATTTTCCACGTGGGAGAGACCCAGAGGAGCGGATTTAACTAGCTCGTGCAATAAGCAGCACAACTGGCATTAGGGCAATGTCACCTGACGTGCCACCGGTCCTTATCCCAAGGACACGTCTGCTCTTCCTCTGCTCCCTGCCAGCTACAGCACATCAGATCCTGTTCCATCATTGCTTCTCACATAGCCCTGAAGACCTGCAAACAACCTCAGCAATGTCAGACAGGCCTCAAACACTGCAGGTAGGGCAGAGGCAGGTAGGACTGAGCCCTCTGAGAGGTGATGCAAGGCCAGGATTACATGTCCAGTAAAAATGTGGATAACTAACCCCTCCCTGATCATAATGCAAGCACTCAGGCAGGAATGGGTCTGACTCTGCTGGGGCATCGTTGCTTAATTTTGGTTTTTTTGAGCACAAGTGTTAAAAAAAAAATAAAATTAAATGAAGATAATGACAGAAAAATACCAGCGGGGAGCCACAACATCTTCATTAGCAACCTGAGAGAGGATGCAAACAGCAGGGAAATTAAATCTGCAGACGGTGCTAAACAGGGAGTGGGTGACAGCAGCGAAAGGGCTGAGGGAGAACGGGAGAGACAGGAGGGACAGGCCATGGAATCATGGAATCACAGACTGGATTGGGCTGGAAGGGACCTTTAAAACCATCTCATTCCACCCCCTGCCATGGGCAGGGACACCTTCCACTACACCAGGTTGCTCCAAGCCCCATCCAGCCTGGCCTTCAACACTTCCACAGATGGGGCAGCCACAGCTGCTCTGGCCAGCCTGGGCCAGGGCCTCACCTCTCTCACAGCCAACAATTCCCTCCCAATATCCCATCTAACCCTGCCCTCTGGCAGTGGGAAGCCATTCCCCCTTGTCCTGTCCCTGCAGGCCCTTGTCCAAAGTCCCTCTCCAGCTCTCCTGGAGCCCCCTTAGGCACTGGAAGGGGCCAGAGCCTTCTCCAGGCTGAACAGCCCCACAATCAAGAACAGACCCAAGACCAGGAAGAGCCTCCCTTGCAAAGGGGAACAAATGTTCACAAGAGTCAAACCAAGCCTCCATGGCTGTCGAGAAAGGCCAGACCACCATCATCAAAACTCCATGAGCAAGCCAGGGAACTCTTTCATCCTCGGGAGGTGGGTATAACCTGCAAGCATGGCTCACCCTGCACTTGTGAAATGATTTCTTCTGGAACATGCAGGAGCTTCAGAGAGGAGGTGGTGAGGAGGAGAGGTGTGAGTCAAAGCACAGAGCCTGGAAAAGCTCTGCAATGGCTCAGTCCCCGCGAGGTCTCTGCTCTGCATCACCTCGCTTTGCCCGCTAACACACCTCTACAAAATATCCCCTGGTTCTGCATGACAGAAGTGGGGAAAACACATCAACTGCCTTCCTTCTCTCCCAGAGCCAGGAGGGATCTTTGCACACTGGGAAATGGCTGGATCACGGTGCTGACATGCAGTTCCTGATGAACCTGGGCTGAATCGGCCACGTGAGCAACAGGGATTTACTCCTCCCAGCGAGATCCAACTCGGATTTCTGAGCTGGCGCTGCACACTTGGTCATCTTGCTGACATTTGCAATTAAATTCAGCTCAATTTCCTTCAGATGCACTTGCTGCTCACGAGAGCCCACAAAACCAGACATTTTCTCATGAAGCAACTGCAGAAAGAGGCTCAGATCTCTGGATTCAAGCTTACAAGTGAGGGAAATGAACACTGCTTAAAGCAATCCTGGGAAAAAATGGACAAAACCACTGCAGGAAGGCAAGAAATTAGCAGTTACAAGCGGTTTGCAATGTGGCAGCAGCAAAAAGCCAGTGAAATACAGCCTGGGAAAGGCCACAGCCCCGAGGAGAGAGGGAAATCTCTCACTACTAGGGTGGATAACAGTGCTCCTGGAATACACTGCTCTTCCTCCAGTGCCTCTGTGGCCAAGCAGTGCCAGGAAACAGGGAGGAATTTCCAGAGAACATGGCTAACTGTGAGGATCCTCCATGGAAAGATTAAAAGCCAGTTATCTACAGTGTAATTCCCAAACTGGAGATGCTGTCACAGCCATTCTACCAGTGCCTGGAGAACACATCCACACAGGAAGATGAGGAATTGTGAGAGAGAAAAGTACTGTGAGAGACCAGGGGATATTTTTCCGCCACTGTTACAGACAGCAGAAGATGGACAAGAATCTCCATTTAAGACCAAACTGTAACTTGGTGGATGCTACAGACGAAAATCCCTACACTGGCCCCAGTGTCCCTTCCTCCCTCTCTCTCCCAAGGCTTGTTCCCATACAAGGCCAAATACTCCTGTAGATTTTATGGTATTCCAGTCCCAAAGCTCCCTCTGCTGCTCGTACTCCAACCTCCCTGCCTTCCTCCAGTGACTAAGAGACACAACCTCACCAGAACTCTGTCTTTCCAGGCATCCCTCCCTGCTAAAAACCTCACAGGGTTTGGAAAAATCAGAGGAGCACATCCTGAGAAACAGCCCCAGTTGCTGCTGCCTCTCCAGCTCTTCACAGCAAGATGCCCATCGTCCTGGTGGATTCCATCCCAAGGAGTTCCACCCCTTTAAAGGTCTACTGGTTAATGCAAGCTTGGAAAGGGTTATTTGCTGTACTCACCTGCTCCTGAAATTGCTCTTGTGATAAACAATCAGTCACATCCACACAGCCCAGGAGACATCCTGAGGGATAATCGCTTGGAAATTCCACATCTGCAGCAAAAGAAATATGTCTTCAGGGGACTCACATCCCCCCACACACAGCTGGGGTCTTCCAGCCCCCAGTGCCCTTCCCTCTCCTTCATGCACCTCTGCTTTTTGAGGCACAGGAACACAAACAGCAATTTTAACACCTTGCTATGCTTTATCCAGCTCAGGATCTTCCCCAAGACAGGACTAAGGCTGGGAAATTTAATTTTACATACAGCTTTCCCTGCTTGTGACAGGAATGCAGAGAGAATGACAAGAAATTCAAGACCAAAAGGTTAAAAGCAAAGCAGCAATAACTGCTCGGCAGAGAGGGATTTCTGACACTGCTCATTATGTGGCTCAGTGTACCAAATCATTCCAAGATCCAAGGAGAGTTCACCTTTCTGGAGCAGCATTCTGTAGGTGGCCTCCAGTTCAGAGATTTCCTGAGGGGAAGGTCTTTTAGCAGTAGCTGCAATCCACAACCTCCCTCGATGAGATGTGTACCAGGTCCTGCCCTCCACCCTAGAGAACAGAGGAGAATTTTGGACTAAAAATCCAGCAAAGATCTCCCACATGGACAGATTTTTCAATCAAATATAGCCAATTCCTGCTGCTAAGCTTTGCCCGGATTATCCCAACTCAAACAATGTGTCAGGACCACGAAGAAAAGCTGAGATGGGCAAAAAATAACGTCACAAATAAAACAGAGTGTGTCCTCACAGCTTGAGAGGTCATCAATTCCCAGCAAGGCCAGCAGCACACATGGGCAGGACAATCTGCTCATACAATACCCTTCCAAGCTCCAAAACTCACAAGAAGCAATTGAGGGAGCAGTAATGGACCAGGTATCTGCATGGAGCAGTCAATGGGGGATCCTGGATGCTGCAGCATCCCCAGAACACCTGGATGCAGAATCTAGGCACCTTAAGATTTACAGCATCTTTAGCTTGGGAAGTGAAATACTTTGCTCTCTCAAATGAAAAAATTTGGTGAAGGGAAAAAAGGCTCAAAAATATTCTTTTTTCTCTATGAGCAGCAGGAGTTTCTCTTGGTACTTTGATGCCCAGCCCAGAGGGAGAAGGTAGTGCCAAGGGGGATGTGTCTGGTTGATTTTTTTAAAACATGGTACCATTGTTGCCTTCTTTATAAAGGCCAAAAAGACCACAATAACATATTTTCACTGTCAGCTTATTTGCTTTTCAAATTCCACACAGGTACTGCCCAACTATAGCACAGAAATCTCAGCTTCTCTCTACATTCACACAATGGGAAGAAACTTGTCCCTTCCAGGTTAGACACGCGCCCAAAAAAATATTCTCCAGCTCCTCAAACCATTGGTACGTGGGAAGAGGAAGCACAGCTTCCAAACCTGGAGCTATCACAGCTACCAGTCACTGCACAAAGCCAGTGGGTCCACAGAGGTCCTCTGAGGAACACAACTTTCCACCTCTCTGGAGCGGGAGCTGCCTGGGATACCTTCACCTTTTGATTCCTCTCACGAGCAAGGAAGCCCAAGGCTGGTGCATGCTGAGGCACCAACCATCATCCGAGATCTCCTGCAGCTCTCGATCCTGAATCCGCAGCCTGTTCCGCTCCAAGCCAGACTCACTTCCAGCATCCATGGAATGAACCGTTTTCCTTTGCGGGAGCAAACCAGTTTGGTCCACCCACTGGAGAGTGTTCAAACGAAACGGGGAAAAGGTTAGCACCTCTCCAGGAACAATGCATATCAAGTGTAAATCCTGTCTGGAGTTTTCCTTCACCTAAGGACAGAGATATTACCCTTATGCCCTCTGGAAACTGGGAATCTGGCAGAAAAGGCCTCATAACATAGAGCTGAAAGGGCAACACAGCCTTATTCTGACTCTCAGAAATTGTTCTGCATTCCTGAAAAGGAGGCAGGAGGCTAAAAGTCCCATAAACCAACCCACCAGGAGCAGGGAACAGAAGGCCATTGTCAAACCTTCTCTGGCCAAAATTGAGATGACCAATGAGGGACACAGAGGAGGAAAGAGATGGAATGGCTTCCCGCTAACAGAGGGCAGGGTTGAATTGGATATTAGGGAGAGATTCTTTACTGTGAGAGCTGTGAGATGCTGAAACGGGTTGTCAAGTCACCCCATCCCTGGAAGTGTCCAAGGCCACGTTGGACAGGGCTTGGAGCAACCTGGTCTAGTGGAAAGTGTCCCTGCCCATGGCAGGGGGTGGAACAAGATAATCTGTAATGTCCCTTCCAACCCAAACCATTCTGTGATCCTGTGGGGTACTGCAGACATGCTAAAATGGACAATTCTTAAGCTCAACTCTCCCAAAATGAGTCAGTCCCCTGGAATAAATCATTAGAACCCCCACTGACCAGAGGAGCAGGCTGAAGGAGACGAGGATTCACCAGAACACCAGAACTCAGTGTTGCCTTTGCCTCCGGGCTCCCACCGGGCTCGCCCAGGGCACCACAATTAATGGCTTCGATGGTCTCATCCAGCCTGCGAGCACAAACAACAGCCATGAAAATTCCCTGCTTCCCCTGGCAATGTCTCCCTTCTCCACACACAAACACTCTGACCCAAAGCATTTTTTAACTCATCTTCCCCACCTAAACCATTTCCTTGCTCGGTCTGATTTCCAGATTGAACAGTCACTCCTCCCTACCACAGAAACTCAGCTTGGTGTGAATCTGAGCTGGATTGGTTCTGTTGAGACAGGCCTTCTGCAACACCTCTTTCCAGGGCAGCTTTAACAGACATATCAGAGCACTAGCCCTGAGGATTTTCACCTCCCTGCTCTGGGGCACCCTGACAGTGCTCACTCACTTGCTGTGGTACTCGGCCATGTTGGTGTCCTCCTCCAGGATCTGCCGGCCCGCGAAGTCGATGGTGACTTTTTTGGTGAGCCGAGAGGCGTGGCGCAGCTCCCGCAGCTCCTGCTCTCTCTTCTGGAGAGCTTCCCTTTCCTGCTTGGAGAGCCACTGGTTGGAATCCGTGGCGAAATAATCCGATTCATCATCAATGACCTGGGTGCGACGCACGCTGTGAGGAACAACCACCACGGCAGAGGATGAGCACCAGGACAGAGCACTGACCACCCCAAACCTGCCCTCCAACCCACTCCTGTCTGGTCTCTCTAGAGCTGGAGTGACAGGAACACAAAGGAAGGACACCCTAACGGATCCACTCCAGGGGCTCACTCTTGTTCCACCAAAAGCCATTGCTAAGGTGCTTGTGGCTGCAGCCCGGGTTTCAGATGGAATTCCCAACATTCCTCCTAAAGGTAGCTTGCCTGCCATGTCATTTATGCTATTTCATGACAGTCTCCCACCTGGTATCTTACCTTGTCCTGTCAAATTCCAACAACTTGTCCTTGTGCTTCACAGCCATCTCCAGGCCTGCTTTGAGTCTCGCTTCCTGGCGAGGCAGCAAGTCCTTGCTTATGGCATCCAAATTCCCTGAGCTTTCAGCACCTGAGACAGAAAACAAACCACAGCTCAGCAGCTGGTGAGTTCAAGCCCAGTTTGGACGGGCCAGGCTCAGATATGCCCCCTAAACTAAATGCCATCCTGGGAGCTAAAAGAAGGACTTTGCCCAAGACCAGCATTTTTCCAAGGAAGTTAAAGGCCTGATTTTCCCTCAAGCCCATTTCACGGACTCCCTCCTTGGAAGAGAAGGAAGCACTTCAATACAAGGTCTGGGTAGAGTTTAAAGAGAAGATCTTGGTCTTTGATTCTCCTTCACCCTTCCCTAACAATTTGGGCAGTCAAAATTCCACTCATCACCACCCACAGGCCTTGCTATATAGAACCATGGAATGGTTTGGGTGGGAGGGGACCTTATAGACCATCTCATTCCACCCCCTGCCATGGGCAGGGACACCTTCCACTACAACAGGTTGCTCCAAGCCCCATCCAAGCTGGCCTTCAACACTTCCAGGGATGGGGAAGCCAGGGCCTCACCGCACACACATGGAAGAATTTCTTCCCAATATCTAACCTCAGTCTCTCCTCTTATACTTTAAAACCATTCCCTTTTGTCCTGTCACTCTCTGCCTGTCTATAAAGTCCCTCTCTCTCCTTTTCACAAGCCCCCTTCAGGCACTGGAAGGGGCTCTAAGGTCTCATCCTGGTGCCTTCTCTTCTCCAAAAACAGCCCAGCTTTTTTAGGAGTCCCCTCCTTAAAGGCAAACCCTCCCCTACATGTTGTTACCCCCACAAAGAGCCTCTTGCCCAAGACAGATCAGTGCCAATTCCAAGGATTTCCAGAGCCTGCTGCTGTTTGTGCCTCTCGCAAACAACATCCTCCCCTGACACACTCCAGACCAACTGTTGGCAAACATGAAGAAATCTATTCCCAGGAAATGCTCTTCCTTCTTAATCTTCCTGGCAAAGGCCTCAAGTTCAACCAACCAAATAACAGGGAACAACAATAAACCCACAAAAGGTTTGCCCCAAGGCCTCCACGGCACAAATCAAGTGTATTTTCAGCAGGCAGGCAAACACCTTCATTGCAGGAAAACAACTGCCTGCATTTCCCTCTAGTCACTGATCCACATTTTTTTGACTCCCAAGACAAACAGCTTTCACCTACACAGATAACAAAGGAAGAGCTGGTAGGGGCAGGAGGGAAGAGAGACTAAACAGGTAAGGAAAGGGATTCTGAAGTACACCAGGATCTCTGTAGGGAGGATGTAACAGCCCAGCTCTGTGACTAGCCAGTGCTCCCAAGAACTTCCAGGCCCTCCTGCCATCTCAGCAGCTCTAAGGAGAAGAAATATTCCCCCAGTTCTTCAGCAAAGTGTATTTTTCCACCAAGAACACCACGACCTTGGCTGTATTTCAGCTAAACTCAGACAAACATCCCCACAATGCACAGGTCTTCGCTGGGACAGTGGGTATTATTTCCTCTTGCTTGCCTTGGCTATGTTCCTATTTTTAGCTCCCAAGATAAGTGTTAGACAAGAAGAGCCATTAGGAAATATTAACCATCACCTCTCCAGACCCAGCACATCAGAGAGCAGCACTTCATCTTCCACCGCACACATTCCACGGGAGACTTATCCTAATTTTCAAGGACTGCTACAATGATCCAGTTCATGTGATTGATTCTGGAATGCTGAAGGAGCAGCCTCATGGCCTCAGGGTAAGGACATCCTACACATTTGACACTCACAGTTGTCACCTCTGAAACCCAGGAATGCTGCTAAAGCTGGCGGGGGGGATCCAAGGAACCAACTTTCAATCCATCCCTTCAACACCTACCACAGACACTGGGCAGTCATGAGGGCAAGCGGCTCACTGAAGTCTGAAGCAAGTAACATGCACAAACTGACTGGATTCGCTCTGTTCCAGGTCTGGAATTGTTACTGACCTGCCATGAGCTTCTTCAGCAGCTTCTGGCTCTTGTTGGAATCCCGCTGAAGAATGTCCTGCTCTTCTTTAGTGCACACCTAAGGAAAAAGGGGAAATGAAGACTTGGGAAGGTCCCCAACAACTCTTAACTCAGAGGTGTTCTCTCTTCATTGGCCACTGAGACTTAAACTGACCTTTCACAGTAGCAACTAATCTGACTTAAAACATTTTGTCCACGCAACCAATATTCTCCTCTCACCTGAAGAGGAATGTCCTCTCAACTGCCATCAGTAACTTGCCCCCTTTCTCCAAAAGGTGCCTTTTAAATGGAATATGGGTATAACAGGTATCCCAAAGGATCCATATTGCACAAGTGTTGAAGAACAGTCAGGACACCGGCCCTGGCTGCGGGTCCTGCCCCTGACAAGGCAACCAGGGCTGTGCCCAGGATGGGGCTGAGTCTGGACACTGGTGTGACCGATGCACAGGAGACTGCCAAAAACCAGACAAGCTGCAAACTGACGTAAATGATGAGGGAAACCTCCCAAGAGGTTCTTTCCTGCTCAGCTCTAGAACTTTACTAGAGGAACTTCTATCTAATAGGCTAATCCAGCAAACTTCCCCAGGTCCAAGCAGGGCAAACAACCCCCCCTGGTGACTCACCAGGGACCCACAGAACAGGCAGGGCCCGGAGCCCTCCTGGGCACAGACGATGCGCCCGCACACCAGGCAGTTGTTGATGAGCTTGTGCTTCTGGCCCAGGCACTCGCAGGCGTGACGGCCCGGGATGAGCACGGCCAGCCTGTCCTGCCCCTCCTTGGTGTACAGGCTGACATATTTGGGCTTCTTCTTAGAGGAAATGCTACTGCTGCCCATGCTGCTGCTGCTCTCCTGGGCCTGGGAAGCAAAAACATAAACAAACAAACTGCTCAAAGTGCCAAACTGGCAGCAGAGAGAGAGAGAGCTGACCCCTGGGCAGGCCGGGAGACTCACTGCCCTGAAACTTGGATCAGACCCCAGACTGAACGGAAGGGCAAGCTCAGGCCTGCCAGAAAAGCTCCAAGGAATCCAAACAAAGCAAGGACACAAGGATGTTGCTGATGCAATTGATGTTTGTGGCCTGTGCTAGCTGGAGCTGCTCGGATTGAGGCTGCAGCAGAAGCTCATGGGGGCTTAACAGCTCCAAACAGCAGCTCAGCTACTCCCAGGTTTATTTCCAAGGATTATTCAGCCTGTGGCATTGCCCTGGGAAGCTCTGTGTGTCCCAACACAGAACTGCTGGTGGCAGCAGGGCCGCTGCATTCACAGCCAGGGCACCTCCCAGCAGCTTTCCCATGTCCCACCCAGCACAGCCACCACAGCAGAGGTTTTCCATGCACAGCAGGTGCAACTTCTGAGCTGTAAAATAAGTTCTGCTCCTCCTTCTGAGACTTGGCCTCAGTGATTCTGTGATTCACCTCTCTGAATTTCAGTCTGGTTTCACTGACCAGTGGATGCAGCATTTCCAGTCTCCCCAGTAAAGGGGGACTGGTTTTAGTGCAACTGCCAGATTCAAAAGTGCCACCATGAAAAAAAACCCTAAAAGCAGATAAAGTGACCTTGGCAGAGCTCTCTCACTTGTTGGTTTTTTTAATTTTAATTAAGTTAGAGGATAACTGCAGGGCAATGGAACACCTCTGTCCAGTTTTACCCCTCCAGTTCAAAAATGTGGGGGTTTATGTTACAAACAAACACTTTTACAAACACTTTCAGCCTTTGCATCCTCCCTGCTCCAAAATTTCCGTTTAAAAACACGGATTCAAGTTCCACTCCTTACTCAGGGGCATCCCTGCCTCTCAGGGATTAGATACTGCTACAGAGAGTAAGTTGACTACCACAGAAGAAGGCAACTACTGCTTGTTGCACAGCCTTGTGCTGCTTGGAAACAGCAGCATTTCTTGGGTTTTAGCATTTCTATGTCTTTTTTTGCAGTTTCTCTCAGAAATATTTCAGCTGCCAATTCAAGTTTATTCAGCACAACCGGGAAGGTTTAAATACAGCAGAGAGGAATGTTCTGTCCACTTGGTGGCTTCCTCAATTCCCCACCCTCACATATCTGCTTTAAAGAAATCTCTTCTATTCCAAACTGCAGCCTCAACTTCCTTCTCCTGCTCTCTCATCCAAGCTTTTGGGGAGGAGCAAAATCCACCCTGATGCATTTGCCACCTGATTATTATTTTACTCCTTGTTATAGACACAAACATACATTTCTCCTCAGACTGGGTATCATAGAATCATAGGATCATTTAGGTTGGAAAAGCCTTCCAAGATCACAGAGTCCAACCATTTCTCCAGCACTAACCCATGCCCTCATGTGTCACATCCACACACCTTTTGAACACTTCCAGGGATGGGGACTCCGCCACTGCCCTGGGCAGCTGTGTCAGTGCCTGACCACCCTTTCCACAAAAAACTTTTCCTCAATATCCAACCTAAACCTTTCCTGGCACAGCTTGAGGCAGTTTCCTCTCATCCTGTCCCTTGTTCCCTGGAGCAGAGCCCGACCCCACCCTGGCTCCCCTCTCCTGTCAGGGAGTTGCAGGGAGAGAGAAGGTCCCCCTTGAGCCTTTTTCTCCAGGCTGAGCCCCCTCAGCTGCTCCTGGTGCTCCAACCCCTTCCCTGGACACGCTTCAGACCCTCAATGTCCTTCTTGTTGTGAGAGACCCAGAACTGACCCCAGGATTCGAGATGTGACCTCAGCAGTGCCCAGCACAGGGCACAGGCACTGCCCTGGGCCTGTGGCAACACTATGGCTGGCACAACCCAGGTGCCACTTCCCACCCGGGCCCACCACCCCCACACCTCCTGAACACTCATTTCCACTTTTATTGATGTTTGACATTCCCTTTCCCACACCCCGAGGTTCCAAGCCTTCCCAGTGACCCTCAGCCACCCCAGAGTCCCCAGCAGGCTCACCTTGGCCAGGTCCAGGGGAGTTTTCACCTCCTCTATGTGTGTGCTGGGCTCGGCATACGTGGGGGTCTCCTGCTTGTTCCGCCCTTTGCGCTTCCCCTTCTTCCCTTGGTCTCCAGCCCGTGGCACTTCCGAAGCCTCTGGAAGCGTGTCCAAGCACATGGAGAGGCCAGATAAGCACCGGCAAGGGAAAGATGCCCCTGGTGACTGAAAATGGGCTTTAAACTGCCCCCCAGGATCAGGACTGGGACCGCCATCCACGCAGGGGTTCATGGCATGGAGTTGTTTGTACAACAACCCGGACAAGCTCACTGGAGACTTTGATCCCTTCTCTCCCAAGGCACTCACCATCCCTCTTCCAAAAGGCTGGGAAAGGCTCGGAGGGCAGCTGGGCAGATTTCCTCCACCTGGAGAGCAGCTCTTCCACAAACCAGCTCTTCTTCCCATCCGTGCCCTGCACGAGGTCGACCACGTACTCCCGGATCTCGTCCTCGTTGGTTATGGACAGGATGTACCTGCGAAGGGGTGGGTGAGAAATGGGGCCCAGGGGCTGCTGCTCCGGGGCTCATCCAGGGATTTATCCCTCCTTTTCCCATCAGGTTTGGGGAGACTGCGGTAAGACCGTGGCAAGGGGTTGGAATGAGATGAGATTTAAGGTCCCTCCCAACCCAAACCGAGGTGTTTGTGAAGGAGCGGGAGATTGGTGAAGAGTTGATGGCGTGTCTCCAAACCTCCATAAATTCATGGGAATAATGCTCCCAGCAAAGCCTGGCAAAGTGCAGCATCTGCCTCCAGGCACCTCAAGGAGGTGTTCTGGAACTGGGAGGAGCCCCTGGGAAGCTCAGGAAGTTCTCAGTGCTCAGACTCACTTTGTTAGTGATATTTAGGAACAGCTCAGGGGGGGCACTGGTGATTTCATGTGCCAGAAATTAAATTGCTTTTCCAAGCCGAAACCTCAAGGATTAACTTGTAGCCTGCTCTGCTGACTGAAAAGATGGCAGTATAAAATACTGTCTTACAGACACCCTGTGTCCGATACAGAATTCTCTGCTGAATCTCTATTTTCCCACCAAATACAGATATTCCTAAACTGCCAGGGGAGGTCTTATAAGAATCAACCTGGAATTGTCCCGCAGGACAAGCAAACAAAGCCCTTTAATTGCGTGATGCTGTGACCCCCCCACACCCCCCCCCGCCCCGCCCCCTCCCGGCCCTCAATCCCCCCACCTGAGGGACACCCCCGGGCAGAGACCCCCGAGCGCGGCTCCGGCACACCCCGCTGCCCCCGCGCCGGACCCGGGGGGACGCGGAGGGGCGCCGAGGGTCAGGGGTGCCCCGTCGGCGCTCACCTCACCACCTCCTCGCCCACGTCCAGCCCGAAGTCCCCCCGAAGGTGTTGGACACACCAGGCCAGGAGCGCGCTGGGCGCCGCCATTTTCCGGGCGGGGGGGGGGGGGGCGGGGGGCGGGAAACGGCGGCGCACCGCCCGGCACCCTCCGCTTCCCTTCCCCTTCCCCCCGGCAACGCGCCCGCGGCGCGACCGTTCCGCGCCCGTTCGGAGCGCCCGGGAATGGATTGGGTGGGAAAGGACCCGAAGGATCATCCAGCCCCACCACGGGCGGGGACAACTCCCACTAGCCCAGGCTGCTCCCTCCTAGCCCCGTCCAGCCCGGCTTTGGACACTTCCACGCATGGGGCGGCCCCAGCTCCTCGGGGCAGCCGGCGGCAGTGCCTGGCCGCTCCGGAGGGAAGCGCTTCTTCCCGGTGTTCCCGCGTGGGACGCGGGTCCCGGGCCGCGGGTGCCATTGGCGGCTGCGGGCGGGGCGGGGCGGGGCGGGGCCGGGCAGAGCCGCCATGGTGCGGACCAAGGCGGACCAGCGTGGCGGCGCCTTCCGCAAGGGTGGGACGGGAAGGGACCGGGGGGGATGGGATGGGATGGGGTGGGATGGGATATGGGATGGGCAGGGCAGGGGGCGGTGGTGCCGGGGCCCCCCCCTGACACCCCCCCCCCCCCCTTCCTCTCTGTGCCCGCAGTGTTGGGCGCCCGCGCCCCGCGGAAGGCGCCGCGCCCCGCCGGCATCGCCGCGGCCCCATCGCCGCCCGCCCGGACCGGTGAGCCTGCCTGCCTTCTACCCTTCCTTCTATCCCTTCCTTCCTTTCCTCTTTTCTCTCTTTTCCTCCCTCCCTCTCTCCCTTACTTCCATCTCTCCCTCCCTCCTTCCCTCTCCCTTCTTTCCTTCCTTCTCTCCTTGCTTCTCTCTCCTCTCCCTCCCTCTTTTCCTCCCTCCTTTCTTATTTTCTTATTTTTTCCTTTCTTCTTTCCTTCCTTCTTTCCTCCCTCCCTCCCTTCCTTCCTTCTTTCCTCTCCCTCCCTCCCTCTCTCTCTCTCCCTCCCCCTCTCCCTCTCCCTCTTTCCCTCTCCCTTCCCTCTTCTTTCCTTCCTTCTCTCCTTGCTTCCCTCTCCCCTGCCTCTTTTCCTCCCTCACCCCCCTCTCCCGCAGGTTGCCACCGCCCCAGGAGGCTGAACCCGGTGTGTGCGCGGCCGGTGCCCGCCTGGCAGAGGAGCATCGGCGAGTTCCTGCGGCTCCCACCCAAGGAGAGCCTGGCACCCGATGGAGCCGTGCCCGGGACCAGCAGCCTGGGGTGGGTGTCGGGCAGGGCCAAAAGAGCAAAAAAACCCTGCATGTCCAAATAATCCAGAGAGTGACATTCCCGGGAGCCTGAGAGGGGGAGTGTTGGTGTCCTTGGATTGTGGTTAGTTTTCTTCTGTCACTGTTGTGAAAGCACAACGTGTTTGTGAAGGAGCAGGAGACTGCTGAAAAGCTGACGGTGTGTCTCCAAACTTCCATAAATTCATGGGAATAATGCTCCCAGCAAAGCCTGGCAAAGTGCAGCATCTGCCTCCAGGCACCTCAAGGAGGTGTTCTGGAACTGGGTGGAGTCACTGGAAGCTCAGGCAAGTTTTCAGTTCTCAGACTCACTTTGTTGATGATGTTTCAGAAAAGCTCAGGAGAGCACTGACCACTTCCACATGCCAGAAATTGAATTGCTTTTCCAAGCTCAAAAACTTAACTTGCAGCCTGCTCTGCTGGCTGAAAAGGTGGCAGTATAAAATACTGTCTTACAGACACACTGTGTCCAGTACAGAATTCTCTGCTGATCTCCATTTTCCCACCAAATACAGATATTCCTAAACTGCCAGGGGAGTTCCCGTAAGAATCAACCTGGAATTGTCCTGCAGGACAAGCAAATAAAGGCTTTTAAGTGCCTCCTACCTCTTGGTGAAACAGAAGACATGGTGAGAGGAGAACACAGGGTGTCCCCATCCAAAACAATTGCAGCTTCCCAGTGTGTTCTGGAAGAAGCAAGAGCTGTACTCGCTCAACTGCACAACCTTTTTGGTCAGTAGGTTAGTCAGGTTGAAGCTCAGGTGTGAAATGGGAGTTATGCAGCTTCCAAACAAAGGTGTGGAACCTGCATGTGGTCCTGTGGGACACAGGGACACGGGTGTCGGATGTTTTCTTTCCCATTTGCAAGCAAGGTCTGTGCTGCTCCATCTGTGCTACTAACACTTGGGATAAAGCAGGTTCTGTCAGTCCTGATGGCTCAAGGTGCTGTCTGGGGCTAATTGATGTCGTTTAGGTCACCCAGGCTCTGAGAAAAGGGCTTTGTTGGCCTTTCAGAGTTTTGATTGGGTTCTGTTAATGCTTTTGAAATGCTTTTTACAGAGCTCAGCGCCTGCCACCAGATCCTGCAAAAGATGGAGAGTCCTCTGAGGAAGAGTAGACATGACCTGACCTTGATTTTCTCCTACTCGAGCTGGTTTTTGTACCTTTTTACAGTTTTTTATAATTTGTTATGGCTTACATTCAGCTGTTGTACAGGACTAAAAGTCTGAGAGACAGCGTGAACAGTGTGGAGAAATTAATTAATTTACACAGTTTGGCACTTAGTGTTCGGTGTAAATCACTGGTTTCATTTTTATCTCGGTTTCCTTGAGGTCCTCGCCGCCTCCTGCGTGTTGGGCAGCTTTTGTCTTTCATCTTCTGATGGCCTTGTGCTTGTCCAGGATTTGCATGCTCACGGTTGTTCTGTTTTTGAAAAGCAGATCCGTGGTTTTTTAATAAAGGCTGAAGCCTTCTGAGCACACACCCGTGTCGAGTCTTTATTGGAGTCAAAGCTGTTCATGAAGATTTCTTTGTCCAAAAACGGGAAACTGGCTTTGGAAGGACCCTGGTGAGGTGGATGGGCAGCTGGCACTCACTGTGATTAGAAGTGGAGTTTAATTAGAACAAACTGGGTTGTTCTAAAGAATTCAAATCCTGAAAGCCTGGGGAGTGATAAAAGGCTAAAGCTAAATAAAACTTGTTGCCATGAGGTGCCTGAAGCTCCCGTGCAACTTTTGGGGTAATTTATTAAAAAAAAGGGAATGGGCTCTTGTGATGTGTCTTAATCTTGAGGGTTCTGCTTCTGCTCTTCCTCAGAAGCTCCACAAATTATAAGAGTGGTGTTGAGTGGATGAAAAGGGGAATTTAGGAGATTTAAGTTTAGCACATGAGGAGAACTTCGTGGCAGCTCTAGTAGGTCAGCCTGGTGTGGGTATGGTGGGGAAAGTGGTGACTGCTTTCAAAGCCTCTTCCTAAAAAGTCTGCTGATAAAAAGGAGAGATGACACAGAAAAGCAGTTCTAATTGTTTGAATTATTTCTCTTCAACAGAATTTTTTTTAATTATGTAAATTAAGGGGACTAAGCTCATGGTAACATGATGTACAAACCAGACTGCTTTGACATCACACAGAACATCATCCCAGTGCCAGGTCCCAGGGCCCCCATATGGGCAGCTCTTCCCTTTGCTATTTCACCTGCCAAATTAGCTGTATCCTCAGTCTGCATTTCTGCTCTGAAACTGCCTGGGAAACAGCCAGAACTGCTGGGCTCTGATCAGATCTGCTCATCCCCTGCCTCCCTTCCAGGGTCATTCAAATTTAGTGCCCCAGGAGGGCTGTGCAGCTGCGAGGTGGGGAGGGGAGAAGGATGATGAGCTGCTCAGGACAGAGTTAAGGCTCCTCTCCCAGGTCAAGAAACAGTGGCTGGTGGAGACCTGCATTGCAGAATCCCTGAATAATTTGGGTTGGAAGGGGCCTTAAAGATCATCTTGTTCCTCCCCCTGCCATGGGCAGGGACACCTTCCACTATCCCAGGTGGCTCCAAGCCCTGTCCAACCTGGCCTTCAACACTTCCAGGGATGGGGCAGCCACAGCTTCTCTGCCCAACCCGTGCCAGGGCCTGCCCACCCTCACAGCCAACAATTCCTTCCCAATATCCCATGTATTCCTGCCCTGTCAGTCTGAAGCCCTTGTAAATAGTCTCTCTTCATGTTTCCTCTCAGATCCTTCAGGTACTGGAAGGCCACAGTTAGTTCGCCCTGAAGCTTTTCTTCTCCAGAATGAACAATCCCAATTCTCTCTGCCTTTCCTCACAGCAGAGCTGCTCTATCCCCTGATCATCTTGGTGCCTCCTCCAACAGCTCCATGACCTTCCTGTGCTGGATCACTGTGACACACAGTGCTGTCTTAAAAGCTGAGGCACAGAGTTTCTAGGAAGAAAAAAATGCAGGAAAAGGTGTTTGTTTGGATGTGTTCCCATCCCGGTGGGAATACAGGAGGGTGACCTTTAGCTTGTGCTGTTCTGAGGCTGATTTGCCTCCAGCTCTGTCCCTGCTGGTAACCTTTGAGTTTGACTTTGTAGGGAAATGGGAACAGCACCCAGCTCTTCTGAAAATGAGGGAAAAAACCCAAGAGGGAGAGAGTGATAAAGCACAGGAGCTTCAGACAACCCAAACTAAAATTCATAGGGAAGACCAGACTTGCAGAAGGTTTCCACATCCAAAAGCTTGCCTGGTTGCTTTTTCCCAGCTATTGTTGCTCCAAGGAAAAAAAGTCTTAAAACAGCTCTCTGGAGGTCTGGGATTGCTGAGGGAGCTGTAGGGTCCCAGCTGTGGAACCCTAAGTACATCGCTGAAGGATTTATACCTGTTGTGACAAGTGCTTCAATCCAGCCATATAATTAATTGCTAATTCATTAATAATTAAAGTTCATCATGGTAAAGAAGAGCCAGTAGGGTGGTGAAAATAAATTTAAGAGAAGGGTAAATTGTTTGGATCACAGGACTGGTACAGCACCTAACAGGTTTTCCCTGTGGAAGGCGATTTCTGAAGTCTTAAGTGAAGGGGTATAGCCTGGAGAACCTTTTAAGGGGAAAAATCAGCGGGAAATCTGGTCAGTTATTATTATTATTATAACTACAAAGTAGTTCTCACTTTTGAGGTAATTTCTTGTGAGTTTAAAGAATTATTTGAGGGGGATTGTGTTCTGGTTAAATCCATATGAACACCACAACTGCCTGAGAGCCCCTTCCAGTGCTCAGAGAGGCTCCAAGAGAGCTGGAGAGGGACTTTGGACAAGGGCCTGGAGGGACAGGACAAGGGGAATGGCTTCTCACTGCCAGAGGGCAGGGTTAGATGGGATATTGGGAAGGAATTCTTTCCTGGGAGGGTGGTGAGGTCTTGGCATAGGTTGGGCAGAGAAACTGTGGCTGCCACTCTGGAGGTGTTGAAAGTCAGGTTGGATGGGGTTTGGAGCAGCCTGGGCTAGTGGAAGGTGTCCCTGCCCATGGCAGGGGGTGGAACAAGACGAGTTTTATTCTTCTTTCCAACCCAGTCCAGCCTGTGATTCCGACTCTTTAAGCACCAATACCCCGGGCTGACCATAGATGTCAGCAGCCTCTGCAGCTCCAAGCGCGGGGCTCTGCCAGGGAGTGGGACAAGGCTCCTTCTGCCTTGGACCAGTTCATTTATTTAGGAAACGTGCAGGGAATATACAAACGTATGGATGAGAGACTGGAAGTGCTCATTTCCTGAGAGTCTGTGTTGTCTTGCCAGGTAAGGAAATGGCATCAGCAAAATCACCCCCAGTGTCACTGGCTGAGTCTTGGTGTCCTGCTCAAACCCAGCAGTGCTGGGGGGATGGGGGTGGGCAGTGAGGGGAACCTGCTCCCCCAGTGGATTTTATTCGCATCCCAACACATGGGGGTTTCTGTCCATAGTCCAAATTATTCATTTGTCTTCTGACCTTGAGAACAGTTGCAGCCCTGAGAGCGCACTAATGAGCAATAAGCTGTCCTCAGCTGAGCCCCCAAACCATGCCTGAAGGTCCAGACTTTTCCTGGGGGATCTTGGATGTACCCACATCACAAAGGAGAGCTCAGGGGTTCACTGCTGGCACAACTGCACGTGTGTTTCCGCAGGAGCTCGTGGATGCCCCGAAAGCAGCTGCAAAGTGAGCACACAAAGTGTTTAGGACAGGAGATGGCAGTGTTTAGGAAATAAGAATTCCTGAGCGTCTGATATGTTGAATTTTAAATCTTAGGGGGCAAAATTTTCTTTGTCTGGGGCAAGCGAGAACAGTGGGACAGAGCCCATCTTTCCCCAGTCCCACATCCTGAGGCTTTTCCTTTTCCAGGCAGGGATAATCACAAATTGCTGCTGCTCCAGAGTTTGTTTTTTTTTTCCTAAGCTTTTCTCAGCAGCCTCCTTCTCTCCTGGTGTCCCAGCCAGGCCAGACGGCACGATTCTGTTGCATGTAGCTGGCAGGAGGGATCTGCCCCTGCTGGGGCGGCGCAGGGGGCAGCTGGGCAGCGGGGACAGCAGATGTCCGAGCCGTGGGGACGTGGCCACAGGGGAGGGGGCCGGGGCCCGCAGCTGCTGACCCCTCACCCTGCCGGCCAAACCCAAACCTCGGGGCCTCATCCCCCATGTCAGGGGTTTGCATGGTTTTTTCTGACTTCCAAGGCTTTTCCTGAAAAAAACTGTCAAGTTTAGATCTGTGATTTTTCACTTCCTGCTCCTTGGAATGCTGCACACTCCATGAGTCTGAGTTCAGGTGCTGCCTGCTTATGTTAAGGGGGTCACATCGGACTCCCTCTCAACCAGAGCACTATTAATTTTGGTAAATTCCAAGCCTGCTTGTGTAATCCCACTCTGGACTGAGTGATTACAGAGCTGTTTCCATCGGGAGAAATGATGAGACCCTGGTACCTGCTTCTCTGCTCTCACTCCTCTGCCAAAAAATGTCCTTTTTAATCTTTGTTTTCCCTTGGGCTTTGATTTTCCCCTCTTTGCACGTTACCCAGAAGGATCCAAGGTCTGTGTCTGCGGGGTCCCCTCTGCCCACGCTGAGTCTCAGGGTGGTGCCTCCCTGTGCCTGATTCTCAACAGGAGCTTCATTGTCCTTCCCGCTGCTCTGGACAAAGGGGGATTGTGCTGCCCACCAGCTCCAGCCGGCCACGAGCTGCTTCATCCCGACCGGAGACGCTGCAGCAGTTGTGAGAAGAAAAGCAGGATGTTTCATTTCTGTTCCTAATAAGGCACTTGGGAATGGGTCTGGATTCTCACCTGTCTTGGTCGAGGATGAGGAGCTGAGTAAAACCTCCGCTAACCCACCCAAAACATTTTTGGGTCAACTCTGAGGTCCCTTCGTCTGTCGTTTCATGCAGGCCAGTCTTTGGATAAAGCCCTGAGGGATTAGCACAGAGCTAATGAGAATCCACACGTTTAATAGGACTTAGCAAAAGAATTACTTGGACTAAAATTGATGATCAATAATTTTTCAGAATTAAGATGCTCCTTGGGAGCGCCCAGATGGTTCAGAGCAGAAAAAATGGGAGCTGAATCCTTTCTCCCTTTGATCAAAGATAGGAGGTGTTGTGATATCCACATTATTATTAATTTCTTGAGTAATAACACAAAGAATAAGCAAAATAAGCTCATCCTGGAGAAGAGGCTCAGGGTGGTGTTCGACACGATGCTGCCAGGCCAAGCTGTTCAGGTGGCTGGATTGAGACAGTCTACTTCGATATTAATATTGAAAACTTACAAGGTTTAAAAATATTCAGCCTTTATTAAACCCATACTTGAGTCAGCTGATTGCACACAAATATTTAACAAAAACAGAGTAAGCAAAAAAGCTAAAGCGAAATAGTACCCATTTTTGTTTAACTGTGCTGTTTTCAGGTTATGGTTCCAGGGGAAAAGTTCCAAGCTCAGCCACAGGAATACAAGGTACTAGGGAAACTATATAATTTTAATGCCTAAATTCGGGATCTGGACACATTTTCCAAGTGATTTTTCCAAATAAATCTGTGGTTCATGCTCAGTGGGGTCCATGTGCTGAGGAGCTGTGGTGTGTGTGGCTGGATAACGAGAGTGGCCCCAGGCTGGGGGGCTGCACTCCAGGGATGAAGCTTTTCCTAACACTGTTTTTAAAACCAAATTCAAGGAATGAGCAACCTGGTCTAGTGGAAGGTGTTCTTGCAGGGGGTGGGACGAGATGATCTTTAAGGTCTCTTCCAACCCAAATCATTCTGGAACTCTATGATTCTCTGAATATGACAGTTTAAAACATCCATCTGGAAAATGCCAAGTTCAGCAGCAGCAGACTGGGAGTGTCCAGGTGACGACCACAGGGGTTTCTCCTCCACAGAATTACGGAATGTTAAGGCTTGGAAAGGACCTAATTAAAGATCATCTTGTTCCACCCCCTGCCATGGGCAGGGACAACTTCCACTGGATCAGTTTGCTCCAAACCCTGTCCAACCTGGCCTTGGACACTTCCAGGGATGGAGCAGCCACAGCTTTTCTGGGTAACCTGTGCCAGGGCCTCACCACCCTCACTGTAAATATTCTCCATCCTATTTCCTCCTAAGAGCTGGGAAACAGAGATATTTGTGCTTCAGGAGGAACGTTTTCCCTCCCAAGGAGCGGGGAGCCAGGGCTGCAGTGTGGTGGGTGACAAGCCAAGGTGTGTGCTTGAGCTCAGGAGGGTGCTGAGCTGAGCCCCGACTGATGCTGCCCCCCGGTAGGTCCTGAGCCCCCGTTGCTGCTAAGCCCAGGCTTGTGCTCAGCCCCGGTAGTGCTGAGCTCCGGTTGATGCTAAGCCCAGCTTTATGCTGAGACCCGGTAGTGCTGAGCTGAGCTGAGCCTCGGCTGATGATGAACCCCGACTAATGCTGCGCCCCAGTGGGCGCTGAGCCCCGGTGGATGCTGAGCTGAGCCCCGATGGATGCTGAGCCCCGGTGGGTGCTGAGCTGAGCCCCGGTGGGTGTTGAGCCCCGGCTGATGCCGAGTCCTGGTGGACGATGAACCCTCGGTAATGCTAAGCCCCGCTTTGTGCCGAGCCTAGCCCCGATGCCCTGTGTCCTGTGCCCGCTGCCCTGTTCCCGGTGCCCGGTCCCCAGTGCCCGATGCCCTGTGCCCTGTTCCCAGTACCCGATGCCCTGCTCCCTGTGCCCGATACCCCGTTCCCGCTGCCCTGTGCCCGGTGCCCTGTTTCCTGTGCCTAATGCCCTGTTCCCGGTCCCCAATGCTCTGTTCCCCGTCCCCGCTCCCCGTTCTCGCTGCCCTGTCCCCGCTGCCCTGTCCCCAATGCCCTGTTCCCCGTCCCCGCTGCCCCGCTGCCCCGCTGCCCCGCTGCCCGTCCCCGCTGTCCGCCGCCTCCCCCCGGCCGCCCCACGCGGTGCCCCGGAAGCCGGGCGGGCTCAGGGCGGAGCCGCCGGGGCGGCGCCGGCTCCGAGCTCTGCCGGGTCGGGCCGTGCCCGTCGAGCGCGGCCGAGGGAGGAGCCGCGGCGGGCGCGGGGAGAGCGGCGGCGGCGGCGGCGGCGGCCCCGGCCCAGCGCAGCCCGGCCCGGCCCGCCCG
>JAWWEU010000017.1:18175988-18243985 GCA_035583155.1 Acropternis orthonyx
GATCGCGGGGCCCCGGTTGGCCCCGGCCCGCCCGCCGCGGAGGCTCCGCCGGGCTCGCCGCTCCTGCTCCTCCCGGTGCGGCGGGAGCGGCTCCGGCCGCGCGGAGGGGCCGCCGGGGAGCGGCCCGAGGGACCCCCGGCGGGGGCGGCGGCCCGCGGGGGTCGCGGCTGCCCCCGGGGCGTGGGCGAGGGGAAGCGGGGCGGGTCGGGGTCCGTGCGCTGGCACTGCCCGGCGGATGGAGAGGGGGGACTTGGGGCGGGGGGAGCCTGGCGACCCTCCCCGGGGGGCTGGGGGGCTGTCCCGGGAGTGCGGGGCACGGACCTGCCGCGGAAGGAGCTGGAGGTGCCTTGGGAACTCCTGAACCCGGTGGTGCTCCCGGTGTAAGGAAGTGCTCTGTGTAACTGGAGGTGTATCGGCAACTTATTTGTGTGAAGAAGTTGTGTGCATCCCCCCTATACCTGGGAAGCTTGTGTTTCCATGTGCTGCTTGGCTCAGCGTGGAGCTCTGAGGGCTGGGGTGCGTTGTCTTGTCCAAATCGTGGAATTACGGGATGTTTTTGGTTGGAAGGGTCCTTAAAGATCACCACGTCCCACCCCCTGCCATGGGCAGGGACACCTTCCACTGTCCCAGGCTGCTCCAAGCCCGGTCCAACCTGGACTTGGACACTTGCAGGGATGGGGCAGCCACAGCTGGCTCATGAGGTTGACTCTTCCCAATGTTTCACTGCTGCTGACCATCCTCTTTGGCCTTTCTCAGCACTGACTTTTCCGCTCGTAGGAAGCATCCTGGGCGGAATCCAAGCTCGTGGTCTGTCGAGCTGCCTCCCGTGTTGCGACTTCTTGTGGAGTTTTCCAGCTTTCCCCATTTCTCATTTCCGGACTCACGGTGACCTGTTTGAAGTCCCACTGTCATGGGTGTGACCTCAGACTTGATTTTTTTTGTTATCAGTGACCTAATGCCTGTGTGTAACCCAGCTTGTGCTGCCACTCCCCAAGTTCTTCAGGACTTGCCTTTTCCTTCTCCCAGCTCCCCAGCTGTTGACTGTGATTTACCCAAGGAAACCATCCCTACATCCTTGGCTCAGTGCTGTGTTGGTAACTCAGTCTCTGCTGGGAGAGGACGATGGGTGAACTGGGAATCATGAGATTTGTTCCTGTTTGCTCCTATCGAAGAGAAGCTCTTATCAAATATTAGCAGCATTTTCCCACAGACACATTCCAAAAAATACAAAGAGTTCCTTTGAGTTACGAGTTTGGGGAGATTCAGGCAGCAAAATCCATGGAGGATTCCTCGCTGCTTGCCAGTGGCTGAAGTTTTGCAAGTGCTGACGAGGTCGTGAAGTGTTACTGGTGGGAGAGTTCTGGTTTCATGACATTGCTGTTGTAGAGAGACGCATACAGTGGTTTCTCCAGGTGAAGCTGGGCTCCCACTGGAGCTCTTGGAATCAGGGGTGAGCTGGGGATGCCACCGATGATAAGTATCAGCAGGAGCTGGGAAAAGTGTCCACCGGCAAGGTATGCCCAGATAAGAAAGGAATTTGAATATTGTGGTGCATAGGAAAAAATGATTCTTTGTAAAAAACATGTAGGAAGCGTGGGGGATGGAGATGAGAGCTGGCCAGGGAAACCTCTGCTCTCCGTGCTGAAGGAGCAGCACCCCGGGCACCACTGATATTCCAGCCTTTTGGCAAATATCTCGCTGACTCCAGTGAAATTTTAGACTATTGGCCTGATAAAATCAGGGCTTTATGCTCCCACCCTGCATTAGGACCTAAACTTTGTTTGGATACAAGTGTTTCTTCAAATGGTGCCTGCCCTGAGATCGCTTTTTCTGGACTTGGCTGGTGCCTGTTTTATTTTTTCAGAGCTGTTGGGTGGTGAGGATGAGGAGGCTCATCTCTCTGCTTTCCTCTGCCGGCCTATAATTGTATGTTTTCACCTGCTGGCCAAAAGTCCTTGCAGGTTTGGGCCATTTTGGGCTTCTTGCTGTGTTTTATGTGTGGAAAGTTCTGTTACCAGGCCATGATGGCTGGAAACTCACTCCAGACTCTCACAGTGAATTGATCTGTGGCTGGTATGTGCCTGTCTGTGTTTGTGCCAGTGTTGCTTCCTGAAATCAGTTCTCTCCTTGGGTGCTTTCGGAAAGCTTGGCTCAACTCTTGGCTCCTTGTTCCCAAAACACACACACCACCCTTGCAGTTGCTCTGTTGCATGTTCTCTGTCCATCTCCTCCCTGCATGTGTTTGCTCAAAGCTATTCCCTGAGTGGAGCAGGGTCTGGGATGGCAGAGCAGGGCTCTCTGGGATGCTGTGCCGTGCGTGGGGAATTCCTTTGTGCCCATATCCTTCATGTCTGAGTCAGGTTGGTGGCTCGCAGGTTAATACCCTGTGTCTCTCTCTCTCTCTATTTCCTTGGATTAAAGAGCTTTCCGTAGAGTTCATAGTAGCATTTCTTCTGAAGTCTGAAGTGCGTGACCTTGCCTCATTCCAGCCCATCTATCTTGCTCTTCCACAGGAGTTTTTATGCTCTTCCAGTTCTCTGTATTGAAAAACCTGACTTGCTATTCCAGAGTCACCGTTGGAAAATACTTGGGCAGGTTCAGAGCTCCACTGTGAGGGGAGCTGTGAGCTGGGCGAGATCCTCAGTCCATCCCACCCTCAGCCACTTGCTGCCTCCCCTACCCTGACGCTGCCCCCTTTTTTTGTGGTTTTTAAACTCATTTCCAGCTCTTTGGAAGCAATCAGCCGCTGCGTATTTTCAGGTTAACAGACGAAATCCTGTGTAATGCCTTAAAAAGTGCTACCAGATGAGACCAGGAATCCATCTGGCCTGGTATCCTGCTCACTGGTAACCAGGAGCAGATGCTTGGGGAGGGGAGAACACAAACACAGCAGATCTAATCTGGGGAAATAGAGCTTTATTTTTCTCTCTCCAGCAGTTCATGACCTCCCTGAGCCAGGTGTTGAATTTAGGAACCTTCACACTTCTCTTCATGGTATTCATGATTTTAGGAAACTACTCCTTCTGTTCCTGGTGGTCTCTTGGCTGAATTGTCATCATTTATTTAGACTTTTCCTTCCACATTTCTTCTCCCTCTGCTTGTCATTGCCAGCTCTACTCCAGCCTCCTTGGGACAGGTGTGGCAGGACGGGTGGCACAGGTGAACAGGGGAGGTTGGCAGAGGTGCTGATCAGCTCAGTGGTAATATTTTAGGGGCAGGTACCTCTTTAGGGGTGTTTTAAAGGTATTTTATCCTATATTATTGTTTCTGTAATTACAGACATTCTGCTTTTTTTGCTAGTGATCTAAGACCCCTGGGTTTTGTGGAACACTCAGATATAGTCCTGCTCCCCAGGGTTGGCTTGAGTTCCGTCTGTCATATTTTTTGAAGTCAAAGTCAGGGTGGTTGTTCCTGATGTGCTGTGCTGTGAATTGTATCACCCACTCGCATCACGAGATTTTACTGCAATTCCTTGGAGTCATGGCTCTTATTTACTGATCATCCTGAATTATTCAGAGTAGCAAATGTTGTCATCTTAGTAACTGCACAGCTCAGTGTTGGTGAGCAAAATCCTTTGGTGAGTTCCTTCTGCTATAAAACCAGCCAGTGATGTGCTCTTCCCCCTTCCTTACCTTTTTTTACCATTTATTTATGTACATGAAGGATTTTTCCTTTTATCCTGTAGACTTTTGTTCTCCAAAGAGCTTTGAAGGATCCTACCATGTAGGATTCTTGGCTTTTTTCAGTGTAGTATATCAGCTGCCTTTCCCTTTTCCTCATACTCTGTCCACTGCAAAAGGAAGAAGGAAAAGAAAAGCCCCTCACTGGCTCCTGATGAGACGTGGCTTCATTTTGTACAATATAAGCAGCCCTGTGGCCATTTAGGCCGGGTTTAGGTGAGCTCTGGTTTATCTGGTGTGGCTACCTGGGCTGGGGTCGCCCTGTGAAAGCTGGGCCAAGTGTTCTTCAGGCACCAGCTTTAACCAAGGGGCACTTCCCCATCCTCCTTCGGGGGACTCTGAGTGTAAAGGGAGGGTGTTGCTGTCACTTTGTCTTCTGAGTGGTCCTTTTCCATCCAAAGCCTGGTATACTTGGCTTCTGGGGTCAAGCAGGGAGAGTGGAGATGGCCAAACTCAACGTGGCAGGTGTAAAACACAATTTTATCTTTTGGGAGACATTGTCTATTGATTCTTTAAGGCAGTAATAAATCATGCATCTTCTAATATCTTTTTTTTGTTTGTTTGTTTTCTTAATAAAACTTTATAAATTCAGGTTTTGTTTCCTACTTGGATGCTTAGCTTTGCTGTACAGGGTAGGTTGGCTTTGATTACTTCTGTGGCAGAGTTGTATTGTGCCATAGGGCTCACAGCAATATTCCAGCTGCCGTCCAAGTGAAGGCAGGAAGTAGTTTAGGTGAGATATGAGGAAGAAATTCTTCCCTGTGAGGGTGGTGAGGCTCTGGCACAGGTTGGGCAGAGAAGCTGTGGCGGCCCCATCCCTGGAAGTGTCCAAGGCAAGGTTAGTTGGGGTTTGGAGCAACCTGGTGTAGTGGAAGGTGTCCCTGCCCATGGCAGGGGCTGGGACAAGAGGAGCTTTGAGGTCCCTTTCAACCCAAACCATTCCATGGTTCTGTGAATTGTTACTTCTCTCATCCACTGCTGGGGAGGAGTCACTTTATGCTCTTCAAGAACTTGGTCCTGGTCTTTCACACGGACCTGACACTGGTCCCAGTGACAGTGGTGACACGGAGCCTGTCCAATGCTGTGTCCCTGCTTGTGGAGCCCACTGGTGACAGTGTAACCGCTGCTGTCACTGCCTGGGTGTCTGAGGCTCTATTTTTCTGGTTTAGGCTTGGAATTCTGATTTACAGGGGATTTCTTGATGACTCAGAAACCCTAAGTTACTCAAATGGTGGTGTCAGCTTAGGTCCTCTAAATGTTTGCTTAGTCCTTGTGTTCTTTAAATGTTCTCTTGGCTTGCCTGCTCTCCACAGTGTTTTGAATGAACTTGCTACATCCATGCTAGCATTTTAAAACCAGATATTTGAGTTTTCCCATCTTACTTTTAGACTTCATGAAGAAACGTTCATGTCCCTTGGTTTTGTCTTTCCATCTAACTTGTACTCTATTGATTTTTTTCTAGCTATGGATTTTTACATGGCTAATTGTCATCCCATCTGTAGGAGTTCTTGAGGAGACAAGGTTTTTATGAATCACCTTCTTTCCCCCCAAAGCTGCATCATCTTCCAAATGCATCCTCCTCTGGATCTCCTGGCTTTCTCTGCTCCTCTTCTGCATCCATCCTGATTGATTCATTGATCCATTCAGTTCTTGTTCTGGTCAGGCTTCCAGTCATCCCAAAACCTTCCCAATTCCTAATGAATCCAAGCATGAGTGTGAGAGCACTTCTTTGAGATGCTGTCACACAGCTCTTGATCATTACCTTCCTGAATTTTGCATCCAGAAACTTCCCCATCCTCTGCTGGCCGTTCCCGTGCGGATCACGGGCAGCGGCTCCTTCCTGATGTTTTTTAGTCATTCCTGCACAAACAGGGACTCACTGCAGACACACCCTTTGGAGTCCTGCAGCGTTCCTGCTTTCCATGGAATTTTGGCAGTGGTCACCTTGACCTGCAGAGGGCTGAGACAGCTGAAGGCTTCAGTCTCCAGAGGCAGAAATGGCAGCGGTGAATGCACAGATTGCACCTCAAGGGAGGGGTTTCTCCCCCTCTTTTCCACTCTTATGAGATCCCACCTGGAGCACTGCATCCAGCTCTGGGGTCCTCAGTGCAAGAAAGACATGGATCTGATGGAGCAGGTCCACAAAAATGATCCAGGGGCTGGAGTCCCTCTGCTCTGGGGAGAGAGAGAGTTGGGATGTTTAGCCTGGAGAAGAAAAGGCTCCAGGGAGACCTGAGAGCCCCTTCCAGTGCCTAAAGTGGCTCCAAGAGAGCTGGAGAGGGACTTTGGACAAGGGCTTGGAGCGACAGGACAAGGAGCAATGGCTTCAAACTGCCAGAGGGCAGGGTTAGATAGGACATTGGGAAGGAATTGTTGTGTGTGAGGGTGGTGAGGCCCTGGCACAGGCTGGGCAGAGAAGCTGTGGCTGCTCCATCCCTGGCAGTGTTTGTTGAAGGCCAGGTTGGATGGGGCTTGGAGCAACCTGGGCTAGTGGAAGGTATCCCTGCCCATGGCAGGGGGTGGGACATGATGAGCTTTAATTTCCCTTCCAACCCAAACCACTCTGTGATTCTGTGGAAGGGTAAAATCTCAGAATTGTTTTACCTGCTTCATCTGTCTGATCCACATTAACCCCCCCGACCTTTCTTTTTCAATAGAGGGAGGAGATAGTTGAACTCCTGGCTTAATTACCCGTTTGATTTGGTTCATCAGGCACTCCCTACCTTTTAAACGACTACCTTTTTCATAGAAATTGGCAAATGCAGCAATAAACTCAATCAAGGTGAGATTGCCACCATTTTCTCCTGGCTTTTCATATGTTCCTCCTTCCCGTCGGATCCATTTAGAGCAGCCCGTCTCCTGCAATGGATCCGTGTCTCTTACCTGTCGGAATCTTCTGGCTTGGTTCGCTCGTCTGTGAGCAAATCTCTTCCGGATAGCAGCTTAATAGCCTGAAGAGTTGACAGCAATTCCACCCTGAAGATCAGCCTGACAGTTTCTGTGTTGTGGAAGACAATTGAATAGTTTGGATTTGCTACTCCGATCGTTTAACACAGGAATTGGGGATTTTCAGTGGGTAGATGGGAAAACTGTTTTCCTGTCTGCCTCTGCTCTCCTGCTCCCTTTTTTTTTCCCTCCCCCCTTATGATTATATTATGACATTCCTTTAGGCTGGGAAAATTGTGGCTGTTTACAAAGAAGTGGAGGTTTCTCTGGAGTCCCAATTTTTTTCCTGAAGCTGTCATGTTTCTGTAGCTCTGCAAGAGGAGTTGGCCACATTGAGGGTGGGGGGGAGCATTAGAGGAGACCACATCATTTATTAAATATCCAGAGTAGCTGCTGTCTTATATATGCGTTTTAATGTCTAGCCATAAAGCCTGTCGAGTTCCTGCAGCTTGTAATGTTGTGATGAGGTTAGGAAAACTCTGGAATACCTGCTTCCTGTAGAGCTACTCGTTTTTCCCAGCTCACAAGGAATCACAGTGCATCAGTGCCAAAGGTAGTTAAATCAAGTTGTAGGAGAAACCTGCTTGAACTCTGTGAGACCAACCTGTCGGACGTTTTCTTTGGAGCTCTTTATTTTGTGTTGGAAAATCTGGTCACTTCGATGTCAGCGATTTGTGGCGGAGCTCTGTTCATGATTGAACTCAGCCGTGTCCTGGGTTCATCCCACAGCGTGGGCAGCAGGGGATGGGGAGATTCTGCCCCTCTGCCCCCTCAGGTGAGACCCCCCCACCCCTGCAGAGCTGCCTCCAGCCCTGGGCAACAACAGCACAAGGATGTGGAGCTGCTGGAGCGAGTCCAGAGGAGGCCACGGAGATGCTCCTTGGGCTGGAGCCCCTCTGCTCTGGAGCCAGGCTGGGAGAGCTGGGGGGGTTCACCTGGAGAAGGGAAGGATTCAGGGAGACCTGAGAGCCCCTTGTAGAGCCTAAAGGGGCTCCAGGAGAGCTGGAGAGGGATTTGGGACAAGGGCCTGGAGGGGCAGGACAAGGGGGAATGTCTTCCCACTGCCAGATGTTAGGGTTAGATGGGATATTGTGAAGGAATTGTTGTGTGTGAGGGTGGTGAGGCCCTGGCCCAGGTAACATCTTGTTTGTACAAATAAGCCAAACTCAGTGTTGCTTTGCTTTGCATGTTTATTTCTGAGTTACAAGTCAGAGAACGGATTCAGATGCTGTTGGTTTTTGTCCTTCACTTATTGCAGAGCTCACAGCTGGGAAGGAGGGTCATATGAATGGCCACAGATGCACTGAGCTGTTAAAGGAAGACCTTTAAGATCATCGAGCCCAACCTTTAACTTTACTTCCCTTGCATAATATTCCTTAGGTGGGTTTCAGAAGAGTAGCAATTTCAAGCATTTCGAACCTGTTGGATATTCAAGCTTTCATTCCTTGTCACTCAAAATTCCATGTAGATCTTTCTTTTGCTTATTTTGGTTTGTTAAAGCAAATGAGAGGAAGTCCTCTCAAATATGGTTTGTAGTATTGTTCATTGGCAGTGACAGTTCTGGCAAGTGTCATGAAAGAGCTCAGCTCTTTGAAAGTTTGATGCAAGCTGCCTCATTGTGTAGCAATCCCATTTTGGCTAAACTGACTGTCCTTAGGTACCGTGTAACTATCTTCCTTTGTAATGCACCAGGCCACTTTAGTTTCTACAGCTTGTTTTTATTTCCTAGATCTTAAAAGACTAAGTTTCAATGAGCAAATGAAACTTAAGAACCTGTAATGTCTTATTTTAATGAAGCAGAGGCCACAGGCTTTGTAGTTGTGTCTTTTCAAGTCCAGGTTAGACTTCAAAGGTCCCTCCTTTAGGAAGATCATGCCGACTTGTTCCTGCTGTTGCTTTTTGGCAGGGCTACAGGAGCAGGTCACAGCGTTCGGGTTGTGCTGGGAGGGAGGGACTGGGCCAACATGTGCTTTAAGTAACTTCTTAGATGAAAACAAACACTCCCAGAATATCTGCTGTGTGTACATCCTCCAGGTAGTGAGGTTCTTGGAAGGTCCAAGGCCAGGTTGGACGAGGCTTGGAGCAACCTGGTGTAGTGGAAGGTGTCCCTGCCCATGGCAGGGATTGGAACAAGATGACCCTTAAAGTCCCTTCCAACCCAAATCAGTCTGTGATTTTATGATTCTTCCCTACCTTGAGTAATGCTCGCTCTCATTTTGCAAGCCATGGAATACCTCAGCTGGTTTGGCTCTGGTGCCGGGTTGGATGCTTTGGAGGCCCTCATTTCTCCAAGTGATCATCCTGCCGCTGAGATCAGGCCTGTAGCCACTTCGGCATCTGATGCTGCTTCCCAGCTGTCCTCTGTTTGGAAAGGTTTTGACAAGTTTCTCATTCTGAGGAATCTCTGTGCAGTGTTGGCAGCACTGAGGCTTCAGCTTGACTCGTGGTAGATGCAACACCAGTGCTGGTAAATCATCGTTGGGATGCGCTCCGCATCCGTGGGGGGAATGTCTCTGCTGAAATCCCTGTTGTTCTGTGGTTACCATCCAAAACTGGTATTAGGCTCCAAAACAATTCACAGCCCTTTGTTGTTGTCTGGATTTGCTGGGTACAGCGCTGGTACTCGGTGTTTTTTATCATTTCTAAATGTTAGGAGTTACTGCATGTGCCAGAGTGCCTTCGCTTGTCAGGATCCATCACTGGGCGCGGGATGTTTTGGAACCACTTGTTCTGTTCTTTCTGGTGCTTCAATGTTAAGGAGAAAATGTGATCAAAGACAGGGGTTTGGGGGTAACTTGGCTGCTGTGGTGATAGAGCTGGGTTTTGTCTGGGGGACTTGAGGGTCTTGACATCCTCCTGGCTGGGGTCACGGCACAGACAGGTTCGGTGTAAGAGCAGCAATAGATGTTTGGGCAGCCTTTTGTGTCACCATCTGCTTGCAGAGGCATGAGGGGATGGAGTGTGACTTCCAGGTGTCTTGTTGGGCCATGGACACTCAACATTCAGTGCAAGAAACCTTGTGCCCACTTGGACTTAGTGCAGTCATCTTGGTAAGCCTGGCTTTATGTGGTCGAGCTAATGCGTGTATTTGGGTTTCTGGCACTAAAAGAGGTTCTTCAGCATCTCTGAAGGCCTGCAGGACTGAGGCAGATAGTGCAGCAGTGTCTTGAAACCAGATTCTCTAGTTTGCTTTTTCCTGTGGGATGATTCTTGCAGCAATATCCTGGACGTTGAACCTCAGCTGAGCACTGTGGTCCTGTCCCGAGCTCATGGCTCATCCTGCTCCTAAGACCTCTAACACGGCTGAAAAAAGCTGAGTCACCACTGCCTTTTTGGCTTGGAAAATTAAATGTTTGATGAAACTGTTTGCTGTGACACTTTTTGGTAAACCAGGGCTTGTCTTCACAAACTGTTTGATCAGTCTCTGCTAACATTTACAAAAGCTTGGAATAATCCCTGAGTTCTCGTCGATCCACTCTGGTGTAGCTGTTAGAACTGTAGCGTGAGGTGTGTTAGAGTAGGAAATGTGCTTGCTAAGGAGGTGTTCTAAAATACATTTGTGCTGAAACCCCATCTGTTAAATCTTCTTGAGCTCCTCCTGCTCACTCTGACACTGAACACAGTAGTACTTTACACCACTCGAGCAAACCAGCCTCGAGAGGATCATGGTGTCCTGGTGCTGGGTTTGTGTGGCATTCAAAGACATCTCCACTTTGATGGATTGAGATCGGCCTGCCCATTAATAGCTTCGAGATCATTTGCAATTAAATGGAGTTGAGTCTTCCAAGGGATTTACTCAGGGACCAGTGCTCCACACCAGTATCTGAGCTTCCCATAACTTGACTTGCCTGAGGCACAGGTGGCTAAATTTAGTCTTATAGCAAGCTTGGTCTGACCTTGTGCTGCAAGGACTTTTCCTACTTGTGTCTCTATCAACACATAAATGCTGCTTTTCTGTGGTGGACAGAGCTTTGAGGCTCGATGATGCCAAAAAGCTTTTTGTGTTTGTCACTGGCTGACGCCTCAAGTGCTGCTGCAGCAGGAATTAACTCTGGATCTGAGTGCAGCGCAAAAGGTCCACGAGTGATCTACTGGTACAAAGCCATCCTCACCGGTGGGTATTAAGGCTTCAAAGAAGGCAGACACGATGTGGTGCGTAGAGCAGATTACTTGGTAATGAAGGTCTCTAATTGACAGCCACGCTGGAGATTAGGGCTTGAAAGCGGAAGTTGAATCCAAGCAGCTTCATACAGATGCAGTTTCCTAACTATGGGAAGGGTAATGTTTGCCTTCGAGGTAACATTAAGCTTATCTGTGAAAAATAGCACTTTACTCCAGCTTCTGGGAGAAGTTCAGTGTGTGTGAGACGGTGCACAGAGGTGGCCAGTTCTGGCATCTGCTTCCTCGCGTGGGTTTGCCTCCTTGTGTGAAGTGAGACTTATCCTCCGTGTTCAGCTTTAGCAGCTTCTCGTTGAAGCTGCTTCTAATTAAATACATAGTTCATCCCACAAGCATAACGAAGAAGATGCCTTCAGTGTGTATTCAGGCTTCTGGAGCTCTTCTGCCACCCTCCAAAAATGCCAGACTCCTCTGAAGCTGGTAGCACGCTGCCAGCTGAATGGGGAGAGTTGTTGCTGGGAAGTGGAACAGGATTTTCAGGTGTCTGCCATGCTGTGTTTGGGAGCACAGTGAGTGGTGTGGGTTTTTTTGGCTTGTGAGAGAAACTCTTTTGCAGGTGAGTGGGCAAACCCCTTTTTGTTGGCATGGGCACAGCTTGGGGCCGCCGGGATTTGTCTCCCCGACAGCGGCTCGGTTATTGTTGGCACGCTGGTCTCTTGCTTGGTGCAGGTAGTTCACATTGTGTTATTTTTTGGAGGGCTGAAATATTAATCTGATGAAGGATTAGGGTCGTTGAGTAATACAATGAATGAATTGCAGTGGGTGAGTGTGTGACTGCATTTGTTGCTTTGTGTGTTTCTGGTCGTTGTACCTTCAGCGTTGGAAAACATACGGAGAAGGGAAGTTGAGTTGAAGACAGAGGAGCAGCTGCCTGTCCTGGGGAGTGTGAAATGCCCGAGACTCTTGGGATTGGAAGGATTTCTTTAAAAAGCATGCAGCAAACTTCTGGTTCTTGTAGGGGTTTGTGGAAGTTACTGGTTTAGCTGCTTTCAAAAAGTGGTTGGACAAACCCGGGGTCAGCAGGTCCATAAAATGAATGGTGGTGGGACAGGGCAGTAGGTCCATCCTAACATCTGTAATCCAGCGGTGCTGGATGCTGGAACAGACTGTAGAACCTTGCTGCTCCCTGGATCATCCACCATCATTGTAGACAGAGTTAACACAAGATGTGTTCTCTTGCTGTTACTCCTTTAGAACCTCCTGCCTTTCCAGAATCCTGGGGCAGCACAGGGAGGTGATATTTCTGAATTGCTCTGGAAGGTGGTTTAGGGATTCTTCCAGGAGGGGAAATGTCCAGCTGTTTCCCAGCACACTGTCCATACCTTCAGCTCTCCCATGCTGTGCCCCTTCAAAGGAGATGTGCTGCAAAACATACTGTGGCTCAGGAGTAAAAGCATTCCAAGGGTCACCATAGGTAGAAACAGAAATGAGGGAAATAAAATTAGAAATAAGGGATGAAGAAAGGGATTGAACATGAAGCTCTCGGTCCCTTTAAAAGGGAAAAATTCTTGAAATTCCACCTTTTTATGCAGAAAGTGGGAGGAGGTGATCACAATGCCTCTCTTCAGCTTCCCTGGTGTGGGATCCAGCAGGGATGTTCTTTGCGGGCCATGATCGGCTGATAGCCCAGAACAGGGCAGGGACAGCCACGAGTGAAGCTGCACATGTTAATGTCCTAACCCATGTCATATTAATTACAGGCAGTGTCTGTATAATGACAATTGCAGCACATCCCCCATGCTCTTTTGCCTGTGCTCATGTCATGCCTGAACGACCCCGCGTTGCTTTTTTAGCTCACTGCTCTGTGCCTGCTAAAAATCTACTTTTAATCAGGAATTGGACCATTAAAACAGTATTTCGTAGCACGGCTGAGGAGCTGTTTATGTAGCTCGGTACCTAAACATGAAACTCGGTGTTTCAATACCTTGCCTGGGATTGAAATGTCCTGTTTGTGGAGTGTTCAAAGCTTGTAAGGCTTTGAAGGCTTTTTTGTTACCTCCACAGAGGGAACTGCTGTGCCCAAAAGGGGAGGTTTTGGTCCTGCCTTTCCCATATACTGCTGCTGGTGCTCGTCAAACCTGTTCCTGAGCTGCCCTGGCTCTCTAACCTGGCACAGAGCTCTCCAGGTATTGTTGGGTTGGTTTTCTCCTGTTGCTATAATGAGTTAGACTGGCTCCCCAGTGGGTCTGTTACGGGGAACAAACCAGCAGGATTTCCAGGGGGTTGCTCCACGTTACGGAGAACACACTTGGGTTTTCCTGCAGAGATGCTGTTTCATCCTGGTGCCAGTTCTAGACTGCAGGCATCTTCCCAATTTTTGGAGCACGTGTGGCTTGTTGTGGGTTTCACCCGTGGAGGAGGGAGCACCAGGAGGGACATCAGAAGCAGCAAAGTACCCAAAGTCTCCAAAAACTCCTGAGGAGCAGCAGAGGCCTTGAGGAATGAAGATTAGTCAGCTTAACTTAGTGTCACCCCTCTCTTTAGAGAGCCATAATGTCACCTGAGCACATGACAAGCTTTCTGAATCTCTCAGGTAGGGAAAAAAGATCTTAAATATCTTCATTTGAGTTTGTGGCTTGTGCTTAGGCTTGAGGAGGAGTCTCAGCTGAGCCGGCTGTTCGAAAGAGCATTAAATCAAGAGTCTGTTAATCATTGAGTAAATCGGTGTAAGGGGGGGATGTGGAGCAAATCATCTTTGCTGTGAAGGATGGGAGCAGCCAGTGCTCCAACAGAGCTCGGTTATCCTTCCTTCAAAAGCACGGGAAGAACTGAAGCAGCTCGTCTTCAGATGTGAATCAAAGGGATCTTGCAAGAAAACCCCTTATACTAGGTGGGATTATTTTCTTATTTTTCTTTTAAAGTATTACTGCATGATGGTCTGGGTTGGGATTGACACCCAGGAGTGTGAACTCGGCCGTGCCGAAGACGACAAATGCCATTTGGCACGACTTTAAACTTGTCTTAGGAGGGTTTATCCCTCTTCCCAGAGGGACTGGGAGTGGGAACATTTCTTGTGCTGCTAGATGCTAGAAGGATATTAACTGCATGACTCATGTAGCCCAGAAATGGATCCTTGGAAAAGAAGAAAATAATAATAATAATACAAAATATGAACAAAGTGCACCGTGATAGTGGTAATAGGAGTGTGTGAGCCAGGTACCGTGTGTCTCGGAGGGAGATGAAGGTGAGCGAGCGCTGCTTAGAGGCACTTAGGGCAGGTTGTGATCAGAGTGTTCCTCAAAGCCTCTTTTGATACAATAATGAGAGTTCAAAATCCCAGTTTTTAAATATTTTTCGTGACTTGATATTTAGTCAAGACGGATGTTCCATTTTGGCCCTCGCTGAGCTCAGAGCCCCCAGACCCTCGCTGGGCACTGTGTCATGGGGTCCCCTCTTGCTCTTGTTTCAGTGGCATCCAAAAGGGAAACTCTTTATTTGCAGCTAAAGAAGAGTAAAAAGCAGATGTTTCACGTTAAGATATGTGCTTGTTTTTCCCAGAGCCACACGTTCTCTCTCTTGCAGACTACTGTTCCTTGCACAGTATCTGCAGCTGCTGAGGGGAAAAGGTTAAATCATCTCAAAGTGAAAAGTAAAATACTCCTTGGGTGGGCTTTCCCTGTTTGAGTTGGAGGCTTTGGAGGCTGTACCAGACAGATCAGGGTTTGGGGAGCAGAGGCTCACGTGGAAAGGATAAAATAGAGTTATCTCTGTGAGTATCCTCAGCGGAGCCGTCACATCCCTCTGCTCCCAGGCTGAGATGTCATCAGACCACGTCATATGGAATGACTGGTGCTGGAAGCATGTAGTCGAGCTCCATGCTGGGAATATCTGAAGTACAGTCAGGGAAAACATACTATATAGTGAAATTTAATTTAGAATAAGCAGTACACTGTTCCTGGTGAGTCAAAGGATTTAAAGAATTTCATTCTGGGGCATTCCTGTGTTGAGAGGAGACTCCATCTGAACCTGCCTTCTCTCAGTCTTGTCTCCTTGTATTATCTGAGGCATTGCTCTGTCCCCTTTCATCCCAAAGAGTGTTGACATCAGGGTTGAAGTGTCCAATACTCTGCTGTACGAGGTGTAGGCTCCTGTAATGTCTTAGAGGTACATGCAGGTTCTGAAGCTTGCTGGGAATATCAAACCTTCCCACGCCGGGATGGCAGTTGGACATGCCACAAGGTAACTCCAAAAAATATTTGCTGTTTTCCTCTTGTGAAGGCAGGATTGAGATCTAGACCTGCTTGCAACGTTCTCTTGCTGTGTTGGAAATGTGTGGGCTACTCCTGACAATAAGGGAATTGGGACAGAGATGTCAAATGGGTTTTGCAAGCAGCAGGTTTTTATAATTTTAATTTCCCACCCAGGTTCTGAGCAGTGCCCAACTACAGTGTGGGCTAAAAGCTGCCTCTCTTTTTCTCCAGCTGAGCAGAGTGAGTGTGGATGTTGGCTTTGGAGTCTGTTCAGGGAGGAATTTGCAAATTACTGAGTCCAGGCAGGAGCCTTGCTTCAAGTGCAGTGGTTAAAACATCCAGCTTTCTGTCCAGATCTTCTCCAGGTGTTGAATGCATTTGGTTTTGGCAAAAAGACAACAAAATCTGCTCAACAAGGTATGACTTTTCCCCTTTTGACCCATCTACTTTCCATGTTTTGAGGGCAGACAACCTTAATGTGTCATTGGGGTCCTTTCTGCTTCACTGCTGCTCTGCTGGTTTTGATGTCTGCTGATAAGTGGCAGATAACACTGCTGATTTATTCCCACAAAATGCTGCTTGTTTCATCTGTGCAGTCAAAGTTCGTGTCTCGCTCTTTCCCTTCTGCCAAGAAGTGGTTATTTACATCCAGCTGACATTAAAGGGTCAGCAGTGGGGGGGGGGGGGGGTCAGGTCACAAAATCATCAGTGGTGGATGTGGGAGAACAGTCCACTTCTGCTGCCCTGAGATTTGGAGAGGATCAGGTGGAGCTAACAGGAGGCAGGTTCAGATGTTGTTGAGGCTGCCAAGGACTCTCGTGGCTACAGAAAGTTTGTGTGAGTCTGGAGAAGAACCAGATGTGCTCATGAAGAGGCTGCACCAAATGTCCTTCGTCATAGAATGTCTGGAGTTGGATGGCACCCACAAGGATCAGCAAAGTCCACATCCTGTCCCTTCGCAGGACAACTCCAGCAATCGCGCCCAGAACACCCAGAAGCCCAAACTGACTTGGGAAGGCCTGGAAATACAAACCACTGGAGGTGGAAAAACACACAGAGACATTCAGTATGTTGCTTTCTTTCTTCCCTTCCCAAACATTTGCATAGCTTGTATTCTTTGGTTCACCTCTTTGGCTCTTGGAGGACATGACTGATCATGAAGTCCAATTCCTGGCCCTGCACAGGACACCTCAACAATCCCACCATGTCCCTGAGGGTGTTGTCCAAGTGAGCTCTGGCAGCCCTGGGGCTGTGCCCACTGCCCTGGGGAGCCTGTTCAGTGCCCAACCACCCTCTGGGGGAAGAACCTTTGCCTGATACCCAACCTAAACCTCCCCTGACATAACTTCAGCTTCATATGTTTAAAGGTTTGTGCTGAAGTTGTCTGGCAGAGCTGAGGTGTCCTGAACGGGCTTTCCCACGCACTGGAAATGGTCTGTAGAGACCTTATTTTTTTCCATCTTGAGTTTGGAGGAGCTGAGAATCTGCTGACCTGAGCCTCCTTTGAAGTAAGGCCCTCATTTCTGGAGAATTACATCCTGTGCACTGCTAAGCCAAATTCTCATTGCCCAAGTTCGATGTGAGTCCTGGAGCATCGTGTTTGCTCTTGAGGTTTTATTCCATCATTAATCATCATACATTTTTTGCCATGCTGGATGATGTGAACACTTCGGAGCAGAGAGGGTCCGTTAGGTTGGAGTTTTAATATCGTTCTCTTGCTCTGATTTGGTAGGAGTATGAACATCTCGAGCCTAAAGATGAGCAGCTCTTTGTGTTACCCAGAATTTTGTGCTGCTGACTGGTAATAAAATAATAATGAGCTGAAGAACAAAAGATCCAAAAACTGTGTACCAGCTTCCTGAGAGAACTGAGGAGGAGTGGATTTGTGGTGTCACCTTCCCTGCTGTGGCAGCAGCAAATTCCTCCTTGGGAAGCCCAAAGATGTCTGTGCTATACCCCAACTTTGAAGTGCTGTGCCATGAAAGTCGCGTCTCTCTGTTCAGGCTGGCACATATTTCCCCAGCCTCCAGAGGAGATAAAAGACCTGCCTGTGTCCTCTAGGTAGGAAATATCAGCTCTTCACATCCTGCCTTCAGAGCCATCGGTTTTTACTCTGCAACTGAAACAAGCTTCTTACATGCTCCTTGCTTTGAAAGGTAGTGGGGCAAACATCTAGTGGGGCTTAAAACCTCTAGTGGAGTCTTTTTCTCTCTCACTGACATCTGGAAGAGCTTTTGGGGATCTGTGGGTCTTCTCCAGCCAATGTGATGGTGCTTCTGTCATTTTCTGATATTCAGATAATGGTCAGGGTTGGAAGGGACCTTAAAGCTTCTCTGGTTCCATGCCCTGCCACGGGCAGGGACACCTTCCACTAAACCAGGGCCCTGTCCAACCTGCTCCTGAACACTTTCACAGATGGGGAATCCACAACCTCTCTGTTCCAGTGCCTCGCCACCCTTATAGTACAGAATTTCTTCCTAAAGTGGCCTTTGGGGGCCAAGCAAGACGCTGCTCATTGGTGATGTGCTGAGAAGGGTGAACTTTGCTGCGGTCCTGCTGACTGACATAGAGGGCCACGTCCTGAATACAGGGGTGTGGGACCCGTGCCCAGCTCCATCCCCCTGAACGCTTCATGTCCTTCTGCATTTGGCACTCTGGAAAATAACTAACTCTCCTTTCTGAAGTGCCCAGTAGGAAGCAGAGCAGCCTCATCGAAGGATCCTGCGTGACTTCTGTGTGGTCGTACAATGCCAAGGCCCATTGAGCTCAAGCTGAGTGTTGCAACTCCAAACCTAAGGCTTCACTAGAGCCCTGAAAGAGATGTCACAGGAAATGGGCTCGGTGTCTGGAGGTGCTAATTAAATACAAAAAGAGTTAATTACCTGTCAAGAGCTAGAAAGGGTCCCTCTTGCTGTTCATGGTTTCACTGTCATTCTTCTTTCTGCCTTAGTCTTCCCTTCGTGCAGGGATGTGGGTTCTGCATAATGTTAGACTTTGGGCAGCAAGGCTTGGTGGAAAAGCCAAGGCTGGAGCTCATTACCAGGATAAACTGGTGCTCCAGCCGGGCTGTCCACATACTCTTGGTCCTTAACCATTGCTTTCTGCTCCTGCCAGAGGTGCCTTTCGGTTCCATGCCGTGCTTGCAGCTAAACGAAGTTTGTGCCTTCCTGGCCTCCTTTAACGTGGATGGGATTTCTGGGTGTGTGGCCGGGGAAAGGATGGACACTGAGCTCTGCCTTTTGACCCTCGGGGGCTCTCGAGGTGCCGGAGTTCCGACTCTGTGAACGTGGGAGTTGTGTTTGCTGTGCTGCAGGTGGCAAGCTGTGTTAGGAAAGGGCTTGAATCAGGTTTTGTCCCTTGTCCTTGCCAGTAGGAACTGGCAGAGCCTGGCCAGCGTGGGAGGGTTCCCACATTGCACTTGGATCCGCTGTAACGTGCTGGTCATCTTGTTCTTCAAGCAGAACATGAATTATGCCTAACCCCTGGTTCAGATCTGAACCCTGGGACAGCATGAGATGATTTATTTACCTTTATTCCTAAAGTGAATCATTGTACCATGGAGTAGGTTATAAATAGAGTCTTCAGTTTTGCTTCCTGGTTTGGAGTCACCACCTCTTACCAGAGGTTGGGATTGATGTAAAGAAACCTGGTAAGTTTCTGGCCAATGAACCCCATTTGGAATTCTTATGCACAATTTTTGGTTTTCTTTCTAGTTTAAGTGGGGCATGTTCAAACTGGCGAGACAGCAAAGCTGCAGGAGTGTTCAGCATTTAAATATGTGGACTGTCATGGTAATTGGATGCTTGTGTTCTTTGCCCAGGAGTGGATGACAAGTGACTAAATAAAGCTGCAATCACTCCTTCCCTGGGAATAGGTGCTTATGTTTTTCCTTTCTTGTAGGTCTTGGTTTGGTACAAGTTTGGCTTGTTCTTCCTCACTGCAGCCTCTGACCCGGTCAAATAACTTGGAATGATTTTAGTGTCAAGTAGAACAAAAGTTGACCTTAAATGCTTCACAGCAAACTTAATATTGAGGGCTCCATTCAGCTCCCTGCTGCCTTTTCATATGAGAGGGGTGAGTGTCACCCACAGCTGGAGTGGTGGTGCGTGTTCCTCACCCCGGTGGTTGGCTTCATTCTGGAGCTGGTGCTGGATAATTGTAGAGGAGGATTGATTAATAATAGTTGGGAGCTCCTGGAGACTTTTGAAGCCTGCTACACCACCACTGAGCAATCCTCCAGGCTTCTCGGGGGCAGAAACTGGGGATGGCATCAGGAGAGCATGGATGTGACTTGGACTGGACTGACCACAAGCATCTCAAAGTACAGGGCAGAGGTGGACGCCAAATTCCCGGGTAATCCGGTCAAAGCAGCGTCACTGGGCAGTGCAGCCACGGCAACTCCAGGCTGTCCTGCGCTTCATGTCAGAGAAAGCAAAAATGCCCTCCGATATCCCCATGTGATTAACAAGAAAGAGGCTTAACATGTTAATATGGACCCTTAAACTTCTGTCCTTGCTGTGATAGTTGGGAAAATAATGATAGAAGTGCTAATTTAGGCATGGACTTGGAATGCTGGTTGGGTACTGGGGAGCCTGTTCCCTGTAGCCTGTGTCAGCACCACGTGTTGTTTCAGCAGAGCCTGTCTTAGAGTTGACAGTCAGAGCTGTTCAGAACTTAGAGGTGGCTTTTAATATTCTCATTTTTGTTATAACTACCCAAGTGTTTTCTTCCGAAGGATGTTACGTGCCCAAGTTATGAGTGGGGAATAGAGCAGTGTGACTTTGTCACTCTGGGAAGAGTTTGCCAGGAATAATTTCATTTTGGTCTGACTTCTACATCCCTGCACAGCACATTCCCCCTGAAAAAATTGCCCTGTGCTCAGGAGGGTGTTTTCTAAGAAGAAAAAGTCACAAACAAAGCAGAAAACACCCCATGTGTTTCCTTCTGACAGAAGTGCCTGGAGCATCTCAGGAGATGGAGCCAGCCCAGGGGTGCTGTGTCATGGGAGGTCAGGTTTGGGAACCTGTTTCCCAAGTTGGGGAAACACAGTTTACCAAAAAGCAAACCCCAAATTACCAAAGAGCAAGGAACATCTGTATTTTAAGAAAGCACTGTCTTCTGAACTAAAATTCCCATTATTTAGTGCATGGAAAGCTCTGAGTTTGCCCTGACGTCGGGTGAGGAGAATGATTTTCCTCTAAGCCAGGGGTGGGTACTTGGAAGCTGCCACATCCAACTGAAAGCAAACAATGCCTGTTTTGTTTTTTAAGCACAATACAGCGAGATTGGAAGTTGCTGGTGTGAACTGTTGCTTGGAGTCTCTCTAAAATGCCCTTTCTTCCTCCCCAGGTTCAGTACAGATATGCCTGCCTGGCTGCTCTGCTGCTCCCCTGCCCCTGCACTTGCTGCCCTGTGATTTTGGGTAACAAGCCTAAGAAGTTAAAAATCGTGCGGTGAGTATCACGTGCTTTTGATCTTCTGGAGTGTCTTAGCATGGAACTCAAACATTCCCTCCTAAAAATCCCAAACCCTCCCATATTTGCTAAAGAGGCACCTCCCCTATGGAGACAGGCTGAGAGAGCTGAGGCTGTTCAGCCTGGAGAAGAGGGAGGGTTGTGTGGAAACCTCGGAGCACCTTCCAGGGGCTGAAGGGGCTACAGGGAAGCTGCAGAGGGGCTGTTCATCTGGAATCCTGGTGACAGGACAAGGGGGAATGGGTACAAACCGACAGAGGGGAAATTTAGGTGAGCTATGTGGAAGAAATCCTTCCTTGTGAGGGTGATGAGACCCTGACACAGGTTGCTCAGAGAAGCTGTGGCTGCCCCTTCCCCCGAAGTGTTTGAGACCAGGTTGGACGGGGCTTGGAGCAACCTGGTGTTAGTGGAAGGTGTCCCTGCCCATGGCAGGGGAGGTGGAATGAGATGATATTTAAGGTCTCTTCCAACACCAACCATTCTCTATACAAGGAAAGGCACTAAAAGTCCAGTAACTTCTCACTGGGCTGTGTGAAGTACCTGCCAAGCCTGTGGAAGAGTGGTTAGAGACCTGAGTGCAAGTTGTCAAATTCTTATTCCTTATATCCACTTTAATATTTTTTTCCCTCTCAATTTTCTCAGCATTTTTCATGTGAAGTAACTTCTCTGAGAACTTACATCCCTGATTTCCTTTCCCTGGCTTTATTTTTAGCAGCACACGTGTTGAGCTGAGAAGTAGGTGACTGCAATGCTGCTTGTCAGTGACAAAGAGCTCCAACAAGGAAACTGGGCAGGATTAAAGTCAAGGAGAGCCTGGAGTCTTTTGTGGTGAACTGAAGCTTCTCTAAAAGTGCTTTAGTTTTGTTCTTGAGAGGAGGGTTGATGTGCTCTGTTGGTGTTTGTTCCAGTGTGACAAGTGAAATAGGGGCTGGGTGGGGCCTATTCAGTAACAACTGCCCTATGGAACGAGCAGAAAACTCAAAACTGAAGTTGTTGGGAAAATTTTCCTCTCCAGAAGTCAAAGGGAATAACATTTGTAGGTGAGAGTGTTGGACTGACTCCAGCATGGAGAGATCCCCTGATTTCCTGAAAATAAACCGCCAAGTGTTGTGGTTTGGTGAGAGGGGTGACCTTCAGAGGGCGCAAGTCCCTGCATGGCACAAGAAGTTTTTGGGTGTACATAAAGTCTGAAACTGGCACTAGATTTCCCCTTCTGAACTTCTGAAAAACCGCCTGTGATAAACTGTTTTTCTGTGCAGACTAAGTCCTTGGGGCGTTTTGTTTAGGGCCATAATGGTGCAGCATCCTTTGGGAATGTTGTTCCTGTTTTTGGCCAAAATGACGTGACAAAACCAAGACTTTCTAATTTGTAATTTCCAGTTAGAATTTTCTCTGTAGAAAGCTTCGTGAGCTCTTGCCTTTTGGTAATTTCAGCTGAGAGGGGGCAGATGGATGGACAACAGTTTCATGCTCTCAGTAGCTTCCAGCCTGGAGGAAAAATCTGGTTTCAATTTTGCTTGATATTGTATCTCAAATTATTTTTGCAGCTTCATCCCCTAAAACCAATTTGTCTATTTTTGGTGGCAGTAGTAGGAGTGTCATTAATTGTTGAAAAGACTTTAGCTTGAGCAATTGAGGCTGGTGCAGCACAGTGCTTAAATACCTTCTGTGAGTCCAGCAGAGACTGTGCCTTCTGCCTGGGCCTTGCTTCCCATTGTTTTTTCTCAAATACAAGCTCCTGCCCCTGTGATCCTGGGAAGGGTTTCTTTTGGGACTGAAGTCACTGCCTTGTTTTGCTATATCCTGCATGTAAAATATCTGGGAACTTGGAAATTTTTTTTGGAATCAAATAAACCTGTTCCCATGAGGTTTGGGATCGTAGCGTGCTTTTTCACTTGGGTGAAGCTTCCATCCTTTTCCTGCCTCCTTCTGTCTTTTTATATATTTTAATTTAGCATTTAAAGGAGCTCTGGTTCTCCCATTCCATGACTTCCACTTGCCCCTGTGAGTGGCACCCTGACTCCTGCCATGACTCATCCGTTTGTGTCTTCACCTGCGTGTTCCCTGCTTTGGAATTTTCAGAGTGCACTGACTCCTTCCCAGCTCCAGGTGTTCCCTCTCCTGCATTTGTGCATTCCCCCCACGAGTGAGGAGCTGGCTCCTGGTGTCCCTCCCTCAGTGTGCTCGGTGAGCCACATCCAGCTGGGGGAATCTGTCTTTAGGAGCAGATTTTTTTCCCTGGATGGCATAAATGAGCAAGAGGAGCAGCAGCTGCAGCCTTGGAGCCAGGGAAAGCAGGGAAAGCCGGAGGTGCCTCCACTGTTCTCCGGCTGCATCCCCAGAGCAGCTCTGGTGATGTGTGGAAGCTGAAATATCCTTCAGTGCATGGAGCTTTCTGTTGTATTAGTCATCCATCAGGCTTCTGGATTATTGAAGTGCTGAAGCTCTCCGAAAGCACAGCAATATCTATTTGTAGAAAGGTACACCATGTGAAGTGCAATTCCAGTATGTTAGAGCTGCCTGCTGGAGATGTTCTCGGGAATGCTGTCCCTCCTGTGGAGCTGGAGAGCCCCCATCAAATATCTTAAAGGCTTCTGGGTGGTCTTGGGGATGTAAATGGTGATGCCTTAGAGCTCCTGCTCAGCTTCTCCCACAGAATCACTCCTGTTCAGCCCAGTATAGCATCAGCTACGCTGAGAAACCCTAAGGAAAAGGGGATCTGTAGCATTAAGGAAAAATACTCTTCCACTAGGTATGGGAGAAGTCTTGACTCAGAGAGTTAAAGACCAAAACCCTCTTGTCTAACTCTTTAACTTGTCCTGGCTTGAACTGAGTATGAAAGTGCCTAGAGCTGAACTGGTCCATTTTTAAGCTGTAATTCATCTGTCTCTGCTGTTTACAGAAAATCTTTAGGACAGTTGCTGGCTAGAAGGTTAATTCCAATACACCATGATTATGCTCTCATGAACTTAAGAGAAAACTTGAATCTCTATGGCTTTAGTTGTGTTGCATGAGTTCACCTCATTGTATTCTAACCCAAAAGTGAAACACAGGGTTTCATGTAAGGTTTGAGATTCACAGACTGGCAAAACACTTGTCCTTGCTTATGCAGTCTGGCTTTTATGTAACTCATTATTTTTGCTCAAATGTTGCAGATAGTCGGTTTCCTGTAGCAACAGCCACCAGATGTTTCTCTGAACAAGACTTAATTCTTTAAAATTGACCTGTGAGAAATGTGTGAAGGCGAACGGGGGGGCGGAACAATTGTGTGTCAGCGTGATTTCCATTTCCTCGCTGAAATCCCACTGCAAGCCTGGCAGTTTCATTGGTGCAATGATGGATCCAGCTTTCTGTGCTACACTGTGAGGCCTTTTCCATGGTTTTTCCATAAATGTGCTGTTGGGAGCAGGGGGTGGGATCAAGCTGTCTTAGGAGAATTAGCACTCCTGGGGCAATTAGCACTGTATAGGTTAAGCCTGTCTGGTGGATATGCCAACACAGGGATCCTGCTGTGGATCTGTAGGTCTTCTGTGGTCAATCCTTGTGCTTTGCTAGACTGACTCGATTTCGTATTTCCATGGGAAACCAACTCCTGCCTCAGTTTTTCAGTTGGGGGAAAAGAGTGTGCCAATGTTTTACTGGGAGACATGGGGTGAGTGGTCCTGGTGGGCACTGCAAGGAGGTCCCAGCAGCTCTTGTCTCTGAAACATCCCCACTTTTGGGGTTTGTGTAGCACTGTCCTTGCAGGAGTGCTCTGCATGGGACAAGACTGCACAGGGACTCCTGCTGGGGTTGGAGGATCTCAGACCTGCATTTTTGGGTCTGTTGTTTTCTTGTCCAGGTGTGCAGAGACCAGATAAATCAAAGCAGAGCTGTGTAATTTCCCTTCCCCACAGGGATCTCTTGCTCCCATTGTGCTTCCCTTTTTGTTCACTTTGCATATGGAGGTGTGTATTGGGCAGGTGATCTTCAAGAGGAAATGTATTGGTCTTTAACTGGGGGCACTGGTGACAAGTCCATACCCAAGAACTATGGATAGGGTAGAGAAGTTCAGCTCTGCAGAGTTTGTTTTCAAGGTTTCATAGGTCAGAGGGTCTGGTCTGCTGGAAATGCTTCAGGACACAGTGTAGATGCTCCAGTCATCATCATCATCCACAGGAATTTTGGTATGGGTTAGACTTTGTTTTAGTGGTTTTTCAGAGGTTCTAGATGCCCACCATGAAATTTTGGTATCGCTTAAGCAGGAGGTAATTTGAATGTCCTTTTCTTGTGGTAGGATGTGAGACTGGTACTCGAAGTAACACCTCGAACTCCTTTCCCATCAGCACTTGAGATGATTAAACCCGTTCCTGTCTGAGTGACTGTAAGGTCAATTTCAGAAGCAACCTGACCTAATGAGTGGCATCTCTGCCCATGGCAGGGGACAATGATGAGCTTTAGGGTCCCTTCCAAACCAAAGCATTCCATGTTCCAGGAGTCTCTGAAGCGCTGTACTTACAGAGCTTTGACTCACACCCAAACTGTGGTTTAAACAGAGCTGGGAAAGCTGAGTGGTGTGTGGATGCTTGGTCAGAGATTGCTTTCCTGGGAAACAAAACCACCACCAGGAAAACTAAAGCTTAATTGCTGAAGTTTGTACCTGATTGCGCGTGAAGATTCAGGTATAAGCCACTTTCTTGTATGGGAACATGAATTGGGAAAACAGTGTAACTGACCTTTCCTTAAAACAACCAGACCCCAGTGCTAACATGCACCCACCACAGTAATCCAGGGAATAATTCCTGGAAAAGGCTGTAAAGTCTTCATAGTCCTTGGATTTTCTCAGCATGTGAGCGTGTAAGAGAGATCAGTGGGCATGTGGGCATCATCACCTGTACTAGGTAGCATTTCAGGGGACACCAGAAGAGCTGGCTCCTGAAAGTAGCTTGTCCTGTTTCCTGTGAGAAATCCTTTCATGTGAGAGATCTCATGTGGACCCTGTTTAAGAGGATAGATCAGCTGCAGACAGGGACTATCTGACCTGCTTCCTGGCCAGCTGGCAGCTGATAGTGAGCCATTTCTACAGGCAAATATATGGTTGTTGTCATCTTCTCTTCCTCAAGCAGCAGCAGAGGTTTACAGGGTTGTAAATCACTTCTGAGAATGCAGGTAGTGAAGCAAAGTCCCCTGGAAAGGTGGTAGCTGCTGTTGGACATCTGGTACTTTATAGAGGTCGTCAAACAATGATCCATCTCAAACAAGGTTTTGGCCACACTTAAGTAGATTGTTCCCTTCTCTGCGTGCAGCTTCCCCTTGTCCTGAGACCCATCCTGCAGAAGAATGGTGGCCAGACCACCTTTAGGCTTCTCTCTGCAGTGTCACTAATTTTTAAGTCATTCTGGGATGGGAAATGCATGGAGCTGCACTTCTTTGCTACAGAGCTGGGAGTGTTCACCTGGAGAAGAGAAGGCTCCAGGGAGAACTGAGAGCCCCTTCCAGAGACTAAAGGGGCTCCAGGAAAGCTGGAGAGGGACTTGGGAGAAGGGCCTGGAGAGACAGGACCAGGGGGAATGTCTTCCCAATGCCAGAGGGCAGGGTTAGATGGGATATTGGGAAGGAATTGTCTGTGAGGGTGGGGAGGCCCTGGCCCAGGTTGCCCAGAGAAGGTGTGACTGCCCCATCCCTGGCAGTGTTCAAGGCCAGGTTGGATGGGGCTTGGAGCAACCTGGTGTAGTGGAAGGTGTCCCTGCCCATGGCAGGGAGTGGAACAAGATGGTCTTTAAGGCTCTCTCCACCCCAAACCGCTCTGTGAAACACATGAATAGTTGAGAAATTTCCGAAATGGGTGAGTGCCAACACATAAGTCTAATTCCTTGGGAAATGGAGGAAAATCCTTGATTTTTTTTTAACCACAGGACTTCACTCTTGTCCATACCAGGGGGTATTTATAGTTTGAATGGTAGTGCCTTGCTTTTCCTTCCTAATAGATTGCTGGACCACAAGTGAGTGGCAGATTTGTTTGTTTTGGCACAATATTCCCTTTCCATGGGCACGTCTGGAGTTTACAGCAAACAGAGGAGCCAGGCCATGAACTGTGCAAAGTCCTCAACATGAGGGAAAGGAGGGAGGCAGGAAAAGCTGTCATGTAAAATTATCTCTCTGAAACTGAGACATCTCTTCAAGTTCTTTCTCTGCTGGTTTCCAAGCCATTTCCTGAAGCTGATGTTGCTCCACCGTGAGCTTGAGTGTTTGTGTCAGCGCTGCCTGTTCCTGCCACACGCCGTCATTGCTCAGAGCTGGATGTGCCATGGGTTGGGAATCCAGTATCCTCCTCCTTCAGGGTGTTGAAGAGCTTCAGTGGGGAGCCTCCTATGGCACTGGGGAGTTCAAATCTGAATGGAAGTAACCAAAACGGCGAGGTGACCTGGCAGAAAGATGGCTGAGCTGTTTGCTCTCTACCTGAGTGCCTGATCTGAGGGATGAACATCAGGTGGTGGGACAGCGTTGAGATGCAGATAAAGAGGTGGTGGTGGTGGTGGCAGAGGTTGGTGTAAATTAAATCTGCTGCCATAGCCTTGGTACAGCAGCATCGCCGAATATCTGGCTTTGATAATGAAAAGAAATGTGCTGTGGAAGCTGGATGTGGCTTTGGGGTTAGTTTTGTGGCTTGAAAAATCATAGATCATAGAATACCCTGAGTTGGGGCTCAAAAAGGTCATCCAGTCCAGCTCCTGGCCCTGCACAGACACCCCAACAATCCCACCCTGTCCCTGAGGGTTGTCCAAATGCTTCCTGAGCTCCGGCAGCCCTGGGTTTGTGCCCACTTCCCTGGGGAGCCTGGTCAGTGCCCACCACCCTCTGGGGGAAGAACCTTTTCCTGATATCCAACCTAAACCTTCCCTGACACAGCTCCATGTTGTGTTTCTTGGCATGCAGAGATTTTGGGGATTACCTGATGTCCTTGCAGGCATTAACACCCTCTTGGGTGTTAACATTCTCCATCACCTGGTGCAAAGGCAGGTGATGTGTGAGCACCCCTGTTTGTCAACCTGTGTTTAGAGTGTGAATGAGGAAGGGATGGTGATGCCTCATAACCAGGCTGATCCTTCCCAAATTTAAATTTGTCCCATCACTGGGAGCTTAAGGGGGGCAATTTGACGAGTTTGGTGGTGCTTGAAGGCCCATGTGTGAGCTGGATGGGTACAGGCAGAAGATAGCTCCAGAGCTTCTCCAGACTGTCACTGTGAGAAACCAGAGAGTGTTTGTTGCCATCTCTGATGCTGCTGGTGCCACCCAGCCGTGTCCTGGTGTGCTGGGTGGTTTCACGGGGATGCCAGTGTGGAATGGCTGCATCTCCTGTCAGCGCATGGACCTCACTTGGGGTGATTTTACAAAGAATCTGCATTTGAGAATCACAACTAGAAAAATGACAGGTGTTGGAGGGTGCTTCCAGCTCATCTGGAAGAAACTAAACCACCCATCGAGCATGTGAAGGCTTTCAAGGCACCAACAACTTGTTACCTTGAGATTTGAGGAAGAAAAACCCTGGAGAACCAACCAACAACACAAACCTTCAAGTACTGTGATTTTTTAAAGCCATGTAGCTGCTCTCTGGAGTATCGATGGCTCCTGCTTGGTTTCCCCCTGCGGGCGGGTGCTCCGGGCACTTCCTTGCCAGATTGAGGAAGGAACTCGGCACAAACATTTACTTTCTGCGAACAGACGCAACTGTGTGAGTGTGTACCTTGGGATTAGGGTGCCTGATTGCTCTGCCGAGGAAGTGCAGGGTTTTATGGATGAGGTTTGTGTGGGTGTAGCCATGGGCAGGCACAGAATGAAACCAGTAACCGAGGCTGGACCTTGCACTGGGGAGGAGGCACCTCCCGTGCCAGCAAACGGAGCGACCTTTGCTTTGTTCAGAAATAAATGAAGAAAAATAAAGTAAATGAAATTTTAGAAGGCATGACACAGGATCTAAACATCTTCTGGCTCTCCTGCAAGGGGGTTGTGCTTCTCCGGTGGGTATTTTGCTTGGTCTGCAGGTATTTCCTGGCATCTTTCAATCATGTGGGCAATCTGGATCCATCTCTCTTCTGACAGCCAAACTGTTTCATCAGGATACAGAGCTGGGAGATGTGAACAAGGGAGTCCTAAATCTCAGAGAGAAAGGAAAAGGTGGTTCTTTATGTGCTGTGGGGATCCTGCCCTGTGGGATAGGTGGGGTTTTTTTGGGCAGTTTGTTTTGGGGCTGCAGTGTTGACTTCATGGAGTTTTTACAATGCCGTAATGGGAAGGGAAGACAAATTGCTGCAGAAGGTTTCAGGCTTTGAGTGTAACAGTGCCTTAAATATCAAGCTCTGACAGCTTTTAATGGAAGCGATCTATCCCAATCCAAACCTTCCTCTACCAAAACACAGAGATGGGAGAGAAGGAGGTGCTGGCAGGGGATCAGGGTGCTGGCAGCAGTGGTGAGATTTGTTTGCAGAGGCTGAAGCAACCTATTTATTAAGCCCAAATGAGCAGGATTTATTACTCAGGAGTCTTGGTTCTTACCTTCTCAGCTCCCTGGTGCTCTAAACCTCCTAACCAGGTGCAGAGGTCAGTCACTCCTGTCCGACAGCAATTTGCCTCCAAATCAACAGCACATTAAAGGCTGGGGCAGGTTTCTCTCCCCCTGTAGGTCTCAGGTATGCAGTTGCCTCTTCAAGGCATGGTTTAGTCGCAAACAAAACATGTAGGTGATGTCAGTTGAATTCCTGCCAAATGCCTCATTATATGAGGTGACAGTGTGGTCTGATCCTCTCTCCATGGCTGCTGGAAAAGGCTGTATCTTCGTATAAGGAGAAGGTGAAGTTCAGGCATTAAAATGAAAACACATATACATTAAATCATGAAGTATCAACTTTCCTTGTGTTTCCCCTTAGTGCACTCCATCTCTCTCCCTTAGGATCAACATTGCTATTGCTTTAAGAGATGCTGCAGTTCCAGCTCACCATCTCTTACATCACTGTGTTTCCAGTTCATTCCCCAGCTCTTACGAGGAGTTTCTGGTGATGAGCAACCTGGAATCAAGTCTGTTGGGCAACATCGAGAGTCCGTGGGATGGAGTGACACAGACTTGGCAGAGTTGTCCTCTTCCCCATTTGCTATGGGGCGTTCAGGCTTTGCCTGCCAGGCAAGGTCTCAAAGTTTAGCTGCAGAGAGTGTGCCTGTGCCTTCTACCCACTTAAACTGTTCTTGGACATGTCCTCTCTTCATGTGAGGCTGTGTGGTGGTGAAGAAGAGCTGCTTGAGTTCCTGTGGGGCCATACTCAGCATCCCAGAAGGGCATGGACATCTCTTACAGCCAGATTTGCTTTGGCTGATGGCTGCTGTTCATCCCTGCAGGACACACCTGCTGGACTGAGTCTTCCTTTGGCTCTCGGTGCCCAAACTGTCGCACTGATTTAAGTACTTGCGTGAAACCCCCTTTCTGAAGGCACCTCGTTGTGATGTGCCTGGTGCATGGAAGTGGAATTTTCTCCAAGGCTTTGCTGCTTTGTAGTGACCCTTGGACGCTGAGTGAGCCCTTACACCCGTGTTTAGGGCCCAGTGCTGCGAGAGACCACGTCTTCTGTCTCCTGAGCCACACTGAGCACCTGATGGCTCATCCTGAGTCTGCCCTGTGGTGCCTGAAGCTCATTTTAAGGAGCTGCTATGAGGCCACAAAGAAGCCATTCTCCTAGTTTGGCCTCAGCTTTTTGAGGTGCGCTGAGTATCGATGGGACAGAGAGGGGGCAGCCTGTTCCCATCTGACAACCACAAGCCAAGCCTGGGGACCTGGAGCCCTTCTCAAGTTGGGATACAGAGAGCCTCCATCTGAATCCCCCCTCATTGCTGGTCTGTGAAGACACTTTTTATGGATACTGTGTGGCACAGGACACGAATGTCAGGTGTCCTTCCACAGGGGAAACACTCACCTGCTGAGAGATGGGCTGCCCATGACACACAGCCAGGTGCCTCTCAGCACCTTAGGGCTGCCTCTTGTCCCAAGCTGGGCTCCACCAGCACAGCTTCTACCCTCCCTTGCCATGCAGGGCTCTTTGGTTTCCTTTCACCCCATCTCCTCAACTTCACGAGGACTTTTCTTCTAGTAAGAGGCTTTTCCCCACCCCACACACACACTGTGAGAGCTGTGTTGGCTCTGAACCTGATACTTGCGTTCCTTTCTGAAAGCAGAAAAAGAGCCCTTCATGGTTTGGATTCTGCAAAGGTTTTTTGGGCTTTTTTTGTGTGTAGCTGCCAAATTCACCAGTCCTTTCAAGCTCTCAGAGCCTGCCTGCAGTTCATCCTTCGGGCTGCTTTTCCTTGCCAGGCAGTGTGCAGATAAAACACTCGTGGATGATTGAGGTGCAGCTGTGTTACATTAGGCTGTAAGTCTGCAAAATCACTTTTGCTGCCAGTGATCCAAGGCTGCTCCAGAGCCTGGGCTACCGTGGTGGTCTTGGCAAGGACCTGCTTGTCATTGACACCAGCAACTGCAAATTACAACCACCAACCATCATGGATGCACCTGAACCCTCCTGGTGTGGGCCATTCCTTGGTGATGGATGCACATGGCTGTCTAGAAGTCATCTTTGCCCCTTTCTTCTTCAAATCTATTGCCTGGAAGGACAGGGATGATGTAGGTATGTCTGCACCTCTTTTTGCTGTTACGCAACCTGGTATTTTAATATGAAAATAAAAATAGAGGTCCATGAGAGCCTGGATATCAGGGAAGAGAATGTCTGTCGGGTTCTCCTCCTGTCCCAGGTCTCTTGAAGACCCTTTGCTGCTGCCTGTTTTTTCCTTATTTTCCCTGTAGCATCACCATAAATATCTATTTCTGCTGGAACCTGATCTTACATGGCTTCACACAACCTGTTTTGCGAGCGGAGCTGGTGTCCTGACCATCGGGCTCTTTGAGAAGCCTTTCAAAGATTGGACTTGATCTTGGAGGTCTTTTCTGATCTTAAAGATTCTGAGTGCTGGATTGCAAAGCTGAGGTGCGTTGCTGTGAAATCAGGAGGTAGATCTCAAAGCTGCTGCTGGTGGGAGGGTTCCCTCCCGTGGCAGGGGCTGCAGGAGCCGCGGGGCCGCTGAAGGCACTGGGGCTGGTGCTGGGCAGACTCCAGCTGTGTTGGTTGGTGCTGCTAACAGCAGGGGTTTGGCTCTCTGAGAGGCTTCTCTGCAGAGGGTTGGTGTCTGATGTTCTGCTCAAGCCTCAGAAGATAGAGCAGAGCTGATCTGGCAGTTGCACTTCAGTGTTTTCTCTGCCCAGCCTAAAGAAAAAATGAAAATATGCAGAGCTCAGGTTTCATTAGGGGATTTTTTTGTTTTATTCGAGTGTTCAACTGTTCCTTTAGCAGCTCCAGCATAATCCACCTCTTCAGAAACAGCACTAACCCTCTTCTTCTGTCAGATTATGGTCTCTGGTGCTTTGTTACATCCATAGGAATATGCATCCATGGCTGCTGGTGCATATTTGGCTCGGACTCAACTGGGGAAGAGAAGTCGATGGATCGAGCTCAGTCACACAAACCACTTCCCTGGAAAATGCTTTATGATTTGTTTTGACTCTCCTCATGTGGAAGAACTGAATTACCAAGTAAATTTCTTTTCCCTTCCCTAGCATTCCTGGTTCCCATGCTGAGCTTGCATGGAGGGGATTGAGAGCAAAGTTCAGGAATGAATTTAGGGGATGGGTGCTTGGATTGCTCTCCGTGAAACAATCAACCAAGACCCACTTGGAAAAGGAACTTGCCAACGTGTTTAGCTGAGGATTATACAGTTAATGTATTTTAGCACCTTCACAAAGTCTTTGAGGAAAAGACCTCATGAAAGGTCATTTCCCTCAGATAGAAAAGGGTATGAGTTTGTTTGGGTTCATCCCTGTCCATAAAAACTGTAATTGGAGGATGTCACCATGACAGTCCTGGGCATTCATGAGTAAGGAAGGAGTGTAGTGATCCACAGTTGTCCATCCTTCTCCCTTCCCATCAATTTAGACTTAAATACCATTTGTGTGCCTCCTTGTTTTCCGCCCGTGAAGCTCTGAACAAAACTAACTGGACGAGCTGAAGATTAAATTGTTGGGTCGAATGATTCAACAGGAGCAACTTGTAGCGTTTAAAAGGCATCTGCAGCCTTCAAGGTTGGGAAGAACCTCACGAGTGCGGGGCACCCGACGTGACGTGCACCTGCTCGCCGTAGTCCGCAGCCAGCTTTGTCAGTGCTGTTCCCAGCTTGAAACTGCAACAGAGAATTTTGACCTACTTTTTCAGTTTTTCTGTTGTTTTGCACAACATTGAGGACAGTGAAACCAGGTCAGTCTTGTGCTGGTTGGAGAAGCACAGATAAATGCTGATCTCCTCTGTTTGGAGGTGCTGCTGGGGTATAGGCGGGTAGTTGAAATGCCATGTCTGGTAGAAGACTCTCCACATAACCAGAAAGCTTTTGAGTGGAAGAGAAAAAGACAGAAAAAAAACCCAAAAAAGATATTGCTTGTGGCTGAGTGGAGAAAGCATTCAGCCTTGAATTGTCCCTTCCTTGGCTGGGATAATAGCCGAGCACCAGAGCAGGGTCCTCCTTCCAGGTCAGACCAAGAGTGTCAATCTGCTGGAGGGCAGGAGGGTTCTGCACAGGTTGGATCGCTGGGTCAGGACCAGTTTTATGAGGTTCAGCAAGGCCAAGTGCCAGGTCCTGTGCTTGGGTTGCAGCAACCCCATGGAATGCTCCAGGCTTGTAGATGAGTGGCTGGAAAGTGGCGCAGCAGGAATGGACCTGGGAGCGCTGGTGACAGCCACTGAACGTGAGCCCAGGTGTGCCCAGGTGGCCAAAAGGGACAGCAATATCCTGGGTTGTGCCAGCCACACTGTGGCCAGTGGGACCAGGGCAGTGCCTGTGCCCTGTGCTGGGCACTGCTGAGGTCACACCCCAGATCCTGGGGTCAGTTTTGGCCCCTCACAACAAGAAGGACATTGAGGGTCTGGAGCATGTCCAGGGAAGGGAACAGAGCTGGGGAAGGGTCTGGAGCACCAGGAGCAGCTGAGAGAGCTGGGGAGGGCTCAGCCTGGAGAAAAGAAGGCTGAGGGGGGACCTTCTCACTCTCTCCAACTCCCTGGCAGGAGGAGGGACCTGGGGGAGGGAACAAGGGCAGGATGAGAGGAAATGACCTCAAGTTGTGCCAGGAGATGTTTAGGTTGGATACTGGGGAAAATTTCTTCATTGAAGGCATTGTCAAGGATTGGAACAGGCTACCCAGAGCAGTAGCGGAGCCACCATCCCTGGAACAAATACCACGTGGATTTGGCCCTTAGGAATATGGATTAGTGATGAACATGGCAGTGCTGGGTTAACTGTTGGACTCAACAGTCTTAGAGGGCTTTTCCAACCTTAATGGTTCTGTGATTCTACGATAGGATTTTTGGTTATCTGTCCATTTTTCTCCACAGGAGCGGAGCAGATCTCATAACTTTTATTTTCTCGTTAGTGTAGAGCAGCAGCTTTGCCAGGAGTGAGTAGCGGGATGGTTTTGGGAAAAGAGAATTCGGTTGGGGCCAGTTGGAAGGACAGAAGCAGAGTAAGAAATGGAATGTCAAGAGGTGGTGGGATGAGAAGGCATGAAGAGACCTGAAGCCAGTGGGTTGTGTCCCTGTAAAAGAGAGCAGAGCCGTCAGCAAAGGGTTTACTAATTGTGCTTTAATAAAACCAGAGTGGTGACGCCCTCGGAAGCTGTTACTGCTCACAGTGAGGCAGAGGACACAAAGCCAGCTTGTTCCTCTAAATTTAGGGGTGTAAACTCATAAAACAAGTTGGCAGATGCTGAGAACGTGAGTGAACACATCATACATGTCCTGGTTTCCAAATGTTCCTCGTTCCCTGCACCCTGGCTGCTGTCCCTGTTCCAGAAGGTGAGCCCTTTGTCCCAGTCTGTGGCAAAGCCAGCAAAGTTTTCTGCTGCTGAAGGCTCTTCTTTTTACACAGTCTGAGGGTGGGAGCTGATGAGCTCATATCCGTGTGTGTTTATGACATGTCAGTTGAGAGCCCTGGAGGATTTTCTGGGCTTTGAAGTCATGTGGGAAGTAGCAGATCTTGTCTGGAAAGCACTGTCCAGATCAGGAGATTCACCAGATGTATTATACAGGCACATGGGGTGAGTGTTGGAAAACCCAGTGGGAAAGCATGTGCCTTGTCCTGAAGCAATGGTCTTGAAGCTACTTTGAGGAATTGAGGTCCTGTATGTGTAGGCAGCAGGGTGACATCACTCATCCCAACAGAAAATGGGGCTTTCTTGAAGGTCTCTTCTTAAAAGAAGGAAAAAGGAATTGTAGGGCTGAACTGCTGCTGATTGAGGTGTTGCTCCATCTGCCAGGCATTTGCAGTTTGATTTCTGGCATGTATTGACTCCTTCATGGATCAAATGCACATAGAGACCTGGACTAGATCTGCTTGCTTTGATTTGAAGAAAAGGGGGTTCACTCACAATTTCAGATGGGACAGATTTCTGAAATCATGCCACAAACCAAGACTTGGACAGCTCTCGTTCCTATCCTGGAAGGGTCTCCAGAGTAACTCAAGGAGATCAAAGAAGTTTTGAGTGCAAGAGAAGTGAGCTTCTCCTTTGAAGAGTAGGAACAGGGTGGCTTTGGCTTCTTCACACCAGCCTCTCATTTGTGTTCTACTTTCCTGTGGCTGCTCTCAGGCTGAAGGGCTTCACTGAGAAAGTGGGTGGCTCTGAGCAGTGTCGGTGCCATAACAAGAAAGTGGTAAATGGTTTGAGCTTTCTTCACACTGCACTGTGCTACTGATCTCAACAACAACAGCAGCTGCCTTCAAGTGCGACCTGGAAATGTTCCAGGCCAGGTTGGATGGGAGTTGGAGCAACCTGGGCTAGTGGAAGGTGTCCCTGCCCATGGCAGGGGGTGGAATGAGATGATCTTTAAGGTCCCTTCCAACCCAAACTGTTCTGTGATTCAACACCATCTAAGTTTGTAGCTCTAACACTGCTGTTTTATTGATGGAGGTGAGGTCATGACTTAGATCTTGGGTCTGAGTGTTTGGGAGTGTGTAGGACACAGAGCTGTTGGTTTTTATTTAGTGAGCTGTGTTTCAAGTAATTTCCTTTCAGGCCTGTGTCTTTCATTAAATAACTGATCCCGTGTCTCCAACTGTATTGTAGTGAAATGAATCCTGGAGTTGGGCTGAGTCATCATTAGGGAAATATCTTCATGCAGCTCTGTTCAAATGGAAGTAACTTTGAGGAGCAATCTTGCTGAGTGGGTGGAAAGGTAGGAAGGGAAATCGTTATGAAGAAGTTCTGAATTGTGGCAGGAAATCGTCCTGGTGTTCTGAGCAGCCTTTAAATATTAATGTGACTGAATTCAGGTTGCATTCTGGTCTTCATTCTCCTGCCACTCCTCCTCCAAAGCCGAGTGCTTTGCTAGCCCTCCAAGGCCATATTTGTTGCCATATTTACTACTATTGTTTTTAATACGTAGTAACGACAGAGTAAGGTCTGTGTGTGATCCCGTGTGCCGACAACTGGGCTCTGCTCCTCGGCTTGGCCCTAATAAAGAGGTTCTCAAACGCTTCATTCACTCATCCATCACTGCTGTGAATTCCTGTTTGCAGGAGGCTTTCAGCCGAGAGAGGATGTTTAGTGTTTGCAGACTGTCAGGCGTGACCTTTCCATCCTTCTCCCCAGGGAGACCTCATCCAGATGGGGAGCGGGGGAGGGATGGAGGCGTAGGAGCTCATACCCGGTAACATCTTATTTCACAAGCCAGAAATGCGTGGTGGGACTCAGTGCTTAGCCTGCCTGAGGAGAATGGAGTTGCTTGTCCCATCTGAGATGTGCTGAGCAGGGGGTAAAGTGGGCAGGGTGAGTGCTCTTGCTGGAGACTTCTCTCTGGTTCCTTTTCTGAGGTCTGCAGTTGTTGCTCATGGATTATCCAGCCGTGATGAAAATAGTGACTTCAGTCTCAACGGGAAATAAATCTTCCTCTCTGGCTTTGGTGGGATCGAGTGTGTTTTCCAAAGTTTTGCTGTTTTCTACTCCTAGAACTCCTGTGTTCTGCTCATCTTTCTGAGGGATCCAGCCCTAGAGGCACTCCAGCATCACAGAATTGTTTGGGTTGGAAAAGCCCTCTGAAATCATCAGGTCCAACCATTCCCCTGTCACTGCCAAGGCCACAACTAAGCCTTGTCCACAAGTGCCACATCCAAATGTTTTATGATATGGAAGATGGAGCTTTAACTGGAAGTTAAAACAACATTTGGCCGAGATGGTCAGTGTCTTCTTCTCTTGCCATAGCAGAGATAAAGACCAAAACTTCCCACGCTCCAACTTTACCTTTCCAAAATTTTATCAGAAGCACATAAATCCACCAGCTACTGGGGGTCATCTTCACATTAGGTTTTAGTTCCACAGCAAAATTCCATAGTTTCACTGGGTGTCCTTCCCACTGTCGCTTGTTTGGAATTTGTTTTGAACACAACCGTGTTTGTGTCTACGCTGAGCGCGGCTCCTGGGGATGCCTCTAATGGCAAACCAGTTCATCCAGTTTGTTGGTAACGGATGCTCCCTCCTAATCCATATTCAGCTCTAGGTATTAAATCTTGAATTAATTTGAGGGATGAGTAAAGCTTGGTAGCATTAAATAATTTCTTGTACATGAACATCTCCAGCTCTCCTGTGAGGGCCGACGGTGCCGAATCACAAATGGTGTTTCACACCTTGCTTTGGGAGCATGTTGGGAACTTGACAGTTCAGGTTCTGGGTCGGTAGGGCTGAACTGGTGGTGTGGCTGGGACAGAGGGGTTGTCAGGTGACCTTGGTGATTTCCAGATCTCCTGGATGTGCTGCAGACATGCTGTGTGATGTTTTCTGCACTTCGACAGGGAGAATTCCAGTACCTAAAGGTGGCCTCTAGGAAAGCTGGAGAGGGACTTTTTTGCAAGAGCAAGCAGTGATAGGAGAAGGGGGAATGGCCTTAAGCTGAAAGAGAAGAAATTTAGATTGGATATTGAGGGAAAATTCTTCCCTGTGAGGGTGGGGAGGCCCTGGCAGAAGTTGCCCAGAGCAGCTGTGGCTGCCCCATCCCTGGAAGTGCTGAAAGCCAGATTGGGCTGGGCTTGGAGCAACCTGTTGGAGTGGAAGGTGTTCCTGTCCATGGCAGGGGGTTGGAATGAGATGATCTGTAAGGTCCCTTCCAGCCTGGCCTGGAACACTTCCAGGGACGGGACACAGAGCAAGCAGTGGATGGGCAACACTTGGATCTCTTCATAAGATTGGGGCTTTTTATCAGAAAACTGTTAGGAAAATGATAAAGTTCTCCCATAGCTGTTAAATTCCTCGAGGCCAGGAAAGTTCCAGACATTGGCATGTTATACTTTTCTCTCCTGGTATTTTAAAATAATGATCTTTATTTCATATATCCTTTTTCTTTTCCCCAGGTAAGAAACCAAAAGCAACCTGCCTTTATTGAGTTCTCAAGAACATAATCGACCCCTTGGTACATTATCAAGATGCATTAGGAAACTGGATCTGGTGCCAAAAGAACTCCATGAGTTTCCATGACTCTCTGGAACCCTGACGCTGATACTTTTGGATATAAATTTCTGTTCTAAGGAGAAGAGTGTGTACTCCAATTCCTTTCTGCCAGCTTGTTGGCAGAGATATTTCACTAAGATCATGGACCATCCTAATAGGGATAAGGATGAAAGGCAGCGGACGACGAAAGGAATGCCGGGAAGGAGCGGGCACGGTTCTCGACCGAGCTCATCGGCGTCTTCCGGCGTTCTTATGGTGGGACCCAACTTCAGAGTGGGCAAGAAGATTGGGTGTGGGAACTTTGGAGAACTCAGACTAGGTAAGAAGTAACCATTTTAGTGGCCTGCATTATGCAAATTAGCATTTCACCACTGGAATATAAATACATAAAAACTTCCCCCGGCTCGAGAAACGCGTGTGCTTGTCCCGTTTCCCAAGTGTCGAGCTGCCTTACCTGAAGCTTCTGACTCAGAAGATGTAACTCTTAGCATGATTTTGATTTGCATAAAGTCAAAGGGAATACACTGGAGAGGCCAAAGATGCAAATTTTGAACAATCCCAACAAATGAAGACTGTTCTCAGCGCTGAATGTCTTGCCTAAGGTGAAAAAAAAATCTTCTTAACTGTGTGAATTACTGAATCTTGCTCTCAGTTTTGTGTTCATAAACGAGAACACCCTTTTAAAGCGATGGGTGAGACTCATTCCCAGCACTCAGACTCCATTCCACGTCCTTCTCTACCCTCACTGCCCTAATTCCCGCCCCATCCCACTCTCCCTGCTCTGTCCTGTGTGTTGGTGTGGGATTGGCCATCTGGCTGCGCTCAGCTGGCCCCGCAGCCCGTGAATTTTCATGGACTGTTGGTCTTGTAACCACATCTTGCAGCTGGTTGCCCAAGCAGATGGTTCCACTAATGCATTCTTTGTTTAGGACAACTGAAGGGCCCAATGCAGGGCTCTTAAGTCATCCTAACCAAGCAGTGGTTGTGTTTTAAAAGAGGTGGGGGAAGCACCAGTGTTGCTTCACATAACCAAAGAGTTGTAGCAAGTAATTATTGATAGGATCTTTGTAGATTCCTGCTTGGAATCTGTGTCATCTTCAATTAATCTGTGTAATCTCTCACTCTGGGGTTGGTTTGTTGCATCTCTGCAACGTGCTGCTTCTCCACAGTGTGAAGATTAACTGGCTCACTCATGGTGTGTCTCAGCACACAGGTAGTTTGGTTTCAGCATTACATCAGAGACGTTTTATTGATCCTCAGGAGCAGAGATAACACTCCAAAGGTGGAGAGAAATCAAGGGCAGGGATGGAAACTCCCACTTTCCTATACAGAAGTATAATTGGCAGTTGAAGATAAGTTTGGATCCTTACAGTGCATTCCCAAATGACAGGATCTCAGGATCCTCAGGGAGATGTTGAATTACTTTGTAATCCAAGCTCTGTGCTGAGGTTCAGCAGCCGTAGTGGATCCCTGCAGGTATAGGGCTCTGGTGCTCAAATCACAGAATTCCAGAATGGTTTGGGTTGGAAGGGACCTTAAAAATCATCCCATTCCACCCCACTGCCATGTGCAGGGACACCTTCCCTAGACCACGTTGCTCCAAGTCCTGTCCAGCCTGGCCTTCAACACTTCCAGGGATGGGCAGACACAGCTTCTCTGCCCAGCCTGTGCCAGGGCCTCCCCACCCTCACAGCCAACAATTCCTTCCTGATACCCCATCTCTCCCTGCCCTCTGGCACTGGGAAGCCATTCCCCTTGTTCTGTCCCTCCAGGCCCTTGTCCAAAGTCCCTCTCCAGCTCTCCTGGAGCCCCTTTAGGCTCTGGAAGGGGCTCTCAGATCTCCCTGGAACCTTTCCTACTCCAGCTGAACACCCCCAGCTCTCCCAGCCTGGCTCCAGAGCAGAGGCGCTCCAGCCCTTGGAGCATCTGGACTCGCTCCAGCAGCTCCACATCTCCTTGTGCTGTTGTTGCCCAGGGCTGGAGGCAGCTCTGCAGGTGGGGTCTCACCTGAGGGGCAGAGGGGCAGAATCCCCCCTCCCCTGCTGCCCACAATGCTGGGGCTGCAGTTCCAGTTTCGTGATTCTTTATCACGTTTCTCAATTTTAGCAGTACTGGGTTTGTGACTAATTTACAGTTTCATGGCATGGACTTTGGAGAAGAGATTTCACTTCTGAAAAAGTCAGTTTACTGAGAAATTAAGTTTTAACTATGGAAATGCAACACCTGCTGGATGAGTGGCTCTTTTGTTTTTAATAATACATGTATTGTTAAGGCTGGTTAACTAAGAATTTGGGCAACGAGCCACATGTACTGATAACAACAATTAGGTGTAAGGTCCTTCCAGGAGCCCTGTTACCCTTTTTTATACTTCTCTTGCTTTTTGCCTCTCACTATCACTTTAAGAACTCCTGTTTGCTCAAATAGCAGCTATTTCTCTTGCACAGACTGGTGGTAATTATGGCTGGGGGGAAGGAGAAGGTGAAATCTGAGCATACAAGTCTCTGATAACAGTTTTGTCCTGCGAGGATGAATGCTCTGCCCTCTGCTTTTCGGTTTTTTTAATGTGATTTCAGAGAAGTTAAGCCCTGGTAACACAGGCAGAACAAAGCCTGATAAACAAGGGGAAAAGAGATTTTTCCAATTCCCTGAAGAATTTCTCTATTTTCAGGTGTTGTTTTCTTTCCAAGCTGATCTTGTATCAGGAGCTGATTGTTCAGGGAGGAGGTGGCACGTCCCTACGGAAGCTGTTTGCTGTGAATATCCAGCTCCCAGCTCAGGGTTGATCTTTCTTCCTATCCTGCCCTGGGGATAGGACTTTTTTGGAGCATGTTGGAGCAGCACAGTTGGATCCCAGCCCACCAAGGAGCTGGGGTGGGGAGATGGGCACAAACCTCAGCATTTGAGGGGAGGAAAGGGGGAAATGGCCACGAGTTGGTGAAGGGCCTTGAGGGAAAGCATGTGAGGAGGGACTGGGGACACTTGGTGTGTTCAGCTGGAGAAGAGGAGACTGAGGGGAGACCTCACTGCAGGTGCAACTTCCTTGTGGGGTGAAGAGGAGGGGCAGGCACTGAGCTCTGCTCTGTGTGACCAGGGACAGGACACTGGGGATGGCCTGGAGTTGTGTCAGGGAAGGTTTAGGTTGGACATAAGAAAACGTTTCTTCCCCCAGAGGGTGGTGGGCACTGACCAGGCTCCCCAGGGCAGTGGGCACAGCCCCAAGGCTGCCAGAGCTCCAGGAGTGTTTGGATGATCCTCTGGGGCACAGGGTGTGACTCTTGGGGATGGTCCTGTGCAGGGCTGAGGGTTGGAGTTGATGATCCTTGTGGGTCTCTTCCAACACCACGTATTCTGGGATTGTGGAGTTGTGCCAGGAGAGGTTCAGGTTGGATATTAGGAAAAATCACTGAAGGGGTGGTTGAACACCAGAACAGACTCCTCAGGGAAGTGTTGAAGTCACCACTCCAGGAAGTGTTCAGAAAACGAGTAGATGTGGCACTGCATGATGCGGTTTAGTGGGAATGGTGGGGCTCAGTTGAAGGTTGGACTTTTCCAACCACAATGATTCTGTTATCTGGCCCAGATTAAGGTGAAACAGGGTTGATTGGTAGCCGTTTCTTCAGACAGGCTGCAGAGTAGAGGGTGTGGGAGCATTTTGGTTTCCCAACTGGCTCACCCTACAAGCAGGAGCATGGTGCCAGCAGGGAGCAGGGGATCCTGTTTGCCATTCCCATGCTGGACGCTCATGGATTTGGGGTTTCATTGCCTTCTGTGCAACTCCAGGTCGTGCAGCCCCCCAGTATCTGCTGAGCCAAACCTTGTGGTGCCTCAGGAGCTGGAGCATCAGGAAACTTTTTTCCCAAAAAGTGAACCATGAGCCATGGTAGGGACAAATAAGCCTCCACAGAAGTCTTTTTTTTCCCCTACAGTTTGCCACCCTTATTTATAATGCTATTAAATAGGAACTAATGTAAAATTCTTATTGCAGTAAGTTGGAGGGTGTTCTAAAATAAGCGTTGAATTCTGGATAGACCAGATCATAGAATCACAAGATGGTTTGAGTTGGAAAGGACCTTAAAACTCATCCTGTTCCACCCCCTGCCATGGGCAGGGACACCTTCCACCCTTCCACTAGACCAAGTTGCTCCAAGCCCCATCCAACCTGGCCTTGAACAGTCCCAGGGATGGGGCAGACACAGCTCCTCTGGGCAACCTGGGCCAGGGCCTCACCACCCTCACAGCCAACAATTCCTTCCCAATAGCCCATCTCTCCCTGCCCTCTGGCAGTGGGAAACCATTCCCCCTTGTTCTTTCCCTCCATCCCTTGTCCCAGGTCCCTCTCCAGCTCTCCTGGAGCCCCTTTAGGCTCTGGAAGGGGCTCTCAGGTCTCTGGAGACTTTTCTTCTCCAGTTGAACACCCCCAGCTCTCCCAGCCTGGCTCCAGAGCAGAGGGGCTCCAGCAGCTCCATGTCCTTCTCATGCTGCAGACACAGAGCTATAACTGGAGCCTAAATCTTTTTGCTCTAATGTCAGCATTGTCTGGCAGTTTCAAAATGGTGTGTCCAAGTATTTAAAAATTACCATTAATGCAGCTTTTCTCCCTGCTTTGAGGGGGAAAAAATGTTTAGGATGGGCTAGATCTGATCCGTATCTCGGTTCCTCCCTTGATGGGCTGCTGCACCAAAGGGACTTGGGGAGAAGTCCGTGTTTTTATGTGCATCCAGAAGTCATATGTCAGCATGATTCACACAGAGCTCTCACGAAGATTCAGCACATCTCAGCAGAGAGCAGCAAACATCAAACTAGCAAAAAGCTGCTTATTTTTAGGTTGCCAGGACAGAGCAGGTGGGTCAGGTCTGGGAAGGTGCCCCCCAAAAGCGAGAAGCACCCCGGGTGCAGTTTGAAGCCAGGAGCTCTGCTTCCAAACAAGTAAAACAATCAAATAAATAATTAAACATGATAATAGCATCTGGTACTGGGGCTGTAGTTCCCAAATAACAAGGCATAATGTGAATATTGGATGAGAACAATGTGGGATGTGGAGGGCAGGAGTAAGAGTAGATCCCAGGAAGGATCTACATGAGTTGGAGACATGTGGTCTGAAAGGGACAACAGGGAGGCACGTCCTGAGGGCCCCCAGGTCTGGTGTCTGTGCCTCACTGTGGAGATGGCTCACTTTGGGCTCCTCTCTGCCCGCAATCTGTCCACGTGTTTGCCGTGTCTCACTGCCAGGCCTTGAGAAATCCACTCGGGGAGGTTTCCCACGTGAATGCATCACTTCTCCTTTGGACTAGGTAGTTCATAATTGTCAGTGGAACTCCCCAAAACTGAGGCATGGATTTACTCACTGCTCCATCCAAAGCTTTGCCTCAACTTGAAAGGCTTTTGTTAGCACAGTTATACGGATCGTTTGTCGTGCCAAGTTAAGGTGCAGCGTCTGTTCAGGGCTTGTTTTGCTGCACAGGTCACTGTCTTCTGGGAGCCTTTGCTTTTCCATCCTAATCTGTACTGCCTTGGAGGAGGAGGAAGGATAAACTATTCCACCTCGGACAGTGTGACAAAGGGTAGATCTCAGTCTGGAGTCAGTGGGTGAGGTTTTGGGGTTTACTTTGCCATCGGAGCTGGCAAAACAAACGTCTTGTGCTGCAGCTTTGGGAAGGGTTTGGGGTTCACAGGCTGGACCCATTTGCACCCCCTTACGTTCAGGGTCTCCCTGTAGTGCTCTGAAGGGGATGAACTGGAGAATGAATTAACTCATTTCCCTTTGGCTGCTAGCCGGACACCCCAGGCTGGTGTTCTGATAATCCCGGCTTTTTAACTGAGGAATTTCATTACCAAAATTAACTTCTATCTAGTCTTCAGCCTCATGAAACAGACCATAATAAGATGGATTATGGCTCCATGTACATGGAGGGTGTTGGCCATGTCCTTCTTTGCCTTGAAACAAGTTTGGAAGAGCACTGTTTTCCTAAACCCAACTGTTGCCCCGGTGCCATTGTCCTGCATGGTGGGAGGGCACAGCTGTTGCTGGAAGGTGGTTGTACACCCCTGCCCTGAAAACATGTGCTGGAGGTCATGGGATCCATAGGGGATGGAACTCTCAGGCCTCCCTCCCTGGAGGCTTTTGCTGTCCAAAGCATCTGACTTTCTCACAAATTTGAGCTGGAGCTTCCCTGGCTCAGGGTCCTCAAATTGGGCACCTTCAACCATATCCTGGGCTGATCCCGCAGCGTGGTCAGCAGGGGAGGGGGGGATTCTGCCCCTCTGCCCCCCTCAGGTGAGACACCCCCCCCCTGCAGAGCTGCCTCCAGCCCTGGGCAACAACAGCACAAGGATGTGGAGCTGCTGGAGCGAGTCCAGAGGAGGCCACGGAGATACTCTGAGGGCTGGAGCGCCTCTGCTCTGGAGCCAGGCTGGGAGAGCTGGGGGTGTTCAGCTGGAGAAGGGAAGGGTCCAGGGAGACCTGAGAGCCCCTTCCAGAACCTAAAGGGGCTCCAGGAGAGCTGGAGAGGGATTTGGGACAAGGGCCTGGAGGGACAGGACCAGGGGGAATGGCTTCCCAGTGCCAGAGGGCAGGGATAGATGGGATATTGGGAAGGCTGTGAGGGTGGTGAGGCCCTGGCCCAGGTTGGGAAGAGAAGCTGTGGCTGCTCCATCCCTGGGAGTGTCCAAGGCCAGGTTGGATGGGGCTTGGAGCAACCTGGTATAGTGGAAGGTGTCCCTGCCCATGGCAGGGGGTGGAATAAGATGAGTTTAAGCTGTCCCTTCCAACTTAAAGCATGCTGGGATTTTGATCAGAGCTCCATCGGGAAGGGGCCGTGTTGGGAGGGATGAACTACAACTGGAGCTGCCAGTGAGGCTCATTCCCTGGTCCCTAATATGGAGCAGATATTCCAGGTGTTTTTAGGGTGCCTTCCCTCAATGTCCTCCCATCTTCTCCCCCCAGCCATTGGCTGCAGCCCTGGTCTGTCTCAGAGGCTGAAGCACCTCCTTTTCCACTGATTTGGCCTTTCAACCCCTTCAGTGCTTTCCAGTCCCTGAGTATTCCCGATGAAACCACAAACTCTCCTGTCTACCCTTTGTTTCCAGTCTGGGCATAATATTCTTTTACTGGAAAGAAATGGATGGAAATCACTCTGTGTGTCAGGGGTCAGTGCTGGGGCTCAGCTTTCACCTCTGCCTGCAGAAACACCTTGCTGAGGGTATTTAACCCTGCATTTAAATGCCTGCTCTGTGTTAAACACCAGTTACCACAATAGGTTGGAGCTATAAAATTGTGCCTTTCTGATGGATGTTAAAGCCATGTACTTGATGCAGGCTGGGCCTGGGAACACCCAATCTCAAATTTAGAGGCCAGAACTACCCTGAGTGATACAGCGGGGAAAACATCAAAAGAAATAAAATGCAGAAAACATGAAGCTGTTATAAAGTAAACTAAATTTCCCCTGATATTTAAGGATTTAAAAATGACTGTCTGTCTTCTCTCATGTTCATAATGTCTTTAATTTGATTGAATCTCCCGGTGCTGTTGTGTTGTGTCTGTGTGCTGAGGAGGACACGGCGTGGCTTTAATGCTGCCATGTGGATGTGGCAGAGCTGCTCCAGCTCCTGCCTGCTCTGAACGATGTCACTCCCTGCCCTGGGCTCTCTCAAGAGCTAGGATGTTCAAAGCATCAATAGCCATTACAGGAATTGGAAAATAAATGTGTAACAGAGCCAAGCAAAGCTGATGCTACAAATAAGCCCTGATAACTTCCATCCTGGAGCACTCCTGGATTTTAGAGCTACAGTTGCTCAATGAAAGCGTGACTTGTGCTGTGGCATTGATGAGCCAAGGTCAACACTTCCCTGGGTGAATCCATGGGGAGCTTCTTGTGGTGGGAGCTGCCCTCCTCAAAGGGGACGGTGGGACTAGAGGAGGTCAGAAAGGTAGAGGGTGTCAGGGTGGTGGGACAGAGCAGGTTCGAGGGCTGTCCTTCCCCGCTGGAATCTCTGCCAGGAGAGTTTGCTGTCAGGCATGAGCAGTGCGGAGGGGAAGGGGGGGGGACTGCTCAGATTCCCTGGCAGAGGAACCAGAAGATGTTGAGTGATACCATAAGTGGCAGCCTCAGAGCACAGGGAGAGATGCTCCGTGACACATGTAGCTGTGTGTGGCTGCCACGGGTCGCTGAGAGGGCCGAGGGCTCCCTTCAAACACCAGACAGGCTCCTGGAGGGAAAATTCCCCTCCAGCTGTAGCACACCGGGGTCCCAGCTCCGGCTCAGCTGGATGTGTGCTCGGCTGGTTGTGCTCATCCTACGCTCCTCTGCGCTTCCCAGAGCATGATTAACCTGGTGAAACTCCCAAGAGATCCCAGGATGAATCTGTTCAGTGTCCAGCATTTCAAGGTATTTCCAAAAGAAATGATGCTCTGTCTTTTCAGTTTTTGTTCCCCAGATGCTGACATGGTGTGGATAATAAAATCCCCATGTGAAGGGCAGCCCTAAAACACAATTGCCTTATGCTGAGGGGAAGGGGGTGTTTGCCGGCCCTGCTGAGCTGCTGCATCTGATTATTTTGAAGCTTACACTTTGTTAAAGGCAGGAACGTCACAGGGAATTGGGAAAACAGCCCTTTGGCAGCAGTGACACTCTTCTTCATTGTGCCTCGAGCTGAATGTGGAACTAAAAGAGTTTTTCTTCTTTCTTTGCAGGTAAAAATCTCTACACCAATGAATATGTAGCGATCAAACTGGTGAGTAGAAGCTTCAGGTGTCCTTAAATGACTTGTACTTCATGTTAAAAATTCAGACCAAAAAGCAAATTTCTCACTCTGGGCTCGGTGCTGCTCTCACCCTCAGCTAGAATGACTTATTAAAACTAACATAAATTCTTGAGAACACTAAAAGCAGGGGAAGAACCCATCCTTCCACCTGCTGAGTGTTTTTGGTACCTAACTGGTCTGTTGCTGTCCTTCAGCAGCGAGAGCCTTGTTCCTCTGCCCAGATCCCAGTGAAGGGACTGAGGGTGGGTTTGCCACCCCTTCCTGCCCCACAGCTTGAGCCTTTCTGTTCAAGACTCCATGGATTCTCCAGCTGTCAGAGCATTTGCTCAGGAACCTGGCATGGTGCAGCCTGCTGCTCCATGGTTTTGGTGGTGAGAGGCAGGAAAGAGGGTGTTTCTGTGGTTCAAATTTCCCTGGAGAGCAGGACAGCCCACTCTGGTACAATGCCGAGAGGCTGCAGATGCAACACCCAAAACAAAATCCAATTTAGTGAAGGTCAGTCTTTCCTCTTGCTGCTGTGGGTGGCCAGGAGATGCAGTCACATCATCTGTGGAATCTGGGGATGGGGAACTCCTTAACTTGGAGCTTTTCCAGATTTCTGAACTCACAGCCCAGTAGTTTGTGTTTATGCCTTAACTTTTCCTATGTGAACCAAGACTTTCCTTGGTCCCTGGGGGTTTTCAGATTCAATGTCTTCAACTGCTGTGCTCTCTTCTCACCCCAGCGCTCTTTAAACCTGATCCAGACCCTAAAATCTGCAGTTAAAGTTGTGATTCTAGTTTGATACTGGCAGCAAACCTGCCTCTTTGGCCAGGTGATGCTGTCTGGCAAAATGGCAGGAATCACTCCAGTTACAGAAGACCAAGATGGACTTTGTGCATTAATTGTGATTCCCTATCTCTGGCATTCTTCTTCTGATACACAGTAGATGAAAAATAATTAGAGCTTTGCAGGTGAGACTTGTTTTCAAGCCTGTTGGCAAATGTCAGAGGATATTCCCCAAAGTATATGAATAAACACCAGCAGTGGAGTTAAGGATCAGAATCACAGGATGGTTTGGGATGGTAGGAACAGTTAAAGATCATCCAGTCCCACCCCCTGCCATGAGCAGAGACATCTTCAACTAGACCACATTGCTCCAAGCCTCATCCAACCTGGCCTTGGACACTTCCAGGGATGGGGCAGTCGCATCCTCTCTGCTCAACCTGTGCCAGGGCTTCCCCACCCTCACAGCCAACAATTCCTTCCCAATATCCCATCTAACCCTGCCCTCTGGCAGTGGGAAGCCATTCTGCTTTGCCCTGTCTCTCCAGACTCTTGTCCAAAGTCCCTCTCCAGCTCCCTTTAGGCTCTGCAAGGGGCTCTCAGGTCTCCCTGGAGCCTTCTCTTCTCCAGCTGAACACCCCCAGCTCTCCCAGCCTGGCTCCATAGGAGATACCCATGATATGGATCCCCATGAGGCAGGGGGACTGTTGGTTTTTAGGGAACAGGAGATGTGCTGCATACACAGCCGAGGTGTTTTACTCAGTAACACTCCTAATTTGCTTTCAAAGATAACCCCTCAAAGTTATCGCGTTGGAAACCATAAGGAAGTAATAATCCAGGTAAAACACAGCTGGACTAGTCCAAAGGGTGCTTTTTTCTCTCAAAAAAGTGCCTGCAGTGACACCTCCCAGTGACCTGAAGCCTTTCCACAGCCATGTGGCTCCATGGCATTGCCCTAATCTGATCTATTTTTCTGGTCCCGTTCTTCCTTACTTTTTTCTTCTTTTCTTTTCTTCCCCCCTCCAAATAACTGAGCATTAAAGCAGTTACTCTGCAACACATTTCGGTTTTATTTGCCCTCTTGTGGCTCAGGCTTAAAGAGTCCCTTCCTGTGTGAAGGGCTGGAATTGCCACCCAGTGATCTATTTTGGAGAAGTTTTATGAGGGAACAGTAGAAGAGATGGGGGTTTCTTGGTTTCCTAATCTTAGACAAAATTCCGCAGGAGTAAGAATTACTCAGCCTCCTCAGCAGCAAATATGCTGCTCTTACATGTGGACTTAACTGCAATTTTCTTTATCCTTCAAATAATTCCTGGATTAGTGGTGGAGTAGCTGCTTTTGATGTACTTGTAGGCAATGTTTTCTTTTTATCTGCATTGTTGGACCGAGTCAAAGCTCTGATCCAAGTCCTTCTGGCTGTGAAATCGTCTTCTGCCATTTCAGCCTTGCTGTCTCAGCTATTTCTGCCCCCTGTCTTGATGCTAAAGCTGGAAAATGAGGCTTTTTTTGTGGGATTTAGGTTTCTTTTTGGAGGTGAGGCTGCACTTTGGAAAACTGCTGGATGGTGTAGATGGGTCCCGGTGTTCTGCCTTGTGTGATGTCACTGTGTAGCTCCTGGTCCTGCTCTTCAGCTGAGTTACTTGGTCAGAGGCATTTGGTTTAACCTTCTGAGGGTTTTCAGAGCTGGATTGCACATGGTAGGAATTTCTTCCCTGGAGGAGACCGGCCTGGAGATGCACAACTGCAGCCTGGGCGTGGTCCCAGGCAGCGATGACGGCGCCGTTGGTTCAACCAGTGGATTCTCTTCCTTTGGGCAGCAGCAACTCGGTTATTTTTTCTACAAGCACAACATCTGCCAGCATCCTTAAGCCCTTGGCCTACAGGACAACCGTCTGTTCTGGTATGATCTCCTTGGGAGCTGCCACGACTCTGGCAAACATCCAGAGCTCAGGCTGCAGCGGCTCCCGATGCGACCGTGGCTCGGGGCTCCTTCTCCCATTTCATCACAAGCAGCGTCACATCCTGCTACATCAATCCTTCCACCTTTTTATGGGAATAAATAAACTATTCCCTGAACAGGCCGAGTTGCTGTTGCCCTGCATCCCTACACTCTGCAGGTGTCTTTAGACTCTCCCTCAAGCCACCAGCAGCAATTATCTTAATTTAAATGTGACTTACATAACAAACTTGTTTGTGCATTGCTTTATATTTGCCTTCAGTGCAGTTCGGTTTTGCCTGCAGAATATTTTTCCCTGTTGTTTTCGAAGTAGTTGGTCATCTCTGCTCCGTGGAGACCAGTGACAGGACCCCAGAGAATGGCCTGAAGTTGTGTCAGAGCAGGTTTAAGGTGGATCTCAGGGAAAGGTTCTTCCCCCAGAGGGTGGTCAGGCACTGACCAGGCTCCCCAGGGCAGTGGGCACAGCCCCAGGGCTGCCAGAGCTCCAGGAGTGTTTGGATGATTCTCTGGGGCACAGGGATGGTTCTGTGCAGGGCTGAGGGTTGGACTGGATGATCCTTGTGGGTCCCTTTCAACTCAGCATATTCTGGGATTCTGTGAGATTTGACTTCTGAAGCTTTTAAACATCAGGCAGGTTGGACTTGATGACCTCAGAGGTCTTTTCTAACCTCACTGATTCTATGATTAAGCTGAGAAGCAACCAGGAGCTGGGAAATGGAGGGGATGACTTGAGCTGATGAGGAACAGCTTGGGTGGCAGTTGAATTGCCTGAATTCCTGGACAAAAATCCTTCTTCCCACTTCAAAAGAAGTCTTTAACATGGAGTTCACACCCAATGTGAACATTAGTCTTAGAGTGCAGACCAGAGGTCAACGAAAATCGGGGCCAGTGTTAACATCCATCTCCAAGCTGCCTGGGCAGTCAGTGAACCCTCATCCCTGCCTGTCCCAAGTGCACAGTTTTATTGCAAATGTAATTACTCCAGTCTCTTAATCCTCTCCATAATAACTTTATATTTTTAGAAGCCCTGTAATCTTGCACGTTAATGCCTTGATGGATCGTGGGCATTAAGAGTCGTGTGCGTAAAGCGCGGATGAGTAACAGTTGACAAATGGGATGGTTTGGGTGCCTTGCTGACTTAGCCATTTGATTTTTTTTTTTATTCTGTGCAGAAAAATAGAATATTCTTGAGGGCTTTGAGATGTTTGACTGACACCTGCCACTGGTGGGGGGGAGACTTGATCCTTTTTCCCACTGTCTGGGTGCACTGTGGTCCTTGCTGTGGGCTGACCTGAAACACATACACATGACTCAACAGTTCTCAAAAATACAGGCTGGTGACCAAGAAAAACCCTGTGGGCAACCACAGAGCCCACAAAGTGAACTTGGGGCTTGAGCTTTTGCAACCTTGACTTCCCTCTGCCAATGGGCAGGGTCGTTCTTCAAGGACCAGGAGCTTTGTGGAATGATTCTTGTATTTCACTGCTGTGAGTGAGCTTTGTATTTAAATGAGGAGGTTATTTCTCTTCCAGAGAGCAAATCTTACTGCTTTTTGTTCTCCTCTTATTTAAATGCCATGTAATGGTGAATTCTGTTGTCCAACTTTCAGTCTGGAGTGTTTTAATTACGCACGGTAACAAATTTTTGAGTATTGGATGGAACTTTCGGTCAAACTGCTTTTAACCATTTTCTTTATTTCTGTTTTAGGAACCAATTAAATCCCGGGCACCACAACTTCATTTAGAATACAGATTTTATAAACAACTCGGAAGTGCAGGTGAGTAAACCTACCTTAAGCTTATCAAAAGTTTGGGATTTCCTTATTAAATCAAGCATTGCCATTGTATTTGTTGTGTAACTCTGACTTGAACTTATCAGTCTGGCCAAATTCTTCTGGTGTCACACAATTTTGGAAGAGATTTGGTGAGAATAAGATCATAATGGTGATACTGGGTGATTGTGTGGACCTAAAACCTTGAGTTAGTGAGGATTCACTGATCTGGGAAATAGCCACGTGAGTGTGTTTGTAAAATATCGGGTCTATCAATGGATGGAAGGTTATTTGTGTGTAGAATGACCTTATAAAGGTGATAAAAACCCTTAAAATCCAGGAAATTGTGTAGGAAGCAGAGAGCTTTCCTAATAAAAACCTGAAATATGGTTTTCCTTGGTATTTACTAAATCAGAAGTGTGTCCAAAAGCCCTTGGGCTCAGTATCCTCCATGTAACCAGAGTCTGCAAAAAAATAGGAGAAAAATAGAACAGGACAAGCCAAAGGTGGAGGGTTTTATACATTTTTTCTGTACAGTCTCTGATTTCCCTAATGCAGGGCTTGAGTTGTGTCTAGTAGTGTTTGGATTTTTCTTCCCTGAATTTATGGTTGCTCTTTAAACCTGAAGAGCCTTTTAGCATGTGCTGTTTCCCATGCCAAGGATTTCCACAGCCTTCCCAGTGAATGAAGAAGTGAAGCTCCTTCTGTGCCTCGATCATATATTGACTTCGGGCTTGGCCATTACTGTAATTTTTTTTACACTTTCCTCTGATTTTATTCTTCCCGTTTTCCCTGAATGGACCCAGCTTCCATTGGCAGAGGAAGTCTAGTGGACATCCAAAAATACTTTGGTAATAATATATTACCAAAATCCTGAGTTGAACTCCCTGCTTGATTTCTGTTGGCGCTTGTGATCTCTGGGATACCCCAGCCCGTGTGTCTTGTGACACCTGAGAGAATCCCAACCTGCTTTTCCTGTGCTGGTTCACTTCCTGCCACTCTTTAAAGACGTTATTGAGGAATTCAAAAACTGATCAAAAGTTCAGGGCTTGGCTTTCTTTTGGTTAGATTCAGTATTTTTAATGGGTTTTCTCGTGTTCCTGAGGAATCTAAACTTTCCATCCTGTAATACTCACCCACTCAGGACATTCTTGGAATCATGGAACAGTTTGGGTTGGAAGGGACCTTAAAGACCATCTCATTCCCCATCCTCTGCCATGGGCAGGGACACCTTCCACTAGCCCAAGTTGCTCCAAGCCCCCTCCAGCCTGGCCTTGGACACTTCCAGGGATGGGGCAGCCACAGTTTCTCTGGCCAACCTGTGCCAGGGCCTCCCCACCCTCACAGGGAAGAATTTCTTCCCAATCTCTAATCTACCATCTACCAGCATTTGTCAAGAGGCTGTTGAGCAGCCTCCTGAACCACCTGGCTATTTCTGTCTCCATGTGGTCCCACGGGCACCGCACGCCCAGCTCTCAGGAGCTGTTGGATGCCATTAGAAGCTCTTGTGCTACAGTTTTGCTAAAACAACTGGAAATGGACCAAGAGCTCGAATGGAGGATGTGAACCACAGCTCTGGGCTCGCCATGAATCCTGGAATCCCACCAAAATAAATTTTGGTGAAGTCAGGCTGCCAGGAGCAGGAGTCTTGACTCGGTGTCTGCAGGGCACATGGAGGATCAGGAGAAGAGTGTCTGTCTGTATGAACAAATATGTGCTGACTTTGGGGCAATGGAGGGCTCTGTTCTCAGTGCTGTTGGAAGTGCCAAGCCCCCTTAATGGTCCTCACCTCAAAACTGCTCCAACAGTCTTGAAGTTCCAGTGGGGACGTCTGGTTACTTGGAATTGTCGTGCACTCGCCAAACGAAGAGTGAAAGTGTCCAAACCCATGGTGTGCATGACTCAGAGGAGACCAACGGGAGCGCTCCATGTGACACACTGCTCCATAAATTAGCCAATTAATCCTGCCAAATGACGTGGCCCTCCGTGAACCTCCCACCGCTCGCCGAAAAAGGGAGGCTGGTGAGAGCTCTGCTGTGATGCTGCGGTGGCAGCGCGGTCCTCTCGGCGGCACAACTGCTGCCTTCAACTGCGTGTGCAACCAGATAGTCTCGGTGAGCAGCGTCTCTGAGGCGTCAAAGTTGTCATCACCTGCAGCATTTGGAGAAAAATGGGGTTTTTTTTCCCTAATGAGAAGAGTTGTAGTCGTGATTTCCTTCTTCTTGGATGTTCAGAGTAAACGTTTTTGAAGCGTATTGCTCCTGGATACTAATCATAGGAAAACTTCGGTTGGAAGGGACCTACTTGGTTGTGGATCAAAGCCTGAAGGATGAATGTGGGTATCAGTTACCTGCTTCACTAGTCATCATTAAAAACTAGTGAAATCAGCCTTTTTCTCTCCTTTCTCTAAGCTATTCAGTCTAGTTTTTCATTTCCCTTGGTGCAGTTGCAATAGGCCAATGATTCAGAAGAGAAATCCTGGATGAGCTTCCGCGTGAGATGTTTCCGCGCGAACGGAGGAAGCTGTGGGAGCTGCCTCTTCCTTCAGCAGCGACTCTGTGGCCTCCTGTGCCACGTGCTCCATCAGCATCGATGTTCAAAGACTTTCTGGCAAGCCACCAAAGTTGCATCTGTTCCCTCCCAGCAGCACCAGCTTCTCTGCCTGCCACGTGGCTCGGATGAGGATCACGAGTCGGCTTGGATTAGCCAAGGAGCAGACTGGATTTCGTGTGTCTCAGACATCTTAAGATGTTTCACACTGGATCAAGTTCTGCTGGAGCAGGGAAAAGTTTGATAAGTGGCTCTAAGCTGTAGGAATGTGGCTCTTCTTGGTGCTTGTCAGAGCAGCTCCATACTGTTGGATGTATCCAATGGATTCAGAAGTAGCCACCAGAGATAGTCCTGGGTCAGGAGTAAGTGATTAACACACATCTCTGTTGTGCTTATGAGGGTGATTGGTGCAGTCTCTGGAATTTCAGTGCTTCCCTGCAGTAAGAGAGATTCACAGCTCCCCTGTAATTCCATTCCCTATCCCTCTTAAGAGGAGGAATGTTGGCTTATTGTTTTCCATGATTTTCCTTGAACTTTTCTCCCCCCTAGAAGCCGTGAGGCCCTGCTGCACAGTGACCATCTGCTGGCTTCTTCTGTCTCGCTGTGGAATTAAATATTTAATAACCTAAAATAGTCTCTCAGTGCTTTGCCTTGGTGTGGGGAGCAGAACAGCACAGAGCAAAGCGCGGGCACGGAGTCAGAGACCTGATGGTCAGTCCGTAGGGTGTCCCAGGGAAGGATGAGAATTCCTTTAGGTTTTAGGCAGTCTGGGATATGGTCCATTTGCTCATCAAGGTAACTGGAGGAGTTTTGACAATCTCTTTGCAAACAGATTGCGTTCCTGTCATCAGTCCTCTGTGGTGTCATACCGAACTGTTTCATGGTTGCTTTTTTTCCTAAAATCCACATAAACATCCTGACTGGATTCATCCTGGCCTGTGCTCACACCCTGACCGGGATCTCACTTTGCTGGTGATGGCACAGTCAGTCCTGATTTTTCTTCTTGCTGGGTAGTACCTACCTGTGCATGAACATGAGTAGCACAGTCCAAGCCTGATGGGAATGTCCCAAAATTAGTCTCTTGCTCTGTGACCCTCCTTGAGGACTGGCTGTTCCAGGTGTTTCCTTCCTCCGCAAGGCTGGTTCCCTGGCTGCTGAGCTTCCCCTTGCTCTGAGGCTTTGTATGGCCACTTGAATCCAGTGCTTCCAAACCTTGGGGACAAGAGGAGCTCCCCCTCCAACTTGACCAGGTGTTTTTACGTCTCCAAGCGCTGCAGAAGCAGTCAAGTCTCCAACACGTTTCCAGTGTTGGATGAGTCACTTTGAGTGTGGCATTTGTCCCCTGTACTCAAAGGATGGCTTCAAACTGCCAGAGGGCAAGGTTGGATGGGATATTGGGAAGGAACTGTTGGCTGAGAGAGTGGGCAGGTCCTGGCACAGGTTGTTCAGAGCAGCTGTGGCTGCCCCATCCCTGGAAGTGTCCAAGGCCAGGTTGGATGAGGCTTGGAGCAACCTGTTGTAGTGGAAGGTGTCCCTGCCCATGGAATAAATGATCTGTAAGGTCCTTTTTGTCCCAAAGCATTCTGGGATGCTGTGATTCCAGCAGTGACCAGTAGATATACATGAATTAAGGGATTTTTAATCTTACTGCGTTTCAAATCACCTCTAGCACCTCTCTCTCTGGTTGCTGAGGCCGTATGTGATGCCTTCCCTGGAAGCATCACCTTCGGAAGGTAAAATGGAGGGCTGCTTATTTCGAGGTTCGTGGTTGCGCGGAGCCGATGATGGAGTTTCCACATAGTGACAGCTTCTGCCTGTGCACATCGTGTGCACAAGTCATGCATTTTTGATTCAGTAGTAGTTTATTTTTATATCAGCTGGCAGATGAGTCACACCTTCCCCCACCCTTTGCAGTCCCACCTTGGCACATGTGATTCATTCAGCCCAGTCGGGTTCTGTGCCACAGCTCTGGAGCCGGTGCTCATCCCCAGGGCGGGCAGGTGACATTGGCCAGTGGATGCCGGACGTCATGAGCCTCCACGGTGGCGTGGTGGGAAGCAGGAGAGGAGTCTGATACGCTGGAGAATCCCAGGAAAGCGAGATCTCTGCTGTCCCCAGCCCACGCAGTGGATGAGTCACAGTGTAGGAGCAGAATGTTCTGAGTCAGGGAGGGGTATGTCGGTACATATAGAATATTGACGGATTCTGTGGTTTTGTTTTAATTCCTGCTCTGTAAACAAGTTCACCTCTAATGAAGGATGGAGTCGGTGTGTTTACTTCGGGCCCTCTCTCTGTTGCACAACTCTCCCAAGCACAGCAGTCTGTTTACTTGTCGGGAGGTAGGGCCGAGGGAAATGAAGGTGTTATAAATAACTGAGCCTTTGCATAGTCTAGTCAATATTTGCATATATATTCTCCAGTGTGGCTGAGCTGTCTGCTGCTCCATGCTGCCTTTGGAGTTGGCTTGTCGGGATCACCTGCGTTGAGCACGTTCTTCGCTGATGCTCTTGCTTTACTCACACACTCTCTGTAGGTACCGGTGTCCTTTATGGAGACATTCTTTCCATGCTGGTTGCACAATGCTGTCCCTCACGTGGCAATTAGGGGTCATTTTGGGAAGGCTCGTTAGAGGATGGATGTAAACAAGTCGCCGTGGTGGAGCACTCTGCCAACACCGGTGATTTCACGGGGAGCTCTTCCCTGAGGGAGCTGGAGGAACTCGAGGCCACGTGAGGGAGGGGATAGTGCCAGAGGTGTGCACCCCTCTTTAATTAAGGAGTGCAAACGTAGTCATTAGCTGTGACTGCGGTGGCTTTGATCTTCAGAAATCCCTCTCATATTTGCCACCTTGATGGAAACATTGCTGTGGCCACGAGCTGAGCGGGGTCACCCCTCAGCTGGGTGCTGGTTTTGGGGAGGATGGAGCTGCTGGGTGGGGATGATCATAAAATCACAAGCCCATCTCATTCCACCCCCTGCCATGGGCAGGGACACCTTCCACTAGACCGGGTTGCTCCAAGCCCAGTCCAACCTGGCCTTCAAACACTTCCAAGGATTGCCCCTCTGCACCCCAAAGTGGGTTTGGACTGGTGTGGAGTGGCACGTGGCCATCACCTGAGGTACTTTTGTGTCCTGCTTCACTGTGTGGAGAGGTTTGTTCATACCTGTCATGTTCCAACACTCCGGAGGAGCGCTGCAGCCTCCTTTGAAATACTGGAAATATTTTACAATCCAAGTGTTCAGGGACTGTGAACATTTAATAAGTGACTCGTCTGTGCAAGGTCATACAAAAGTGACATCCATTTGCAAGGAAAGCACCTTGCACCTTTGGGCCATGGCTTGTGTCCACCATTTCCTACCTCAGACCCAAAGGATTGGAGTTGTTGGGTTAATTTTCTATTGGCGAGGAAAAACTTTTCCATTCCCAAATCCTGCACAGGAGAGCGCCCTTGGCAAATAGTTGGAGATGCTCAACATGCAGATGTGGTTTCATTCACCTGAAAATGGCTATTTTAGGCAAAAAGTGGAGGCCCCCACGCTGAGCTGCACCTTAAGGAATGGTGAGCAGCAGCTTCATTGTAAAGTCAGGGTAGTCCAAGGAGCTTGGACTTGAGGGATCTCAGACTTTGTATCTTTTGAATTGCTGGGTGAAATGTTGTGGATTACTGTAAGGTGCCTGGTCAGAGCTTGCTCCTTTCAGAGCTGCCTTCCTGTTGATCTCCGGAGAATAATGTTTTACTATCTAAAAATATTTGGCTTTTTTTTTCACGTGGCAGTTCCCTTGCTAGAAAGGGCTTCCTGAATGTGCACATTTCAGCATCTCAGCATCAGAAGTTTTGACTTCCTTGGGCTAAATTTAGGTTTTGTCAATTGGAAGTTATCAGATGCTTTTAAAGCGAGGCCATTAATATTTGAATATGGGATTAAGGCTGTTTCCTTTTTATATTCCGAAAAGTCCTCCTGCATCTCTTACTCTTCCGGTATTCGTGGCAGCGATCACAAATCAAACCCCAGAGACACCAGGCAGCTGAAAAATGCCTTTCCTGCAGGCACTTTTCCTTGAAGCCTGACATGGCCATAACCCTGTAGCAGTTGGACTCATCCGAGTCATCCCAGATGGCTCGTTGGGTTCTCCTCGTAGTCAGCTGAGAGGGGGCTGTGGGATGTGCCGCTGGTCCGATGCTCTGAGGGTCCAGCTGGGCTCGAGGAGAGGGACACACAATTAGTCATGGACGTCTCCATGCTGCTTCTAGTGCTTTCTAGCAAGCGCTGAGCTGAAATACCTCCTGCTGGCCGGCAGCCCGGGGTGTGCTTGGGAACTGGAGTGCCTCAGCCATCCCAGTGGGGAGGTGAAGATCAGAGAACCACACACACTGGTTTGCCTTGGGAAGGACCTTAAAGCCCACCTTGTTTCACCCCCCTGCCATGGGTAGGGACACTTTCCACTAATCCAGGTTGCTCCAAGCTCCATCCAGCCTGCCCTGGAACACTTCCAGGGCCGAGAACTCCACATGATCCGTGATGTTTTAAGATAAACTTTGGAATTTATATTTACGTCGAATGAAAACCCCAGTTTGGCAATTAGGGCCAGGATAATTAATAAGGATGTAGGAACCAGTTGGCCTTGCTGTTCTGCTCGTCCCCATTTTCTGCCCCTTCTCTCACCATCCTTAGCATCAGGATGTTGCACTTAGAAACTAATTGAGGTCTAGAGCTAGAAAATCCAATCCATTTTTTGGGGGGGGGGGGGGGCTGCTGTGGCAGGGGTTGAGCGGCTTCGATCCAAACAAAGCTGATTCCCTCTTGGAAGGTGGGGGCATGATTTAGTGGGATCCCTTCCAAAGCAGCAGAGGCATCCTACACATGCCAAAGGTTTTTAAGGTGAAACACTGAGCTGTGCCAGGGAGGTTTGACACAAGTCAAGTCCAGGTCCGGATGGCTTCCCGCCTCCCAGACCAGCTATCCCATGGTTTGGAGTTTGCATTTCAGAGCTGTGCCCTGCCTGCTATTGGAAAACCTCCTCCCGTTGGTAAAAGATAAGCCACAGACTCTCCCCTGAGTCCGTGATGGATCAAGGCGGTAGTTCTGCAGTTTTGTAATAATTTTTCTGTCTGAAAATTGGAGTTTTTCCATTAAAATTCCATTCCTGCCCGCTCGTGCTCAGCTCTCTTCAGGTGAAACAGAGATGATATCTGGAGGTGGGATCTGATTTAGTGCCTCTGAACTTGTGTTTGGCAGCAGGTTCTCCTGTGATAAGAGGGAGTGGGAGGTTTTCCCTCAGGCTGGAAGGACCCTGTGGGTAACACTTTCCCACTCATCTGAAAAATCCCTTTTTCCCTCCAAACCTACAGCAGTTACAGGACTGATGAATGCCCATCTCATGGCTTGTTGGGAGGAGTTTACGTGTGTTTGACTCTCAGCATCCATCCCTTACCAGTTTGATGCTGCTGCAGGAGCAAATGTCCACCATCCCAGTGGGACCAGCATGAGTGTTGTGGGGCTGAGCTGCCCCCACATCTCTGCAGGCAGATCCCAACACCCCCGGGGGGTGGCACACAGGGCTGTGCTGCCAAAAGTGCCATCAGATTGTCCCCCCACGGTCTGGTGTGAAGCTGGCCTTCAGCTGCCTGGGCGTGGCCGAGCATCATCTTACTCTGAGCACCCAGAGATTCCGTGTCTGCTGCCACTGCTGGTTTATCCCGCTGAGTTGGACCCATCTGGTGTCATCCCAGACCCAAGTGCTGTTGGGTCAAGGCCAAATCGTGCCTAGATGTGCTGGCTTTGCCTTACGCCGCTGTGCCACCCTGGCTGTTGTGGTCACTGCACAGAGGTGTGGGCTGGAGCTGAGCTGTCTAATCCAGGCTGTCAGATCCCTCAGCATTGTCACCGTGGCAGTGTCACCCCCTTGTGTCACATCCTGGCTGGCACCCAGGGACCTTAAAGCATCACTTAACTTGTGCTATGGATTCCTGGCGTGTGGATGGGGAGGAAGCAGGAGCTGGTCAAAGCTCTGCCTCCAGCCCACAGTCTCCAGTGGGAATGAGCTGAGGAAGGGCAGGAACTGCTCATGACATGGTGTGATCAACTCAACATGGGCAGCACAGAAGCAATTCAGCACAAACCTTTTATTACTGCTGCTTTCCTAGTGCTTTTCACCTGCCAAGAAGGAGCCTCTGCCTTGGTACTGCTTGTGGAGTTGCGCTTGGGTGTAGCTGAGCACTCTCTCGAAACCAAGAACTTCTGGTGTTGGTTTTTCTGAATCTTATACCTGTAATGTCATTAACATGCATGACTTCATGTGCATAATGTGCATATCTTCCTCTCAAGGAGCAGCACCGGTCTCTTCTCTCTGTGACCAAGGACAGGACCCAAAGGAACAGCTGGAGCTGTGTCAGAGGAGGGTTAGGTTGCTGTAATAACCTCAGATCTCACTTGAAATATTTGACTCCCAGCAAAGAGCTGATATGTGATGTCCTTTTTGCAGCCTTTTCCTCAGGGAAGTGAAGGTATTTAATCAAAGATGGGTGAGCTCTGCCCCCTCTGTCTTTAGCCTTGTCGTGTGATTTTTGGAAGCTGGTAGGAAGGTGCGGGGGGCTGTTCATGAGAACTTGATGCTCCCAAACTGTGTCACGGGAGATTTAGGCTGGGTATTAGGGAAAAGTTCTTCCCCAGAGGGTGACTGGGCACTGAACAGGCTCCCCAGGGCAGTGGGCACAGCCCCAGGGCTGCCAGAGCTCCAGGAGTGTGTTCGAACAACACGCTCAGGGATGGGATTATTGAGTTGTCCTGTGCAGGGCCAGGAGTTGGACTTGATGATCCTTGTGAGTCCTGCAAGCTCAGGATAGTCCATGATTCTGTGAAGTTGTTCTTAAAGGCAAGAAAATCACCCTGTGATTTCATCTCAGCTTCTCTGTTACCTGGTTAAAATGAAGTGGCCAAAACCTGCCACTTAACACTCTCAGCAGGTGGAGCTGACCCAATACAGGAATTGCACAGCCAAGGAAAACCGACAGGGGAACGATTTGTCTTTGGCTTCTTGGGAGGCTTTTTTGGGAGGGTTGTTTGTTTTGGTTGGTTTGACGTGGTCTGGCTTTGAACTGCCCAGCAGAGCTCACCCAGCCTGGGGACCTGCAGGGGGGGCAGAAGCACAGGGTCACTGAGGCTGGGAAAGCCCTCTCAGATCCTTGAGTGTGCCAAGGCCACCCCTCCACGCTGTTCTCCAGTGCCACATCCACACAGCTTTTCAGTCCCTCCAGGGATGTTGCTGGGTGTCCCCACCACTGCTCTGGGCAGCCTGTGCAGTGATTTTCCTCTGCCCTTGTCTTTGTATTGCAGGTGTGTGGGGAAAGGTAGATAATTATGTTGGAACTTAAGCTAGAATGTTTGGGGATAGTTTAAAATAACTTTTTTTTAATTATATGCTGGTTTTATCCTTCTTTTAAGATGTTGTTGTTCTACTGACCAGCTGCCGTAATCACTGGAGCAAGAGGTTGTTGCAAGGGGCATATTGATAAAAAATCTAACAGTAACAAGGAGATTCAAGTGCAGCCTTTTCCCTGGAGCCCCAGAAATGTGAATTCATTCTCCTGAAACTTGCCAAAAAGGCAATTTATTGTGCTGTGCTTTATTCTTTTGTATTTGTCAAGAATTGAGACAATTTCTCTTGACTAGTTTAGTTGCTACAGCTAAAAAACTGCCTGTGAATGGGTGTTCCTGGGTAAATTGCCCAGATTTTGAAAGTTTTCCCACATTCAGCCTTTCCAGTAGGGCTGTTTCTCCTCCTAGTCTTTTTTTATCTTTATAAATACAAATGTGAACATTCTCTTGGTACCCCCATCTGCAACTGCTGCTTCCTTTGTGGATGTGAGGAGTTGTTTGATGGAGTCCAGCCATGATGTCAGGAAACCAGCTTGTACCACCCAAGGAGGATGAAATGCCACCCCGTTCTAGTAACACAGCCATCCTGGAATTTGTTTTTCAGCAACTGAAGTAAAAAATCAAATAGTTTGGATTTTTACCAGCAGCAAGAACAAATATGTTGTTCCTTCTGTCCTTCCCGTGTCTGCTTTTCTTCTGTTCCTTTTTCCATACCTTTTTTTTCCCCAGTCAGTTCAAATACTAACAAGCTACTCAAAACACAGCAGGGATTAAATACATCCTGCATGTCCTGAGAAAAGGCACCAAATATGCTGGAGTGAGGCTGAAGTCTCAAGGTCCACGTGGACCTTGTTGGAGATGACAGTAGGTCTATCTCCTCACAACTCCCTGTTGTGTGTCACCTCATCCCTTCCAAAGCTTGGCTTACTCTGCTGTCATCAGGGGAGAAGGTGTTGATCCAATACCTTCTTGTGGCTTTCCCATCGCTGGAATGTTCAAGGCCAGGCTGGACAGCAACCTGGTCTAGTGGAAGGTGTCTCTGCCCATGGCAGGGAGTTGGAATGAGATGACCTTTAAGTTCCCTTCCAACCCAAACCATTGTCTGATTCTATGAGCTGTATTCCCTATCTCAACTTTTCTCCCCTCTTTCTGTTTTGGAAGCAGATTATTCCAAAAGCTGAAGGTCAAAATGAGCTTTATGAGTCCCAGCTCACAGACATAACCCATTAACCAGCGTGCTCAGGTAGCTTTGCACAGGCCGTGTTTGAGGAGGTTAAAAGCTGAGATCTTGGCCCAGTCGACGTTGATCACAAAGCTTCTCTTTCAGCCAGGATTTTATTCTGATTTGAAAATTAAGAGAAGGGTAGATCCTCATTAGTGTAATCAGCTTAAATGGGTTGACTACTCTAAAGCAATTTGTTTAATTTGTTTGGAACATGTTTAATTTTAGCTATAGAGGTTCGGCTCTCACACAGTTGCTATTTATGCTGTTCATCGTGTAATTTTGTGTGCTGTGATTTGTAAAAATAAACTTTCTGCTCTGAATGAGAATTTTGAGACAATCTGTGGCCCATTCATCAGCGCTGCTTTAAAATCACACAGAACTTTCTGTGCACTGCTGCTGTGTCTCTGCGTCCCTCTCCATGAAGAAGACTTCTTGCTGCTCACGTGGAGTGTGGTGTTGTGTCAAGCATCAGCCCTTTGTTGGATAGTGGATTGATCCCCCCTGCCACTCTTTTGGGTATCTAATTTGAGGTTCCTCAGGAGTGTCTCCCCAGTGTTGGAACCCGAATGAAGAGAGTGTCTGAAATTCTTCTGTAATTCTTGAAATTGAAAACATCACCTTCTCTATTTGGGCACACCACATGGAAGGGCACTGGAAATCAGTTCCTCATGGGAGCAAAACACGTGGGTGATTCAGAAACTACTGGTGCTGATCACTTTTCACAAGGTGTGGGTGTCTCCTGGTTATTTGCTCTACAGGGATGCCGCTTCTGCCCCTCCACTGATGTAGGTGCCACGTGTAGCTTCTTGCAGTTGGGTGTATTTTGGGCTGCTGGCTGCTGATAAGGTTGATTTGTAGCCTCTCATGCTCATTCACCAGTCCATGTGCTCCGCTGCAGCAGATGGGTTCTGCTCTCCAGGCCTTCCATGTGGGGCAGAAACTGCAAAATCTGATTTCCCTTGGGCATAACCTTCGATTGGCATCTCTGCCCATCAGCATTTCATAACCAGGCCTGGAACTGGCTTTGGAATATCCATGTGCCTGGACTAATGTGGCTTGTTGGAGTGTGCTGGGTGTCTGAGGAGCTCTTAGGGCTGTTAGTGATGCTGTAGAGCCTGTGGCTGCAACTTGGATCAGCGAGGATGGTTGATCTTGTGGTGGAAATCTGCTGAAAGGTGTCATTCCAGGCGTTAATCCTTCTCAGGTGAAGCTCTCTGGAAGAGCAGTGGTCCTGCTCTTTGTTGCGGTCCCCATTCTCGCATTCAAGCCTAAGCCAAGGTTTTTCTGGCTTGACCCAACTTATTATTCAGCCCCGAGGAGGCGATGGGATGGTCCCTTTTGGTGGAGCGGTGAGGGTTTAGCATCCCAGGAAATCCAAGGCCAGTCTCATGTGGCTGCTCCAGAGCATGGGGGAAGGAGAGTCCAAGTTTTTGGCTTTGCTGTCCGCGCTCTCTCCCGTTCCAGCCGCGAGGCTTTAATCTCCGAAACGCTTTGCTGGGTTTTCGCTGTGCTCAGCTTGAATTTTTTCCAAGACATCGCTCTGCTGAAGTAGCAGAATTTGCCCGTGGATTCCAGTGCAGCGATCAGTCTGTGTTTATTGGGGTGATAAACTTCCCGTGAGAGCGAGGGTGGAGCGGGGGCCTTTTCCGTGTAGCTGAGCCAAATCGCTGAGCAGCGAGACCAAAGCCGTTAAGCAAATGGAGATGATTTCTGCTTGCAGAGCCTCCACTGTCATAAACTGCTGTTCCTCCACAGGAGAACCTGCACATGTCATGCCTGGGTTTTCTTCCCTTAATTTGTTGCTCCTGTTTAGTGCCATGGAGCAATTCCTAGTTTCGATGCGATTTTGTGCATTAATTGCATTAAACCGGTCATGGCTTGTACTTTGAGTGTTGAGCTTACCTTTGAGCCATGATGAGACTCTGCCCTGCTGGTGGCTTTTCATCCTGCAGTCTTTGACTCCACAACTGCTCACCTGCGACACGGCACCGTGGCTTTGTGTGACCTTTCCAGTCCTCTCCCAGTGGCATTAAAAACCTCAAGTCCAACTGCCCAGGCAAAAAAGTCCTTTTTCCTCCATCAATCTCTTGTGTTGGCAACGTCCTTCTTAAGTATTTATGGATCTGCTGTTGGTATTTATGGAGTTCCTGTGGTTCACCGTGGCAATGGACTCGGTGGCACCAGGACACGGTCGCTGAAATAGAGCCAAGCTACGTCATGAATTATGCAGATGGGCTGTGGTTAAATCAAATTTGATGCAGATTTTCTTAGGCTGACCTTTTTATTGTTCCAAATGGGTCCGGAGCTGTATCTCAAGTTCCTGCCAACAGACACCCTTTAATAGGCACATCAAGCTCACAAGTTCTCTTTCGAGCTTTGCCCCTTTCCAGTGGGTTGAGTTGGAGTGACCTCAGGGTGCCTTACCCCGTGTCCCTCCTAACTTCATTTCAATACCTTGTGTGGAGCTGAGGAGCCCTGGCTTGGGCTGAGAGGCTTCACAGGGCTTGTCAGCGATGCTCTTTTGGGTCCGGGGCACAGCGATGAGCCTGGCTCTGCAAATGAGAGATATATTACAGCACTTCTCCTCTGGTAAAGGCAGAGGGAAGTTCTTAACTGCAGACTTGGCAGCACTGCTTCTGATAACCCTCAGAGAGAAACCAAACCCTAAAAATATGCCTGAAGCCAATAACGTCTCCTGTAGATTGGCACTTAGGGTGCTTTTTTTAATGTTCTTTGCTACGGCCTCACCTTGTTGGAGCTCCCCTCAAGAGCAGAGCCTTCCTGGGGGTTAAAGCCAAGGAGGTCTCCAAGCACTTGGCTGCAAGGCTTTGAGTGAGTAAAGCTGAAGGAATTGGGATCTCAGAGGGCACTAAATAGTTGTGTTGCTTATTTCCCATCGTGAAGCCCCCACCTTTTGGATCTTCCTGCAATGTATCTTCCTGGTCCTTATGCCCAGTAGGGATTGAATTTTAATTGCAGGGCTCACTCCTGACCAAGAGAGACTGTAAATGTTCTCCTCTCCCCCACTTTGGAAAGAGGATCCTTTGCCTTCCTTAAGAGCCTTTTTGCAATTTTATTCTCCTACATACCTTAATTAACACAGTCCTAATCCAAATTTCCTCCCGATTTCCACTCTTTGAGACTTATAGAAGTTGTAGTAGAAGTACTCACTGTATATCTGTATCTAGGATTTATAATGGTCTCAGTTTTAAATGTTGCATAGAATATTCTGTTCTTTTCTTCTATTATTCTCTATTATTCTATTATCTCTAAAATGTAGAGATGCTGGTCTTGGTGTTAGAGGTGGTTGTGTAGGTAAGTCCTCATCAGACTTCACTGAAAACCCAGTTTTCACCATGAGTTACTTCAAGAACTCTCACAATTATTCCAGCCTTCAGCACTAAGCTGATGGCATGAAATTGCCATTTATGTTGATTTGGGGGTATTTGAAAGCATTTTGGAGGTGCCTGGATCGTATGCCATCATCGTTTGGCTTTCTGAATTGCTTCCGCATCAAACCATCCTGTTTTTCCTGGCTGTTAGTGCTTCCTAAAGCACGGAGCTCTGTTAGGAGCAGCAGCCTCCCAAAATCAGGTTGGGTAAATGTTTGATATGGGACACAAAACTCTGGTTAGCCAGGGAATTCCTGCAATGCTCCGTGATATCCCCTTAGTGCATCCTGATGATGGATGGATACCTAACAAGATTAAAACCATCCTCTGGTAACCTTTGTCAAGCCACATTTTGTTCTTTTGGAGCAATACATGGGAGCACAAGTTCTGTAACCTTTAAGCTTTAGTAATCTCAGCACCACATTTATGACAGCACCCTGGATTAACAAGTCTTCCCTAAATGTGGAGTGGGACATGCAGTTGTTGTGTTGCTGACACACTCCAGCCTTAAGTGTTTCCCTGTTCCGCTGCCTGAGAATGCCACGATACCAAACCGTGCACTTAATCAGCTGAGTATTTTGCTGTTTCTAATATTGATCTCTTATGTAAATATAGGTGTGTTGTCTGCACCAACTCAAACATGCAGTAAAATGAATGAACTTGCTGCGTTCGGATCCCGTGCTCTGTAATTTATGGAGCTCTGCAGTGCTGCTCCCCAGGCTCAGCCTTTACACTCAGTAGCAGGAATCTTTGGGGATTCAAGCAAATGCCTTGTTTTGACGTGGGACAAACCCCCATATTTCAAAACAAAACCCTTCCATTGTGTTTGGGAACTGCTTATGAGGTGCTGACTGGAAATCCGTGTATTTTTAAGAGTGTTGAACAGTTCGTGCTGGTGCTGGGGCGTCAAGCTCTGTGCAGGTGCTCATTGGCGAAATGAGCACTTAGCCCTGCACTGAATTCCTGCTGGATGGGCTGCTCTGATTTCCTTTTGGACTCAAAGGTAATTCCAGGAGCACTGTGCAGCTCTGTGAGTGTTCCCAACACCAAGGCTGGTTTTTTACCTTCCAATGCCTTTCAGAAAGCTGATCCACCCAAAAACCCCCTGCCAGCTGAGCATCAACACTGTGTGCTCTTGCTGGGCCGAGTTGGGTGGGAAGGTGGGTTCTGGCTTGTTGATAGTAGTGTGTTTGCACATATGTTTGATGACTACCATCACCTATTTTTACATGGTGAATAGTCAAAATTTAAAGCTTTTCTTTATTTTAAAGGAATTTTTTTTCCCTTTCCCCTGAGTGTGTTGAGAGTAAACTTTGTGTGGGGTTGTGCTGAAAAACAAGGGCTGTGACAAAGTGACAAAGCAGCCCTTTTTTGGCCATGCCTCATGTTCTCCAAGGGCTATCATCTTCCTAACTGCTCCAACGAGTGCCAGCAACATCTGGGCTTGTTCTCTGCCTGGTGTTTAGTGCAGCACAGGGAACTCTGTGTCTTGTTCCCTAAGTCCAAGTCTTTAAGCTGCCAAAGCTCGATGCTCTCATGTGGTCATGTTAATGCTCTGAAATCCATTTGTCTGTCCAAGGGTGTAGCTGAGCAGAGCCTGCACTGGTTTGGCCTTGGGTTCATTCACAGTGTGTGCTGGAACTTATTTCCTTACTGGGCAACATCAAACAGAATCACTCAAGAGGTAACAGTAAAGCTCTGCCCGGAGAAAGATGTACGTGCTGGAGGAAGGGAATTAACCTTGTCCTGCTGACTGATGAGAACTCTGTTCATCCCTTCCAGCTGAAGGGCTTCCCCAGGTGTATTACTTCGGGCCGTGTGGGAAGTACAATGCCATGGTACTGGAGCTGCTTGGTCCCAGCTTGGAAGATTTGTTTGACCTCTGTGACAGGACGTTCACCCTGAAGACGGTGTTGATGATTGCCATCCAGCTGGTGAGTGATGACGGGGCCTCCACGGGGCCACTTGGGTCTGCCAGCCCTGGGGAGCTGAGCGTGGGGTCGGTGCAGTGCGAGGTTCAGGGCTGGCTGTTGGTTGGAGAGAGAATCTCCTTCTGTTATGGAATCACAGAGTGGTTTGGGTTGGAAGGAACCTTCAAAGGCCTAATCCAGCCCCTCTGCCACGGGCAGGGACACCTTCCACTATCCCAGGTTGCTCCAAACCCCGGCCAACCTGGCCTT
>JAWWEU010000017.1:18244085-18280512 GCA_035583155.1 Acropternis orthonyx
AAGTCCTGACTTCTAGCTAAACATCTCCCAGGAATTTTGTGCTAACTCTTTGGGGTCCTAGGTTTTGCCCCGCTTCAAGGCTGCATCAACTGCACCATCCAGACAGGCTTCACATTCAGTTTGTCCTCTTGTGGGCCCAAAGAAATAAACCACTTCTGTGATTTTGCTGCAGTGATGCATGCCTCCTGTTCAGACACATTCATCAACAAACTGGTGATGCTGGCTGTTGTGTGGATCCATTATTGTGGGCACTGCCTTGGTGGTTTTTATCTCCTATGGTTATATAATCATCACAATTGCCCAAATGCCTTCAGCTGACAGCAGGCACAAGGCCTTCTCCACCTGTTCTTCTCACATGATGACCATCTGCTTGCTCTTTGGGACAGTTTTCTTCATGTATGCTCAGCCTGGGGCCACATCTTCACCTGACAAATGCAACACCATCTCTATCTTCTACACTACTGTTATTCCCATGCTAAACCCTTTTATCTATACCTTCCAAAACAAGGAGGTAAAAGGGTCTCTGTAAAAAACAGTTAAAAAGGAAAGGCTTTTTTTAGCACCTTTACTAAGTTTGAGAATGACCACAGTGTCCAATTCGGTACAGACAGATGCTTAGAATGTAAAATAAGGGACATCAGAGGACATCAGGCTTGCTTTCAAGAGTTTTTTGTGTTTCTAGATGGTCAGTGTCATGGATGAAAGCAGGAGATACATAAAAACTTAGGAGAATCTAGATCAGATGAAGGTGTGGATTTGTTTAACCATCTATTTACAATCCATCTGAGCTGTAATTTAGAGCCCTCTTATAGCCATTCAAAAGGTACCAGCACTTTAAAGCCATAATCAATCCAATCAGATGGGACAATCTAAAGTGTATCTAAGTGTATTGGATATCTAAAATAGGGCATAAAACTCAGACTCTGGCAGTACCTTATTTCTGTGCATTGGAACACGGCCAGTTCAGGTGGAGGCATTGTCATTGTAAAAATTCACAGATAAATTGGATCAAACATGAGTGAACTGAAAGACTTATTTGTCTGTGATTCCTCATATTTTTAATTTTTTTTTTCTCATTTTTGCTTTTAATCACTTCTCTTTCAGTGGAATCACTGAAGTTAAGATTACAACCATCAGACATTAATGGGCAATTGCAGTACTGTGATGGAAAACCTCTTTGACAAAAACACAAAGAAACAAATAAAAACTAGATATTCTCTTTCCATGTGTTTGTGTGCATGTTCACATGAGTGTTTGTAACAGGATAGGAGCTATTTCTCTGTAATAGGTAAACTTGTGACAACAACCATCTGACATAACATGAAGATAACATTCAAAATGAATTTTACAGCTCTTGCAACGGTTTGAAATTCTGGTCTAAAAAAATACAGAGTTCAAAAAATATCAACGTGAAACTTTAGCATCAAGTGTCTGAAGCATGAACCCTTGAGCTACCATGTAAGCACTGTCCTACCAGAAAATTGCACAGTTCTCATTGTATTGCAAGATAAGATAAATCCCAGGGCCAACCAGAAATCATATATCACCTTTCAGAGAAAGTAAATATTTAAATTAATTTTTTGCTCACTTTGTACTTAAAAGAAATAATATCACTTTGAAATAAATACACTACCCATAGTTACCTCTTTCTCTCTTTTGGTATAAAAAGTATCTATGCCACAAGCTCATATCCACATCTATCTTCCCTTGAATACAGAATGAGGAATATCCCTCTGCACAGATCATGAACCATTGGAATCTCTATGAGCATTTTCCAGTAGGCACTACTGCAACTTCAGTGCCCACTAGTCTTCCAAAGGAACTAAATTACTAGAAAATATCTGTATGGAATGCAGCTCTACTCTCACATATCTGTGTTCAGGTACAATGGACATCTCTGCACCTGAAAGTTAGTGTTTTCTAGTAAGCTGTCTGGCTCACCCCACTACAGATAAGCCTCAACCAAGGGTCCTTTCTGATTACCACTACATTTTGTAGTTAAAAAACATGGAAGTGATACTCACACATACAGGTTTTACTTCATTAGTGTATGTAGGACATGAGAAGTAATAGTATTTTCAAATCGTATATGTACTTTTCAAGTGGAAAAAGTATGTATTTTCAAGCTAATGAAACACAGTTTAGCTTTCGGTCACTGTTTGGGCCATTCCTGTGGCTCAGCTCCCATCAGCTGCTCCATTTGAAACAGAGCACACCTACAACCCTCCACGCTACTCCATTTCAGCCTCTCCCAGGGCAGCACCCCAAGTTCCCTAAGAGCTCCTGCACCTAAGATTATGGACAGCTTGTTTCTGCTGAACAATGGCCAGCACAGACATTTCTCCTTGCTGAGCTTTGTCTTCTAGCGTTTCTCCACAACCTTGTTCACAAGGCTGCATTTCTTTAGTGAACAGCAATCGAGCAATGGTGGTTCCATAGCCTGCATTGTGGGTGTCTGCTTCACCATGAACCTCCATGGGCTACAGGGGGAGGCCAACAAAGCATGGTTCTCTCCATGGGCTGCAGGGGAATCTGCTCTCTGATTTCTGGAGCAATGCCTCTTCCTCCTTCTTCACTGACCTTGGTGTTCAAAGGACTGTTTCTCTCATACTTCTCTCTCACACACAGCTTCTGTGCAACATTTTTAACCTTTCTTGAATATATTATCAACAGAGGTGTCGCCAGCTTCAGTGATGGGCTCAGTTTTGGGCAGTGATGTCTGATTTGGAGCCAGTTGAAACTGTCTCTGAGATGGGGACAGCTGGGGACAACCCCTGGTGTCTTCTCACACAGGTCACTCTGCAGTCTTTGTGTCACCAAAACCTTGCCACAAAAACCAAATACACTCCATTTTATTTCTATTCCAGGGAGACTGAGAATTCAGTCTACATCGAATAATAACTGATCATTATTATGTGCTGGTTACGGAAGTGTATTCTATGCTAAAAACAAGCCAGGTAGTAATACCCAAGTCATTCTTCAAGCAGACCAATGGAAGTCCTGAGACCTGCAGCGAACACAAAGTCTAGGACTTGCCAATTGCAATGCCAAGACCATTTCTTTATCTGTAGCACTGTGCCAACTTCCCCATGTCAGGGCTTGCAGTATAATTGTCATATTTTCAAAATCATTTTGACTACCTGCAGGCAGGACCAATTAACTCTACACTGGACATGTTTATTATGGATATTGAAGAACTGGCATTTGCTTTCACACCACAGTAAATCCAGAGGTTTCTCTGTCAAGAAGCAACCAGGGATGGATCATCTTTCTTCTCTTGTGTAAATCCAGACTCATCTTTGGATCATAATGGGTATGGAAATGCATTGGTTTCCAGCCCCAAGGGTGTGCCCAACACAGCTGTCCTAGGGCAACTGGAGTTGAGGTAGGCACAAGCACTAAACATCACCACTTCACGGCATACATTTTAGGTCCTATGTACTAAGCAGGATGGCTAGAACAGGTGGACACTGATTTTTATTCATACGAACACAGGTCTGTGCACCAGTCCTGGCTTCTGGTCCAAGGTCGCTTTGTGTATGCATTGTTTTTCTCTAGTATAATTTTCTTCCAAACAGCTCTTGTGGTGCCATGCTTTGGATTTGTGCTGAAAACACTGTTGATCATACAGAGATGTTTTAGTTATTGCTTACACAGAGACAAGGCCTTTTCTGTTTTCCACACCACCCCATCATTCAGTAGACTGGGGGTGCACAAGAAATTGTGAGGAGACACAACTGGTTCAGCTGACCCCAAATGACCAAAGGGATATTCCATGCCACATGATATCATGTTCAGTAATGAAACTAGAATGAAGGCTGGCTGCTGCTTGGGGACTGGCTAGGCATCAGTAATTTGGTGATGAGCAATTGCTTTGCATCCATTGTCTTCGGTGTTTTATTTCTCTCTTTTTGTAACTTTCATTATAATTTGCATTATTATTTCATTTCAACTATTAAACTGTTTTTATCTCAATCCACAAGTTTTCTCAGTTTTACTGTTTCCATTCTCTCCCCCACTCCAGTGGGAAAGAGTGGCAAGTTCTGGGGTGCTTAGTTGCCATTTGGAGTTAAACCGTAACAGTCCCTTTTTGTGCCCAAAGTGTGGCTTGAACACACAATCCCAACGCTAAGAGTCTCATGCTCCATTGACTGAGCTAGATGGGAAATGGGATACTTGTTGCAGCTGTTGGAGGTGTCTGGATCTGGCTGGCAGCTGGCCTTTCCATGTGGCTGTGAGGACAGCCTGGGCACAGTGCTGGAGGTAGGCAGATGTATTCCCCAGAAGGTTATTGTTTTCACTGTTTAGCACTTTCTAACAGAGACACGCAACAAAAGCTGGCAACGACTTCAGCTCAGGTCAACCTACTAGAGTTTTGTCACAGCCAAAGCCACCATTACTCTGGTTATTATCACAGTCTGGTCTCCCTCTTCAAGTATGCCATAGAGGTGGGAAATTGTGAAGAGTTCATTTGTGCGTTTTTGTTTCTTTTCTGCTTACTCAGACCAGTGCAGCATGTCAGGGGCAGCCCAGAGCTTTCAGGAAATCCCATCCTGTAGCATGGAGCTGTAGTTTGTCTGTCTAGCACTAAAAGAGAGTCATCTGGTGAGTAAGGGCTGGACACATGAAGTTCAGCAGTGCCAAGCGTAAAGTCCTCCACTTGTGTTGGGATAATCTACAATATCAATGCAGGGAATGAATGGATTAAGAGCAGCCTTGCAGAGAAAGACTTGGGGATACTGGAGGATGAAAAATTGAGCTGGCAATGTGTACTTAGAGCCTGGAAAGTCAATCATATCCTGGGCTGCATCAAAAGAAGCGTGGCCAGCAAGTCAAGGCAGGTGATTCTCTCCCTCTACTATTGCTCTTGAGACCGCACCTGCAATGCTGCATTTGGCTCTGGGACCTCCAGAACAAGAAAGACACAGCCCTGCTGGAGCAAGTCCAGAGGAGGCCACAAAGGTGCTTGTAGGGTTGGAGAGCCTCTGCTATAGAGACAGCCTGATAGAGCTCAGGTTGTTCAGTCTGGAAAAGAGAAGGTTCTGGGGAGACCTTCTTGCAGCATTTCAGTATATTCAGAGGAGTTACAAGTAAGACAGGAGGACCTTTCAAGAGAGCCTATGGTGACTAGACAGGGAGTTACAGTTCTGAACTGAAAGAAGGCAGATTTAGATAACATGTAAGGAAGAAAGTTTTTATGAAGAGGGTGGTAAGACACTGGCACAGCCTGCCCAGTGAAGTTGTAGATGCCTCACCATTGGAGAGGTTTAAGGTCAGGTTGGACGGGGCTTTGAGCAACCTGGTCTAGTGAAAGATGCCCCTGCTCATGGTAAGGGGGCTGAACAAGGTCACTCTCTAGAACTTCAGGACTCCGAAGGTCACTTTCAACTCAAACCCAACCATTCTTTGATACTATGATTCTCACATATCCGAGCAGCAGTTTTGGGCAGGCTTTGTCCGGTGACAGAAGCAGAAATGTGGGGCTTCCTCAGGTGCTGGTGCAGAGGCTTTGTTACAGGTTGGGACAGACTGGTGGCATGTTTCTTGTTAGATGGATACAGCGTAGTTGTGAGGAGAAAGTGAGAAATGGCATGCTGGATTTTGTCTTTCTAGGAAGTTCTATCCAGTGAAACACCATAAGATCGTAGGATTTTGGGGGGGAACACAGGTTTGAGGCATATCCAATAGTCCCTTATAATTGTTGATTTTTTTTTTTTTTGACAGTTTACATTGTAGGACCTACTAGGCTGCACTGAGGTACAGCCATTTGTCCTTTATGGGGGAGTTAAAAACAGAATGTGCATACAGCCTGCAAGCATCTCCTGCTAACATCACCATTGTGACCCATCCAGCAGACGGAGGCTAAGCAGACCACACTGTGTATGGAGAGCAGCTCCTGCTCACCCACCCACCTGCCAGTACATGCCACAAAAGAAAATAGGTGTTTATTTCCACCTGTCATGCTGTGGATGACAGGGATGCCTCTTCCTGGGCAAGTAACTCCTAGTCTCAGATTTCCAACCAGCTCTTCCTAGAAACCCAGTTTCTTCTTTGCTTACCACAGGACCTGCCAGTTTTACACAGCTGGTGGCGAGAGGGATAAGTACAGCTGGGGGCCGCGCAGGGAAATGGTGGAGTCACCATCCTTGGAAGTGTTCAAAAAAAAAGAGCGGACATGGCACATAGTGCAACGATTTAGCTGATATGGTGGTATTCAGCCAAACTTGGTCATCATGGAGGTATTTTCCAACCTTAGTGATTCTCTGACTCTATGACAGAGTGAGCTGTGGGAGAAGAAGGACAGATGGACAGACATTTGGAGCAATGCCTATGGCTGGGTGTGCAGACAAGGACAGGTGATTAGGTGCACTGAGCTGTAGATAGGTAAGTAGAAATAACTGCAGCACTTGTTCCTGCTTCAGAACAGCCACCAATGCACAGAGATCTTGCTCACAGGACATGGATAACAGTATAGGCTTCTGTGTGAAGCAAAGGTGGCCCCAGCTGCTTAGGGGTGGGAAATCGTGTATCCAGTGTGTGTTTTTCACAGCTCAGAAGCGGTATTTCAAGTCCAGTGGCAGAAGTACATCCTTGAAGGAATTTCTCTTCCCATGACTTCGAGAAGCCATGTAGGAAAGTGTCAGAGGGAAGGGAAGCTCAGGGTCAATAACAGCCCCTGCCTAATTCCCAACTGCACAATTAATTTTCAGTTAGCAATATTAAAAACAGTTTATTGGATGACCAACAGAACCACAGAACCACCGGCTGGTTTGGGTTGAAAGGGGCCTTTAAAGATCATCATGCCCAACCCCCCTTGCCACGGGCAGGGACACCTTCCACTATCCCAGGTTGCTCCAAACCCCGTCCAACCTGGCCTTGGACACTTCCAGGGATGGGGCAGCCACAGCTTCTCTGGGCAGCCTGTGCCAGGGCCTCCCCACCCTCACAGGAAAGAATTTCTTCCTTATATCCAACCTAAATCTGCCCTCTGCAAGTTAAAAATGTTGCCCCTTATCCTGTCCCTACAGGCCTTGATAAAAAGTCTCTGTCCATGTTTCTTATAAAAGAAAACTTGTCAGGTGTGAGAAGAACTCTTGCCTCTGAAGGGAAGGTCATGTTACGCTTATGAGAAACTCGCTCCTTGCGCAGCAGAACCAGTGGCACTGGATTCCTACAGACTCACATCCCCTGTCCCCTGCACGGCCCTGCCCCGGTACCTACCCCAGCTCCCTCCCTCTGTTTGGACATCCCAGGAACATCTCATTTCTTACCCTCTCCCCAGGACACAGGGAACACAGCACCCTCCCACACTCCTACCAGTTTTACTGGTTTGGTGCTGCCGGGCTGTTCAGAGACAGAAACCTTGCAGAGTGATGGGAGCTGAGCTCTCCTTTGCCAAAATACAACCATTGGAGGGCCCTGCCTTGGACAAATGTGGTCAAAATTTGCCAAAGGGTTTAAATTGCTAACAGTTGGAAAATAATAGATCTATGGGCAGCATCACAGAGCCCTTAATTTACCTGAAAAGGAAAGGAAGCCAAGCTGGGAGGGGGCGCTTGGATTTATTTTTGTGTTGAATGTGAACAGTGTGAAAACTGAACATCCTAAATGTGGTGATGGAGTTTTCCTGAGTCAGTAGGATCATTTTCAGCCTGTGGTCTGCAGCTTCCCAAGTATCTGGGTATGAGCAGATAGCCAGATCTTGGGTACCTGTACCCCAGAGCAGAATAGGGACTGTATATCCACAAGCTCCATGGATAGAAGTGTTGCAGGGAAAAGGAGATGGTAAGGGATGAAGAACACAATTATTTTCAGTGTGCCAGAGCAGAATCTCAAATGGAAACTCAAGGTCACAGCTGCAGAAGTCTGAACAGCACCTGCCTGGTATTGGGTTTGTGAAGTTGGGCCTCCCCAGCATGGAGGGGTCGAGTTCTGTTGGCTTTGACTGTTCCTTCATCAGTGGAAAGCCAATTTATAGTATTGGTTTTGATCAAATCCAGTGGCAACAGCTGGCAAAGCCAAGGCCGTGGCTTATGTGACCTTTTGGTTGTAAAGGCACTGGTACCAGTGGGAAAACATGCTGAGGGTGATGAGAGAGGACCCCAGAAGCAGCTGGAAATGGAGTTGTTGATGTTCTCTCCCACAGGACCAGGCAGCTCTGCTGCTTTGCTAAGGGGAGATGTTCTGGGACCTTTTCATTTTCCTCAGGGAGGTTACATGAGCTGCCAGCTTGGAGTGTGCACGTTGAAGGTGACAGGTTTAGCATGCTCGGGTGCGCCCCACCACCTTCCCTGAGTGGTTTCCTGGAGAAGGGCTCACCTGGGAGACGTGTTTTCCAAAGGAGCTGGCACACACATGACTGGAATGAAAACCTGTCGCTGCAGCCCCAAGGCTTTGGGGAAAATTGTCTTGGATTTATCTTTTCCTGACGTTAAATGAGTGTGGTCACTGTGGCACCCTCCAGTGTGAGAGACATCTCAGAGAAGGAAAGTTGGACTGTCAAACTCTGAGGGTTCACATCCAGGAATTGCGTTTTGTTTTGATTCTGACCACCCAAACCTGCTTAAGCTTCTGGAATTCCAGCCGTGAGCATGAGAATAAAGGGTAACCACCCCCTTGGTCCCCTCACTTCCATGTGGTGATCCCCATGTCTGTAGGAGCATCCAGTCCTTTTCCTTTGTGTCCAGTGGTCAATTTTTAACCAGAGACATCTTGGAAAGATATTTTTTAATACACATTTATGCTTGGTTGGCCTTACTGAGCTTGACAGGTTGCAACATCTCAGGACTGGGGTGGATCCTTTAATCTGAAGATGTTAAAGATAGAGAAGGAGCTTCTGCAGGTAAAACAAGGACAGTGTTGTTGTTTTAAGGTGTGTGATTATAGGAAAGTTAAAACACGGTTTTATATCAAGAAGGCTCCCTGGCTGAGGGAGGTAGACTGTATGATAGTGGGTCTTCAAGGAGAGTCTGCTTGGGAATCATTCAAATTGGACCTGCTTCCTCCATCCTCCATGTGTGGCTGAATAGATCCAGGAGGTGACACTCCTGAACAAAGCCAAGCTTGCCAATTAAAACTGTGGTCACTACAGTCCTGCAGCCTGTAAACCAGGGGACAGAGGGTTTTATTCAGGCTTCAGTTTTTCACTCTTGGCCAGGTCCAGCCTGTGTGATGCTCCCTGACAGCTCAACAGGTTCAGGCAAACATTCTGGGTGTGATCTGGACCAAATTGTGGCAAAAAGGTTTTTCACTGGTGAGCATCGAAGTCGCCTCTAAACAAGGTGGATTTTATATCTCTGCTGATCTGATCTATATTCAAGCAGGTGGTGAGTGGAAGAAGGGCTCGAATTTATCAGGAGGGTCTAGAAGTGGGATTGTTATCGAGATCGGTTCCTTAAGAGTTACCTTTTTGGGAGAAGAGGGCTTGTTACACTTCCTTCCTTGGCAGGAGGAAGGCAAATGAAAGCACGGGATTGTTTGGCATCTGGTAAATGTCACAATATCCTCTCGTTTCTCCGCCGCAGCGCAGGGGTCCTGCTGTGTGCCAAGGGATTCTCTCCCTTCCTAAGGGTTTCTCTTACACCTGAAATGGAGATTTGTGCTCCAAAGATGGACTGGCAGTGGCCATGAAAATCCCTCTTTAATTCACAAGCAGAGTCTTCCATCCACGCCCAGTGTTCCTGTGCTCGCTGTTTTCCCAGTGTAAAAGCAATTCCAAACTAGTCCCAGCTCCCTGGGTGCCTTCTCTGTCCATAGAAGAGTTAGAGCCTGTAGTTCAAACCCAAAGGAGTGGGAACTGCATCTCTGCATCCAGCACATTTCTGGAGTGGGAACTCCGCTTCTCCTCCCCATCAGCTGTGCAATGGGTGTGAGTTGTGCCGAGGTCGTGCCGACCACCACTGCTGGTGTCTTCTCAGACAGCGAGCCTGGGAGGACGATGTGGCCCAGATACTCCCCATCACAGCAGCCACAAGCAGGGTGAGCATCTTGTCAGGGGGAATAAAGCATGGAAGCTGCTCCAGGAAACATCCTTCTGACTCAGAGAGTCTCTTCCACCCGCCGTGGCTGAGCACAGCTCTCCAGCGTGAAGCATCCAGGCAGGTGGAAGCAAAGCAGAAGGAATAGGAAAGACCCCACAGCATCTGTGCTGGTGTGTAGTGGAGGCAAGAAAGGCAGGTGGAAGGAAAAGAAGCAGGTAAGTAAATAGCTCTGAGTGCTGCTGCTGGTTCATGTGACACCTGAGCTGTCCAGGTTGTTGTCCTGCCTGATGCAACTTGCTGTGAGTTTTTAAAGAACAAAAAAAAAAGAGGCTCTTTTCAGGTTGTCTAATTGCTGTGGGGATTTCAACAACTGAGATGCTCTGGTAGCAGGAACAAATCAAATGAGCCTGTCAGGCTCTGCTTGAGAGCTTGTTACGTGTGGAGAGGCGAGGAAGTGCTTTGTTCCACTTCCAAGGGTTGCATCTTCATTTGAATTGCCTCCCAACGTATCTTTTTGTCTCCCAACCTGCTGCTGTGTCCTGTAGGTGATTCAAAGCGTGAAGAATGGCTGAAGAGCATCTGCTCTGCTCTGCATCAGCCTGTAATTGATTGGAAATAATGGCTGTTAGCCGTGAAACCCATTTTCCCAGCACATTGAAATCAATCACTGTGTGGAGGGGAGGGGAGCGGCAGCACGTGCCGCTTCCTTCTTTGAAGGGCCTTTGAGCAAGTCCTGGTTTTTTAAGCCTCATTCACCTGCAGCCAGTTTTTTCCTGTCTGCTGCCCTCCCTGTACAGCTGCTTATCTTACAAAGAGTGCTGCCCCCTCCTGTCTGTCATTTCCGGGAGGTGGAAATGCAGCAGGTTTTCCTTAAAAAGGGAGTGAGAGCCAGACAGAGGGTTCACACACACATGGAGCTTTAAACCACGTGTGGATCCAAGACCTGTAAAGAGAAAGAATGATCTGGGTTTGCCCTATGGATTGGTGTGTGGGTTCAGCGAGAACTGGGGGTCTGTCAACAGAATGGTGCTGGTGGTTGTGGCACACAGGGTGGTTGGAAGGGCTGATGGGGCTTTGATTCCCTGCTGTTCAGCTCAGGGAGAGCTGGCTCAGTGATCCAGAGCTCCAGCCTGTGGAGCTTTCCTGCTGGGATCCAGCCAGAGCGGGTGACCAGCTGGTGGCTCTTCCCTTAGATGTTCCCCAAACTTGAGGGCACCGCCCTGATGTCCATCGCAGCAGTGCAGAACTGACTGGGAACCGATGCTTGTTAGTGCAAATCTGAGAGTTTGTGGGAGCTTTGTGGTGGTTTTGTAGCGTTGCAAACCCACGTGGAGGTGGGTCAATCCCAGAGGCCTCTCCAAACAAGCACCTTGCTTACCAAAGCCACCGTGTCCTACAGGCAGCTCCAACTGGGACAGCCCAAACGGAGGCTTCACATGTTCTCATTTAAAACCTAAAAAGGCAGTTAAAGGTAATAAATGAGAGTTATTTTCAGTTGGAATCATCTCTTAAGTTAGGGACTCAAAGCTTGGCGACCTGCTCAAATATCACCTGCAATATGTTTGGGTTCAGAAGCAATTTTAATGATGAACTTCTGAACAAGGTGTGTTGCAGGAGACCCTCCATCACCTTGGAAGTGGAGTTCCTGCCCTTTCATCTTCCCTTTCAGTCGTACTGCCACACCAGTGTTCATCAAGAGCTGACAAATATTCCAGCTATTCCCAGTTGACAGCAATAAGATTAATTATTATTTTAGCCAGCTTTGAGGATCAGAAAGCTCCTGCCTTCCCATAAATCCCCCTTCATGAAGAATCTGGCGTGTCTAAGACAACATATGGGTCGAGGGAGGAAGGTGGTAAGACACAGAGCAACAAGGGAAGGCGGTGGGCAAGGGAAGAGCTCTTGGTAACCAGTTTAGTATGTTTAAAATCAATACAAAAAGGCTGCTGCAGTTCCCCGTGGCTCCCTGCCAAGAGCTGCATCCCGGCGGTAATGCCTCAGACACAGCCTTTGCCATTTCCGTAGGAATAAAGTCAGGGAGCACAGCACGATAGCCAGGGAAAGGAGGGGATGAGAAACTCCACGTCCAGCATTCCTGGTAGCTGGTCTGCTCCCAGATAACTGTTTCCTTGTTGTTGTGCAGATCTCTCGGATGGAGTACGTGCATTCCAAGAACCTCATCTACAGAGATGTGAAGCCAGAAAACTTCCTCATTGGCCGGCAGGGCAACAAGAAGGAGCACGTCATCCACATCATAGACTTTGGATTGGCGAAGGAGTACATTGACCCGGAAACCAAAAAACACATACCCTACAGGGAGCACAAGAGCTTAACTGGAACGGCGAGATACATGTCCATCAACACCCACCTTGGCAAAGGTCTGTCTGCTCGGGGGGAGCTTCGAGAGTCACAGAATCACTTAGGTTGGAGAAGCTCGCCATGGTCGTTGTGTCCAACCACTCCCCCAGCACTGCCGTGTTCATCACGTGTCCCCAGGTGCCCCGTGGACACGGCTTTTGAACACTTCCAGGGATGGGGACTCCACCACTGCCCTGGACAGCCTGTGCAATACTTGACAACCCTTTCAGTGAAGAAATTTTCCCCAGTATCCAACCTAAACCTCCCTTGGTGCTACCTGGGGCAGTTTCTCTCATCCTGTCCCTTGTTCCCTGAGCCCGACCCCCACCTGGCTCCCCCCTCCTGTCCGGGGGTTGCAGAGAGCGAGAAGGTTCCCCACTGAGGCTCCTTTTCTCTAGCCCCTTCCCCAGCTCCATCCCCTCTCCTCTGGACACTCCCAACTTGCCATGTGAGTCTGGTAGGGCTCCGATGGCATCTTGACTTATGACTCTCCCGTGCCCTTCAAGCTGTTTGTGAACCTCACGATGCTGTTTACAGTTGTGAAGCTCTTTTTTTCCCCATCTTTTGAGGAATTGAGGCAGCTGAAATGTTGGAAGCCTCATAATTATAGTTTTTATTGGGAACTAAATAACTGGAATCTGCCCTGCACTGATAAAAGACAAGCAGGCAGGCAGTGATTGCCACAGTAAATGATGGACAAATAGATTTTTACAGCACAGCACTGTCCCAGTACCTTCCGGTTCCAGGTGTTAGAGTAGGATGTTCCCTGACCTAGTAATTGATTGGAGAAAATGAATAATTTAACTAATTTTAAACCTGGCTTTCATCTCCTTTCCTCACTGCTTTCTCTCGTACCAGAAGATTACATTTCTGTGGCTGAAAGGCAAAAAAACCCCCACCCTTACGAAATGTTTATATTCACTTAAATCCATAGGAGTGTAAGATAATGGAATATCCTTTGAGTGGCCTCCCAGCGTTCTGGCTTCCACCTCACTTGGAGAGCTCTGTCTCTGGGGAGTAAGGAGGGATGAGCCTAACTTCTAATGTTGGAAAGTGAAGAGTCAGGAAGGGTTGGAGGACTGGGAAAGCACAGCGGGAGCAGGCTCAGGAGCTGCTGGTGCAGGTGATGTAGAAGGAAGATGTGTTTGTGTTTGAAGTGCACCACGTGCCTTCCTGAGGACCCATTTCCTGGAGGTTTTCAGCTCCCACCATGCCTCAGTGTCAGTTCTGGGGATGTATTTGAGGAGAGCAGGGCTGGCTGCCAGCCAGGGTGGGCTGTCTCTGCCCAGAGGGGTTTGGAGGGGCTGATGTTTTGCTGGTGAGACCAGCCCAGGTGGAATCAGTCCCTTCACACTTCAAACTAAGGCATCTGATTGCAATTTTTCTGAGAGACAAGTGCACTCAACCATCTTCCTGAGAAGTTCATCTGCATCACTGCATCACACTGAATTACCCAGGACATCCTCTTTCCCCCCCCCCCCCCGCCTTTTTATCAGGATAACCTGCAGGAACTGTCATCTCAGCTCCCTTCTCCCGAGTGTTCTCACCCCCAGCCTCTGCTGAGGGTTGAGTAGCTGCTACCTGAGAAGAAGTCACACAGATGATGCAGCAGCAGGCCCAGCTCTGTCTGCCCTGGCCTGTGGGCTGGATCTGTTCTGGATTGTGGCTGTGGAGCACATTATTTGGTGCAGGTGGAGACCGGGAGGCGAGGAGGTTGCACTGAACAAGTCTTTGAGCTCAGTCCTGCGCCGTTGCCTCCACATTTGTTGTTCTCTTCTATCCTCCCTTGGGTTTTTGGATACATTTTGGCAGCTTATTTTAAGGATTCTTCTTCCTTTGGCTCGAGGCCCCTTTCCCCCCCCCCTTCATTTATAATCAGAACATCTGCATGGCAACAGCAGCAAGTGTTTCACAGCTCTGGAAGGAGCTATTTTTGACCTGCTCTGATGCGATGACATGCAGGAGTGATCGCGAAAGGCTTGGCACTGTGCAGGGGTAGTTCCCTGCAGCTGGCTGTGAGTGTCCCCTCTTCCCATGGAGTCCAGAGGAAATGATCCAGCCCCACATGGCAGGTGCACCATCAGCACTGGCAGGCTGGAGAAGGATTGGGGAACTGCTTTATTCCTCTGCAGCTAAGACTTGTCCCAGACAGGCTGAGCTGTTTGTCGTACAGCTCCTGTATTATCATGCCTCTTGCATATTTTCTGGTTTTTGAAACAGCTTCTAGGTGGTTTTGCACGCGATCAGAGCTACAGACAGCGAGGGAACATCCCTGTGATACCTTTATCTCAGATCCAGATGTGGCTGCTGAGGAGATCTCAGAGCCATTTGTGACTCTGCAGCAATAATTTGTCATCTCTTCTCTTTTAGAGCAAAGTCGTAGAGACGACTTGGAAGCCCTGGGCCATATGTTCATGTATTTCCTCCGAGGCAGCCTGCCCTGGCAGGGATTGAAGGTAAGTTGGAGCTTTAGGTTTTGCCCTTGAAAACTTTGGCTGGTCTCTGCCCAAAGGAGAATCCACTGGGGAAACATCGGCAAAAGCCAGCCAGAAACACCATCCTCTCTGCTGTGTCCTTGAAGTCCACGGAAGAGGCCTTAGCTTTAGCCACAGGGAAGGTTTTAAGGTAGAAATATGTTACCTGGCACTTGGAGTTGCCAAATTGGTACAGTTTGGAAGAGAGGATTGAGCAGAGGTTCAGGGACGGCGATGAGAGCCGTGGTTGGAAGCTGCCCCGAGCTGGAGCGCGACAGGGACACAGTGGTTGTTTATGAAATTCCAGTTAGGGCACACAATCCCCCAGCTGCATCGGGGATCTGTGTTTATAATGGGAGCAGTTTGATGGGTTTAGATGCACAGATGGACTTCAGCTTGAAAAACTGGTTTTCTGGCAGAAGGATTGAGCTTGGCTTCCCTCCAGAGACGCTGGACACTCAGTGCTGAGGAGTTTATGGGATGCTGTGTACAATGAGCAGGCCTGCAGGCAATTGAGTTACCGAGTGCCGCCAACATCCGTCAGCTGAGTTAACCAGGAGCAAGTCATTTGCTGGCTCTGAAGCTCTTGGAAGCTGCCTCCTCACTTCTTCATCACTTCCCTGATAATTAAGCTACTGTGTTCAGCTTTGAAATTGCAGGGAGGGAAAGGCCCAAGGCTGATCAGGGTAGAAGGAGGCTTATTAGTGAAGGCAAGTTCTCCTGTTGCAAAAATGAGATGAGATTTTGGGCTCAGGAGCTGCTCAGCAGGACACTGTGATGGTCAGTGGAAGCAGCCTGGGTTTTAGACCTTGTTAAGCTCTTCTGTCACCACCTATCCAGAATTAGTCTGAGCTCGGCCTTATCAGACATGTGGCAGAAAAAGCAAAGAAAAGGGTTTTCAAGCATGAAAGGGTCGTGAACGAGATCAGAATCTCTCTGACTTTACATTCATGCCTCTGTCAGTGTGTTATTCTAGTACATATTTTCTTAGGGCTTAGTTGAACTCTTTAAATTAATCCTGTAAATTATTCTAAAATAGTTCCAGGGTTCAACAAGGTTCTACAGAAGTTCCTCAGTTCAGTGCTAAACTTGACAAGAATTAGTTGTCTCCTTTTTGAGGTGCAGGGCAAACACAGGTTCTCCAGCTTGACCTGGAATGTGGCAGCTTCGCTCTTCTAGGTTTCCTCAGCTCACACTTCTGGTCTGTACTGTCAGTGCCATGTTTTGAGAGAACATCTGTGATGCTAATTAAGCTGCTGCCAGGTCTAATTGGCATCTCTTGTAATGAAGGCAATAAATCCCGTTTTTGGGGTGCAACTGCAGCAGAGTTCTGTGCTTCAGAGGGGATTTAGGTGGGAAATCCAACTGCAAACTGTTTCATTTCCTTGATGAGCAGATATTTGGTCAGTGATGGGCAGTTTGGGGGTGAAAGGAGAGGCAGTGTGGGATTTGGGAGAAGTGTGACCAGTGTAAGTTGTTCACTGCGTGGGGTCATTCTGTTACCACAGAAAGACCCAAACTGGCTTTGCAGTGGATCTGGTTTGCAGTTGTTTTTGAAGGCAGCCCTGGGGGAGGTCCTGCTGTGCCATCCCAGCTCCTGCAGCTTGGTTTGCTGCTCCCACAAAACCTTCCCTGCATGGCCCTCATGATGGGGCTGTGAGAAAGGAGCCCTGTAAGACACTAATGAGGGTCCTGCCTTTCCTTACTGAGGATGTTTGGAACGTGACCTTGGATTTTCTCTGCCCATAACCCATAAAACGTTCCTGTCAGTGTAGGCCAGGAGGCAGTTCAGTTACAAGTAACATCTTCAGATGCCACCCTGAATGGGCATTAAATACTCTGTTTTTCTTCCCATACAGCATGTCCTTTCTCACATGGTTGAACTCTTTCTCCACAACTGTTTTGTCTTTGTGCGCTGCAGGCTGACACCTTAAAAGAGAGGTATCAGAAGATTGGGGACACAAAGAGAAACACTCCGGTCGAAGTTCTCTGTGAGAACTTTCCAGGTAAAGCCCTGATGGGACCATGGGAGTGCAGCTGTTAAACAGGATGGTCCTGAGCTCCTCTGGCAGAAAGTATTTGGATCACGTTGTTCCTCAAGCTGGCAAACAACTGGAGCTGCTGCTATAAATTATCAGGGCATGAGGGCTTAAAATGAGCATAACTCTTCCCATCAAGGAGGCTGGACAGTGCTCAAGGGCCTCATGTGCCTGCTTGACTTCTTGGCTTCCTTCCAAAAGAGCTCATTATTTTCCCATTCCCAAATGACCATGTTGGATATGCTGAGTTAATTCTTTTCCAAATAGAAGGTTTTACAGGTGTTGCAAGTGTAGGTGGCCAGCTTGGAAGATGGGATGGTGTTGTCTGTCCTTGACCTCCACCTTCTGACAGCAGTTTTGAGGGGAGTGCTGACTAAAGATGTGCTTCTAGCCAAGCCCAGCTCCCTTTCTCTACTTAAACAGGGTACAAAGTTCAAGCCCTCCCCAGGTGCCCTGTGGCCTTCACAGAGTGGGCATGGAAGGGGTTTGGGGTATTTTCTGAAGTCCTAACACCAGGGACAGCACCCAAGATTAATCCCATTCCTGTAGTGATAATTGTGTCACAGGGCTCTTTCCCAGCAGGAGTAGCAGCAGTCCTGGAAAGGGATTGTTGTCCACTCAAGTCATGCTAATTTCCCACGTGTGCGTTCTGAAATCCACTTAATTCCAAGCAGAACAACTTCAAGTCAGATGTTCTCATCTTTTTTCCCAACACTCGTGCTCAGAGCTTGGTCACCCCTGCAGCTGTGGGCAGATGGGAGATGGGAGAACTGATTTCTCTTCCTTCCTCACCTAAAACTGCTCAGTCCTCCACCCTCCAGAGGTACTCAAAAGAGAGGATTCTTTCTTCTCCTCCTGTTTTTTTTCCTCTTTTACTCCATGTGACATGGAAGCTGCAAGCCAAGAGGGAGTTAAGTATCCTAAATTAAGCAAAGCCACGCTGCTGTGTCCGTACCTGATCCAAGGGAGAGCTGGGAAGGGGCAGGACAAGTTCCCAGGGCTCAGCTCTCCCTGCATGCAAAGTGCAACCCAGATGCAAGAAAGCAATTAATTAGCTGAACACCAAACCCTGGTGTGTAAATTAACCCTGTGCAGGTAAATTAACCTTGGAGCCTCCCCCTTAAAGTCTAGTTTGGAATATTCAAGGCTCTGATGGATGTCATGATGTTGGTCAGCACAGTGCTCTGGGCAGCCAGACCCTGATTGCTGCTGGAGATCGTGGGTGCCACAGGGAGCCCACCAATATCTCCTGATTTCCTTCCCCAGATGGAATGTCTGTGGCTATTTTATAGAATCATAAAATCCCAGCATGGTTTGGGTTGGATGTTCTTACTGAGAATGTTCAGGAGATTCAGGCAGGGCTCTGATGGATGCTCAGTGAATAGTAGAATTCCAGAATGGTTTGAGTTGGAAGGCACCATAAAGCTCATCTTGTTCCACCCCCTGCCATGGGCAGGGGCACCTTCCAGTAGCCCAGGTTGCTCCAAGTCCCCTCCAGCCTGGTCTTGAACACTTCCAGGGATGGGGCAGCCACAGCTTCTCTGGGCAACAACATTTTCAATGCCTGTGAGCAGCCTGTTGGCGGGTTCAGTGAATTTATTTCTCACTGTGTTTATCTTATACATATATATAGAATAAAGCTAGGTGTGGAAGTCAGATTGGAGGTGGAGCATAGGTGAGACTTCCATCTTTGCTTGAGACGTGTTTGAATTGTTTGCCATTGTGGGCTGTTACTAAACACCTCTTCTTGTAGAGGAAAAGGCAGAGGCAGCACCGGCAGCCCAGACAATTCTTGCACAGCGTGAACTGACCTTGGTTTTTAACAGCCCATTCAGAAGATTGCAGATAAAAGCTGCTGCCTTTCCCTTTCCCTGCAGAGGAGATGGCCACGTACCTCCGCTACGTTCGGCGATTAGACTTCTTTGAGAGGCCAGACTACGATTATCTGCGGACCATCTTCACGGAGCTGTTTGAGAAGAAAGGCTACACCTTCGACTACGCCTACGACTGGGTCGGCAGGCCAATTGTGAGTTGCCCCTGTGAATCCCCTGCCTTGCCTTCCAGGTGCTGCTTCCACACCTCTGCCTCTTTGTTCCTGATAATCCCAATTAATGCCAGCGAGTTCAGGGTCAAATCTTTCACTTCTCCTCACAGCGAAGTGTCCTGATGTGTTCAGGGGGTTCTTGCAGTGCCTCGAAGTTTCCTTGAGGAACAGAGGCCCCTTCCCACCTCTCTGGGCTTGCACTGGGGGGACGTTCAAGCCCCATTTCCCACTTGTGGCAGTGAACATGACCAGACTGAATTCCTTCTGGTCTAACACAGGATTGGAGACAAATACCTACAATTCATCTTAAAGCAGGAGAATCATAGAAGAACCTTTTCATGGTCAGGTTCTTATCAAGAATGTTCAGGAGGTCCAGACAGAGCTCTGGTGGATGCTCAGTGAATAGTAGAATCACATGGATTCACAGGCTGGATTGGGTTGGAAGGGACCTTAAAGACCATCTTGTTCCACCCACTGCCATGGGCAGGGACACCTTCCACTATACCAGGTTGCTCCAAGCCCCCTCCAGCTTGGCCTTGTACATCTCCAGGGATGGGGCAGCCACAGCTTCTCTGGGCAACCTGTGCCAGGGCCTCACCACTGTCACAAGGAAGAATTTCTCCCGAATATCTAATCTAACCCTGCCCTCCTGAGCTCAGAATATCTTGGCAGACACTGCAGAGGCTGAACCAGTTCTTATGGCACGTGGCAAGGACGTATTGGAGTAACCAAGCTCCATTTAGCAGTTCCATGACTCACATGGACCATAACCCTGATCTTGTTGCGTTGCTTCTGTCGTCAAAAACCACTCATACTCAAGAAGACCTTGTCCAAAAGCTGTGTCATGGGGAAATGTGGTAGAAGCGTCTAAAGCTCTTTGGTTTGGGTCCTTCTGCTCACGACTCACCCCAAGCACCAGCAGTGACACCTGTAAATTCATTGTCACTGGTGCCACATCAAATGCCATCAGAGCTCAACTTGGTACCGCTGCCGGTGCTTTACTGTCCCAACTATATTTAGCATTCCCAATGTTCACTGTGCCCAAAACAGTTCCTGAGAAATCATTCCCTTTGTGAATCAAGATTGTCTCCTCGTTTTTCTTTAATTACAAAGGCAATTGATAGAGAGCACCTTGTAAGACAAGCGTGCTACTGCTGCCAGCCGCGGTGGTTGCTATGGAGATCTCGGTGTTGGGAGCAGGGATTATGACTTCGGTGAGGAGAGAGCAGATGAAGCTTTAATTTTAACACAGCCTGTTTCTATGCAAGCGTGATTTTTACAAGTGGTGAGACGAGGGGATGAAGAAAACAAGTCTGTGTATTTTCAGTTGTACTAACCCCGTGTGAGACGCACTAGAGTTGTGATCTGACACCTAATGATGTCTTCTTAATTAATTTTTGTACGAGGCATTTGGTGCTGGCGCCCACCATCAAATCATAAGGGTCTGATAGCCCTGACTGTCATTCTCCTTGGTTAATACCTTTGGGCAGCGTTCTGATGTTTTCCTGCTTCCTCCCAGCCTGATGCAGTGGAGTGAGAGTCTACATCCTAACCAACACCTTGTTTTCCAGCCCACTCCCGTGGGATCTGTTCACGTAGATTCTGGGACATCGGCAGTAACAAGAGACAGCCACGTCCACCGGGACCGGCCATCCCAGCAGGCCCTTCGCAATCAGGTGTGTTGCTCGCGCCGGCTCCGGCACCTCCCAGAATTCCTCTTGCAGCAGAAAAGCAGGTGCCACATGACATTAGAGGAAGCTGGGGCTGATTCTTGGTCAGGGCAAGGACATTTCTTGCTGAATGTTGAGACTGGGACTTGACGAGAATTTTGTCAAAGCAACAGGTTGTTGAAACGCTGCATCGACCAGTGGAATTCCTCGGGGTCGTGATCCAAGTGGATTCCAGTTTGGGAGGGGTCGTTTTTCTGTAGTTTGTGGGTAAGCTGGTTAAGTCAATGATCCAGCCCTGACCTGCAACATTTTTTGGGCTTGCTTTTACTCATAGCACATGGATTGTGGAGTAGCCTGAGAGGTGTGGCAATGGCAGCCTGTCCCCAGGTGCCCTCTGCCCTTGGAGCACAAGGCTGCAATAGGGATGTGTGTCCCATGTACACCCATATATCCTTCTTGGAGCATCCAGTTCCCAGTGTGAGCGTTGCAGAGCACAAAGGTCTGGCAGGGCAGGGACCTTCAGGAACTCTGGGTGTCATGGTCTGGATGAACTGCCATGGTTTGCATTTGAATTTTTTCCTTCCTTATTGTACTGTGTTGTTGGTGTTGAGAGTTTGGGTTTCTGCATTAGCAGAACTGCTCAGACATTCCATAGGTCTCCAAGTGAAGCTCCTGGTTGGAGCTGTTGCTGCCTTTGTTCCCAGGGAATCGATCTGGGCTCACTCTGCTCCTCCAGCCTGTGTGTGCTGTTCAGCTCCTTGGCTGCTGGCACTGCCCCTGTTCACCTCCTCAAACTGGACTTCAGGGGTGGAGAACCAAGTGTGAGGTGTCATAACCTGTCTGGGCTCAGCTTTCCTTGGGCTCTGAGGGGTCAAGCAGCTACCATAGACTAGGATACATCCCAGTCCATCAGATACAGTTGGGATGAACGGCCCTCACTGGAAGTGTTGCTGTAGGAAAACGGTTGGTTGGCAGCACATGCAGTGCAGTGTTTGTGCAGTGATTAATGTGGGCTGGTGTGTGAGCCCTGCCACAATAATCTGCTTTAATAAATTCCCTGATTGATGCATTAACCCCTCAGATCTGGGTGGAATCTCCAGGTGTCCACCTTGACCGCAGACCTTCACGCTGTGTACATGTGAGGCATCGTGTTTCCTTGACTGGACAGTGACACCTGGCTTCGTTTTCAGGCATTTTAGTTCACAAATTATAGTATGAAATCCAAAGAAAGCTGTGTTATCCCAAAATATGCAGGCAGCTTGTTCTCCAGAGCCGCACAGATAGTCTGGATGTGGGACTGTGCAGCAGCTTTTGTCATATTTTCACCTAAACATTACTTAGGATGATGAATTATTTAATATAACACAGGGAAAATCAGGTTCTTCGCACCAAAACACAAACAGCTCTCTTCCAAGGGATATTGCTTTTTAAGTCTTGAGCAAAGGATTTCTCTAAAGGGAAAAGGAGAAAAAAGAAGTGTCTCAGGCAGTGAATTGGAGGCGTGGGTTTGGGTCTGCACAGTTAATGGCCTTATTTTTGTTCTGGGGTATAACTGCAGATCTCTTACAATATTTGACTCCCGGCAGAGAGCTGATATGTGATGTCCTTTTTGTAGCCTTTTCCTCTGGGAAGTGAAGGTATTTAATCAAAGATGGGTGAGCTCTGCCCCCTCTGTCTTTAGTCTTGTGAGGGGTGTTCATGGGAACTTGATGCTCTCAAACTGTGTCAGGGGACATTTAGTTTGGATATCAGGAAAAGGTTCTTCTCCCAGAGGATGGTCAGGCACTGACCAGGCTCCCCAGAGCAGTGGGCACAGCCCCAAGGCTGCCAGAGCTCCAGAAGCATTTTGAGAATACTCTCAGGGTCAGGGTGGGATTGTTGGGGTGTCTGTGCAGGGCCAGGAATTGGAGTTGATGTTTCCTGTGGATCCCTTCCAAATCAGGACTATTCTATTCTATTCTATTCTATTCTATTCTATGCTATGCTATGCTATGCTATGCTATGCTATGCTATGCTATGCTATTCCATTCCATTCCATTCCATTCCATTCCATTCCATTCCATTCCATTCTAAATTTCACAGGCATCACTTCCTCAGTGTCATTCCTTGGGTTGCTCTGGGCTCATCTCAGCAGAGACAAAATCCACTCCAGCAGTGGATCACTGCAGCCACCACAGATGTAAATAGCGAGGTGCACTTGGGAAAGGGAAATTACAGCCCAGCTAAAAGTGTAAATGCCCTGCTTTTTGCAAAGAAAGTAACTCATTAACCAGCACCCTTTTATTTCTTCCCCTCATTCACCTTTTGCCCTCTCTCCTGTTTGTCTCGTGTCCCTGAACTCGTGAGCAGGCGTCGTCGGATCGCAGAGGGGAGTGGGAGATCCAGCCCAGCCGGCAGACAAATACCTCGTACCTGACATCTCATTTGGCTGCGGATCGACACGGAGGATCAGTGCAGGTACCTCTGCCTCCTGGTGTTTTAAACCCCCTGGCTTCTCCTCAAATCAGGACAGCAGTCTCACTGGTCCTGTCCTGTGCGTAACACTCCAGCCATGGTTCTGTTGCTGTCGCCATTCTGATGAAGTTTTTCCTCCAAGAGCTGTTTTGGTCTCAGATTTGTCAAACTGAAGACAGAAGGGAGTGTGTATGTGTGTATTAGCCGGTCTGGTCTATAAAACACCCTCTCCCCCACCTTGGAGGTGCTTTGGGTGGTATAAGCAGCTAAAGCAGAGGCTGTTGGAGATAATCCCCCCTTGTTAATGTTGGGAAAAGAGTCGAGGTGTTCCAAAGCAGACCAGCACCAGCGTGAGGGCGTGGTGGCAACAAAGTGGGTCTCTGGGTGGTTGGAAGGGGATGAGTGACAGTGACAGCATTGGAGGTGGCACTACTGTTAAGTTTTTAATTCCTGAAAAAATCCTGTTTATGAACAATGTCTCAAGCTGTACAAGCTCAGGAAGTGGACCCATGGGAATCACATGCAGTTTAATAAGACCAAGTGCTGGTGCTGCACTTGGATTGGGGCAAGCCCTGGTATCAATCCAGGCTGGGGATGAACAGATAGAGAGAGCCCTGGGGAGAAGGACTGGGGAGTGTTGGCACATGAGAGGTTGGACATGGCCCAGCCCAGAAACCCCCTGTGCTCTGGGCTGATCCCACAGTGTGGGCAACAGGGAATGGGGGGATTCTGCCCCTCTGCCCCCTCAGGTGAGACCCCACCCGCAGTGGTGCCTCCAGCTCTGGTGTCCCCAGCACAGGAAGGACATGAAACTGTTGGAACAAGTCCAAGGGAGGCCACCAAGGTGTTTATAGAGGGCTGGAGCCCCTCTGCTCTGAAGACAGGCTGGGAGAGCTGGCGGTGTTCAGCCTGGAGAAGAGAAGGCTCCAGGGAAACATCAGAACCCCTTTCAGTGCCTAAAGGGGCTCCAGGAGAGCTGGGGAAGGACTTTGGACAGGCCAAGGCAGAATGGCTTCCCACTGCCAGAGGGCAGGGATAGATGAGATATTGGAAAGGAATTCTTTCCTGGGAGGGTGGGCAGGCCCTGGCACAGGCTGCCCAGAGAAGCTGTGGCTGCCCCATCCCTGGAAGTGTCCAAGGCCAGATTGGGCTGGGCTTGGAGCAACCTGGGCTGGTGGAAGGTGTCCCTGCCCATGGCAGTGGGTGGAACAAGATGGTCTGTAAGGTCCCTTTCAAACCAAACCATTCTGTGATTCTGCTCAGGATGTCACTCAAGCTCACTGAGGGATCTTCTTGCACTAGAGCCAGAGTGAGCTGGGAGAAGGTGCAGGGATCATCCAAACAAACAGGAATGCTGATATTACTGCCCCTTTGGCCGAGGTTTTCTGTGAGAGCTGGCTCTGCTGTCAGACACAACACTCTGAAAATTGGCTCTGGTGAAATGGGAATTAGTGCCTGGAGCAGAGCAGAGCTGAGCCAAGGACATGGGTAGTGCAGGATGTCCCTAAGGGAAATGCAGATTAGGTTGAAATGTTTTCTTTTTCCCGATACTTGATTGGTTCAGTGTTGTTTTCTTTTTTGGCTTGATTAGCCATGTTGCTCTTTTCATTTAAAAATATTTAACTGAGTAGCAGAGAAACAAAGACAAGGAGGAGCAAGCTCTGATCTCAGACGTGAGCAGACCTGGAGGAGTGTTCAAGGCCAGGTTGGCCAGGGCTTGGAGCAACCTGGTCTAGTGGAAGGTGTCCTTTCCCATGGCAGGGGATGGAATGAGCTGAGCTTTAAAGGTCCCTTCCAACCCAAACCATTCTGTGACTGTATGACTTCAGCACGCAGCACAGAGAAAATGTTTTTATTCATATTTTTTTATGTAAGCAGAATGGTTTCCTTGTATCTCCAGCACTAATGCAGCTACCTGAGCAGTTTATGAGCCTCCGTGTGCCACTGTAAGCATTAAAATTCTGCTTATGTGCAGCTGAGAACAGGAAATGTGCTGCGTGTGGCTGCTGGGCTGCAGAGGCTGGAATTGTTTCTCAAGATGCCTCAGCTCGTGCTGGACCCTTGAGGGGTCGGCACCTTCAAGCTGCCCATTCCTTTAAGGCAGAATTTTCCCCCCGAAAATGAGGCGGCAGCACATGAAAAGCGAGGAGGAAAATCAAAGCCTTTTGGAAAACGGAATTGAACAAGGTGTGGGAAGAGCCCTGGGAACAGCGCGATGAAGTGCCAGCGTTGCAGAGTCGCGTGGGAAGCGTGGGAGTCTGGAGAGCCCGGGTGTGCCCACGGTGTGATGAGTCTGGGAGGGGCATGAAGAGGAGCTAAGGAGTTGTCACTCGAGGAGAGCTCTGAGCACCACGTGAGCTGAGTCCTGACCTGGTCAGCAGAAAGAGCGGCTGCTGGTAGGACTGGAGTGTTCAAAATGAACATGAATGGATATGCTGAGTAGTGAGGGGACATCTGCTACAAGGGCTTCCCTCCCTTCATTCCTGGTGGTCACGTCATCCAGAGACACCAGGAGTTCTGGGTGGCACCTTGAGTCCCACCCCATGGGAGATGCCTCCTTTTGCTTTGTAAAAGGGTGAAGAGGAGGAGCAGGAGGGGGAACCAGGCATCCTTACAGCTCTGGAGCCAGGACCAGCTTCAGGTGCCTGTCCTAACATTCAGGTGGAGTGTGGAAGGGCCAGCCAAACTTCCATCTCATGCAGGCTGCCTTGGTGGTTGCTGTGGCAGTGGAGCAGTGATTAATTATCCAGGAAACAATGTGGAGCTGCTGGGAGCTGGATGGTCATCCCCATAATGGAAATGCTGAAGTGAGCCATCATGGCAGCTGTGAGGCAAAAAGAGATGAGAGACCATGTCAGTAGCTTTTCGGTGCGGATGTGCTTCCTAAAACCGACTGTGTAAGGAGTGAGACTGGTGGCTCTGGAGTGGCTTCTTTCTGCAGTGCTGGCAGGCAGCGGGATCAGCCACTCACCTGCTAAAGTGTCAGGAGGAAACAAGGAGCATCATCCAGCTCGTGCGTGTAGGTGGGGCTGGCAGTGCTCGCACCAGTGGCTACGCTCCCAAAGGGGCCTCCCAAAACCAGGACATGTGGTGGGCACAGGAGGGGGAATTAGTGAACGGTCCCCTTCATGCTGCTCTGCTTGGGATGGACCAGGCCAGCGACTGAAAGGCACCCAGGGAACCTGAGCCTGCTGAGAGGGTGCAAAGAGACAGGAGCATACAGTTATCCCACAGTTTTCCCATTCCCACAGCGTCCCTTGTCAGGGAGCTTCATTAACAGGGCATTCCTTTGTGTTCAGGTGGTGAGCTCGACCAACGGGGAGCTGAACGTGGACGACCCGACGGGAGCACACTCCAACGCGCCCATCACAGCGCAGGCGGAGGTGGAGGTGGTGGAAGAAGCTAAGTAAGTTTGCTTTACAACAGGCTTTCCACTGGTTGGTCATTAATCCTCCTCCTGGGAAGCGAATGGGGACGTTTTCCCATGGGGAAGTACTCAATGCTCGTGTCCCATGCCCTTCTCCTTGCATATTGCTGCTTTTGTGCATGGTGCCTTCAGTGCTGCTGCTGCTGCTGCTGCTGCTGCTTCTCTTTGACACTTGTCATGCCTGAAGAACGTAACTCTTACTCAGAGCATGTCCTGCCAGATAGATGGTGGCACAGATCTCGAAATACCAGGAGCTGATTTCAGGAATCCCGGGGAGTGTCCCCCTTTCCGAAGGGAGAACGCGCTGTGCTCTCGTGCTGAGAGTGTAGGAGTAGCTCGAGCACAGCTCAGTGAAGAGATGGTTGGTCTGAGAGTTGACACTTTATTGCTGGCTCTGAGAAGTGGGTGCCAGGTATCCAGAATGGTCTGAAAGTAATTTCTGCAGGGGCAAGTAGTTCTCTCTGTGGGTTCTCTTGGTCCAGCTCTAAGGAAGCTGAATGAGAGGAACCAGAAGCAGCTTGTAGGGGAGAAGGTGCTCTCTCTGAGCTGACCTCTCCTGTAGCTTGTGGTCAGGAGTGAGAACTGATGTCCAGAGTTGCTGCTTTGCCCATTTCGGCCTCCTGTGCACATGTGCTGCTTCCGGCACCATCGCGTCACCTTCTGCATGATCCTCAACATGGCACCTTCCCGCTGCCTCTGAGCCACACCAGCTCCTTGGCGGCTCACGGCACAGTCCTGGCACTCCCAGAGCGAGGGGTCCGCGGGGCCGGGGCTGCCTTTGGACTGGGCGGTGCTGGGACGTGGCCCAGCTGCCTGGTCATGATTTGACTGGATGATACTGGTGCCATTTGCCCCAACCTCTGTGGGCACTTCTGGGTGAAGAGGAAAACTGGCAGGTGTGAGGAAGGGTGTGTGGATGGGAAAGGTCCCTGGGTATATGTCATCTGTGCTGGTTGTCCTGAAGGTCTTCTGTTCTTCTCCCTCAAGATGCACTTGTGCAGGATCCTGCTCTAGCTGGCCTGGCCTTGATCCCAGCAGCAACAGACACACCTTCTCCTCTGAGCCCAAGGAGTGAGCCTCGGATTTGGTGCAGGCTCCTCATCAGGGTGGGGGAGATCTTGAGGTGCAGGTTGCAGAGTGGGCAACATTCCTCTTAGTGTGGCCAGCAGGGACCACCAGTTTGGCGTCACAGGCTCTGAAGGGGGTCCCCTCCGGCATGTGGCTCCTAGGATGGGGACACTGTCACTCTCCACAGTTCTGGTGCAACAGCCCAGTGCAAGGAAGGACCAGGAACACCTCCAGCCCATGTTCCTGCAGTGAGGCCACTGTCCAGCCCCCACTCCATGTACAGGGGAGGCGTCAAGGCAGGTGGGAAGGAGCGTGAGAGAGCTGTGCTGCCCAGGCCCTGTCCCTCAGGGACATGGAGCTGTTCTGTCTCTCTCCAGCCCTTGTTTGTGTGCTCCCAAATTGTTTTGGAGGTGCTGGGAAGCAGAGCATAAGTTGCTTTGCACTGACAGCTTCGGGATCTCTTGTAATTCCTGAGTGTAGTCCTCTTCGTTCTGCTTGCCGTGGGGAGCACTGGCTTCATCTTTCCTCACATCTGTGATCAGAAATCCCTTCAGGCACACGGGAAGGACTTTGGGATTGTGCTCTGCAGCAAAGTGGGCCAGAGAGAGCTGGCAGGACCTGGAGCTGGGCTCTGTGTTTGGAGACTGTGCAAGAGCAGGAAGGGCTTTCCCTGGCAAGCCACAGGGCAGAGCTGTGCAAGTGTTTCTGCCAGCGGTGTGCTGGAGAAAAACTCCTGATCCCAGATGTGGGTTCCACTGGAGGGCAGATTCCAGGTGTAGATCCATCATCAGGCCCTGCCGCTGCTGGAGCTGCAGTGGACAAGAGCAGATGGTGGCCAGGAGTCCCTTTCTGATCCCAGCCCCAGATAAGAACCCGACGGGGCCGGTGCCTCGATGGAAAATGGGGGAAAGGTGGAAACCCCCTGGAGAAGGTGGCGGCTGCCGGCGGCACCACGGCGAGGGCAGAGGTGGTGAGGGCTGGGGCGGGCGGCGGGCAGGCCTGGTGTGTGTCTGCCTCTGCACTGCATGTTTGCATGGCTGCGGTGACTCGCTTCCATCCCACCTCTGTGAACTAATCGCTCTTTCTTCCTTTCTGTGTTTTTTCTCTACACTCTCTGTAGCTGCCTGAAAATGCTCAACTTGTGGTGAGTCCCTCTCTCCAGTCCACATGCAAGGGGGAGCGGACCAGACTAGACTGGGGTTGGCAAAACCAAACCCACCAAACCCTAAAAAGGCACAAAGTCAAAGCCAACCCAGAGCTGTTTCGATTTTAGGGCCACATGCAATACTGGGGAGGGTGTGGGCTGTGTCTGAGCGGCCACACTAGGCCGAGCAATTCGGCTGATCTCTGAACACGTGGATGCAAAATCAGACTTTAATCCTTTCCTGTTTGGCTTTCCATCTCCCCCAAATGTTTATGTCCATGAGCAGATGATGCCTGATGGAGCTGGGCAGAGTTGGGACCAGGCTTGCCGAGCCTCTTGCAGGAATTCCTCACACAAACGGTTCTGGAGGGAAAACCCTGTGCTGGGTATCCAGGAGAGGGGGCAGTCACTTCCTTGGAGAGTCTCCTCTGGAGAAGCACAGGCCAGAGAGGATGGAAGGACAAAGCCACAGAGTCCTCATTAGTGACAGAGCCCCTGCTTGGAGACAGTGGGTGGGAGGTGGCTCCTTTCCAGCCAGCTGACGTGCAGGTGAACGGGCTTCTTCAGGAAAGAAGAGGTGGAAGGTTTGGGATTAGCACTGATCCAAACCCAGCTTAGGGCTTTATCAGGGTTTTGAAGCTGCAGCTGCGGTGTCCCAGTCTCAGGCTGTCCCATGGACATGTTCCCTCCCTTCTTGCCCCTCAAGGAAACCACATACTCAGGAAGCAGAGGACCAAGCAGAGGCTCAGATGAGGAATGTGTATCTCAGGGAGGGCTGATGGGTGGGAATGGCCCCAGAGTGAAAGGATCAGGCCCGTGTGCGGCGAGGAATGTCCTTGTTGGATGGGAGACTGACTGCCTCTGCCCTGCTCTCCATCGGCATCACCTCCAATACCTCTGGCATCTCTGGCTTCTCTGTATGTCGTAGTCTGGGGCTGTTCTCTTGGGCATCGTCTGCATGCAGAGAGATCACGTTCTGTAACTGTCAGCCTGCCTTATTCTTTTATTTTGGTGTTTTGCCTCTGCCTGTCTGAACTGCCAGGATTTCCTTTCCTGAACCCTTCCCTGGACCTCTGAGTAAGAGCCTAAAAAGACAGTCACAAGGAAAAGCAGTCAGAAGTCAGTCAGTTCCCTTTGTTGGGTACCCAAGGAGTCGAGTGCTGCTCAGCCCCTTCTTCCCTTACCCGCTGCATGCCAAACCATCACTTGTGCATCCTCCATCCTCTCTCCCCGTGACGTCCCCCCTTACCCACCATTGCCCACGTCACGAAGGAAGGTGGCTGCTGTGGGAGAGAAATACTGCGACAGGTTAAAGCAGGAGAGGGGGGCAGATGGCCCAGGACACCAAAACACAAGAGCAGTCCTGGGGTGGGGGCTCCAGCCTGGGCCAGAGAGCCTGCAGGCAGCACACACACCTCAGGGCAGCGATGGAGGCTCCTGCAAGGACAAGGGCTTGGCGTTTCTCCTCATTGCACCTCCAAACTGGGCCTGGTCAGGAACCTTGAGACAGTCGTGGGTTTTATTCTCCTGGCCCTTAGTCCGTGTGGTGGGAGGAGTCCCTCCTCTTGTGGGGCTGTGGGGGCTCTCCCACAGGGTTTTGTGACAGCGGTTTGCTCTCCCCAGCAGGCAATCCGTGCTCACGGTGGGGTGGTGGACACCCATCACTTTTGCACCCTGTAGTAAGGCTTGTGCACCCAGGGACTTTTGGGGTGTGAGTAGGAACAAATCTGTTCCTCCAGCTCGGGGAGGATGGAAGTGTAATGCCGCCATTACACAAAGGGCCCAGTGGAAAATAGTTTGGAGAAGTTGTTACAGTGGTCTTGAGTGTTTTTATTCTGTTGGTAACAGACGGTTGTAGGAGAAAATGGTCTTTGCATCCTCACATTTGCCTGCCTGAGCTCAACAAGCATTTGGACAACACTCTCAGGCACACCGTGGGATTCTTGGGGCTGTCCTGTGCAGGGCCAGGAGTTGGATTCCGTGATTCTTGTGGGTCCCTTTCAAGTCAGGATCTTCTATGATTCTGTGGTCTACTCTGGCTGCTTAGCCAGGCATCCCATCCACCAGCCTGGAAGAGCAGTCTTCCGGCATCACACAGAGACAGCTGTCCTGGCACGTGGAGAAAGACACATAGCTCGGGAGAACTCGCACAGAACAAGCACCTGTGCAGAGCATTCCTGACAGTGGGCTGAGGGCAGGAAGGCAGATGCACCTTCAGCGCCAAGGGATTCTGTAGGAAGCTGGCAGGACTGTAGGATCTGCTCCTGGTGTATCCCACAGGGAACCCATCACTCCTCATGGTTCAGCTGCGTTGGGCGTTCCTCTCCCCACCTCAGCCTCCACTCTCCATCCTTCTTGCTTCCCCTAATCCCCAGGCCTGTGCACCTCCCTCGCATCGGATGGGGGAAGAAGCAGGGGTTCTGCATCCCAGCACTGATTGATCCGAGGTGGAAGCTCTGGTGAAAGGTTCAGTAAAGAAACCTGGTCCCTGAGCCAGGGTCTCTTTGGAACTTGTCTTTTTAGTGAACGGTGGTGAAAACCATGTGTCTCATGGCTGGGAAGAGCAGCCAGGGCTCGCTGTCCCAGTCCACTTCCTCCAGGGTCGGACGGAGGAAGCGGAGCACCTGGATCCTTGTTTTACTGCTGTCCCAGATGGCTCCTTGTGTTCCTGCCCCAGTCAAGCCTCGGGAAGGAGAAGCCCGGCCGGCACTCAGGGGTCTGGTGGTGGATCCCCTCAGCACGTGGCTCACTGGCCGTGGTGGTCTCCCAGTCCGGGCTGGTGGAGTCACCATCCACCAGCCCCTGCTGACCATCCCGGGGGCCGAAGGCATGTCTGGGCCCCACGCCCGGCACGCAGAGGTGCTGTTGCATGTGGCCGAGCTCAGGGACCCCCGGGGCGGCAGGGACTTCCTGGGATGCCGGGACTTCCCGGGATCCTGGCGCGGGGCTGACTCTCCCTGTCCTTTGTGCTGCAGGTGCTGCTGCTTCTTTAAGAGGAAACGGAAGAAGACGGCTCAGCGTCACAAGTGACCAGGTGCCTCCTGGGCCTTGCAGGAACCACCGCGCCTGCAGCTCCTGCCCTGAATCACTGGAAGGGGCTTCTCTTTAGGGGGGAGGAGGAGAAGGAGGAGGAGGAGGAGGCAGAGGAGGAAGAGAGAAAAAGAAAAAAAAAAAAGAAAAAAAAAACCACAAAAAAAAAAAAAACCAAGTGACATTTAAAACCAAAAAGAGAAGAAACCGTTCCAAAACAAACCACTCCGGGGTGGATCTGCTGAATGGTCTCCCTCGTTCACTCCAAGCCTGAAGCTCCTTTTGGGACCAGGACTGTGGCTGGCTCAGGTCTTGGTCACCCTGGGAGGGGGGCTGGCTGGCTGACCCTCCTTCCCGTTGTTTACGGCGAAGGCATCGTTCACGCAAACCTGAGGACTGTGCTTAGTTCCTGCTCACTTTCCTCCCCTCCCTCCCCTGCGCTCTCTGCTCCTCCGTCCTCCTCCCTCCTTAATTAAGTGAAGAAATCCCATGGGCTCGATTGGCTGTCGAGAGGGCAGGAGGACGTGGGGCAGGCAGGAGAGTTGCTGGGAGAAGGGCCTGACGGCTGCAGCGGGCAGAGACAGGTTCCCTCTGCGGATCCTTGGGAACAGTTACACTGAAACGTGCAAGCTGTGAGAAATTTGCAATCTACTGTTCCAGTTAGGGGTTGTTTTTTTTTTTCCGGCTCCCTTGACACCTCCCTCCTCTGACGGTAACAGAGCAATGTGGATTGTTTTAAAGAAGCTGACGTCGTTGCACTTTTTATTATTTTTAGCATTTACAGGTGCACATTGCATCTGTGGATCTGTGCGTGGCCATGCCAGCGCAGGCAGACATCCGGCGGGGGAAGACGGTGGGTGCACGGAATGCCCCCCCAGTGGGGATGGCCACGACCCTCGTGCCCAGGCTGGGGCTCCCGACGCCCGCCTCGGGCCGCGCGCTGAGGAAAGCATACTTGAATTTCCACTCACCCTTCCTGGCTGCCGGTGAATGTCCCTTCCGTGGTTTCCTACACCGTGCCTGACCCAGCCGGCCGGGAGACGCGAGGCCGTCGCCCGGCGTTTGGCAGGAGGGAGCGGCGTCGGCTTTGCTGAGCCGGAGGAGTTTGTGCTTGGTTTAAGGGGTAAATGTGGATTGAGGTTCCCGAAGTGGGGGCAGCCGGCCAGCCTTCCCAAATCCCTCCGTGGGGCGGTTGTGAACCTTCTTGAGAACACCTTAGCGGGAGCAAAGCTTCCCCGGCAGGGAGAGGATATTTCATGCCTTAACACTGGTCTCATCTCCCGATGGTCAGATAGGTTTGACTGGAATAGCCTTCACATCCTCTCCATGAGCGCAGGCAGGGCGCAGGGGGATGCAGTCCCACCCCCCGGAGCAGCCACGGTTCTCCTGCACCACTTTGAGCCAAACCAATAGCAAGGAAAGGGCTTGGGGCACTTTGCGCATCTGTCAAAACAAGGGAACCTTGCCTCCTGATGCGACGTTTCCCAACTCGGAGGAGGCCGAGGCTGCCCAGGGGTTCCCAGAGAGGTGGCAGTGCAGTGGGAGAACTCCAGCAGCTGTTAGGGAGGTTGTGAATAAGTTCCTTGGACTTTGTATTTCCACACGTCACACCAGACCAGGCAGGGACTGTTCACTTGAGGGACTTCACTTGTCCTAAACTCGAGCCTGGCTCACCCCAAAATCCCAGAGAGCATGAAGGGAGGAAAGGGAGAGACGAGATCTCATTATCTTTTATTTGTTTTAATGATGATCTGCGTAGCTCGGGGTTCACCGAGCCGCATTCTTGGGAGGTTCAGTTCCCCTGGCTGGGCAGAAGTGGGCTTAGAGGCAGGAGATCACCCCGGGTAGGGAGCTCCAGGCTTGCTCCTCATGCATTCCCAGGACAGGCAGGACACTGGTTAGAGCGGAAAGGCCTCGCTCCTCGCCGGGATCCCCCGGGGCATCCCTTGGCCGCGTTCTCTCCATGCCTTATCCCGACGAGCGCAGAGCTCTGGGCTGACACGTACATCCCCTTCTCCCTCTGCTGAGCGCTTTCCTCCAGCCGTGGGTGGGAAGGAGGCAGGAAGGGGACCCCTCAGCTCCTGCCAGGACATTCACCCTCTCGTCCCCTCCTGCCAGAGGGAGGACAGGGACCGTGGCCACGTTCCACCTTTCTCTTCCCGAACTCCTCCGCTGCCGGGGGCTCCCAGGAGCCCCGTGTCTCTGGCACAGGCATTCCCCTCTCTGCTGTAGGAAACCGTGGTTTGGCGTCTTGGGAGGGGGGCCCAGGGGCAGGGGCGCTCCCCGGGAGCCGCCCTGCCTGCTGCGGAGGGAGCCGGGCCCTGAGACACTTCTGTTGCTGCCCTCCCAAGCCCCACTAAGTGCCTGTCACCAGAACTCGATTCCTTCTGCATCTCCTGCCGTGTTTGGTCATTCCTCGCTGCCTCCGCTCAAGGAGCAGCTTGTAGTTGCAGCATATGTAAGTGTTTGCAGGGTGAGGGAGGGCGGGGGGATAAAGGGGCCATCTCAACAGGTTTTGTTCTTAAATGTTTTTGGTTTCTTTTGTTTCAGGTTTATTTTTTTGTTTTGTTTTTGTTTTTTTTTGTTTTGTTTTGTTTTGTTTTGTTTTTTTTAAGTGAATGTATTTGATTGTTTAGAAACTTTCCTGACCTTGTTTTTAAGTGGGTTGGTTTGAAAGCTGTTTCACGGTGACCCACTACGGCTTCTCTCCGGAGATACGATGTTCTTTTAATCCTACAATGATGTGTTTGTAGGGGAGGACTGTCCCCCCACGGCATGCTGGTAATGCTCACTTGTACCAAGCCCTCTTGCACTATAATCGTACGTTGGACTCTTCAAAAAAAAACAAAAAGGGCAAAGATGTGGGGTGGCTTTTTAACAGAAAAAATTTAAATAAATTAAAAAAAAAAAATAAAAAAAAAGGCAAATAAAGCAGCAGGTTAACAGCAAGTCCTGTGCTTGAGGGAACCGCTGTCCCCAGGGAGCTCGGAGGTGATGAGGAGACGCAGCCAGACTGAGCCAGCCATGCTGTGGTAGGACGCAGGGCATTAACCTGGGCCAACCCTGCTCTCCTTGCCGGGAGCGGTGGGAGCAGGGAGACCCCGGGGGCTGGAGGAGAGGGGGCTCTCCGGGGGCTCTCCGGGTGCTGGGCTGGCCTCCGACGGGTCTCTCCGCGGCTCAGCCCACCAACGTTGCGATGCAGTCTTCTGAGGTATCAAGTGAGATGATTATTATTATTTTTTTTTTCAATAAAACATTGCACTGCTGCATTGTTCTCCATGAATAGATGTATTTATTACCTCAGCCTGAGCACGGCCCTTGTGTTTTGTCTTCCTTTGGGTCCCTTGGGCGCTCGCGTCACCCCCAGCTCCTTGGAGGGGATGGTGCACAGGGTGGGAGCTTGTGGGACCTTCTCAACGCTTTGTGCTTTGCAGCCAAGGATGGTTCAGCCCCACGGAGCTTGGCCAAGGCATGGTGCCACCAATTTCCCTTCTCCATGTGCCTGCACATTCTCAGTTCTCCCGTCTAGGATGCTGGGACCTGCCTGCCTCACCTCTTCCCCTGGCAAGGCTGAAGAGTGGGTGAGGCTGTGGGATAAGAACTGGAAAAAAGGAGGGATGGAAGCCCAAATTCCTCTTGAATACCAGGAGTGACCAGGCTGGAAGCACACAGGAGTGGCTGGGGTGTTGCAGCTCAGCACCATCACTGAAGATGGTTGGACCTTTAAAGGTCTCTTCCAACCCAAGCCAACCCGTGATTACAAATCCTGGAGTTAGCTGAGTGTGCGGGAATTGTCCTTATTTAGTGTCAGCTCTTGGGTCAGTGTCAGTCCCCCAAAAGGCAAACCTCAGAGGTGGAGATGCAGGTTCCAAGGGCCGGGGAGGGAACGCTTGAGGTTCGTTTCCTCCTCGGAGCACGTGTCCCAAAATTAATCTTTGGGAATGGGCAGTGAGAGATCGTGCTAAAAATGGAACATTCAAGGCTGGAAATGGGAGGGGGGGGGTGGGGGGTGGAAGTTGTCCCAAGGGCGATCCCGGAATGGAGCAGGTTCCAAGCGCGGGAACACCTCCGTTCGGGTGCTCTCCGGGGGCGGGGGCAGTGACAGCCGCTCCAGAGGTGCCGTTTGGCTCCGGAGGGGCATCACTGTGGACTCTGCGCACCCACATGGATCCGCACTGACACCGGGACACAGCGGGACACGCCACATGCCCCGCCCCCTCGGCCCTCCGCCCGCGCCCATTGGCTACTGACGCCCCTCGGCCCCGCCTCCTCCCCCACGGCGCCCAATCACCGCGCCGCCCCGCTCCTGACTGACAGCTCCGCGGCCGCCCTGCGAGGGGCAACGTGGCAGCCGCCCGCGCCCCGCCCGGCGGGAAGGCGCCACCTCCCCACACCCCCACCCCCCCCTCCGCCGCGGTTGGTCGCGCCCGGGCGGGCGGAGCGGGCGGGCGGCCGGGCGGGCGATACCACCGGCGCGGCGCGGGCGGGGGCGCGCGGCGGGCGTGGCCGGATGCCGGCGGCGCGGCGGGCGCTGTGGCCGGGCTGCGAGCGGCGCAGGATGAAGGTGCTGGTGGCGGCGGCGGCGCTGGGCGCGGCCCTCCTGCTCCTGCTGCCCGCGGCCTCCCGCGCCGACGAGCGCAAGAAGGGGCCCAAGGTCACCGCCAAGGTCGGGGGGGGGTGGCGGGCGGGGGGCGGCTGTGGCGGGGAGGGCGGCCTGGGGGGGGCCGGGGGGGTGGGGG
>JAWWEU010000017.1:18280612-18300385 GCA_035583155.1 Acropternis orthonyx
CCCAGCCCGCTCCCAGTTCCCCCAGTACATTGTCATTCTCCCCCCAGCCCCTTCCCATTTCCCCCAGCCCGCTCCCATTTCCCCCAGTACATTGTCATTCTCCCCCCAGCCCATTCCCATTTCCCCCAGTCCGCTCCCAGTTCCCCCCAGCCCGTTCCCATTTCCCCCAGCCCGCTCCCAGTTCCCCCAGTCCGCTCCCAGTTCCCCCAGCCCATTCCCAGTTCCCGCCCCGCGCTCGCGCATTGCGGGCGGGGCGGGGCGGGGCGGGGCGGGGCGGGGGGCGCAGGCGCACTGAGGGCAGCGGGAGGCCGGGCGGGGGGGGGGGCGGGGCGGAGCCGCTCCCGCCATGTCGCAGCGCTGCGGGGAGCGCGATCGCGACAGGGAGCGCGACAGGGAGCGGGAGCTGCAGTGGTCGGCCCGCAGGATGGGCACGTCGCTGCTGCTGCAGCTCTCGGCGCACGAGCGCGAGCTGGACCTCGTGTGCCTCGACCACAGCTACGCCAAGCCCTGGAGCGCCCACCCGGACGCCAGCGCGGCCCGGCCCGCTCGGCTGCTCTTCATCACCCCCCGCCGGCACCCCGGCACCGCCCCGTGAGACACCGCGGGCTGGGGGGGCGAGGGGCGGGTCCCCCCGGAGGGGGGGGGGTCTCTGAGGGGCGCAGAGGGCTGGGAGGGCGAGCTGGGGGACCTCTGAGGGACCCGAGGGGACTCTGGGGGACTGGGGGGGGTCCTGAGGGGCAGGTGCGGGGTCTGTGAGGGTGAGCTGGGGCAACTGTGAGGGTTCCAAGGGGGCTGTGGGGCTGAGGGGCTGAGGGCAGGGTGTGGGGCGGGGAGGCCGTGAGGGAGGGGAGCCTGAGGGGGAGGGCACATGGAAGGGGGGGTCTGGGGTAGCATGGGGGCAGCTTGGCCCAGCTCCGGGGGCGCTGAGGTGGGGTGGGCCCAGCTGGGATGGGGGGGTGGGAGAAGGGAGGCGGGATGAGGTGGGAGAGGCCTGGGCTGAGGGCCTGGGGTGGGGATCGCAGCTGGGATTGCAGCGGAAGGGGATGCAGCCAGGGCCCAGTGAGGTTTTGGGCCTGGTTGGACTTGGTGAGTGGGACTTTAGGGAGTGGGTTGGCCCAGCATGGTGAGTCTGGCTCCCCCCTGGTGCCCCCCTAACCTTCCTGCACCCCACTAAGGTGTTCTTCGACCTGCGGATCGGGGAGGAGGATGTGGGCCGAGTCGTCATCGGGCTCTTCGGCAAGACGGTGCCCAAAACGGTGGAGAACTTTGTGGCCTTGGCCACCGGAGAGGTGAGGGGCCCACGGCCCCCTGGGCCACACCGGCCCCCCAGAGGCTCCTGCTCGGCCCCCAGCGGCAGCGCTGGGTGCAGGGAGCTCTGGGCCAGCCCTTTGCCTTACTCCATGTTCTCCCTCCTCCCCACTCCCAGAAAGGATTTGGCTTCAAGGGCAGCAAGTTCCACCGTGTTATCAAGGACTTCATGATTCAGGGAGGAGACTTCACCCGCGGCGATGGCACTGGAGGTAACTTGGCCCACGGCAGCCCATGGATCCAGCTGCTGTCCTGGAGTGAGGCAGCAGCCACGCTCCCAGCCCCTGCCTGGCTGCTCCTCGGACCACTGTGGAGCTGGAGCATTGTGGGAATGTGGGCATGGAGCTCACAGAAACCTGGCCTCGGAGCACAGTGAGGTGCTGGGAGCCTCCTGCACTGGTCCCTGGGGGAATGACCCTCCCTGCCCAGCTCATGGGGTGCTTCCAGCTCCCTCCAGCAGCCCACAGCTCGTGGTTCCCTGTGGCATTGCTGTTACTCCCTGCTCTGGAAGTGCTCCTTCCCCCACCCCAACCTGTGCTGGGAGCTGCCCCCACCATCATCACCCCTTACCACGACGTACTCCATGAGACCAACGTGGCCTCTTTGTCCCCACGCTTAGGAAAAAGCATCTATGGGGACCGTTTCCCTGATGAGAACTTCAAGCTGAAGCACTACGGGCCGGGCTGGGTGAGCATGGCCAACGCTGGCAAGGACACCAATGGCTCCCAGTTCTTCATCACCACTGTGAAGACACCGTGGCTGGACGGGAAGCACGTGGTGTTCGGCAAAGTGCTGGAGGGCATGGTGAGGTCCTGGAGGGGGAAAGGGTGGCTGGTGCTCTGGCTGGGAGGCACCTGGGGAGGGACAGGGGGTTGGCTGAGCTGGCCCTGCCCGTGTGTCCCACTCTCACACCTCTCTCCACCCAGGACGTGGTGCGGAAGGTGGAGAACACTAAGACAGACAGCCGGGACAAGCCCCTGAAGGACGTTGCCATCGTTGACTGCGGCACCATCGAGGTGGAGAAGCCGTTTGCCATCGCCAAAGAGTGAGGGACCCGCGGGGCCGGCTCCAGGGACCTGTCGGGGCATGGGGGGCCACGGGCTGGGGGCTGCCCCGCTCCCGGGGCAGGGGAGCAGCCACTGGGTCCCGCCACGTCCCACTGCCCGTGGGATGGGGCACGGGCTCCTCTTCCATCACTTTTGTAGGAAGCACATGCTCCAATAAATGTGACCAATGTGTTTTTTTAAAGAGCCGTCTCCCTCCTGCCTTCCAAGGGGTGTGGATCCATTCCCATCTCTCACCTGCATGCACCCCTCAGCCTTTCACCCCTCAGCCTTCCATCCCCCCTTCTTCACATGGCATCCACCCGGGAGCAGTGCCATGGTTGGTCTTGGCTTTGCTTCACAGAATTCCACAGCACTTTGCCAGGCAATGAAATCTGAGAGATTTATTGCACCAAAGCCCAGATGCAGAGGGGTTTTCCAGCATGGTTCAGCATCCAAAGGCTCCAACCCCAAAACAACAGGGAGAAGGCAGAGCTCCTGCTCTCCCAACGAAGGCACTTTGGATGGTGATGGGAGAGCAGCTGTGGCTCCCACTGTCCCCTTGGCTTCTCCCGCCATCCCCTGGAGTTCTCCCACTCAGTTTTCCTGCCCCAGGCCAGCTGGGAGGAGTGATTGATTTTCACCACAGGGATCCTTTCCTCACCACTGCAGCCCTGGGAGCTGGGTGGGTGCCCGGGATCCTGGCATTCCAGGGGCTTGGGGCACTGCCTGGCCAGGGATGCAGCTCAGGGGGAGGTAGAAGCCCTGCAGGACCCCGGTGAGGACTGTGTTGGGGAGCAGGTCTGCAAGGAGAGGGAAGAGTTGGAGCAGCTTGTTCCCTCCTGGGCCCCATTAAAGGAAAAACACCTTTTGGGAGCCCTGAAGAGTCTTGTGGAGGTTTAGGGAACCTGCTCTGTGCTCCTCCTCCTTACCAGTGCCACGTGGCCCCACATAGGGATCGGAGTGGAAGCCGATGACGGGGCGCTGGGAAGGCAGGAGTCTGGTGCTGCCAGGGGAGAGGGAACATTAGCCCCCAGCCTGTCCCCATCATCCCCAATCCCATCTCTTAGGTTGCTTAGCATAGGTCAGGGGGATGATCCCAGGGCCACATGGGATAACCCCGATGCTGGCAGAGCTCATCTACTCACGGGGGGCTGCTGGCCTTGGGGTCCTGCTGGCACCGCCGCACCTTCAGGAAGTCCAGCACATCCTGGGGCAGCTCCTCATTGTGGTACAGGAGACCCTGCAGTGACCCAGGGAGGGTCAGCACCCCAAAAAGCCCACCCCACCCCACCACTGCACGCCCCTCACCTGCAGGTAGAGCTCCAGGCCCTGCCGGCGTTGCTCCAGCGCTTTGGGCATCCAGTGTGGGACATGGCGCGGTGGGAAGTCAGGGACCTTGCAGGTCTTCTTGATCTGGGGTGGAGTGTGGAGGGCATCAGGGCAGCACGGGCCGTGGGGGACGAGGCCGGGCCTCCCAGTGTCCCCTCCCAGCAGAGCTGGGGGCTCTCACCAGCTTGTGCAGCGCCTGGAACTCGCTGTAGCGCTTGGTCACCGTGTGCCGCCGGCCATTGCACAGCACCTCCACCCGGAACACCTGCAACGGGGGCACAGCTCATCAGCCTCATCCTCACTGACCTCACCATCCCCATCATCCTCCCAGGGGAGACAGGAGCCCCCAGTTCGCACACACACCCCCACCTGGGGAGGGCACTTGGGAACCTCCACCTCCCTCCCACTGTCCAGGACAGGCAGAGACCCCCAACCTCTCGAGTAGACTCTCAACTCTCCTAGGGCTGATGAAGTCACCACAGGAGGAGGCAGGAACCCCAGAAGCAGATGGGATAGCCCCTCCCAAATCAGTCAGCCTGGGATAGGTGTGACATCCCACCCCCCACCAAATCCCAAGGGCAGTCAGGACCCCTGGGGCTGGCAATGACCTCCACCCTCTGGGGTGTGCAGGGACACCAGGGAGGGGCACATGAGGACCAACCAATGGGACAAAGGGAGAAAACCCACCCTTCCCCAAGAGAGGTGAGGTTACCCCCATCCAAAAGACAGTCACGGACCTCCATCCTCTGGGGCAGGCAGGGGAAGACCCCTCTTTCCCCATGGGGTCAGAAAGAACCCTCAGACCAGGGGTTCCTCACCCTCCATTCCCCAGCACCAGTGGGGATCTCCCTGCCAGGGACACCCAATGCCTTCAAGGGTGAAGGGTTGCCAGGCAGGGACCCCCTGAAGACTCAAAAGGACCTCCACTCCACAGTGCCACAGGGGACCCCTCAGGCCAAGATACAAGGGCAGAGGGCCCACCACAGCAGGGAACCCTGTCCCTTCTCCTTCAAGGGCTGTGTCCTCTTCCCCAAGCAGGGATCTACAGAGACAACTGGGGACCTCCACTCCCCAGGGCAGATGGTCCCATCTGACCTTCTCTCCCCTCTCCCCCACCACCCCAGCCCCGGACCAGGGGGGACCCCTGGGAGGCAGTAGGATCACTCGAAGCAGGCAGGAACCCCCCCCCAAACTCTTGGAGCATGTGCGGACATTCGGGTGGGCACATTAGGACCCCACACCCTCTCCACCATCCAAGGCAGGGAGGGACCCTCATCCCCAGCACAGAGGGGGCACCCAGAAGCAGACAGGGACCCACCAAGCCCCTGGGGCCAGAGGGGACCCCCCAGGGCAGAGGGACACACCCCTTTTCAGGACAGGGGATGTCCCAACCCCAACAGGGTCACAGGGTTACTTGAGGAGCTCCAACCCCTGGCACAAGTGGAGACAAATCCCCTCCCCCAGGCCAGTGGGGACCCTCTGGGTGATAAACAGGGGCATCCGGGAGCCAACAGGAGACACCCACCAAGGGCCAGCAGGAATCCCCCAGGCCAGGGACATTCTCCTCTTTCAAATATAGAGGGTCCCCAGGTAGGGCTCTCCAACCCTTGCTGACCCCCAGGACCCCCTCTGTGATCCCCCTCCCACTGGGGGCAGTTGTGGACCTCCACCCCTGGGGGTACACGGGGGGCATGTCAGGCAGTGGGGGGACCCTGGGCATGGGGGGACATCCCTGCCCCGGGAGTGTCATCCCCAAGGGCAGATGGGGACACCCAGCTACCTCCTGAGGCCAGAGGGGACCCCTCGGGCCAGGGACCCCCCCCCTTTTCAGGGGTAGAGAGTGAAACCACTCCCTGAGACACTTGGGGAACATCACCAGGGACACCCCTTCCCCCATCTCTTCCAGGGACAGAGGGTCGGTGTTGTTCCTCCTACACCCACGCCTGGCAGGGATTCCCTGGGTGTAGGCAGGGACTGCCACTCCTGGGCATTTGGGGACATCCTGGTTGGGGGAGGCAGGGGAGGGGGTGGTGGCACTTGGCAAACATCCCACCCCCGGGGCAGATGGGGGTATCCGGGGACAGACAGGGACACGTACACCCACCCCTCTGAGGCCAGAGTGGATGCCCAAGGATAGGTGAACACCCCCAATTTCAAGGGCAGAGGGTGCCCCGGCAGGGACTCAGCACAGGCAGAGACCCCCCAGGTAACACGTGGGGACCTCCACCCCTGGGGCAGAGGGAGACAAACACCCCCCGGAATATGTGGGGGGCCCCGGGCGAATTTGGGGACCTCCAGTGCCAGGGTGGGTGGAGCCACCCCGGGGCAGACAGACTCCCCACCTACGGGGCCAGAGGGGACCCCCGGAGCACGGACCGCCCTTTCAAAGGGTCCCTTCGGGGACAGGCAGGACCTCCACTCCCGGGACCCCTGGGGACACTTGGGGACCTTCAAACCCCGGGGTAGGAGGAGACAAATCCCCCGGAGCACGGTGGACTCCAGTCCCAGGGCACGTGGGGGCATCCCGGGAGAGACGGGGACCCCCCCTAAGAGGGGACCCCCGGGCCAAGCCCCCCCCGCTCCACAGGCAGTGGGGACACGCAGGAACCTCGGCTCCCAGGGCAGGTGGGGACCCCTTGGGGACAAGTGGGGACTTCCAGCGCCGGGGGCAAGGGGGAGATAACCCTCTCCACCCTCGTGGGCAGCCCAAGCTCCCGCCCCCCGCGCCAGGGGGGACCCTCCCCGAGCCCCCTCCTCACCGTGTGCGCCCGGTCGGGGCTGCGTGAAGCCGCCGGGGGCTCCGCGGCTGGGATGGAGACGGCGATCATGGCCCGGGGGGTGCGGGGGGGGCGGCGGGGCGGGGAAGGGCTGCGGGGCCGGGCGGGGACCGCCCCAAGCGCCCGCGGCGGGGACACGGTCCCCAAAGCACCCCCGGGGCCGCGCATCCAGCACAGGCGGACGCAGGGCGGGCGGAGGAGCCGCAGGGACGCCGCTTTACATGGGATAAGGGGAAAGGAAAGTGGGAAGTCAGGCTAAGCGGCGTTTTCCTGTTTTTATAAGGCAGAAAGGGTATTGGTTTTGGTAAAATCCACACGTGAGGTTGAAGCAGCAAAGCCGGCCCTGGCTGGAGGGTGATAGGAGCATCACACCCCCAAAGGGTCCCCCAATGGATTTTAGGGAATGCCACAAACTGGAACCACTACAGAGCCCCACTGAGCTCAGATCCTAAAAACGGCTCCCACTGAGAACAAGGCAGAGAGCCAAAGCCTAATCAGGAGCAGGGACAGGTGGCCAGGGCAGTGTCCAAGGTCATCCCTGTCCCAGTCACAACACTGGGGAGGCTCTGCTGACTCCCTCACCCCTCACAGGACATGCCAGTTACCCCTCCCCGCTCCCACCCCCAACACTCAGAGCCTGTTTGCCCTGATAGAAGTTTTATTACAGAATTTTAATGGCACTGCAGGAGTAAGATAAATCATTAGAGCCCTAAAACCCAGCCTGAAAAATAGACATTTGCCAGATCTTGGTAACCCCCTGGCTGCAGGTCTTGTCTGGAAGCAGGAAACTAGTTTCTCTTCAGTAAGAAAATATATGTTGCTAAATGAAAAATATACAGTTAGAAGAGTTACTGGCTCACAAGCTGCTTGTCTGGGGGTGACACCTCTACCAGCTCCAGCATGTGGAACAAGGGGTCGCTCACGTGGAAAAGAGGAGGAGGTATAGTGTATACATATATTAAAAAAAAAAAAAAAACAAAACAAAAAACCGAAAAAAAAGGCAAAATTCAGGTTTGTTCGCTCGGTCCAATTACGAAATGGCCTTGGCTTCGGGTAGGAACGCTTCCCAGTACTTCACCAGCTGCAGGGAGGAGAGAGGGAGAGAGTCAGGAGCCTGCAGGATGCACCAGCAGAGGAAGGTCACACTTGAGAGGTTCCCAACCTGAACTTGCAAGGTGAAACAACTTCCAAGCCTGAACTTGCAGGTGAAACCACATCGGGGCCACTCACCTGTTGCTGAGAGTTTAACAATGTCTCAAGGTATTTCGTGACGTGGTTTCTGAAGTCCTTGGATTTCTCTTTCTGCAAGAGACAGGCATGAGGCTGAACCACAACCACCAAAACCCTCCGGGGAAAGAGAAACTGCCAGGATTTTCCTGTTCCTCCTGGGGCCCCCCCGAGGAGCCCAGCACAAGCGCCTGGGACACGGAGGATCTTTGCCCACCCACACTGCAGAGAGGCCCCTCACAGCCAAAAGCCCTCAGTGATGCCTCAGCTCACACATGTCTGGATTTATGGATACTGCTGGATACCCAGGTGCCCCCTGGCGTTCCCAGGCCAGGGCTGCCCCAAACATACCTCAAACCGTATCACTTCCTTGCGGATGACGGCAGAAATCCGCTCAAAGTCCCTTTCATACTGTGTCACACGGGACTCCCACTGTGGAGAGAGGAAGTGTGCTGTTTCGGGGCAGGGGAAGGAACTCCTGCTCCCCCCTCTCCAAAGGGGTTTGCAGCCACCACTGGTCATCTGAGAGGTGTTGCTGGAGCAGAGCCCAGTGTTCCTGGTCCTCTTCAACATGGGAAGCTCCACAGAGAAGTCACGGGAGGTGAGACCATGAGAAGCTTCGCTAAAGGCTGGCTTATCTCTTGGTGCAGCTTGGCTGTAGACAGCTATCCCTCCTCCTCAGGAGGTCCTCCCCAGCCCAGAAGGTCCCTTCCCCTGCCCAGAAGGTCCCCTGCTGGAGCATGGAGGGCAGCAGCAGAGCAGAGATCCCATGCTCCTCATTCCCTACCTCCGAGATCTCCTCCTTGGCCTGCTGCAGCTTGTCAGGTTTGTTGGCCCACAGCAGCCTGGCCTCCATCTCCCTCTTCTTCTGCAGCATGGTCTGGGCATCCTGCCACCGCTGCCAGGTCTTCATACGCTGGTCAAAGGCTCCCTGGAGGGAAGGAGGGGGCAGAGGTTGATCTCTGTGCTGCCAGAGTGCCTCCAAGGGGCTGTGCTGGCAAGGGGACACCTGCGGTGCTGGACCAAAGCTGAGACAGAACATGGTCTGCGTCCTCCTCTGGAGCACCCACAGCTCCCGTTACGGACTGGCAGAAAAGGAGGCTGGTTCTGGCCTCTGTAGCCTCCGGGAACTCCTACTCAGAGGCAGGATGTGTTTGAGGCAAGAAGGACTCAGCCTGCAAGACCTGCTGCTCTCTTGGGACCTGCTTCTTCCAGCCTCCAGCAAGAAGGCCAGAGCACCACACTTGAAGACTAGAGCTCTTCCCCAGCAGGCACTTGGCAGGTCTATCTGCACCACCTGCATCACAGATCATCAGCTCAGCCTCAGCCTTCACCTCTGGAAGAGCTGAGGCCACCTACAAGCCATCAACTTGCTCCACATCCTCCCTGGAGAACAGCAGCACAGCCAGGTCTCACCTACAATTTTCCAACCTAACTACATGCTCACCTGGACAACCAGCAAGTTTTCCCTGTTCCTGGAGAAGACATGCCCTGTGTGCCCTCTGCTTGAGTTTGGAAGACCTCCTGGCATCCCTAAGCCTAAGCTGGGTATGAAGTGCTCACCCTCACAACAGAGAGCAGGCGGATGTAGTCCCCCAGGAGCTCGGCCAGGAGGAAGAAGTCGTTGTTGGCCTGTTCGTGGTGCAGCTGTTCAATCTTCTCCTCCACCTCAGCCAGCTGGGACAGCGCCCGGGACAGGGCCGTGTTATCCTCTGAGCTTCCCAGCATGGCCAAACTCTTGGCAAACTGGGCCGTGTTCAACGCCAGCTCTGGAAATGGGATGAGAGGCAAGACATGGGCCGGGCTGCACCGGGTGCTCCCCAACCCAAGGAGTTGCTTTTCCGTAGCCCCAGGAGACATCAACGGGAAGGGCCAGCAGCTTCCAGCCACAAGGAGAAAGGAAACAGCCGAGTGGAGGGAGAGCCACAGCTCTGCAGAGGAAGGAAAATAACCCCAGTCCCTGCCAGAGGATGGCTGGCAAAGAGGAAAGAAGATGAGCTCTGCTCAGGTTTGCTACAGCAGGCTTTGTTCCCATGAGGAACGGCTGAGGAAATTGGGACTGTTCAACCTGAACAAAAGGCTCCAGAGAGACCTTAGAGCCCCTTCCAGTGTCTAAAGGAGCTCCAGGAGAGCTGGAGAGGGACTTGGGGCAAGGGCCTAGAGGGACAGGACAAGGGGGAATGGCTTCCCACTGCCAGAGGGCAGGGTTGGATGGGATATTGGGAAGGCTGTGAGGGTGGGGAAGCCCTGGCACAGGTTGCCCAGAGAAGCTGTGGCTGTCCCATCCATGGAAGTGCTCAAGGCCATGTTGGACAGGGCCTGGAACAGCGTGGGATGGTGGAAGGTATCCCTGCCCATGACAGGGAGTGGAACAAGACAAGCTTTAGAGTCCCTTCCAACCCGAACCGGGATTCTGTGATCCCGCAAGACACGTGTTCCCTTCCACACCACCATCCCAAGCTTGTGGGGCCGGACAGAAGAACTGGGGTGACCATTTTACTTCTGCCTCCCACGATGAAGAGACTGAGAGTCTCCTCAGCAGTGTCCCCAGGACTCCTGGCACTGGTGACCCCCCTCAGGGCACTGCCCAGGGTGTGACTGGCACGGCCGACCCGGTCACCTTTCCGGTGGTTCACCAGGGTCTCCACCACCGCATGCAGCTTCCGCAGCCGCTGGTCCTCACACTCCACCTCCTGCAGCTTCTCCTCGAACCACTGCAATGGGGAAAGCCACAGCTGATTCCCACACGTGGGGTTCTCCCTGCACCCAGTCGGAGCTGGGAAGTGGCTCCAGAGCGAGAACAGTGACAGCCCAGGGTGTCCCAACACTTACTATGTCTGACTCGTTCATCTTGATGGTCATTTTACTGACAGCATCTGTAGCTTTGTTGAACATCTTCAGTATTCCTGCTCCACTCAGGGTCTGGGTGCTTACTGCTCTTGGGAGCTGGAAAGGAATGGAGAAGTTTGCTTTGACATAGGAAGAGATGAAGACAGGCTGGGAGAGCTGAGGGTGTCCAGCCTGGAGGAGGCCCCAGGGAGACCTTGGAGACCCTTCCACTGCCAACAGGGGCTCCAAAAGACCTGGAGAAGGGCTTTGGACAAGGGCCTAGAGGGACAAGACAAGGGGGAACGGCTTTCCGCAGTCAGAGGGCAGGGTTAGACGGGATACTGGGAAGGAATTCTTCCCTGGGAGGGTGGTGAGGCCCTGGCACAGGTTGCCCAGAGAAGCTGTGGCTGTCCCACCCCTAGAATTGCTCAAGGCCACGTTGGATGGGGCTCAGAGCCACCTGGTCTAATGGAAGGTGGCCCTGCCCAGGGCAGGGGGTGGAACAAGATGACCTTTCCAATCCAAGCCATTCCATGATTCCATTTTGCCCATGAGGTAACTGTTGAGTGATCTCTCCCTGCCCTTATCTCATCCCAAAAGCCTTTCCTTATATTTTCTACCCCTGTCCAGCTGAGGGGATGATCCAGCAGCTTTGGTGGGCACCTGCTGTCAACCCACCAGCCCATTCCCACTCTTTCAGGGGAGCTTTGCAGCATCCTGCCCTCCTTAACCACTCCAGTACCATTTCCTTCAGCACTTCCAAGGAACTTGGGGCCACCCTGTTCCACACCACTGACCTCCTCCTTTTCCAAGAACTCCCTGACGTCCGGGTCCTGCAGCATGGTTGGATGGCTGACCACTCTCCGGAGGTACCTGAGAGGGGAGGAGCACACCAGGAGTTACTTGGGCTGTGGCAAACCTGGCTCTGAGCCATCACAGTGAGCTGAACACGCTTGGCATTTACTCTGGAACAGCAGCTGGGAAGCTGGAAATGAAAGCCAACAATGTCCTAATTCGCCCACCAATTTTCCTACCTCCCCATGGACTTTGGTGATGCCACCAGGCAAGACCAGACCTCTCAGAGGTCCCTCCCTTGGTTCAGGGACAGCTGTTGGGGTTGTACCTCTCCAGAGCAGCCCGACGTTTTTCTAGGAACTCTGCAGAGGAGGAATCTTCTTTCCCAACTTTCACTTTGGTCATGCCTGGCACACAACAAAGATGTGATTAATGAGCTGCTCTAAACTCCACACACAAGGCAAAGTGGTTTATTACAGACTAGCAGAGTGACAGTAGAGGAATCTTAGAGCAGGAATTAGACCTTGGATCAGCAAGAGCTACTTGGAAATTTAAATCCAAGGAGTTTTGACACAGAAAAGAAGCAAAGCAATGGTCCGGACTCCAGCGAACAGCAATTCAGTGAGACCACAGAGGTTGTACTCTAAGCCAGGCAGGCGTGCAGGGATCTCTGAACTCCATCAAGGCTTTAAGCCCAGAGCTCCAAGCAAGGAACCAGAGCTTTGTCTGTGCCACAGAACCCAGATTACTTTCCCCAGTGGTTCTGCAGCTTCCATCAGCTCTGAGACTGCTGAAGGCCTGTCCTCAGGCACAGAGCTCAGCACCAGAAGGACCTACCAGAGCTGTGAAGGCCCAGTGCTTGTGCCCTGCACCCCCACCACTCACCTATGAGGCTCTTCTCGGGCGGTGGAGGGACAATGAACCCGTTCTGGGCGTGTTTCTCCGACAGCTTCTCATAGAGACCCAGAAAGTCACTGAACCTCCTTTTTACTGAGAACTGCTTGTTCCTGAACATTGGCATGCTGGTCTGGGGGGAGACACGGGATTTGGGTCAGACATCCCCAGGGAATCTCACCTGACACATGTGGCCTTGCCAGCTCTACCTGTCACCTCTGGGATGAGGAGTGTGAACACAGCAAGTTTTGGCCCAGGTTTTCCCCAATTTTCCTCCCAGCTGTTCTCCCTGGACCAAACAGCAGCACTAATGGCACTAAATAACCAAGCAGCTGGTACTGCAGCCACAGGCTGCTTGGTAAGCCCTGCCTGCTGCCTAATCCCATCATCCCTGCTCCACAGGGGACCAGGGACACCCCTCAGGTCACCCAAAGACTGCAGGGGCCCCTAGTGTTTTGGGCTGTGTTTGCAGAGCAGGAATTCAGGATAACAAGTATTCCAGTTCCCTCTTCAGTCCACAGCGTGCCTGTAGCCCAGCAGCTGTGGTACAGACAGCTGGAACAACTTTCCAGAGCCCGCAGGAGCACTCCAAGGAACTCCAGCAGCTGCAGGAGGCTCTATTTCTCTTGGAAATTGAGGGGAACAGGTCCTGACATGAAAGCAGCTACAGCAACAGCTCTGCAGTGAGCACAGAGCTCAGGTCAGATAAATCCGATACTGCTGTTGCCACTGAACCTTCAGCACCAGCCCCAAATGTCTGGAAGTCATTCCTGCTGCCTCCTCCAATGCAAAGCATCCCTACCACCCAGGACAGCAAAGAGGGAACTGGCTGGGAAAATAAAGCCAGTCTCATTTCAAATAGATTCCTGCCCTATCCTCAGCTAGGCTCATCCTTTGTGGATTATAACTCCTGAACCCATGGAACAAGGCATTCAGGCCTTCTGTTTATTTAGGTCACTGCTGGCTTGGCTAAGGACAGACAGTTCAGCTGTCTTTAAGCATGGAAATATAACAGAGAATTAAGACATAAAGGAGTTGGACATACCTGTGTTGACACTTTGTAGGCTACGTAGGCATTCATGCCATCCCCTATGGAAAACAGAAACGAGGTGTTGGGATCACATCAGCACTTTCCACTATCCCCTGGCCTTGTCCTTCTTCCGTGTTCCAAATTTTGGGTCTAAGAGAGCCCTGGATTTCACACAGAACCACAGGCACCATCCTGCTGCGTGGCCCTGGAGTCCTGCCCAGCAGCCACTTCCCCAACCTGCCTGCTCATCCCTCCTCACGCTTCCCACGGAGCCGGCGCTGACAATGGGGCGCTTGTTGGGCCGGCGGCCTTTGGGCCGGCTCCACACATCTGCTCAGCACCCAACAATTCGGGGCTGTGGGCCACGTGAGGAGTCTATTCATGGCCTGACGGTCAGGCTGGATGGGGCTGGATCCTGGAACACCACAGGCAGTTTGCTCTGGCTAACACAGAAATCCTCTTGTTTACCTGGTAGTTCAACCGAAGGGCATCCTCAGAGCTCTGGTGCTACTGCTAAATCCACCTGATTTACAGCTCCCAGCTCCAGAGAACACAAGCCACGGAGTGGGAACAAGCTGCCACTTGTGAGGCTGCTCCTCTGGCTAGGATTGGTGTTCCCTTGGGTTCTCTGCAGCCCAGGAACTTCCACGTAGCTGCACAAGGCTCTCTGACCCCCCACCTCTCTTGCTTCTCAGTTTGAAGCCAGAGCTGCTTTCCTGGCAAGCACAGCTGCTCAGGAAGGTGCCAGAGCATGGAATAATACATTTGGTTTCAGGTTAAGGGAGTTTTGCCTCCTCTGTGCCAGCTTCACACAGGGCACGTCACAGCTCCAGGTCTCAAGCATCCCAAAACCCTGCTCCTGACTCTCTGCCTTTCCAGAAGCTGCCTCTGCCTTGCTTGTTTTCCCTCTAGGCACTTTGCTGTTTGTAGCATCATTTCTTTGAGATTCTGGAGGAAGTCTTGGAGAAGATCCTCTGAGGTCAGGTCAGTGCTTGGAGACAGCCCAACAGCTGGAGCTGTGGAGGGTCCCGTGGCCAAGCCTGGCTCCTCTAACCACGTTCACTGTGCAGGACAGGACAGTAACTCACCAACTTTCTCTGGGTCACTCACTCCTACAGTCAGGTCAAATTTGTCCTCCTGCTCCTCTTCCTCCAGCTGTTTGGAGCAAGCACACAGGGAGAGCAAGTTAAAACCAGGGCTCAACCCATTCCAAACCTCTACAGTGAGTTTGTCACCCTGCCAGGGCACCTCAGTCCAGCCAGGGACACTCTGCAAAGCCCTCCACCCCCTCACCTGTGTTCAGGATACACATTCCAAGGATCTCAAACTGGATTTGTCTCTCCTACACCACTATCTGTCCAGACTGATGCACAAACTGCTCAGCCCCAAAGTGAAACTCTACAGAGCTCCGAGTCACAGCTCGGACCCCCAGGACCAGATCCACCACTTGCCATTCCAGCTTTGGAAGCAGCCTGCACTTCCACAGGAGCAGGAATGCCACCAGGCTGATCTGAGACATACTCCAGCGGTATCGGTCCCAGACTGACGACCTGAGAGATCCACTATGGCAATTACACTAATTACATCATTTCAGATTCCTGTTTACAACTGACTAAATGGACAGGTTCCTGCCAAGGGCAGCCTGGAACCAGCAGGACAGGTTGGAAGAGCAGTTCTCACCTCCTCATAGCTCTTTGAAGGGTTTCTAGAAGAAGAACTTGCAGCTACATCTAACGAGGGGGAAGGGTTAGATGCTTTGGCCACCTCCTTCTTCTGGTTGTTCTGCGTGCTGTCCAGGGACAGCTCCACAGTGGCATCTGTCAAGAGAAGTTTGCAAGGTCAGCCTCTCTCCTTGGGATTTCTGGAAAGGCAATTGCAATATTCTCTGGGATTCATGGGATCTAGGGAGTAATAACAGTCTTAATTAGCAAAAAAATCCATCAGGAGGACACCTGTAAGCACTGGGAAGAGCACGACTTAAAGCAGTAAGAGCATTTGATCACTCCTGCTGGGGAACATTATGTTAATCCAATGAACATCTTATTCCAGAAGGAGCCAGGCATCACCTCCTTGCTGTGTGCTAGAGGAGCTGCACACTGGAACAGCTAAAGCTGGATTTTACCTGGCAAGCAGGTCAGCCTGGGAGGAATGCTCCTTCCCAGGCCACTTCATCCAGAGGACGTAAAAACTCCCACCTCTTAGCAGAGGTCTCCAAAGCTGACTCTCTGGCAGAGCTGTCCCACCTTGCCAGGCCTGGGGAAGGCCTGAGCCTCCTCATTTTCCCCTGCTGAGGAGTGTCGTGTTTCCTGTTCCTTGGCAACACCCACATCTACACTGGTGACACTTCCTCCACTGGCATGGAGGGAGGAAAAGGTGGAGAATGAAAGTCTTTTAACTCTGAGGAGACACTCACCACCAAAGGTTTAAGGCAACAAAACTAAAGCAAAACAATTTTTAAGTCTCTTCAGCTCCCAAACAATATTCCTGTGGCATGATTAACCTGGACACCTGGAAGAGGCTACTCTGACCTTCCCAAACACAACACAGGCTAGAACAGGAGTTTGAGATAAGCACTTGTAATAGTCCTGAAATAGCCAAGACCAAAAGTAGGCCAGGAGCTCCGAGGGGTCCAACAAACACCCAGCACACTCACCTGCAAATAGGTCCTGATCATCCTGCTCCACATGAACCCCGTTCTCTTTGGAGGGGCTGCTCACAGGGAGAAGAGGTTCCCTTTTTGGGGCCGGGGGGTTGCTCTGTGAGAGGATTAAAAGCACTTAGACAGGAGGTCATTTATGCTGAGGGATGGAGGAGCAAACATGTCACTTCCTCGTCACCCCACCCTGCTGCCCTTCCACCCACCCTTCAGTGTCATCATCTCTGCCACTGTCAAGGACACCAAGCGTCACACCAAACTCCACAGCCTGATTTTTAGCAGAACAGGAGCAGCTCACAGGTCACTGGGATGTGCCAGCCCACAGGCAAACGGATTCACTGGGAAAGACTGTCCTGGTTGCTGGGAGCAGCCTTGGGGACAAGGGGACAGCCCACCTGAGAGCTTGAGTGCCAACCAGCCCACCCCCAGCAGAAGGCAGAGCTGCTCCTGCATTCCTGTTGCAGAGGCTGACATCCCAAATCATCCCACATCCCGATTCATCCCTCATTTTGCAGGCAGACAGCTATTCCAAGGAAGAATAGGACAGCAGTGCTATTCTGTAGGTCCCAGCAGAGAACAGAACGGGTCTTTGACAGGCAGTAAATGGAGCTCTATTAGCAGCGACTCCGGACCGACAGGCTCCCTGGTGCTCTCTCCAGCAGGGAAATGCCGCCGGATCCCACTGCTCCTGATGGAGGGAAGTGGTGCTGAGGCAGCTCCTCTTTGAGGTAGGCTCATGTTTTCGGGGGGTCAAAGAAATAACCACCAAAACAACCATTTGATGGCAAGTCCTCCCATATTTGAGGATGTTGTGTTGGATCGCGGCAGTCAGAGGCACAGGCTGTGTTTGTTAGTGGTGGACAGCAGGGAGTAGAGACCCCCATGCCAAATATCCCACCCAGTGTCCCTCAGACTGGTGCCCAAGTCAACAACAGGACTGGTACCATCCATGACCTACAAGTAGCAGGGTTCACACAGACTGCCTGCTGCAGGAGCTCTTCAAGCTGCCAGAGAAATCCCGTTCCGCATGGATAAGGCGGTTTTCTACCATAACTGCTTCCCAGTTTCCCTTAAATTTAGTTCCTCAGGCATGAAAGCACCACACTCTGTTCCTACTTCTCCATCTGCTGCTACAGGGGAGCTGTGGCCTCATTTAGCTCAGCCCACGACATGACACCAGCTGTCCCAGGGCCAGATTCAGCACCCCCCAACACCACGCGCGAGGGCAGAGGGGCCCCCGTGCCAGCCTGATGCTCAGCACAGGGAAGCAGAGCTCATTTGGGAAGAGCTAGCCCTTGAGGGCATTCCTAGAGAGGGATGTGGTCATGCAGGGATCCAAACTCCCCAGTCTACAACTTCCTCAGGAGGGGCAGAGGAGGAGCAGGTACTGATCTCTGCTCTGTGGGGACCAGGGACAGGACCCCAGGGAATGGCTGAATCTGTGCCAGGGGAGGTTTAGGTTGGATAGCATGAAAAGGTTCTTCCCCCAGAGGGTGGTTGGGCACTAAACAGGCTCCCCAGGGCAGTGGGCACAGCCCCAAGGCTGCCAGAGCTCCAGGAGCGTTTGGATGACACTCTGGAGAACATGCAGTGACTCTTGGGGATGGTCCTGTGCAGGGCTGAACTGGATGATCCTTGTGGGTCCCTTCCAACTCAGCAGATTCCGTGATTCTCTAACAGACAGGTGAGGTCCAGCTCTGGTCAGATTTGGGTCTGCCCCAAACCCTTCTTTGCTGGCTATTGCACTATGTCCAGGTGCTGCTGAGCCACCTGGATGCCAGGCAGATCTGCCTCCCCTGCTTCCCAGGAACTGTTTTCCTACTGTTCAAGGGCAGAGAGACAAGGAAAGCCACCAGGTCCCACAGAAGAGCCAAGTATTGGTTACGACAGTGGCTTCAACAACACCACTGATAAGCTGCTGTAGCTACTCAGCCTCCCCTTCAAGCACAGAGACATGAGATTCCTATGAAATTCCACAGCACTCATTCCTTTTAGTGGGCCACAAACCAACGAGCCACCAACTACATCCTCCGTTCCTCACCAAAGAAATGCCCTGGGCAGTTCCCAGACCACCTCCATGACCCGGTGCCTCCCAGAGGTACCAGCACCTTCTTCTTGCCAGGTCCAGGGTTGCACTTTCCTGGTTGTTTTTCAAAACATGTAACCCAGCTGCTGTTTTGCCCAGAGCACCGTGAGAGTTTCATCCTCACAAGGTCACAATCCCTCCACATCCCCCCAAAACCTGCCTCGTTCCCTACTCCCAAGCCACTGGAAACACCAGCACAGCTCCAGGACGCCAGGCAGGAGCAGGGGCAGCTCCAGATTCGTGCCCATGGCAGGAGAGACTTGGCTGGGCCATTCCCAGGGGTGACGGACGAGGCTTCCCTGGGCTGGGAAACTGCAGAATGTTCTTGCCACAAACACCAACTCCTGCCATGCTGCCGGCTGGAAAAAGCCTGGGAGAGGGAGGCAGAGGCTTCCAGAGCTCAGGGAATCAACCCCACAGCATTCCAGCCTCCAGCCTGCTGGAAGAGCTTCTCCAGCAGAGATCCTCACTCCATGAAGATGCCGACCTCAAGGACTGGAGGCCAGCAGCTGGCTAGGGAGGGATTCAGTTTGGGGAGGCACCAGCCAGCGTTTTAACCCCCCTCCTGCCTGCTGGTCCCTGCCTGGAGGGAACACCAGGACAGAGCAGGCACCAGCTAACACCAACAGCCTTCAGCAACCTGGAATTGCTGCACGGGAGACTGCTGGAAACAAGGAAAGGTGCTGAATCCCTTCACACTTCCAGCGTGGAATTCGTGCAGCAGCACAGCACTTATTTGTTGAGCCAGCACCACCAAACCCTCCAAAAACCTTCCTGCAGCCCAGCACAAGGCACTGGTGAGGCCCTTCCCCCTGAGCTGGGGACACTGGATACCTCCTGTCACCTCACTGGGGGTTCGCCCCTCAATCCCGGACTTGGGGCAGCGAGCATCACGCACCCTCGGGATGCTGTGGGTGCTGAAGGAAAGCCGGCGGGGGTTTTCCCCGCCCCGGGGAGCCTCACAAACTGCACAGCAAAGAGGCTGAGCTGCCGCTGCCCCTGAGGGATGGTCTGGGTTCGGAGGGACCTTAAAGCCCACCCTGCCACGGGCAGGGACACCTGCCACTAGACCAGGTTTGCTCCAAGCCCCGTCCAACCTGGCCCCGGACACCAGTTCTGCAGGAAGGGACAGGTTACAACCCCGGGGAAACGGGAGCACCGAGCAGGAAACCCTTTCTCAGCCCGACAGCCCCGGGGGCGGGCGGGGGCACTGGGCTCCCTGCAGGGACACGAGCCCAGAGCCATCACCCCCCCTTTCATTTTGGGGCGTTTCCTCCTGTTTTCCTCCAAGCCCCGCACACCGGCAGACGCCGGGCCCGGCCCCGCAGCACCCCCACCGGAGGGGCGCCGCCCCGCCCGCCCGCCCGCGGGCCGCACTCACGCTGCCGGTGAAGATGTCCTCGCCCTCCGAGTCGCTGTCGGGGCCGCCGGGTGCGCGGGGCTCGGGGAAGGGCGGCGGGCGGCGCTCGGCCGGGGAGGGCGAGCGGGACCCGCGGCCGCCGCCCGACGCCATCGCTTCCGCCCGCGCCGGAAGCGCCCGCCGCGCCTTAACCCCCGGGGGCGGGGCCTCGCCGGCGGACGGGCTCCTGATTGGGCGGTGCTCCAGCACGCCCCGCCCCCCCGCGGGGAGGGGTGGCCAATCAGCGCCCCCGCTCGGCGCCGCTGGCAGGCGTCGCGCCGTCACCATGGAAACGGGGGGCTGGGCTTCCCTCAGCACATCCCGGGACGGGCTCCTGCCGCCCCCAAACACATCCCGGGACGGGCTCCTGCCGCCCCCAAACACATCCCGGGACGGG
>JAWWEU010000017.1:18308743-18345664 GCA_035583155.1 Acropternis orthonyx
GCGCCCCCCGCGACGGGGTTGGGGATGGAGCCGAGGGCGTGAGGATGAGGAGGGTGAGGTTTAGTGACCCCACCTGCGGCCCTCGCGGTGTAAAACGTCCCAACCCGGCTTTGCCACCGCCACCGACGCTCCCTGCCTGCCGTGGCGTTCTCTGAGCTGATATTCCTCTGAGGAGTTACGGAAAACCGGTGGGATGTGGTACGGCCGGACGGAAGCGCCCTGGAGATGTACAGATGTGGGCTTGAAAGCGCAGGGGGCAACACTAATGCTGTGAATCTCTGTGTCCTGCAAACCACAGCGGGGGTGCCCTTGTCCCCTCCGAGTGCTGGGAGCACCTCGTTCATGTCAACTACTCCCAAATAATTCTGCCTGCCAGTAAAAGCAGAAACACCCCCAAAGAGGAAGATTTGGCTGCTCTGACCAAATCGCTGCAGCCTTTTAAAAACATCACATGGAAAAGAGTTGTAGTTCAGCTTCTTTTTATAGGGAAAGTTTGACAGGTGTCACTGGTTACAGCAGTCATCACCAGGAATTCGCATTCCAAAAGGCAGGGAAAGGATCCATATCCTGCCATCAGCTATTTGTGTCATCACTCCTCTCTGAGCCGAGGGGATTGCCCACCTGAGTGGGACCCAGACTCGCCCATGGGGTGGAGTGCGGTGGGCGGTGTCACCCAGTGCAGTGAACTCGATGGCAGCTCTGTCACTGACCTGGCACTTGGAGACGCTTTCTCCTGGAGCCCTGAGATCCCTGATAAGGTTCTGGCTGCAGCCGCTCTACTTATCTCAGTGAAAGCACTGAGTGTTTTCAGCTGCATGGATGCTGCGCCGCTCACCGGGCAGCCAGCAAACCCAGCAGGAGCTGGGCTACTGGGGATGGATAACAAGTGTTTTCAGGATTTCCCTTTTTCACCTGCTGCCTTTGTGATGTTCTCCATGCGTGCTTTATTTGTTTAATTCAGGTTTTAATGGAATGTATTAAGAAAACAAGTCCAGTGTTAGAGGATCAAAATGATGCTGCTGTTTTCTCCTCACTAGTAATGACTTTCCTTTCTTTTCCCCTTTTTTCCCCTCCAAGCAGCGTTACCGAGCTTCTTGGTGGCGTTCCCAGCTGAGGCACCAGTAAACCTGGTTCTTTGGCCCTGGGGTTCTCATGCTTGATGTCGGGGAGTCCATGCTGCACCCAAAAAATAGAGTCAACCCCTCACCCCGCAGCTGCTGGACTGAGACATTCCACACAGGCCTCAAGGGAGGTTTGGAAAGGAAGGTGGGTGAACCGTGCTAGCCTAGGCTGTTGGCATAATCCAACCCCTGGAAGCAAAATATTCTGCAACAGGTGGGGTTTACCCCCATTTAGGTTGGAAAAACCATCTCAGACAATCGAGTCCAACCCCAGCACTGCGAAGACCCCCCACTAACCCATGTCCCCAGGTGCCACATCCACATGGTTTTTACATCTCTCTAGGAATGGGGACTCCACCACTGCCCTGGGCAGCTGTGCCAGGGGTGGACAGCCCATTCAGGGAAGTTTTCTGTCATATCCAACTTAAACCTCCCCCGGCACAGCTTGTCTCTCTCTCTCTGTCTCCTCTCGCTCTGCCCCTTGTTCCCTGGAGCAGAGCCCGACCCCACCCTGGCTCCATCCTCCCGTCAGGGTGTTGGAGAGAGCGAGAAGGTTCCCCTGAGCCTCCTTTTCTCCAGGCTGAGCCCCCCCCCAGCTCCCTCAGCCGCTCCCCATCACACTTGTGCTCCAGCTCCTTCCCCAGCTCCGTTCCCTCCTCTGGACACGCTCCAGCCCCTTGTCGTGTGGGGCCCAGAACCGACCCCCGGATTCGAGTTGTGACCTCCGCAGTGCCCGGTACAGGGGGATGCCCGCTGCCCTGGGCCTGTGGCCACACTGTGGCCGGTACAAGCCAGGTGCCATTGCCCCCCTGGGCTCATGTCCAGCCGCTCGGGACCGGCACCCTCGCCCGTCCCCCGCATAGCCCTGGAACGAAACTGAAAGCGGCGATGCCGGGCTGTGGCTCTCACAACCTCGGCGCTGCCGCTCTGCCCAGAGACTGATGACGCGGCGGCCGCTTCGCGCCGCGATTGGCCGCGGCCGGCAGAGGTTATAAGAGGCAGCGCGCGAGCTCGGCGGGTCAGTCTGCGAGGCAGAGATGGAGCGGGGTGTCCAGGCGCTCGGCGTGCTGGCACTGCTGGCACAGCTGGCGCTGCTGGGCTCGGGGAGTGCCACCGATCGTGAGTGCCGGGGGCGGCGGGGAGGGTCCTGCGGGAGGACGGGCGCGGTGAGGGGCTGCGGGGGTCCCGGTGCTCCAGGGTCCGGTCACCGTGCCGGGGTGAGTGAGTGGGCGAGCGCTGGCATCGAGGCGATTCCCCCCCGCTTCTCACACCGCCCTCTCCCCCCTCTCCAGAAGCCCCGAAAGTGGAGGTCTACGCCCGTACACGCGCCGTGGAGGGAGAGAAGAACACCCTCCACTGCTTCGTCACGGGCTTTCACCCACCCAAGATCGAGGTGGAGCTCCTGAAGAATGGCCAACCCATGGCCGAAATCAAATATGGGGACTTATCCTTCAATGACAAGTGGCAGTTCCAACGCCTGGTCTACGCGCCCTTCACCGCCAGAAAGGGTGACACCTTCGCTTGCAGGGTGATGCATTCCACCATGGCCGAGCCACAGACCTACCGATGGGGTACGCTCTGCCCTGCCCGCCTCAGCTTCCGTTTGCGTGTCGGAGCTCGTTAAGTTTATAACCACAGTGCCTCTGTTTCCCCTTCGTGGGAAGCAGGGTGGGGTTTTGAAGGTCTTGTGCTAGAGATGGAAAACTAACTTGGTTTCAGCTGAAAAGGCTGTTTTATGTACCTGTGTTACGTACCATGGTGTTGTCTGGAGGGATTTTGGTGGTGCTCTGTCGTCTGATCTCTGCCTCAGTGAACTCATCTGGAAGGAGAGGGGTCACACAGTGATTTTGGCTTTATATTCCGAATATAAAGAAGGACACAGCCGTGGGGACTGTGGTGGTGACCCAGCCGAGGGCAGCTCTCTGGTTACACACAGTGTGGGTGGGTTTGTGGGGATGGGGGAGGAGGTGCTGTTTGGCCCAAAGCCTAACACTCTGCCCTTCTTCCCTGCAGATCCAGACTTCTGAGCTGTGTCTCGTATAATCAATGGTGAGTTATACCAGTGCTGCTTTCTGTGCTGGTGAGGGGAACATGGACCCATTCCTGTAGGGGAAGAGTGTGTAACTTGCAGAGTTGAGGAACAGAGGCAAGCACCCCAAAAAAGTAGTTGCTGCTGATTTGGGGCACAGGACTCTCCCCACTCTCCTTCTACCCACTATTTTGGCCTGTTCTCGGCCATCCCTTGCCTACAGGAGTCAAAAGAAAGGAGACCCTTGGAGAAAACCTTCCCTGCATGTCTTTGCTCTGTTTGCCATGTACCACTGAGAGTTGTCAGAGGTCTCCTAGTGCTTCTTCATGCCCTGCAGTGCTGTTTCTGTATGAGGAAGAGGCAGTGGCTGTACCTGGAGATCCCTTGCCTTGGTGGGAGGCAGGCTGGTTAACCCCGCAGCAGGAAGGCAGCGTAATGTGGGATTCATGAGGCGCAAACCAGAAGCAGTTTTGAGTTTAATCATCAGTATCTCAGAGTTTGGGGGCTCCATGTTCTCCAGACTATGTGCTTGTAACCGATCTGGATTTAGCAACAGGGAAATTGTAGTTTAAACCTTGATCAGGAAAAGAAACCTGAAGGTAGGGCAGCTGGTTGAAATGACAGATAATTTCTCTGGTAGAGGCTGGATAATGATTACCTGTGTCCAGGACAAGCCTTGGCAGAACCTTCCTTGAAACGCCCCTACTCTTGTAGAGCTCTACAAAGTTGTATATGGCCACTCCTCTGGTTTTGGGCAGCTTTTGGGCAGCAGGGATGGGAGCCTGGCCCCAGGGCAGGGTCTGGGACGTGCTGTGCTGATGTGGCACTGTGGCTTTGGTTGGTGGAACATCAGCCTGGAGTTCACCACTGGTAAGGGATGTCAAGCTTGACTGGAGGTGAGAAATGGGCGACTTCACTGGAGTCTGAGGACATGGATTTGCTGAGCTGGGGTGGAGGAGTTGAGAGCAGGATAAATTGCCTGGGGTGGAGAGCAAGGATCCTCTTGATTTGCTGAACTCTGAACCACACCAAGAAGGTGATGGAAGAGCTGTTCCGGCAGGATTTTTATCTCACTGAAAGGCAGAGTCTGTGCCTGCGGCTGAGATAGTGCAGTCAGTGAGGAAAGCATTTTTTACTCCTAAAATAATTATGGTTAAGGGTGTGACCAGAGTGATTGTTGTTCATTTCCTCTCTCCTATGCAGGTGTGAAGAATTCTGTTTGCAAGGCAAAGTCTCTTTGAGCTTCTGTCCAGTCTTCTCCACTGTAACTCCAAGAGTGATGATCTTTCTTCAATGAATTCTTTAATAATGCTTGTTTTTAAAATATCATTTGCACAAAGCAGTGAGGGAGCCCTGGGGGCTTTTTGAGCACATAGCTATAAATGCATACATTACTGCTTAAAAACAATTTTAGCTCTAAATTTTACAGATTTTGACCTTGATAAAGTCATTAAAATGTTTATTCAGAATCACTCAACAACCCGAGCTGATTTCACAGCCTCCAGTGGCCACTGGGTTGTGAGTGGATCTGAAGCCTAGTGGCACTGATGCTCACTTGTGCTTTTTTACCCAAGAAGGTGCAAAATTACTTTTCCATTAAGAAAATAAAAGATAATTAAAGATTTTTCTTGCTGATGTGGTACCTACCTGGTTGGAGGCTCCTTCATGGCTTCGAAGGGAAGGCACAAGGTTTAAAAAAGGGATAAAGAAACCCTGGGGACATGGGATGGGACATGGAGCGAGGGGCAAGGAATGGTGCCCACTCCCAAGGGGGGAGAACTCCAACTGATGCATCTTGGGGTGTGTGGTATAAAGTTGAGGCTGGGGGAAGTAAGTCAGTGAATTTCAGTTCTGGTTTTCTCTCTCCATTACTGACCCCCACAGAGAAGGATGGCTGAGGGCCAGTCATCTGTCATCCACGGGGGATTGATGGCACTACCCAAAACCTGTGCCCCTCCCATCAGCCTGATGTTATTTTATGAAGAAATCAGCATGATTGCTTGAGGAGCATTGGAGTGAAGTGGATCTTGTGTATGTGAACAAGGGTTCCTGGAGACCCAGGGGGGTCACGTGTTCTGTCTTGGGTATATTAAGATTTGCTGTGATTGGTGTCACAGAACACCCACTTGAGGCTTTTGAGGGATTTTGGCTTGTGGAGGCAACATGAGATGACCCCATCTCCAAAGGGCGTGTCAACGTCTTCCCGCACTGGGGAAGTCTTTGCCCTGATTGCATCTGTGGCATTTTTTTCTGGTCTTACTTAGGAAATGTTTTGATGGTTTACTCAAAAATAAATCCCTTGTCTGTCGGGGAACAACACATGACCATCCCAGAGGCTGATTTTGAGTAACAACTGGATTTCAGTATCTGGATACACCACCTCTGTTTTATCTGACATCCTTGGGGTTCCACGATACCCAGGGTGTCACTGCCACTGGCTTTTCAGTGACAGTTTCCACCGGATGGGGTATCATGAGGGATGTCTTGGGAAGTTTGAAACACGAAACAAGCCTCATTTGTGCTTTATCAAATACAAGCAAATCTGCTGTGAGCAAACTGTTTCCTGAGTCAACCAAATACGGGTGGTTCAGGGAGGAAAACTTCTATAACAACTTAGGATCCACAGGGATTGAGTCCAGTTCCTGGCACTGCACAGGACACCCCAAAATCCCCCTGTGTGCCTGAGCCTTGTCCAAACACTCCCTGAGATCAGAGAGGTTTGGGGCTGTGGCCACTGCCTCAGGGAGCCTTTTCAGTGCCTGACCACCCTCTGGGGGAAGAACCTTTCCAATATCCTGCCTAAATTTCCCCTGGCACAGCTCCATGACGTTTCCCTTCCAACACTCTCTGGCCGGGTTTATTCGCCACTGTCACCCCTCAGGGCTGATCTCGCCTTCCCTTCAGGGCTGATCCAAGCCTCCCCTCAGGGCTGTTCCCTCAGGGCCAGTCCCGCCTCTTTTCGGGGCTGATACTTCAGAGCTGATCCCGCCTCCCCTCGGGGCTGGTTCCTCAGGGCTGTCTCATTTCCCCTCAGGGCTGTTCCCACCTTCCTTCAGGGCGGATCTCTCACGGCTGTCCTATCTGCCCTCAGGGCTCTTCCCTCAGGACAGTTCCCGTCTCCCCTCAGAGCTGTTCCTTCACGGCTGTTCCCTCAGGACAGTTCCCGCCTCCCCCGAGGGCTGATCATTCGGGGCTGTCCCGTTTCCCTTCAGGGCTGATTCCTCAGGGCAGTTCCCGCCTCCCCTCAGGACTGTTCCTTCACGGCTGTTCCCTCGGGACATTTCCCCGTCTCCCCTCAGGGCTCTTCCCTCAGTACAGTTCCCGTCTCCCCTCAGGGCCGTTCCCTCCGCGATGTTCCGCGGCCACCGTGCCTGGTTCTCGCAGAGTGTCAGCCCGGGCCCGCGGGGGCTCTGGGGTGAGGGGGACCGGCAGAGCCCGGGGGAGCCCTGGGGACACCGAGCTGGCAGGAGCCTTCGGGGGGATGGAGGGGAAAACACAGCCCTGCCACCCTCTGTGGGGATGAGGGAGGGAAAACACAGCCCTGTGACCCCTCTGTGGGGATAAGAGGGGGAACACAGCCCTGTGACCCCTCTGTGGGGATAAGAGGGGGAACACAGCCCTGTGACCCCTCTGTGGGGATGGAGGGGAAACACAGCCCTGTCACCCCTCTGTGGGGATGAGGGAGAAACACAGCCCTGTCACCCCTCTGTGGGGATGGAGGGGAAACACAGCCCTGTGACCCCTCTGTGGGGATGGAGGGGAAACACAGCCCTGTGACCCCTCTGTGGGGATAAGGGAGAAACACAGCCCTGTGACGCCTCAGTGGGTCTTGAGTCCCCCAGGACAGGGCAGAACACGGGTGTGGCTGGTCCCCCCAGTGCCAGCACAGCCCAGTGTCCCCACACTGAGGGAAAGCCCCAAACGACCCTCAGTGGGGCCGTGGCAGTCCCAGCACAGCTCCCACTTCAGCCCCCATCCCTGCGGCCCCACAAGCCGCTGTCCCCATTGCAGGTCACCCCGAGGTGGGCACCCCTGGGGTGCCACCCTCCCCTCACCCTCTGTCCCCCCACAGTGGCCGAGGGAGGGGCACTGACCCATTGGCTGGACGCCGAGTACCTCTTCAGCAGCGATGCCACCCACCCCGACACCCGCAGGTGGGCGATGGAGACGTTTGTCTATGGCTTTTAATGTATTTAATGGAAAGGAGTTCCTGGATACACAGCTCCTGTAAAAGTCAGGGGAGTGTTTAAAGTCCTGGTATGGCTCTGCCAGGGTTATACTGCTCGGTGGTTTGGAAACTCATACCCATGCTACACTGTAAGTACACAGAACAGAAAAACTTAACTCTGGGCTTAACTCTGATAGAAGTGAAATTTTAATTCTTGTTGTCTGGGAATTATCTGCTGGAAAACCAGGGTCTAAAACAGAGGTGATGCTATCCCCAAGGAGGGAACCCAGAGGTAAAAAGCTGGTGTGAGTTAATGCTGAAAGGAACCATGGGGTAAAAATGGCTGGAAAAGGGCTGAAATGCTTAATATAAAAACCTAGAGAGCTCCAGAGCATGCTTACAAATATAAGGAAATACTTCAGGATCTTCCTCTCTTCCTCAGTATGTGAATATTTATTTGCTGTCATGTAAGTATATTTATGTAAAGGGTGCTGCAATGTTTCCTGCAGGCTTTGTCAGGCTGAACAAATCAGCTTCTAAACACACCAGTGTTTAAAACTGGCTTAGATTTTTTGAATTCTTCAGCCACCTGATCCAGCTGCATGAGGGCAATCCCAAGAAAACCAGAATAAGGACTCTCCTTCTGCCACACTTCCTGCTAGACTGATCTGTTCCCCCAGGGGAATTACATATAATTATGTATTGTGTCAATAGGTATAAAATACATATGCAATATATATATTTAGATGATTTCTTGGGGAAAACACAATCTTTATCCATACCCTTAAAACCTCACAAACAATATTTAGTTCCCCACTAAGGAGGACAGAGAGGGCTTGAGCACCCTCCACCTCCCCCTCCTCAAGCAGGGACCAGCCAGGAAGAATAAATAAGGAAAAATCAGGTGTTTTCCCTCCCTGAAGAAGTTTCACCTCACAAGCAGAGTGGGGCCACTTAATCCCTACAAATATGTTTACCCAGTCCATGGTCTCCTCCCTCCAGGCTGCTCTCGGGAGGTGCCGGCAGCCAGAGGTAGAAAATCACAGAAAATAAGGGCAGGCCAGTTTTAATGACAACACCGCTCTAAACTTTTCAGTTTTGGTTTGTTTCCAGGTTCACCTTCGGAAACCAGCTCTCTTTTTCTCTTCCAGCATACACGAGAGCCTCAGTTACCTGGAGGGCAGAGCCACGGTCTTTCACTCCCGTTACCTCTTGGCATTTGCACGCGCCGGCGCCACAGAGAAGCCCTCAGTGGTTCTGGGCCACTTTGTCCTGCCCCCTGCCTGCCTGCAAGAAGGTCCGGGGAAAAAAAAATCCATCCTGGTTTTCCCTCCAGGGGGTTCCCCCATGAGCTCAGCCTCAGTGCAAAGCAGAACCCGTGGTCATTTCCCTGCAGGAAAAGAATTTGTCTGCTGCAGTGACTCCATCTATTACCGTGGAATCACAGAATGGCTTGGGTTGGAAAGGAGCCTTAAAGCTCATCTCGTTCCACCCCCTGCCATGGGCAGGGACACCTTTCACTATCCCAGGTTGCTGCAAGCCCCATCCAACCTGGCCTTCCACACTTCCAGGGATGGGGCAGCCACAGCTTCTCTGGGCAACCTGTGCCAGGGCCTCACCACCTTCACAGATAATGTCTGCTGAACCTCTAGTCTAAGCCTGCCCTTTATTAGCTAAAGGCCCTTCCCCTTTGCCCTGTCCCTCCAGGCCCCTTGTCAAAAGTCCCTCTCCAGCTCTCCTGGAGCCCCTTTAGGCTCTGGAAGGGGCTCTCGGGTCTCCCTAGAGCCTTCCCTTCTCCTGGCTGAACACCCCCAGTTCTCCAAGCCTGGCTCCAGAGCAGAGGGGCTCCAGCCCTCAGACTATCTGTGGCCTCCTCTGGACTCTCTCCAGCAGCTCCACATCCTTCTGCTGTTCCCCAGGGCTGGAGGCAGCTCTGCAGGTGGGGTCTCTCTGAGGGGGCAGAATCCCCCCTCCCTGCTGTCCACGCTGTGGGATCACCCCACAGCACAGGGTCCCAGCCACACAGTTGGAACATATCCAGCCTCTCACCAACACCCCCAAGTCCTCCTCCTCAGGGCTGTGCTCAATCTATTCCCCCAGCCTGGATTTGTGCTTGGAATTGCCCTTGCACTTCGGCCTTGTCCTTGAAGTACCTTTGAGAGCCGGGGCCTCGCACAGGCAGCGATGCCACAGTCCCATTATTTTATGCCCTCAGTCATTTATTTTGTTGTTCTTGGCAGAAATCAGAAGGAAAATTGGCTGTTTCATTTGGGAGCAGGCAGATGTTCTTGAAGAAAAGGTAAGATGAGAAATTCATCCTACAGGTGTGGCTTAAAAAAAATTAAGGGTAGTATCAACTCCAGGGAGCCTGGCTTTCATCCCAGACCCTCAGTCCACAGATGGGATCAAATATCTCTCAAACACTCCGGGGGTGCAGCAACCACAAAACAATGGAATTTTCAATACTCAGTAAAGTCAACAACAATCCTCTACCTAGGACTTCTGGAGGGTTGTCTTTGGCCTATTCAGGACACTGGTTTGGAAAGTCCCTTGGAAAGCTGCCCTTAAAAACACAGGAGTCCATGAAAGCTGGACATTTCTTTAAGAAAGAAATCTTGAAGGTGCAGGAGCAGCCTCTCCCCATGTGCCAGTGAGGAAGATGGGCCTGGCTGAGCAGGGACCTTCCACAGGAACCTTGGAAAAAGGGGCAGGCAACTCAGGCAGTGTTTAAGGATGTTGTTAGGTCTGGCAGAAAGAAATTAAGAGAGGTGAAAGCTCAGTTAGAACTTATTCTGGCCATGTCTGTAAAGGATAGTAAGAAGTGTTTTTATAAAGACAATTAACAAAAGGAAAGCAAAGGAAAACTTTGCCCAGACAGATGCCTACTCTCCCAACACACCATTCCAGGGATTCTGATTGCCACAGGCAGAGCCTCAGCCCTTTGGTGCAGCATTTTCCCCTCTCATTTCTGCACCCTCTCCTCTCAAAGCAACTTCCCAGCACTTTTGAGCAAAAATGAGCTCAGATTTAAAATGAAACTCTGAATTACACTTGAAATCCCAAGCTCTAGGAATTCCATTCTTGGAGCATGTCCCAGGTGCTCTGAGAGGGGCCCAGGGCACCATTTTAATTCAGCCCTGCATTGATATTCACAGCCCAACGAAAACCCACCAGAGGAACCGGACGCAGTGAGAAATGGCTGTGAGGAAGAACCACAGAAGGAAGTGCTAGACTTGGATGAGAGGTATTTTCCTACCCTGGCTGGTGGGATTTGGACACAACCCCCAAATTCCAAGCAATCCTAATGCATAGGAACTAACACACCAACTTTTTTCCACTGATACAGCAGCGAAGGAACAGACTCTGAAGCACCTGCCCGGGGGGCATTTCCATACCGTGCCCTCCATGAATACCCAATAAATAACATGGTGACAGGTAAATCCCCCTGGAAAAGCCTGTGGATGGAGGGGGGGGGGGGGGGGAGCCGGGATCCCTGTAAGCCTGTTTTCCCGGCCCCGGATATGCCGCCGGCCAGGACATGAAGAAATACGAAGGGGAGCTCCACGACTTCATCCCTGGCACATCAGGCTATGCAGCCTACTGGGTTCAAACCAAAATTAGCATTTACTGCGAGAGGAAGACCAAAATGAAGAGGAAATTGTAAGGAAGAGGTGGCTGGAGGAACAAAAACTTCAATTTAAGAGCTGCCAGAGAGGATTTATAAATTATCTGACTGCAGCTCAGTGTGTTCAATATGTGTTTAAACACTGGCTAAATTTATGGCAAGTATTTTCTTCTTTAAGTAGTTACTTAAGTTTAACAAACATAAATACAGACATTTCTCCCCAGAACATGAATCTTTTCTCTTTTTATTCCTATTAGGAGGGGAGGACTTAAGCTACAGCTGTGAATAGCTTTCCTTGGAGGGACATACTGAGGTCTCCTTGCTTTTACTGTATCAGGGAATTGTAAGACTTTTCCCTTTCATTTAAGCACTTAAAAGTGACCACTGGAGTTATAAAAAGCAACTTTTATTCTAGCACAGTCTGACCCTGGGCTGCCTGCTCAGAGAAGCACAAACCAGGGACACGGTCCCACAAACTCCAAGAAGCCACCAGAATTGTCCTCTCCCACCACCCCAAAAGCAGGAGAGCCTCTAAAATACCAGCTTTTTTCCTCACACCCCAAACAGCCAGGAAAGAACCCAAAAATGGGATGGAGTCAAGTCCCCCACACCTGAGAACCCACCCTCCCCTCCTTCCCAGGAATACAAGTGTCCCAAGACCAGGCAGGCTGAGGTGGTTTCCCTACATTTATTGGAAAAATGACACACAGGGATGGACTCAGAGCGCTCCTCGGGGCGTCTTGAAGTTCATCCCCACCGTGGGCTGTGTCACCTGCAGGTTGGACAGGCTGCCAAAATCCTGGAAAACAGCATGGGAATAACGGGATCAGCCACAGTGCCCTGCCCATGGACCCCCAAGGGCAGGGGCAGATTCCTCCCAGGAGGAATGGGAAGGTGCTGTGGCACACAATAGGGGACTCAGGTCTCCTAAAGGGAAATCACCCCACTCCAGAGATCAGCTCATCAGTGAGGGAATCCTTGGAGGGGAGGGCAAGGAGCACACCCACCCTGCCCATGGCAAAGCCACCACGCTTCTCTCTCCCCTCCCAAAAGCCATATGGGAATTATTCTGCCTGCAGGACCCAGGGCAGAGGGACCCCCACCATGTCCCCAGGAGTGATGGAGCCTTCAGCCAACATGAGTGGGAGTAGCGCCAAAGACATGCCACGGGCAGGGGAAACTGAGGTCACTCACCAGGAGCTTCAGCATCTCCTTGGTATCTGGGTCCACTTCGATGATCTCCTGGTCAAGGGCAGAGACCTGGAGACAGAGGGGAAAGGAAGACGTGGTTTGACAAAGCCCCACAGGCCCCGGGGTGTCTCTAGGGCCACTCCAGTCCCATCCCGCTGCAGACAGGATCTCACTGCCCACTGTGGGGAAGGGCTACAGCAGCAGAGCCAGGAGAACCCTGATGGAGCCCAGCTCTCCTGACAGAACATGATGAGAGACCATGCATCCCACCTCCAGACATGCACTCTCCTGCTCTTTAATCCCAGAGAAACCTCCTCCTGCCTTCTCTGGACCCCAAACCTCCATCTCCATGGGTTTCATTCCCCAAGAGTTATGTCAGAACAGGGTTTTTCTAAGAAACCACAAATAGCACAGGTTCAGCTGATGCTGCACCAACAGCTGCAGCAGGGATACTCCTTCCCTGTAACCTTCAGATACAAAGGTAACCATGCCCCGGTTTGTGCAGCACAGAAACCAGGAGCTCTACCAAGAGCCCACCACGGAGATCTGGGAAAGGGGTGACATGCATCATGACTGAAGGCCACAGGATTTGGGAGCAACGGGATCAAACCCCTGGAACATGAGCAAATGATCTTGGAGCACCTCACTCAGGTGACAGGTGGGACCTCAAAGCATAGGGCTAAGGTGAGGGGGTGCCACCAACTCCTCCTTCTCTGGCAACACCGGCTGCAGGGCAGGTTTCCAGCCACTCTGAAATACCCTCCTGCCTCCCAACGAGTTGTCTTCCCCACCCTTTTTTACGTTAGGAAAACCAAAATGCAAGAAGCCACCTGCCCTTCCCAAGCCCAGGCAGCAGGTTTGGAGGGCTCCACCTCAGCCCCCTCTCGATCCAAACCCTCCTCAGTTCCTCCGCCGGGCTAAGGGTTTGTTTTAAAGCAATCTGGGTCCGCAGATGGAGACGTGCGGAGGCAGGAGCAGGAGCCTCACCTCGGGGACGTAGTTGTCCCTCCTCTCCCTCTCCTCCTCCTGCAGTTTGATGGAGATGCCGCGGACAGGGCCCCTCTGGATCCGCTTCATGAGGTGGGTGACATACCTGCGGGGACACGGGGGTGTCCAGGGCTTCCCCGGGCTCCCACCGCCCTCCCCACACCCCCCAGCGCCGGGATCGCGGCGCGATGAGGAGATGGAGCCTCCACCGCCCACCCCGGGAGACATCAGGGACGAAGTGTCCGACAGCAACAGGGTTTGGGGGGGACACAGACCCCCCCCAAACACGGGAAAGCTCTCGCGCTCCTCTCCCTGCACTATCGATGACCCGGCCACGGGCGGGACCGTGATCACTTTCGAATGCAGGGCCCGGCCCGAACCTCCCTCCCCGGGACCCTCCGGTGCCCGAACCCCCCGGCCCTCACCCGGCGATCTTGTTGCGCAGCTTCTTGCTGGGGATGATGGCGATCTCCTCGCACACGCGCTTGTTGGTGTGGAAGTCGTTCCCCAGGCGCGTGTAGTACTTCTCGATGATCACCCGCGCCGCCTTCTTCACCGTCTTCGTCCGGACGCGTCCCTGTCCGCGGGCGGCACCGGGAGGCGCCGGTCAGGCCCCGCCGGGCCCGGCCGCGGCGCACCCCCCCACCCCCGCCCCAGCGCCCCCTCCTCCCCCGGCCCTCCCGCCGCCCGCCGCCGGCCCTCTCCCCCACAGGCAGCCCCCCCGCGGTCCCCGCCGCCGCTCCCGGTGGGCGGATGGCGGCGGATGGCGGGGCCCGGACCCACCATGTCGGCGGCGGCCGCGGAAAGAGAGGGCGGATGGCGGGCGGGAGGAGCCGCAAGGCCGCGGCGCCCGCAGCGCCCCCTGGCGGCTCGGAGGGCGGCGCGGGGGGCGGGGCCTGTCTCCGCCGGGACCCAGCCGGACCACCCAGCACCGCACTGTGCCCAGCCCCGGAGCACCAGAACGTGCCAGGAGAAGCCCTGATGGAGGACACAGAGCGCTCACAAACTCGCATCACCCAGCCCCTGAAGGAGGGGCGACCACATCCTGGTGGCTGCAGGAGAGAAGAGGGGGACACACGGAAGGAGCCCAACACCTTAAATCCTCTACCTCCAAAGACATGGGGCACTGTAGGCACCTGCACTGCACCCCAAGTCCCACTCAGCCCTCCCCAGCCCCTGCAGATGGAAGCCCCTGGGGTCCCCTCTCCATCCAGGGTGTCACCCCCTCCACCACCACACACAGGCCCTTCTAATTAACCACATTAACTTGCTGCTGCAATTAGGAGAGCTCCAGCTGGAGCCCAGGAAGCCCCCACAGGCACCTCTGGTAAGTGCAATCTAAACCTGCAGCAGCCGCCACGAGAGAGCTCCTTCCCACCACGTCATTCACAGCATCCGTAACCTGTACCCCCAACCTTCCCCCACCTCTGGCAAGAGGCACCACAGCCCCCACAGGTGTAGAAAAGACCCACCAAAGCCCACAGAGCACAAGAGAGGTTTGGGTTTTTTTTTTGCTGCAACGTGTTTATTATGTGCCAAAAACTACACCACAGCTTACTCCACGCGTCTGTAGGAGAGTGCAGTCTTGCCTGCATATACTACAATGAGGTAGAGACTTCACAAACAGCTTCACAAAACCCCACAAAGAGCAGCTGGGATATGCAACAATGCAACATCAGCTCAGCAGGAAAGGAAAAAAAAATAATCATCATTATAAAGAGGGAGAAATTATGACACTGGTTCTTTGGCACACAGCTTCCAATAGAGGGGAAAGTAACAAAATAATAATAATCAGCATAATTAAAGGTCTCAAATCCCAGCAGCAGCATTTCAGTTGACTGCACCTTTACTCCAAACGTCTCAGGAAGGAAAGCAGAATTACTTGTCCCCTCTAAGAGAAAGGGCTCCCAGGAACCTTCATCATCCACCAAAACGCAGCCCTTTTTTAGCTTGTTACAAAAGAAAAGGTTTAAGTCCTGTGACTTCGTGTGATTAAAAACCTCTATCAACCCCCCATAAGTGCAACTTAAAAAAGTGCAACAAACTATTTAAAACTATATACAGCAGCTCAGAGATCGTCATCCCATCCAGTTTTCAAATCCAAAAACCAAAAACTAAGCCCGGCCTGTCCCGTTGCAAACCCCCGGATTTACAACGTCCTGCCAGCAGCCCCCAGACACAAAATTGCAATAATGTTAAAAGCTGCCAGGAAAGAAAAAAATCTCTCGTTTTCAAACGACTTAAAAACTGTTTTTAAGAGTGTAAAAAGGAACTCGTAAAAACCCTCGAGCGTAAAATATGAAATATGATTTGGTTTAAATGAAGAGCAAAGTCTCCTTGTTGTTACAGTAAAAAACGCCAGCTGAACACCCAGGTCACGCCGTCCAGGTGGGGGTAAATGAATGGAAAGGCACTGTATGGCAACGGCAAAACAATGACCAATGAGACCTGCGCTCTCTCTCCACCAGTATTGCAAGGAATGTAAAAAAGCGCCTTTAAAAAATAAAAAAACCAAGGCAGAGGCGCCTGCGGCGACGCCCCCGCAACACGTGGCCCTTGGTTGGTTGGGTTTGTGGTTTTTTTTTTTTTCAATTTTTGCTTCTCGTCAAGCAAACCAGGAACCAAAGTCTGGGAACTGCAGAATGGCTTGAGGGGCGCTTCCCCCCCCCCTCAAAACACCCCCAAACAAACCCCAACAAAACTCACTGTGCATTAGTGCAGAAACAAAAAGACCAGCAAGTGCAAACATGAATGTAAGATTTTTGTTGTTTTCTTTTTTTTTGTTGTTGTTGATTTTTTTCCCCGTCAGTCCTCAGGAAGAACATTCCCAGCTGGGCCTGGCTCCAGCAGGCGCTTCCCTGCTTCCAACTCGGCAGGTTCTCCAAGGGACTCCCCTGCGCCTGCGGCGGCCCCAGTGCCCTTTAGCTGGAGGACTCCCTGTTCTTCTGGTTGCGCATCAGCGGGCGGTGGTGGCGCAGGACCTCCATGGAGTGCTGCCAGTGCCAGCATGAGCGGCAGAAGTACTTGAAGCAGATCTGCGGGCAGAGCAGAGGGGCAATGCTGCGGGGGTCTCCAGCAGCAAAGGGTCCCCCAGAAGGGAAGCAGCTTCTCCCCTCCCTCCCTGGTTTCACAGCTCCCACCAGAAGAGTGGATCCATGGACAGAAGGGAGGGAGTGCCCAGCTTCCATCTTTCGGACAGTTTGAAGGTCAGGGCCTGGGCAGTGGGGCAGCAGCCGGGCTCTGCCCACACTCCCCCAAGCATCCCTGACCCCAGAGTAGAGCCTGCTGCTGGCTTATCTCCCACCCTGACTCCATGGGAAATCACCAGACCCTGGATAAGCTCCTCTGAGGGGAGGGTCAGCCAGAGTCCCCTGTCCCTGGGGCAACCCCAGGACTGACCTCAGGGTGACACTCCAGCTTGTCACAACTCACAGAGCAGAGGCCTCCCCTCCCCTCGGGGTCACCAACCCATCCCACAATAGGCTGGCACATCACAAGCAGGGCCACAGCATTGCCAGATTGAGGTGGTGCATCCTGGTGAGCACCTCCCCCAGAAAGAAGGCTCACCCCCAAGCAGGGCACTCCACCCAGCCCACTCAGGAAGGGACAGGAGGCATTCCTGGACACCAACACGAACACCACTGCCCCTGGCACAGGAGAACCAGCCTTACCTGGTCTCTGCAGAAGAACGGGCCAGGCTGGGCACTGCAGACTTGGCACATAGAATCCTCCAGGTAAGGGTCGATCTGAACCTACAGGAGAACCAGGCAGTGGGTACAGAGCACCGCTGGAGCAACTGTCCACTTGCTGGGTACCCCAAATCCAGCCTCAGTACCCTATGGGCTGGCAGAGCAGCAGCTCCCCACTTCCCCTCTGCCTGTGCAGGCTCTGTGGGCCAGGCAGCCCCCACAGCAGTACCACCCACCACACAGACCCCCCAGCCCAGGCTGCCCCACCAGCTCCCACTCACCTTCTTAGTAAACTTGGTGGTTTTGATCTCCACAAAGGCAGCAGTCACAGCCTTCAGGTAACTGCGCTGGTTGTTGAAGGTGACACGTCCCGACCCTGGAACGAGCCAGATCCCAAGCATTAGCCAGGAACCAGTGGGGGCCAAGGGGGAGCCACTGCCACCACCACCCCTTCCCCAGCACAGCTCAGCCACTGCCAGGGAAGCAGCTTTGTCAGGGAAATGGTCTCCAGGGCCTGGGGGCTTTGCCTGCCCCCTTCCCCAGGCCCCACACTCCCAGGAGGAGCAGCAGTGGCTGGATGGAGGCTGGCAGGGCCCTGCTGAGGGTGGCACAGCAGCAGCTCCACGCCTGCACCTGGAACATGCTGGTGCTGAGACAGCTCAGCAGCTTTTCTTTCCAGCCTCCCCCTCACCCCAGAGCCTTGTGTTTTGCAGCCTCATTGCCAGTCAGCAGCATTCCTGCACCACTTGCCTCCAGCCAAGTTCTGTTCAGCTCCAGGAAAACGTATCTGTGCTTTCCTCCAAGTTCCTGTTCCGGGGCCTAAGGGGAATGCTGGGTGTTCCAGGACTGACACACCAGCAGATCCCTCCAGTTCAGCCACAGCACCAAGCATCACCTAAACACATCCATTCCCCTCCCACAGCATTGCACAGAACACAGGAGATGCATTCTGGGGCCTGGATTCAGTTTGGGGTTAGAGGAGCTGCTTCAATCAGCACATCAGTCAGGGCACAGCTTAATTACCAAACCTGAGTGCAGACTGGCTGTGACTTCAGGACAGCTCCAAGGGTGGAAGTGCCACTGAGCTACTGGCAGAGGGATCTTGCCTAGTTGGAGCAATCCAGGCTCTACACAAACCCCTGGAGGTTGGGGTCATGCCTTGGGTCCTCATAGGGAGGTTCTCTGAGACTCCATCCATGGCTTCACAGAATTTGCTCTAACACTCATTCTCCCATGACCACTCCCTTGGTACTGTCCTCTTAAAGTCACTTTAGGGGCTTCTCAACACCATGAGCATGTTCTAAACCTAAGACTTGCCCAGAAAAGCCTGGCCACTGTCTTAAGGACAGAGGCAAGCAGTGACAGCTCTGCAGTACCAAGCTCTGATGTTGTTCCTGCCTGGCAACACAAGGAGATTCAGTCCCTCTCCGAGCTTGTGACCTGCTGTAGCCTGAAAAGCTGGTCCTCAGGCACACACTGTAGGGTTTTTACACACACACACACACACACACCCCAGTCTCATCACCTCAGTGCTGTCCCCTGGACCATGAGGCTACCAGGGAGGTACAGAGGACACGTGTCATGATGTGCGATGTTTCAGCTCCAGTGACAAGAGCCAAAGTGTGGGTAAGACCCACAGCTGTCTCAGCTCAGGGGATGGAAGAGCAGTTACAGCAGCATTCAGCCACCACTAACAGCACTGAACACAGGCAGGAAGACCCTTCAGCAATGCCTAAAGGCATATTAAAACCCTTAAGCTGCTCTGGGATACTCCAGGACCTTCCAGCACCCAGGCACATCGGCTCTGCCAGCCCCCCACCAAGGTTGGTCTTGTCTCCCCATGGCCAGGAGACAAAGAGCACAGACTGTGAAAGAGGCTGGACAAACACCTGCTCCCAGAGCCTGGCACCTGGAAGGACACACAAAGGACACCACTGCAGCCTCCTCAGAGCACCATCCCGGCGGGATCATCACTCACCGATGGGATACTTGTGCTTGTCCGTGTCGATGCCAGCATAGACCACCCCTCCAAACAGGTCATTCATGACAGCTGCCAGGGCCTCTGCGTTGAGCATCCCGTGCAGGGCCCCCACAAACACCGTCTTGCTGGGGTCAAGTCGCTGCGATGGGCTGCGCACGAAGTTGCTGTCGGCCAGCACCCATGGGATCACCTGCACCTGGAGCCACACACACAGAAGGCAGGTCAGCCCAGGCCTGCAGAGCTCACAGGAGCCATGCCCAGACCCTCGCACCACACCCCTGGAGCTGCAAGTGTCACCTGTTGCTGCTCAGGGTCCACATGCAGGGCAACACAGCTCCGGAGAGCCCACAAGGGAGCAAAACCAACTCCTGCTTGCAGCCAAACTGGAATCAAACCACCAGTCTCTTGGGGCTGGCAGCCAGGAGACAATGCACACACCTGCACCTAATGCTGATGGCCCAGTCGGATGCCTCTCAGCACAGGGAGCCTGCTGTGGGAGGGGATCACTGGAACAAACCACTCACTGCCAGCTCCAACAGGAGCTCCCATCTGCTCAGCAGCTGATGGAGGGCTCCGGAGAGGAGAAGCTTCTGGCAGAGCTGAATCACCAAGCACAGAAAGCACTGCCAATTGCCAGGACACCTGGAGAGCTGTCTGGAGCACAGTTAGTTTGTGCCTGTCTAGGTAAGAGCTGGGTGTCCATCCTGTAAATCCCCAAACTCAGACAGTGGTCCCTGATCTAAGGTCACCCTTTCCTGGAAGGCCAAATGGCGCCTCCAGCAGCCTCAGCACCTCCAGAGCACAGGTCAGAACCAGGCAAGGTTGCACTGGAGAGCAGCCTGGGATCCAAAGTATCTTCCTGGGGAGCATGAAAGCCTTTCATTCTGCCAGCAGAGGAGGCCTGACAAAGCACTAGAGGGATGCCAGTCTGACTCCAGAAGCAATAGTGTGCTGGAAGCAGCATGGAGCAGTAAAAATCCCTTTTCCCATGCTCCTTTCCAGCTACCTGAAGCTGAAGGCAGGGTCTGTCAGTTCACAGAGACACTGCTCTGACACATCCCCACCACAGGAACACACCCCTTAAAGCCAGTCAGGAGCCAGCACCCCTCTGCTGCTGCTCCAGCCCTGCTTTCTTTTGCTCCAAGGATCTCCTCCACATCCCCCTGCTGCCCTCGTGGCTCTGCTCACCTCTTTGCAGCGCATCCTGCGGCTGGACATCTTGAAGTAATACTCACTGAGCCCATCGGGGCTCAGCATGTCCTGGGAACATGCCTGGAGCAGTGCACGCACCGATTTCTCGGACTCAAACACCAGGTACACATATCCTTTGGAGGGGGAGGGAAAGAAGCAGCTGTTAGAACTCTGGTGGAGAAGGACAGACCATTACCATTTGCAGATTCCCTCAAAAAAATCACTCTGATGCCACCTGAAGTATCCGTGTGGCAGCTCTTGCTGTCCCCAACAGACTGTATGATCCAGAGTCTGGCCAAGCTGGGAAGAGCCCAAACCCAGCATGGTACAAGGGGCAGAATGCCCAGGTCCAGGGCCACACGGGCCACTGTCCCCTTATGCACAAACCACACCTAGACACGCCAAGGGGGCACCACCAGCCTGGCCACAGTGAGGCCTGCAGAAATAATGGGTTCTGCTTCACATTTAGGATGCCCTGGCTCAGAAATATAAGTCCAGGGTTTTAAAGTCACTCCCATGGGTGCCAGCATTGTTGTGGTGGCTGAATGAGGTCAGCAAGCACCAGAGAGCCTCCAAATCAGCCACTACCCACTCTGTAACTCATTCCTGCTTATACAAGTCAGCCCAGCTGTTCTGGACAGGATCAGGCCCTGGACATTGCTGGCTCACCAGTGCCCAGGCTGTCAGTGTGCTGTGGGTGCCCATGTGGACTCACCACACACTGGCAACGGGGACCAGCTGTTGCCCAGAGCTAGAGCCCCACATGGGGCTCCAGAAGCAACCCAGAGAGGGTTCCCCCCACCCCCCAGCTCTGTCCAGCCCTGCTAAGGATGGGTGGGGACACCGGGTTGGGGGTGACTCTGCAGCCCAGGTGCAGACCCAGGTGAGGGCGGGACATTACCCAGGGTGCTCTGTACCATCCAGTGACCAGCATGCAGCCGTACCATCCCAGCATCCGTGCTGTAACATAGCATGGGAAAAAAGTAACCCTACCGTGTCGCTATTACCTTTAGGCATATTACCTTTGGGAGGACAGCGTGGGTGTTTGCCATCCTTACCGGGCCACTCCACACTCAGGGAGCCAAAAACACGGAAAGTGTTGATCAGCCCAGCTACAGACACAAGGAGAGAGGTCAGCGTGCCCCACACAGCTCCATCCTGCACCCTCCCAAAGTCAACACCCAAGGCCTCAGCATGGCACCAGGGGCTGCTCACCTTCCGTGATGTCCCATGGGACTCCTCCCAGGAACACTTTGCAGGAGTAGACAGGGTTCTTGTAGTTTCGGGGAGGCAGCTGCCCGCTCCAGGTGCAGGTTGCTTCATTCACAGCTTGGAGAGACACCAGTAACACTCAGTATGGGATCATTTCCTTCCCACTCTTCCACAGGTCTCTCCATATTCCCTAGCTACAGGCTGAGCAGAGCTGCACAGCCCCAGGAAGCTGCTTGTTCTCTCAGCACACAGAGCCAGAGCCAGGCTTGTGCCTGGATAAAGATCTGCCCTGCTGAAAAAGCTCCATGTCCAGCCATGGTGCCTGCACAGCAACCTCCATGCCCTCCCAGAGCTGTGGGACCATCCCCTGACCCTGCAGCCTGTCAGGACCCCCCCACTCACCTGCTGCTTGCCGATGAAGCCTGGCTTCTCTTTCAATACTGAAGGGGTCCTCTGGAGAGTCCAGAAGATCCCAGGAAGGCCACGCAGAGGCTCCAGGCCATCTTTTTGATGCACTGGCTGGGGGGGAAGTTACTGCAGCCAGGGCAGCCTGATCTTGATCCAGCTGGGACCCCACCCCCATCTTCAGGGGGTCTCTTGACACCCCACTAAGAGGCAGGAAGGGCAGAGGTGGGGAGATGCGAAGGCTTGACTGTAAGAGAAAGGCCACATTGAAATCCAGTTCCAGAGAAAGAGAACATAATGCCAGAGGTGAGGCATCACAATGGGGCTGTGCCCTCACTCATGGCAGGAGAGAGGGAGCTCTCAGTGATCTCTTGAGACCCTCTGAGGTCTGGCAGAGGCAGGAAAGCAGCGCCCATCTGCCCCAGCACCATGATAGGACCTGATCTTTCCAAGGAAAGGCCTATCCCTGCACCCATTCCCATGATCAGCAGCACAGACTGTTAAGCAGGAGGCACCTCAGAGACCACAAAGCCAATAGTTACCCACTCCTGCAAAGCACCAAGGACACTGACACCCTGGGGAGCACCAGTCACCCCAGGAGGAATAGCTGGAGCAGGCAGGGCTTGCTGGAAATGCCCACAGACTCCAGATGCATCAGCTGGATCTCATCCTCCCAGGGTGGGATCCTGTCCAGGAAGGGGTCACTACTGGCCACAACCCCTCACAGGTTCAATGTGCCCCTCTCCCAGGACAAGAGGAGGGACAGCACAGATTGATGGAGCAGCAGGGATGTGAGACACTGTGCCAGCTGTGCTGTGGATCCATCCCTGTGGCAGCCACCCACGCTGAGAGACCTGACCTTCCCAAACAAGGCCAGCACAGAGCCCTGTGCCCTGCGCTGCCTCCCACCATCCCTGCCCAGGGTGCTGCAGCCACTCCCAGAGCACATCCTGATCCTACAAAGTGGATCACGACAGAATCAACCCCCACATCCAATCAGTTGTGTCCTTCACACCCATCCCAACACAGGGGTCAAGGCCACAGCCACACCATGGCAGAGCCACGAGCAGCTCCTGGCTTTATCCTCCTATACCAAGGTCTGGCCATGCAGCAGCACCCCTCCCCAAAGCTGGCTGGAGCCAGGCTGTCCTGCTGGCACCCAGAGCTGCTGCTCACACAGCTCAGCACAGACTGGGGCAGTAAGACTGACACTTGCCTTGCTCCCTGCCTTCCAAATTTAGCTGTGCTTTAGGGAACAGGAGCAGGCTAGACCCAGTTTGCTCAAGAAGAAACAGCCCTGAGATGAAGTGCAGTCAGCAAACGGGAAGGGCAATGAAAGGCAGGGACAGAAGCTCCTGAGAAGTCCGAGCTGCAGACTGGAGGTAGCTGTGCACATCAGCAATGTCCCGGCTGCCATCAGGGCACAGGCACTTCCCTGCCACACACCAGCTCAAGCACTCAGACCTCCCTGGGAGTTACTGTAACCCATTAGGGCTGCAAGCACAGAGCCAAAAGGCCAAAATATTACTTTAGTATAAAACCCATGAGGATGTTACTGGCTTGTGCTGAAGGACTCCATGAGCAGCTCTTCTCTCAAATCTTGAGCTGTGTCACACTGGGCATGACAGCCCTCTCCAGCATTCCCTTCCCTGGCAGCCCCCCACAGCATTCCCTTGCTCCCCAGAAATTCAGCAAGACCCCAGGAACCACAGAGTGTGTGCAAGACCCAAACTTACAATCAAGTCTGAGAGGTGGTCGGAGCCAGAGCTGAACCCGCTGGTGTCCGAGTCCGAGGGGCTGCTGGAACGGGAGTCCAGGAGGGAGCGGGAGTTCCTCAGCGGAGGTGTGGAAAACTTTTCTGACAGGTCTGAACCAATGGGGTCTAGAGGCAGGAAACTCAGTGGGGGTTTCCCCAGGACATTCCCGAGAGGGTTACTCAGCATGCTGAGAACTGCAGCATAGAAAGAGAGAGAGTCCATCAGTGCTGCAGCACCACACACCACCTTCCTCATGGCTCTCCTGGCAGAGGCACTGGGCTCCTGTCAGCCCACAAATGGCACATCAGGGAGATGGCACCTCTGGCAGGTACCAACCCTCCCCACAGCTCTCTGCCATCAGCTGTGCCATGGTGCTGCACAGCTGGAGCCAGCAGCAGCCTGGTGTGGCTGACAAACATGAGGGTGGGTTACTCCCCTGAAACAGACATCAGCCAAACACCTCACTTTGACAGAGAATCAGAGTCCCTGTGTCCTGGATACCAAGCTCAGACAGGCCTCTCTGACCAGTCCATGCCATTTCTTGCTGCTTGTGCTGGAGCAAGCTGGGAGCTGGGCAGGGGCAGTTCCCCCAGCAATGGGGGCACACACCAAGGGCCAGGCTGAGAGCAGCATGCCAGGCACACCAGCAGGCATTTCTTGGCTCAGAGGTAGGACACTGCTCACATCAGCCCCACCAAGAGCTGCCAGGAAGGTGCCAGTCTGGCCTGCTGACAGAAATGCTTTGAAGCCCTCAGCAAGCCCCATCCCCAGTCATGATCACAACAAGCCTGTCTGGTCAGGCCTCTGCCCAAGAGCCGACAGACAGGGACGCACCAGACTGCCTCCCTCACACAGCAGGTCTGCCTCCCACGGAGCAGAATGCAGGCAAATTCCTCTCTACAAACAGAGCTGCCCCCTGAGCGGGGCACCAAGCCACACAGGGGTCACAAAGTCACATCCTGATCAGTGATGTCCGGGCAGCTGCCACCCAGGAGGAGAGGGAGCACAGGGCCAGGCTCAGCCATGCAGGATCCCACAGGGGCACAACACCAGCCAGCTCTATTCAAAAGAAGCAAGTCTCAGCAAGCTGAATGTGTCCCCAAACCCACTGGAAAGAGCAAAGCATTCAGAAATGGTTTCAATTATCCAGAGCTTGAAAAACAAGGCAGCTTGTCCCAAAGCTTTCAGTTATCCGTAAAGCAAGTTCTGGATCCACTCAGGATCCTCCAGGCCCACCTGGATCACAAGGTTTTAGCCCAAATTTTCAGCAGCTCCTGTGCAGATGAGGGTTAATAATCCAAAACACTGCCCAAACCAAGGCAGTAAAAAAGCCATCATGCTCGAGTGCACTACAGTCAGACATCAGGACAAAACAGTGCCAGCACCAGAGAAAGCTGCCAAGGTGCCTGCGGCAAGATGCTGGGATGTACCTGCCCCAAGTCGCATTATCCAGAGGCACACCTGCTGTGGAACTGGCATCTCCAGCCTCACAACAACAGAGACCCCAGACAGGTACCGGTAGGTCCTTTACTTGAAGCATCTGCTCCCGTACGAGATAGAGCCCTGAGCGACAGTCACAGCATCTTCCCACATTTGCAGAGCCTTATCCCTGGCAGTTTCCCCTGTTTTGGCTACAGCACAGGACTATGCACTCACCTCTGACCACACCTGGAAAGGGACCTCCTGCCCTTGGCTCCCCAACAGCAGCACCTCTGCTCACACCCAGCCCTGCAGCCACGGGAAATCCCAGCTGGCCCAGCAGTCCCTACCTGGGCAGAGCCCCAGGAGCCCAGGAATGCAGGCAGCTGCAGCCAGGGAGGAGGCTGCTCCCTCCTAGTCAGGGCTCAGGGCAGAGCATCTCCCAGCCCAGGCGAGCTGCGCTACACTGCTCCGACTTCTCAAGAAGCCACGTGACGTGTTTAAAAATACAGCCAGCGTATTTGTTCCAGGGAGACAGCTGAATCTGTCCGACAGGCTCCAAAATCTGATTAGTCACTAAACAGCACAAGAGGCAAAGTAAAGCAGCTGATCCCACGGCCCAAACGCTCCCGTGCTCACGCCCTCCTCCTCCTGAGCCAGAGAGCACAGTGGGTGTGGAATGCCAGGCAGGGAGCAGTCCTGTGCTGACCCTGGCTGCACGGCATTCCAGAGACCTGGAGCAGCAAGTGACAGGCAGATTGCCACCAGGCCGTGTTGCCCTGCACCTTATCTCCTGGTCACTGGAGATGCAGGACCGCAGCTCCATTCAGGACCGGCCAGCAAGGGTTTGGGGGCTCATCAGGAGCTCTCCAAAGGCATTGCAGGGTCCAGCTGCTCTGCCCTGTTTATGTCACCCTCATCTCTGCCACCATTTACATGTTTCTCCCAGGATTGCTCAGCTCTCACCACAGCTACAAAACCAGTAAGGGCCAGTACAAGCACACTGGAGTAGCAGGATTACTGGCATTTAAAGGGATCCACTGTCTGAGCATTTACCACCAGGCAAAATCCCGCTGGCTTCAACTGCCCCACTCCTAACCTCATGTCCTGGAAGTGCTGATGTCCTGCTGTTAATGCAGATGGATTCCATCCACCCCAGCAGCTTTGACAGCTCTGCACAGGCAGCACTTGGTTACACGCTCTGCAGGATACAATGAGCTTGTGGGAGACCCCACATCACCCCAGTGGGCCTGACTCAGCTTCACTGGGTACCCACAGCCACTCACAGGGACATTGGGAGGAAAAGCCATGAGCCATGCTCAGCATTTCCTCCTTTATACTTGCTTAGTGACCAGGCTGAGTACCCTGAATCCAGCCTGTCAGGTAGCCTAGGAAACACTTGCATGAGACACCAGATCTTATTCCTCACCCTACCCTGATGGAGTCCTGCTCTAATTCTCTGCTCCCAACACCCCCAACCCCTCCTGGGAGATGGGGGCACAAAAGCCCAACATAGGTTGGCCACCTAAAAGCCCTCAAAGTCCTTGTGGCCGCAGTTCCTCCTGGGAAGTTGGCCTTGTGTGCCCTCCCAAGCAGACAGCTCACAGAAGGGAATAACCATTCCCAACGCACATGCAAGATGCATCAGCAGTTCCTGGTGTCAAGAGCATCCCTGAAAGTCACAAAATGAAACAGCAAACTTCAGGGAAACACTCAAAGGAAAAAAAAAAACAAAACCCTAGCATAAGGAACTAAGTATTTTTCACATCTAGAGGAGAAATTTTAACTAAGGGTCAAGAACTCCCATCCCCACTTGCACACAGTGTGGAGAGCTTCTGGAACTTTTCCTGCCTCCACTCAGCTCCTGCAAGGGAGGCACATGCCAACACTCCTCTGCAGGGGACAGCAGAAAAGGAGCTTTTAATAGAAACTCGGTGACTTTTGACTCACTGCTGCAGCTTTAATGACTGATCCAGAGCCAGCACACTCCGCTCCATCTCAGGGTGCATCAGCCCAGCACTGGCAGGTTTAAGAGCTTCATGGAGCAGCCACAACATCCACGTGGCACTGCCAGGTCATGGGCACACAGGGCTCTCACTGGAAAAGCAGTGTTTTACAAACAACTTGCCCTCCTTAGCTGAGCTTTCCCCAGTAAATGCTGTCAGGCCAACACTGTTGCAATACACCCTCATTCCTGCATCATCCCAGGGCTCCTAAGGATGCTGAGAGGAGCACAAACCTCTTGGAGCCACCATACCCAAGCCATGCACTTCACAGAAACAAGTAGCTACACTGAGCCCACAGTGGTGGTCTCACACAGTGGTTATAACTTGAGGCCAACTCTGCCCACAGACCCCAAATTATCCTTTTAAATCCAGCTACCAACCACTCAGGTACCACATTTAACATGAGTTTACCCAGTCTCCAGCAGGCCACTCCATCAGCACAAGCTGCAATTCACAGCACACCTTGGGAAAAGGTGCTCCAAAAGCAAGATGCCCATTGCCCAATCCAAACAGCCTCAAAACAGCTTTTCCTCTTCCATCTGCCATTTAAGACTCCCAGCACCCGCCTAGGACCTTGGAGCACACAGCTCTTCTCCCTGCACACCATAACTTACAGCCATTTGATATTTAGACCTTGCTGGTAGCTTTGCCCACACCCATTCTGTAAGAGATGGAGGTAAAGATGAGCCCCAAGGAGTTGGGTTACCAGTGCTGGCAGCTCAGGGAAAGGCTCTGGGAAAATAACCACTAGGCTGACAAAAAAACCCCAGCTTAATACCTTGAATAACATCTTAAAAGCAATAGAACCATTTAGGTTAGAAAAGACCTCCAAGATCAAGTCCAACCTTTGACCCATCACCACCATGTCCACTAGACCACAGCACTGAACACCACATGGAGCACCCACTGAATTTACTCCTGACAGCCAGAGCTGACCAGAAACTCTGCCAACACCACACTGTCCTCTCAGCAAGTGCTTCCGCTTGGCTCTGTGGGACACCACCCAACAGAACAAGCCCAGAGCACACGAGACCAGCGCTGACGCTCTTCGCTCCTTAGTGCGGCAGTCTGTGGCATTATGTGGCAAAAATCCCTCTCACCTGACAGCTGCCCCCGTCCCTCCCCCACACTCAGAACATCAACGGGAGCTCCCCCTTAGCTGGTAACAGCAACCCTGTGGCAGGAGCAGGGTGCCAGGGCCTGGTTCTTGCACTGCCAGCGACGTCTGGCACCTGCAGGCTCCGAGCGCAGGCAGTTCCACGCCACGCCTGGCACAGCCCCCAGTGCAAGGGGAGTGCACGCACACATGCACTCTTTGAAGTCATGCTCTGGAGACATGTTCCAGCCTCTCAGAGTTCACTGCAGGGCTGGAAAAAGCCTATTTAGAAGAGTCTAGGACTTGTCCGAGCAGGTCCGTGATGCCAAGGCCTTCAGAGGGTCAACTTCTGCTTGCCAGCACCACCAGCAGGGTTAGACAGAAACCACTGCAACCTCCAGAGAAGAGACACCAGAAGCTTATCTGCTGGAAGATACTCAGCAAGGACAGTAAACTTCAGACCTTCCCTACATCCAACTACTAAGGCTGGGAATCCACCCTTCTGTCTGGATGTCCGTCCTTGCAGGGGTAACAGAAAAGCTCTTACCAAGAGAACTAAGGCAGAAGAGCCAGATTTCAGTGCCACCGTGCTGCTGCTTGCACTGGGTGACACCTGAGGCTCAGAGGTTGCAGAGCCATGTACACATTTGGGGGCAAGGCAGCAGGGGAGGGAAGCAGCATGACCAAGGCCCTGGAGACTGAATACAATGCAGTTTCTTTTGTCATGCATCAAAAAAGCTTGTAAAGGGTAAAAAAAAAAAAAAGCTGATGTCCTAAACAATAGCCTGCTGCAATTCCAGAAAAACAGCTTGTCTGCAGTTTTTACCACCCAGCCAAGCTCTGCCCCAGTGGGGTGGGAGCAGCTGAATGTTTTAGTCAGCCAAAAAGCAGCACCTCCTACAGACACTGAGCAACTCCATGGTAAGAGAAACATTTGCATGTCTGAAAGGCAAATGGGCACCTCAACCTCCTCCTTACAGCTCCAATTACATCTCTAAGTCAGGCAGTGACACAGCCAGACAAGCTGCCAGAGTGAGCTTCCCCACTCTGTCAGCAGCTCAGCACTCGTGGCAGGAAAGGGGTGATCAACACTCCAGCCTAATCCTAAGCAAAGTTTTAGCACTTCTCACCTGCAGCTGTGGGACCTGGGGCCACAGGGACACCGAGGGAGCCACAGCCAGCTGCAGTGTCAGACACAGGGCTGCAGCATACAGGATGGGAATGGGCTTTGCCTGGCACACAGAAGGCAGACATTGGATTCCCCCTGTCCATTTACAGGCCAAACACCTACAGGGGCTCAAAGACATGGAAAAAGCTGCAGCAAGAGCAGCCTTCCTCTTTCTTCCTCTTACGGGGAGCAGCCATGGGACAAAGCCAGAGGTGGAGGGGAACTCCTTCACTTAAGCCCATGGAGCTCCCCTCGGGATACCTCCAGAGGTCCTGCCCAGCTCAAGTCCTCCCAGTTTGATTTCATTCCCATTAATCCATTGAAAAAAGCAGTCATTGCTGTTGTAAGACAAGCCAGCCCAAGTCCACAGTACGCATCCTCTCTAGGCTCTATCACCACAGAAGTCTCAATCACCTCAAAGGCAACTGCCAGCTCTCCAGAAAAGCAGCTCCCAGAACTGCAGATGTGATCAAACCAGCAGCAGCAACCATGTAAATAAGAACTACAGCACAGCCCCTTTTGTTTCTGAACTACAAAAGAGGAACCTCTGCCCTCACAGATCCTTCATTTGGGGCAACAAAGAACTGAGGATATTCGGGCAGCTATTTCTGGTTAGCTAAGAACGGGGCAGGGGAATAAAAAAAGGCAGCATGATCCCACAGCTGAACCACAGAATTAGAGTCAGGACACCTGAGGTCTATTCTTGGTTCTGGCACCAACATGGTAAGTCACTTGCCCTGAAAAAAATGGAAACAGCAGCAGAACTAGGAACGCAAAGAAGCTTATTGCATTAACACCAGGGAGGAGCAGAGGTCCTCCTCCAGCACCGAGAATGGGGCCTGGCTGACGAGGCTCACTGCTTCCCAAGGCAGGGAATTCACTCCTGTGTTTCTGGGAAGGGAGAACAGATGCACAAGGTAAATATAAAAATCAGAAAAGACAGCTAAAATGGGCTTCAGGATTAGAAGTGCCCAGGTAATTGCATTCACTAAGCAGGCTGCCACAACCACGATTGTCTTTAAAAAGATCAGAACACTCAAGTACAGCAGGTTTTAACATGTATCAGTCCCAGAGAGATTTAAAAGCCAACATATTCAGGTCAAATTCTGCACAACAAGCTTCAGCTTCGCAAGCCTCAAGAACAAACACTTCTATATTTAAGTACCAAACTCCTCTCAATTATCTGCAGCATCCAGAGTGCAAACTCTGCTGTGTGTTACCTGTGCTAACAAGGGTAAGTGACTCATCCTCACCTTGAGCTGCAGCACAGTTTGGGGGTAGCAACTCCAAGGTACTCCCTCCTTTGGGGGGGGGGGGGGTTCTCTGGAGGAGGCTGAGGGGAGCAGGCTGCTGGCCATACCCCTCTGGGCAAGGCAGCACTGAAGGAAGAACAACTGGGAAAAGGACAGGCTTTAGTTCCAAACGTGTCTTCTTTGGGAAATGGCACACAAGCTTCACTAAGGCCTTCAGCTGGCATAAAGCCACTGCCAGACTGGCACTCCCAGCCCCACCAGTGATGCCTGTGGGTTCCCAGTTACCTTCCAGAGGTCTGCACGCCTCAGCATTGCAGCTCTGTGGGTTTGCCTCACCTTCCCTCTGCACTCCTGGGGAGAAAACCAGCCAGAGGGACAGGGAGCTGGGTATTTCTCCGCATCCCTCTCAGAGGGGCGGCAGCAGCTGCCGTGCCCAGGAGCAGCCACTGCACTGGCAGCAGCACAGACAGCACCTGTGATTCAGCTGTTTTGCCAGCGCCTGAGGGATCAGGCACAAGGAGATGTGCATCCAAGGTGGAGCCCTGGCTGGAGATGCCCTGCCCAGTGGCCCCAGCCCACACCCTGTGCGTTCAGCCCTACAGCAGCACCAGGCAGTGACAGCTCAAGGACCACAGCGGATCACTTCAGAGCCAGCCAGGTGGAGGTACCTAGCTGAATGGGTGTTCTGGGAACACTGTGGCAGCTCAGAATTAGTTTCTACAGCTCCCTTGGCCTGTTATTTCTGCCACTCTCCAAGCAGCTTTCCTGTCCTGCTCTGGGTAGAAGGTTGGACTGGATAACCTCAAGAGGTCCCTTCCAACCTGAGTTACCCTAAGAAAACCAAACGGCCTGCTAAGAGCACTGCAGAGGGCAAAGAGCCCTCTTACAGCAGTCCCAAATGCAGTCCCTGCATGAAGAGTCAGCTGGAGGGATTTCAGCTGTACAAACAGCCCACCCCTGGCAACACTGCAGTGACTGATCACCCAGCAATGCCACACATGGTTATCACTGTGCCCAGGTACAACAGCACTGGGGACAAACTCAGGCCTAAGGCAGCAGGAGATGTGGAACTTTGGGCCTGTCTCACCAGAGGTGGGGAAGAGGAAGAGCGGGCATCACTCTTACCTTCTGCAGGCAGCCCCAGCACACTAGGAGAGCAGCACCCAAAGCTGTGCCCCACCCCAGCTCCATGTGGAAGGGTTCAGGCCAGCACATACTGTGGAGTTTGCAGTGAAGGCAGCAAACCAGAAACACATCCAGGGCCTCTTCTGCAGAGTTCCCATGTTCCTACCCATGGAGCTGGAGCAGACAGAGCCTTTCAGGTCAGCTCTGCCCAGCAGGGAACCATCCCACCCACTGCTTAGACATGTAGCAGTGCAAGGGCTGAAGAAAAACCCACCCAAATCCACCTCTCATCTGACTGGCACAATTCTGGCCAGAGCTTGCAGACACTAAACCACCCCGATGCTACCTCAGCTACCAATCACAAAAAGACTAAACTACCAGTTGCCTGGGGCAGTTCAGGGACACCAAACAGCAGCTCCAATTCCTTCCTCAGAAGGGAACACACCTGTTAAAGCTCAATTCCAGTGAGCCAAGAGAAACATTCTCCAGACCACCACTGGGTACTCTGCACTCTGGGCTGCTCCAGAGGCTACAACAATCAAACACTCCCTTCCGAGAGAAGCCAAGGGGAGGATTTGGGGTGGTGGCCCCCTGCTCCCCCAGCACAGGGCTGGAGCTGCCCTGACCCACTTCAGCTCTAGCTGGGTACAAGCAGAGATGCTGGTTGGCTTCCTGTTCCTGTTACTCCTCTATTTGCATCTTCTGTTTTACAGCATCAGCACAGATAAAAATAAATCTGTTTTAGGAGAAGCTGCTCAAATGGAAGCTTTAAGATGTGGATTAAGAGCAACTTCCATTAGAAACCAATTGCAAGCCCAGGTTTGATACTTAACAGAATAAAGTATGTATCAAATAAGTAAAGGATCAAATACTGCTGCCACATGAGCAGTGTACGGCTATTAAGTATTTCTCTGCTTCCCACTCCCCAGCACAGCTGGCTGCAGTCAGCCACTAAGGAATCAGCCCACGGAGCATGAGCAGCCCTTACGGAAACACACTCAAGGAACAAGTGCCCATTAAGCACCCACACCAAGTGTGGCCTCAGAAAAGCTCTACAAGAGCTTGGATGGCACAGGACAAGCTTTTAGGTGCTCCTGGAGTACAAGCACCAAGCAGGAGATCAGGAGAGTCAAGCCAGCTCCCAGCTTTGTTCCCTTACAACATTATCATCCATAAACGCCATACAGGAGGCACCACTTGTGCTTCCACTACTATTCCCTGAACATCAGGAGACTGCTGTCCAAGCCTGTCTTCCTTTCAAGGCAACAACAGGCACCAAGAATACAGAACTCAGGACCACCACCAAAACTCTGGATACCTGTTTTCCTGAACCAGGAGCAGGTCCAAGGTCAGCCAGAGGCACCCTGTCTCCTTGCCCCACAGCCATCCCATCAGCAGTGTGAAGGAACCTTTCACTGTGCTTTCTAGGCAGACTTGGGCTTGGATCTGAGTGAGTCTTACTCAGGTAAAGTGCTTGCTCCTTGCACTCAAAGCTCCCCTTTCACTACAGAGCAGAAAAAAACCATCCTTGGGATACTCTGGTGCCAACCTAGTGCAATCCAGCTGCTGAGCTCTCCCATCAGGATGAGCCTCTGAAACATTCCTCCAGCACAATGAGAAGCATTTTCACACAGTCAAGCAAGAATATACAGGAGCTGAGGGTTCAACTAAGTCTTCTGAAGCCACTTGTCTAAAAGACAGAAAGAAAACCAACAGGGAGAGACCTGGACATGCACAAGGGAGAGCTCTAGAGCAGGCACGGGTTAGCCTAGCAGCAAATTATGGAGACAGCTCAAGGAAGGCCAGTGACTGTCATGTTGTACTTATTAAGAGCCACCCCCAGGCTGAGCAGCAACACTCACCTGGGCAGCTCCAGGTACCTGCCACAACCACACAGCATTTGAGGACACCCTGAAAACAGCCCAACCTGGGGGAGCAGCTTATGAATCTCTTCTGCTGTTTGCAAGAAGTGGCAGTCCATGACAACCATTCTTCCTGTGCAACAGGTCTTTTCTTTGATCCTTCAGAAGTGGGTTTTGCCTTGAAGACTTCAGAGCAATCCGTGTTCTGAGGCCTCTGCTATCTGCCGGGCAACACACAACAGACAGCCTCTGCCAGATTTTAGGCAACTAGAGATAAGCAAGCTTATTGCAAAACTGAGTTGCTGTGCTCTGGGAAGGAAAAGAACCAAGGGCTGGGTGGATTCAGGAGCACTTCCCTACCACAGGCCACCTCCCCAGCAGAGTGACTGGAGCTGCAACCTTGCAGGCTAGAGAATGAGACAGCAGCAGCCACCCTGCAGAGGGCACGGGTAAGGCTGGAGCTGCAGTCTCAAGAGCAGATCCAAGGAAAAGCTCAGATCTGTTGCTGCACCGGCACCTTTAGGGGCACACAACAAGCAGAGAGGTACGTGCAGCACGATGCCCCATCAGTAGAGCTTACCTAGAGAGACCATTATCATCTCCAGAAAATCTGATCCTGCTGCAAACACCCTCCCAGGTTAGCATTGCAAACTTAGTGTTAAGAGACTGGTTTCAGGATGATTTCCCAGTGGGCAAGTCTGCTGTCCCACATAGGGACAGCTTGCAATGTAGGGCAGGACAGACCAGCCAGACCAAGCAGCTGAAAACCAGCCAGGGAGACCCAAAATCTGCACAGGGATCTGCTGTGTATGGCTGTTCTCCAGGCAAAAACTGGATCAAGACCCCATTTGCTTGTGCCCCTTGAGGAACAGGGCAGTGAAGGTAAAGGATACCATCAAGGGCAGTTCCACCTCACTGCCTCTTAACCCCTCCCTGCCTCTGCAGAGCAAGGAGCTCCAAGATCTTAACACACGTGTCTGCCTACTGTTAGGCTACTTTAAAGATGGGGAAACACTGTCTAAAGAAATACAGCCAGGAATGGCAGGACTGGAAGTGTTCAAGGCCAGTTTCCTGCAGAAGTCCCTCCCCAGGCCACAGAGCAGGTTTCTGGGACTTGCTGAAGTATTTCCAGCCTGACAGATCTAGTGGCAGCAGAGGGTTTGAGACGCTGTGCCTGCTATGAGACAGCAGTTCAATCCTACAGCCAGTAACTGCCAGCAGCTCAAGCCTGCAGCAGCCTCTGCCTCCAGAGAGCCTCTCTCCAGGCACCAGGGACTGGCATTGCCTCTGGCACACTCCCCTGGGCTCAGCACATGTCCTCAGTGCCTTACAGTGACAGGTGCAGAAACAAAACTCATAAGTAACTGTGTTGGGGTGCAAGGGGCTCAGCAGCCCTTTGGGAATGGGGGACATAGGCAGGATCAGGCCATACAAACCATGCCCACCGCTCTCCAGTCTCTGGATCAGCAGGCACCTGATCCCACTGCACCAAGCTGCATGGTGACACTGCCCTGGGAGCACAAGGTGACACCAGATGGGTTTGCAGCCAAAGGTCCTTCCCAGGCTGAGGAAGCTCCACGCTGGCAGGGAGAGGAGAGGAGGTCCCAGCTCATCAGTACTCAAGCACAGCACTGCAGGGGACCACATCAGCCATATTTATAGCCTGATAGCTTTTTTTTTTGTATTTCCACCCTTCCAGCCACCTCCCTGTGGGTCTGCACAGCTGAGTCACTGCTGGAACCTTCCGAACGCTTGGGTGCCAGTGGCACAACAGCTCTGCTTGGCAGCGCCAGCCCTCCCCAGTCCCCAGGCACATCCCAGCGCTGCCGCAGCCTCACCTGCTCACAGGACACCCCAGTGGTGACCCCAGCCCTTGGGGCCACGCCAGCTGCAGCCTCCCAGGCCTCAGCGGCATCCTCGCCACATCCTCCCTCTTCCTGTCACAGCACCAACAGGCCACCTGGAAGCAGCAGCATCTGCCAGCTCCTCAGATCCACACAGCTTTCAGACACAGAATGCTCCTCTGCCACCCAGAGGGTTTCACAGCCTTTCAAAAGGCACTCCCGAACTATAAGCTGTTCCCTTCCCAAGGAGCTCCACTGCCACTCCAGGGGTCTTAGGAAGGAGGAAGGGTTGAGGCTCAGCAGACACAGCAGGTATGGGTGGCAGAAGCTATGTAACAGCTGTGCACAGGGACCAGTCCTTCACCTCTCCAGCCAGCACACACCATCCACAGCACTGTCAGAGCATGAGAGTAACAACAGCCCAGACCATGGAGCACTCCTGGCCTAGCTGCTGCACTCCTGGGAAGGGAGGGTGGGACAGAGGGAGAACACTGTCTCTGAACCAGGACACTCCCAGCCATAGGGCACTGGACCCTCTGCAGAGCTGCTGAAGGCAGAACCTCCTCTGTGCAAGCAGCACAGCTGCAGTTGGGCAAGTTTTACATCCCAGCCACCCCTATTTCATGTACCAACAGGAATACCAGGAGTGAGGAAACAGGCCTCTCCAGGCAGCACTGGGTGCCATCTTTCAGCAGCTGTTACCGCAGGTTGTCACAAACACACAAGCGGGTGCAGATCAGAGCCCAGGGCCGTGCCTGAGGCTCAATCCTTTCCACAGCTCTTCCCAGGCCTCTGCGGCAGCAGAAGCTCCAGCACAAGGCACTGCAGTCAGTGGGGGCACCTGACACCAGATACACCCTCCGCATGAAGGGAGGTCAAGAGAGCACCTTCAAACCATTTCTGAATCATCCTCCCTCCCGAACGCAGCAGCCCCTCCAGCCCTGGCAGTGGATCCCCCCAACCAGAGCCCTGCCAGCCCCACTGCCCGGCCTGTGAGGCACAGAGCCCACCTCAGGCTCATGCCAGTCCTGCCTGCCGGAGCACTGCAGAGACATCCGTGCCTCTGCCAAGGCTGCCTGGCAGGAAACTGGCCAAGGGAGCACAGGAGATGGCACAGCAGAGCAGGTGGGGCTGGGACATCCGCACCGCGCGGCCACCACGCGTGCCAGGCTCTTCCACAGCCCTGGGGCTGGGGCTTGAGCAGCAGCAGAGCCACTCAGCTCCAAGTGTACTCCTCACCCACTAAAGACCCTGAAACACAGGGACCAGCAGGGCCCCACGGGCTGCCAACAGCCAGGAGGAGCTCAGAGCACAGCTCTAAAGCTCCTGACCAGCCCACTGCACACTAGCAACTTGTTTCTGCCTCCTTGTTCAAGGCTTCAGCTGGCAACGCAAGGAAGACAGAGAGGAGCATGTGGTATTCCCTGGTTCATTAGGGGAAGCCCACAGGACCATGTGGAGGTCTGCTCACTGGAGCAGAGCGAGGTTTAATAAAGCTCCAGCAACCTGGCTGCAGGCAGAGCCTAAGTGCCTGTGTCAGGGCCCACAGGCAGGCCTGCACATCAAGACTTGTGAAAATTAGGCGCAAAAACTCAAGCGAGCTGCGCTGATCGAGTTGTTCAAACTCTGCCACCCCACTACAGCTTTTTTTCTGTTGTTTTACAACTTATGCAGCAACATTCAGGGCTGTGTCCCAGAAGCTCCTCCTATCCCAAGGGCAGCATCCCCTGGATGGAGATGGTCAACAGCACCCCCTTGCCCCTCCAAAATCTACAGGGGCAAATGCAACTGC
>JAWWEU010000017.1:18345764-18374817 GCA_035583155.1 Acropternis orthonyx
CCACCTCCCCCCAAGCTCTCTATATTCCTGTCAGCACGAACTCCATGCCTGGGGCCTCTGTGTCACCCCAGTCTGCGCAGCAATGCGCTCCCCTTTTAACAAAGCAGCAGAGTGCTGCTATAAAGGGATGAGTTTCTGTAGCAACCAGGCTGAACTTGTACAAACTCTGCCAAAGCACTAGATCTTTCCACGGACTGATACTTGAACGAACACATCACCATTTGTGAAACTGGCTTTTACAGCCCTCAAAGGCTGAGAAGTGAATTCTTCCCTCTGTTTTACTCCAATACCAGGCCAAAGGGACACACTAACTTTGTGCTCACAGCACCCCTTTTTCTTGTGATTTAACAGAGAAGGCTGTTAGTGTCTCTGGAAGAGTTAACCAGACCCCGCATCACTCCCAGGGAAGCACCAAGCACCCCAAGAACTCCTCAGCCAATCCCAGCTGCAAAAACAGCCAGGAGAGGATTGAGGGGGAAGGGCACACAATCCAGCAGCGTGTGGCTGCCAGCCCACACCCTGCCCATCACGTAGGTTTGCGCTGGACCAGAAGAGTTAAAACAAGAAGCCATTCCACTGCATCTCCTGCAGCCCACTGCCAGGCACAGCCCGCTATTTCTAGTTGAGCGTGGGAGTGGAGAAGGATCCCTCCAAGTCTCCCACCCAGCCGGCAAGCTGCTGGATGAAGTTGCCAGGTGCTGGCTGTACCACACCCCACGGCAGAGTTGGGCAGCAATGCCGGGGGTTGCCGGGACCTTTCCAGCCAGGCAGGGGGGCCACTCTGCAAGCACAGCCCCCCTGCACCTGCAGAGCTACCTGCCACCAGGGATTTCCTGGGGCTGCCGGAGCAAAGTTCAGTCTCACTCCTACCCGGAGCATTCAGCCTCCTGACACCACACCCCCCACCCACTCCCTCCAAATGCAAGCAAAAGGATTTCTCCTCTCCCAGCGAGGTTATTCCTCCACCAGCATTAACAGCTCAGAGCAAAACAACCCCAGGCACTTCTTGTCTGCAGTGAACTGACAGCAGAGCAGAGAGGGCTGTGGCACAGGCAGCCACAGCCTCCCCAACTCAGCCGCCACATTACACAAGCACCATGGGTCGAGAAGCCCCCGCGAGCCCCCACCAGAGCGCTGTTACACAAGCACATCGCTCCGCATTAGCTTGAAACCAGCCAAAAACATACAAGGAATCCAACAACTGTTGCTGCGTGTGTCAGCAGACTCACCGGACTGTGTGCTGGTTTGTGCTGCAGCGTCAGAGTCCTGGGTGCTCCAGGGTCTGTCCCACCCTGTCAGGTTGAGGGACTGCAGGCCAAGGCACAGATCATTGGTGTCTGGGAGGCCACGGGAAGACTCTTGCGTGGACGTGGGGAAAAGCATCCTGCTTGCCACTGCTTCTTCAGAGTCCTGGGTGTCTGCTCAGATGGAGAACAAACAGAAGCTTGAGAGTTCAGGGCTGCTTTTTTTTCTTTTTAAAAGAAGGAGTTTTCCAAAGCGTTAAGCCCTGAGCCAGGTCTCGTGCCACTCTGAAGCCACGGCTTCTGCAACCAGCAGTTGCACCCCAAAAGGGAGGGCTACCATATGTCCAGAATCCAGCCCCCCACCCCCCTCAGCCCCTCCACCTTCCTATCCCGTCTGCATTACTGACTGGGTCAGCATGTGACCAGGCTGCTGATGCTTACTGTGCTGACAGTGACGTCACTCAGCCATGCAAGAGAACTGCATCAGCTCTTACAAAATAAAGGTAAGAAGAAAGGATAAGATTTCCCCCGACAGACAAGACGGCAGCAGGAGGAGAGAGGAGCAGCTCCAGTGAATCAGGGGAGGCAGGCAGCACAAGGCAGGGCTCCCGGGCACAGCAGACACCAGGCTGGAGGCAACAATCCCCCCAGCAACGACGAGAGCAGCAGCAGCAGCGACAGAGCAGACAGTTAGTTTTAGTGCTACCCAGCTCTCCTGTCCCCGCCTCCCTCCACCCACAAAACCCAAAAACACTTTAGTCCTGGCCAGCCTCCAGCTGCTGGCTCCGATTCAGAGCCGATGCAAAGCTTCGCAATTCTGCTGGCATAATCTGTTTGGTTCAGCCTGGCCACTGTGCCTCACTGACTCGGCATTGTTTACCCCTGAGTAACAAGGATAACCTTCAGCCCCCCCCACTACCCGGAGAGCAGTCCATTATCTCGGGTCCAGCCCGAGTGGGCACATCCCGCTGGTACAGGAGGAAGCGGACTGGCCGGACCCATTTCACATCAGGAATTTTTCACGGCCTGTTTACCTTCCGCCTGCCTCATCCCCCGTTCCCAGCCCTCCCCCCCCCCTGCAGAGTGTTCACAAGCCTACGGTACTGGAGACTCCGGATTCTTGCCTCGGCTTAAACCTGTGCCAACAGCCTAAGGAAACACAGCAGGTTCATAGTCTGAGAATTCCAGTTTAACGCAGGGATCTGGGGGCTGATGAAACCACAAGATGCTCAGCTGTGCTACCCGAAAATCTGAGTCAGAGGGCATTTATAAGCCAGCTCCAAGCAGCAGCAGCTGTCTCCTCCTCCTCCCCCTGCCCCCACAGCCTCCCACGGTGCCATCAGATGTACACCTCGCTCGCACACACCACTCCCGGCTCTTCCGCGGGCGCTGCAGTCACTCCAGCCTGTCACGTTATCCCTCACGTGCAGCCCCGGCCATCCCAGACAGCCTGACAGCATTCCTGGCCTCCTCTTCCACAGCCACATCCCGTGCCACTCGGACACCCGGGAGCAAAGCCCAGGCAAGGACTGCCGGCAGTTGGGTACCCTATGTGTGACAGGCCACTGATGCCACCAGAGGCGGGACCCACCTTCGCCCACGGCAATTTGGGGAGCACCAGCATTCCCAGATCCCAGTGAGGGGGCTGTGGCACCAGTCAGGATTACAGCAGCTAAAACCATACCTGCTGGCAGCTTTCCACCTCCCCCCTCCCAGATGCAGCCTCCTCCACAGCATTCCACCAGGAGAGCACCCACCGGGGTGTTTCCTACTCCCAGTAGTACTAGTACAAGCTGCAGTGCCAATTCAGTCACATTACTACCAAGCACCTGTAAGAGCATCAGCCATTCCTCCAGCAGCATCACAGTGCATCTCCAGCAGGGCATTTCACCACAGCATCAGCTCTTCCCAGAGTGTTTTTGGATTGCTTGTTTCGGGCACAGGGAAGAGAGGACATGGCACAGTGCTCAGACAACTCAGTTCCCACAGCAACCACGACTTGTCCATATGAATATGCAACAGACCTGCGTTTATGAAAATGCACAAAGTGCTGTGCTCTTGCCCAGATTCCTGGCAGCAGGAGACTCCCTGCCCTTTGAGGACCTGGATCTTGCTAAGTCTCAGAAGGTTAATCCCCACCACGCTTCATCTTCTGAAAGTACAGACACAGCACGGAGACAACACAACCTGAACCCAAACAACTTGGAAGAAACCCACTACCGAAGAAATAAGGAAAATAGGGAACAAATTTATCAGCAACAGGAAGTGCTCACCCCGCAGCATGCAGCCACCTTCTCCCCCTCACTAACTGCATTTTTCAGGAAATAAGCTGTTTTGTTTAATCAAACCCAATCAGATTCAAGTTCAAAAGATCCATGATTCCCTCTGATGACTTCAGTCCACAATAAAGACAAGCTCCCTGCAATCCAGTTACAGCTTTAACTGCCCAGGTATAGAGCAGAATTCACCAGCAGTTTTTAATTAGACATTTTCCCATTGGAAGCAAACAGACAGCACAAGTCTGCTTCTCCTTTAACGCTCCCAGCCAGGCTGAAAGATGGATACAGGTCATCCAGGAAAAACACCAACATAAAAGAGAAATTAAGCAGATTTCTGGAATAGTTCTTTTTAAAAGTCAAGAGTCTGGAAATTTGTTACAAAGCAATCAATTGTTGTAGGCAGACAAAACTAATCAGATACTAGGGCAGGAAGAATTATATTTCCAACAACAACAAAAAAAATCAGTTTAAAGAGCCATAACCTCAAGTTATTCATAGCTAAATGTCTACCAAATACTAAATAATTTTACTTTGCAACCTGACACAGCCCAACCCAAATGCTTCCCTGCAGAATTTTTCCAAGCCCCAACCACCACCATGAGTCTTTCCAACCTGGATTTTTCCCTGGAGTTGCCACTGGAAGCCAACCATCCTGGCAGAAGGAGCCGTGCTGTGCTGGGCTCGTGCCTGAACACTGGGGAGAGACTGAGCTCCTGCCTCCCGAGTTTGATTTCAGCAGCATCATGAGATCAAAGTCTTCAGTGAAATGTTCCCTCACTGGTCTCAGAGCAGGTGGCTCTCCTGGGTGACGTGCTTCTGCCTGTCCAGGAGATCCCTGGAGCCAGGACACGCTGCAGCGCAGGCCAGACAGCTTTCCACACCACCCCCACCATGGAAAGCTGCATTTTCCAGGCTTCAACTGTCAGCACTGGGTTTAAGACATTCCAAAGGCTTCATAAAGGAGAGGACCTCCAGAACTCAGCTCTCACCTGCAGGCAGGGACAGCTCCCAGCACGTGTCCACATGCCAGCCCACCCCCCCCACTCACACCAGGTTTAGGCAGGTGAGCTTCCACACAGGAAGCTGGGCTGGGCAGCTCATGTGGTTAAAACCAAGCCACAGGGAGCTAGTTTTAAGCCTGGCTCATTCCCCTGATCTGGTATGCAGCGTGGCTGCACCAACCAGGCATTTGAAATAGGAAAATATTTAGGAAATTACAGCCTAAGCCTGCGTGGGAAGGACACGCAGGGCCTGGCAGCCAGAGCTGTGATCCACAGGCAGGTTGTGTCAGGTGGGTTAAGGGAGCAGGGAGCATGACTCAGTCCCCATCCTACAGCAGCAGCATCCCTGTGCCATCAGACACTCTGGAAAGCTGAGCTTCAACCAAGCACAAAGATTTTTTCACATGTCTGAGCCTTTCAGACTTAGGCCACTCACAAACTCAGCTAACAACCCAGCAAACAGGGTTTATCTTAAAAGCTGTTGCCTTTTTCCTCTGGATTTTATTAAAATGGTTAAACAGGAACCAAACAAGCTAGATCCCACTCCTACCACCTCCACTGCCAGGAAGAGCTCTCCCTTTGCTCCCACAGGCTGGTTTCCAGCAGAGCCTGAATATAGAAGAAGCCCCTCCATGAACAAGGCCCCTGAGTGTTGAGGGCAGGGGAAGGAAAAGGCCCAGCTCAGCTGTAAGCTCAGTTCACTGACAAAACCAGACTGACCTCATGCACTAAAGCTCTGACCAAGGCTGAACTTCCAAACCAATCCAGAGAAGCAAGAGGCAAAGGGAGCAGTTCTGCAGCCTTCAGGTCACAAATGGGAAGGCAGTTGGGAGGGAGCAGGAGCGTTGCTTTGCCTTTCACACCTCTTTACACCTCCAGTTGTAAAGGCTGGGAATTGCATCCCTGAAAATTAAGTCTCAGGTGCCTTTTGCACACAGGGCAAACTACCAAGTATAAGCTTTTACAGAATGAGTCAATCGTATTCCCAAAGTACAGTGGAGACTATCAGGGACCTAGAAAAGCACTTGGGAGTCATAAACCTCTTGTAACTTGTAGATTTTTCTGACACACAACTAAGCATCTCCCCTGTAATCTGAAGATTCCCTCAAGTGGAGACACTTACTGCTGTGTGACCTGTTTCCCAGCCCAAAGAAGGAGCCTGCCTTATTCCATAACCACAAACACTTCAACAGCTGGCAAACAGCTACTTACAAACCAAGGAAGAGACACTGCAACAGTCTTGCTGCTCTACCTCCATCTTCCAAGAGTAACAGAGGCTGTCACAGAATTACAGCACCAAAACCTGAATGACAGAGCTCACTACATCAGGAAACTTCTGGATCTTCAGGAACAGCACCCAGTCTGTGACTGCTGCAGAGTGTAACAGCTCCAGGCCAAGCCCCTGCTCTCTGCAGAAAACTGATCTGCTTCAAAAAACCAATTACTAGAGTCACTTTTCAAGTACAGAAAAGCATCACACACATGTACAAAGACCTGATAATGTGACACTTGAAATCCAAAGGCCAGGACCACAGGCAGAAGGTGTGTTCCTCTCCTAGGGAGCAGGTGGGGAATTTCACTATTCCAGATGTGTACCTGGCATCCCAAATTCCTTTGGGGCAGGCAGAATAGTTCTGAGCTCCTGCTTAGCTCTGCCTTGAGACCCTGGGAACCCCAGGCACTCCAGGTAAGCAGAGCTACCTCTTGGGTCTCTGCATCCTACAACATTTTGTTCCCTGATCCAAGACCACACACATCGGGTCAGCTGCATGCAGCACTGTCTGGCTCTCTGGCACCTTTCCTCAAGGCTGCAGGGCAGGGAGGAGCAGAGGAATTTACATTCCAGGATCAGATGGCTAAAAAAGTGATAGGTCACTAACTGCAGTCAGGAGCAAGCAGGAGGCTGATTTAGTCATCACCTAAGTCTGGGTCTGCATTTGTCCTTCAGTTTTCCATAGCTAAAGCAGCCACTGAGAATCATTAGAACCCGACAGGTCACACCTAACAGCCTTTACACTGAACTCTGGCACCTGAAGCCACTCCCAGCCACGGAAGTAATTTAAGCATCTCCTATTTCTTCACACAACAGACTGTCAAGCTATAGCAAACTAAGGGCTGCTTTGTCTCTGTTAAATGAGCAGAGCTTAACTAAAGGGAGATCAATGCCACTGGGACATTTGGGGTACCTGTAATTCTTTAAAGTTCTAAGCCAGCACTGCCTTCACAATTAAAGCCACAAACAGGCATGCAAAAGCTCAGTTGGGAGCTTTGCGACTAGTTCCACTTAAGCTGGAAGTTGTGCCTATAGAACGCAATTATTTCAAAAGCTGGTATAGGGTATGGGTTTTTTTAAAACCAAATCTGGTAGCACAACCTTCTACCCCAGCAAGCCCCAGCTTTAAAGCCCAGCAAACAAACCACCTGCTGTATCAGGAAACTGGCCTTGCTCAGATCCTTATTCAGACCAGTGATGAACATGCAGAGCAGCTTTAAAACCACACTCCCTGCAAAGCAGCTGCTCAAGGACAGGCAGCATTCCAGCAGATGTTTACTCCCTCCTCTGTCAAGGCCACATTCTCTCTCCCATCTCCAATACCAGGCTAAAAGCCCCTGAAGGTTGCTGTCTGCACTGAGGAGGTTCTGCCTTTCTCCACAGAGGACAGGCACTGTGATCCTGCCCCAGAAGCCACCAGACAGGTTTCTTCAGTGACAGATCTCCCCACACCACTGCACTGTACCCTGAGCCTGGTGCTTGGGGAGCTCCTGGAGCAGCCCACCACAAACCTCAGGGGTGGTGAGGCTGGGCAGGATGACACAGCCAGCCACGTTCAACCAGTGATTATCATTAGCTGCAAGCAGATCTTTACAGAGACTAAACATTAGGTACGGCAAGCTGGGCCTCCAGTGGCAGTCCCAGCTCTGCCTAGATAGGGATAACACTCCAGCTGCATGGATCCAGGAGTGCTGAATCAGCCTGTCCTCTCACATTGCTCAGGCTGCTGCTGTACTGATCTCACTGTGCACCCAGAAAGGTGTCCCCACACGTGTTTCCCCAATAGCATTAATGAAAGGTCATGAACTTCTGCCATCCCTTCTCCACCACGTGTAATCCTCTTAATGCTCAAAAGGGCCTTCTTCAACACAAGGATAAACTTAGTTTGACCTAAAGATAACAACTGAAAATCTTGAGGGACCATGAACAGATTCAAGTCCAAGCATTTACACTGCTGGAATAAAATCTTTTCTCCAAGTTCTCCCATTAAAAGAGTTTAAGTTATAAGAAGACAGTCCTTTCACCTGTTACAGCTACTACATTTATGGTGGATCTCCAGGCTCATTAAGCCTGGTATGATAATCTAGCCTAACTACAGTACACCAGTTTTTCCTCAACAAAGTAGAAGTGCCACAGGCTCAGGAATTCCTCACAAGTGACTCGACTTGGAGCAGTGACAAGACACTACAAAAGGATCTCTGCTCCATTGGTCACCTACTTCAAAGCCAGGCAGGAGATCCCTTTTCAAGGTCCAACAGCCTGCTCCAGGCTTAACCACCTGCCCAGGGCAGGGGGCAGTAGCTATACTATATTCTGAAGTTTAGTGCTCAGCTTTACAGGCATCAGGTGTAAATTTCTGCACAGCCTAAGGCCAGGGTGCCAGTGCCAAAGCATATCCCATTTATGGATCACAGATGTCCCAGGATTCATACCCTTGGTGAGAGTGCCAGTTTATTTCATGAAGACTCATTAGCAATCCATTAAAAAGTAAGAGCAGCACTTTTCAGATCCAGGGACAGGACAAAGCTTGCAGAGCTGCTGCATTCAGGACCTCCTTACCCACACAGAGGTCTCAGCTCTGTCACTGAGGAACCATGGCTGGGACTGCAGGAGACCCACAGTTTGGAGCTGCCAGTGCTCCGGGAGGTGCTGACTCACCCACCAAGCTACCCTGGTAACTGCTGTCCCAGGTTGTTCCTTGACCAGTCTCCTGTACAGCCCAGAGGCACCTTCCCACTCCCACCAGCTGCAGCAGTGAGGGGCACCCAAGGCAGCCCCTTCCCAGCCCTGGCTCAGCAGCACCCAGTATCCTTCAGGAAGCGAGGAATTCTTTCCTCACACAGTCACAGCTATTTGTGCCACTGCACAAGGGATTCAGTGCAGGATAAAAGCCTCCTGTCAGGGCAGCTGCTGCTGAGCAAGGCCCCCACTCTGGTCCTCAGGCTGCACAAGTGGCTGTGCCAGGACTCACTGGAAAGACTTGCCTCAGCTGCCACAGCAGGAACAAGAGAAGCTACTTGGGGTGTCCTGAAAGCACAACCTCAGCTGCCCTGCAGCAAAGATAACATTTGCAAGAGGAAGACTCCCTTTTTTTTTTTAAACATTCAAGTCCCACTGCACTTGCCCTGCAAGGCATCCTCAACAGGAATTGCTGATCACCTGAAACACAAGCAGTTTAACACAACTGAAGGGAAATTCCGGGTTTCCAGCCAAGGCACCACATCTCTCAGCAGCTCCACACCAGGACAGACCCTCTGCTCCAGACATCTCTAAGAAACACCACAGGAACTGAGAGCACAAGCAAAGACTTACAAGCAGCAGGTGAGTAAGCAGGTTCATTTCAGTACCAGGCAAACACTCCCATCCCTCTGAGTAGAGTTCTCAAAGTCTTGAAAACAGCACTGCAAATTAAAATCTATGTGCCAGCTCCAAGCCCAGACCTAAAACCAGAACTAACACACAGCTTAACAGGATGAATTTGCCATAGCAGGCAGAGAATTTCATTACCAACCAGGTTAACTTTGGCAAGTAAGGTGAAACTTAATTAGGAAATACCCTGAAACTGTTCTATGATGCCATGAAAATATTCCCATTCCAAATGGAATAGGAAGGGCTATAGCTAAGACTTCAACAAGACAGTCAGAAACAACATTCTCATGAATTCATTGTACAGAAATACAGGAAAACTCTTTGGTTTTATTCCTCCCTTATGCTTCCAGTACATCCAGATCAGATACAGCACCGACTCCCACTGTGCCAGGGAACAAAAAAGGTCAAACCAGCTCAGTCCAACAGCAAATCTCTAAAAATGTACCACTAACCTGAGTTAGTTAGCATTCAGTACTCAACTGCTCAGGAGCACCCAAGCACATCCTCCAATGCCACTTTACTGGGCACATTTCAAGCACTGCTGGCCACAGATCCAGCCCTTGAAGCCAACCATTCACTTCCTCTGGCATTTCTGCAGTGCCAGCACAGGATCACATGGCCAGATCAGCCCCTGGTCCACAGTGCTAAGCCCTTCAAATACCCAGGAGATTAAGCTGCACTGGAAATCATCTGGTAGCAGTCATTCCAGTAGCCCAGAACAAAGCCGCACTGCACAGGCACCAAACAGATCCATGGGGTGCCCAAACACCCACTGGAGCTTTTTCCACATATCCATTTCATTAAAACTGAGGTTTATCCATGAGCCCAAGCCAACCCTGTCTCCAGGTGACTGCAGAGATGCTGCTCTGCCCACAGCAGCCTGCAAGGTCACCAGCCAGGGAGGTTTAGCCCTTTACTTCCCACTTTGTTTTGGGACACATCCAGAGGGTCAGTTTGATTCCAATAATGGCTGAAGTGTTTATTGACCCTATAATTCAGAGGCTGGAGAGGCAACAGCAATGTCTTTCAAGTGCCCAAATCCTTGGCACCAAGCACCATTGCTCAGAGGTACTCTGGCAAGAGCAACATCAGGCACAGGCACATTTACTGGCAGACCTGGGCTGCTGCAAAGGGATAAAAGCATGTCCTTCACTCAGATAAAAACAAGACCAGACCCAAGACTCTTTGTTTTGCCACAGAACTTCTGTTTTGAGGCAGCAGAACATGCCCACCCCCCTCAGTCTGAAGGAAACAAGACCTTGCAGCACTAATTTCATCACAGCAAGCTTGCTTTGCAGAAAAGTCTGCATCCACCTGTGCTGCTTCAGTGTGCTCTTAAACACAGGTTAACTGACCTGTGGCAAACACGGCTATTCAAAATTCCTTCGCAATTTCAATGTCTGCAGATCAGCCTTGCCAACTCTGCAAGCAGATGAATCCTGACGCCAGGAGAGGCAGGCTACAAGAGTCTGCTGGAACCATCCACACGAGTTGGCAGGTCAGGCAGTAAGCACTCACATCCTGCCCACACAACGACCTGCATCACCACAGGGAGGCAAGGAAGCCTTCCCAGGCACCTCCACACTGCCAGGGAATATATGGATTATCAATTTCAGGCACACAAGTGAAGCTTTTAGTACCAAAACCAGCACTAACCCTGACTCCAAGCACCCCTCTGATCACAAGCAGATGCCAACATCCACACCACCACATGTTCATCAGGTCCCACACAGTGCCTCCCCCCTCTTGACCAGCCCCCCTCCAACCCAGCCAAACTAATCACCTGGCAGGGTGTCACATTTGCTTTTTGTGACAGGAGTGGTGCAGACTCCGCTGAAATCCAAGGAGTTGTCCAACATGGCATTTATTCGGCGGAATATATCTGCATTGCTGCAAGTAGAAAGTGCATGGGCACCCGGGCTATCCCAGCAGTCTTTGATGCTCCTCCCAGGATCTTCCTTCTGGTAAAAGAGAACAAGTATTCGTGTCAAATAGGCAAGTACTCAGCACTCAGCTTTCCGAAAGCTGTGGAAAGCTGGACTGCCTCCAATACTCACATTAGCTTTAGCTTCAGGTCTTAGCAACAACTCAAGCCCAATTCTTGGCATTAAAGAAGCAGTTAAGCAAACGGGTCAGCAATTTGTCAGCACAGCACATCGGAGCAGACTGCCTGTCACACACAGGTACCAGGGATGGGCTCCAACAGCCACAGCACTCAAACTACTTGGGTTGTGAACACAACCACACAGCACACCACGAACGCTGAAGCAGATCTGATTTACAGAGGCACACGCCTTAGCCCCGAAATCCAGCTCCTGAGGGGAGGAGGGAGACAGGGGAGACGCTGACAGTCAAGGCAGACAGCACAAAGAACCACAGTAGCTCCTCTCCTGTGCACAGGGAGAGCAGGACTCATCTCACCACCCACGTCAGAGTTCTGAACAACACCTTGGAACGATCCAAGCCAGCAGCAATCACCTCAGAAAACAGGTTTGCAGGAAAAAAAAAAAAAGGGGCAATAAAACCACTGCTTCCCAGCTAATCAAGCTGCACAAAATCCCGAGGAAAGGCAGGGGATCAAATCCTGATCTTCCCTTCAGGCAGCAGCTCCTGATCCCAAACCAGCTCTGCTTTAGCACAACCCTTCAGGGGCACAGATCCACCAGCATCGATGTTCTCTGGGACCATCCTAAACAAGGATTACCTCTTGTAAAGCTTCTGAACGAGAAAGATCAAACCCTTCCTACTCCCTGGTGCTGGTCCAGAGAACCGGGACGAGCAGCTGCTTCCCCAGCTCTGCTCACAAGCCACTCACATCCAGGCTCGTTTGGGAGCAGGTGCATCACATTCAAGCCCCTGCCAATCCAGAAGCCGCTAAACTTCACCTCTCCCCGGGTTTTTGGGCCGAGGACAGGTCTGCCCACCACCCAAAAGCCACGGCAAGAACTCATCGGTACCGCCGGCCATTAAGACCCGCATTAAAGAGAAGATCAGGGAAGCACAACCCGGCCAGTCTCGGCCTCCGGAGCAGAATCCTGGCCATTAAGTAAATCAAAGCCAAATCCGAAGAACTGAACCGCAGCGACGCTGGCAAGGGAACCCTCTGCTTCTCCAACACACACCGAAGCTCTAAATTGGGCCATTTGTACTTGTCAAGGAGACATTTAATACAGGCACCACCTTCTGGATGCGTTCCCGCAAAGTTTCGGGCCTCACTTACCCCACAGTTCTGCTTCACTCGCAGGCCAGTCTGAAGCTCCGAGCTGGTTTTACTTCCAAATGACCCCCTTGCTGATCTTTCAAGGAGGCAGGTCTAAACTGCCTTTTCACGCAGAGACGGCAATTTTAGCCCAGCCCATGTCTGGTACTCGCATTCCACCCCCCACAACGTCATTAGTAGCAGTTTTACAGCCGTAATGCTCGATGTGATAGTTTTCTCCACCCCCCACCACTTAGCTAAAAAGCAAACGAAACCCCGTCCTGGAAGCAGCAGGAATAAGCTACTGAGTTGTCAACTCGCACGATGCCTCCTGGCGGGACCTGAACAATTGCTGGAGAACTCCAGCCCGTTTAGGACTATTAGCATCTCTTCAGCTCTGAGAGCTGGGATCTTTGGTTATTGAAAGGCTCAGCCCACCCCCAGACTAGGTCCCGGGACTCTGCAGGAGCATTTCCAAGAGTAGAACAGGTACGGCTGAAAGCGAGCTGAAGGCTGAGGAAACAGGCAGAGCAAGCTTTAAGTCATCTTTATAAAGAGCAGCTGGAGTACAGAAGCTCAATTTACAAAAGTATTGCCAGTCGTCTTTAATAAATAGAAGTGCCGCATCAGGCTGCCTTGGCACAAGTATGAAACTCCACATTCTGCTCCTGTTCCTGCTAAAGAACCACTTCCAGCAGGAGGCGAAGCTTAGCTTTTTGCAGGCTGTACTAGCGAGACAAAACAACCCCGAGCAGCGAGCCCAGCACCCCACCCGTTCCTGCTCATTTGGCCTCTGATGCTTCCCACAACTGGCAACACCAGTCCTGCTCCAAACAGGAACAGAAACCAGCGAGAACACAGCCAAGCCTTTCCACAAAAATCCTTTCCACTGCACAGCTTTTAACCTTAGGCTGTCAGGGATAGATCATTGAGATACTTGCAAGCATCCCGGACACAGGGAGCTGGCATCCAACCCCTCCTAGGGCTCACTGCTCACCCTCCTTCCTCAATCCCTGAAATAAAGATACTCCTTTGAGAAGAGCTCTGTCGGTCTCCAGAGCAGGCAGGGCTCAAACCATCCCCAGCAGCATAGGACGGTGGAAACAATTTGCAAACGCTTAGCTGGAGAATCCACCCCAATATTTTCATCTGGGAAATATACCAAATATTTCCAAAAATACCGAAGTCCAGTCCTGAGGCTGCATCCTCAGAACCTGCTCTGGCATTCCCCTCATCAAGATGAGCACTCCGGAGCCCAGCTCAGATTTGCTTTCCCTACTCCACCTTGAAGGATTTGGCAACTCTGCCTCTCCAGGCTTCCCTGGAAGTCCTTCACACGGCAGCTACAACCCACGCTCCATCGATACCTGCTGCTCCCAGAGGCACCAGTCCAGCGGCACTAGAGGGTCCAGCAGCGACCTGGCGCAATGTGAGACACCCCGGGGTGACCCGACAGCCATTCCGAGCCATTCCACCCAACTGCAGCTCACAATCCCAATTCAGAGGAGCAGACAGTTATACCAAGCTGATCCAGCTGACAGGTGCTTTTAAAGCCACCAGGAGTCAAACACCACTTCCCGACACCTGTTAAGACACCCACTGCCTTTTTGAGAGCTGCGAGTTTCTAGGGAAGTTCCTGGATCACAAAGGAGAGGGGAAATTTACTTCCCTGCAGCAGGCACAGCGCCACAGAGCAAGCGATCCTGAGGCTGCAGGTTAAATCATTGTGGGGGATACAGACGCGACACTGAGGTTTCAAGGAGGGCACTCTCAGGCTCCAGACACAACACATGGAAATGAGAAAACAAGCGGCAAGAAACAGGAAGGAATCCCCCCCAACTCAGTAACAGACCACCAGCAAGCCTTACCACCGCGGCAGAGAGCTCTTGTTTGCTGCCTGTCCTTTGGGAAGTTGGCATGCCCTTGGAGTTCCCAGCCCACCAGCCCCAAGTCAACCCCCACACTTCACCTGCAGGAGGTCCCACTCCAGGCACAACCTGAAGCTCTCAATCAGTGGGACAACACACACCTGTGCACCAAAACCCACTAAAGCTGTTCAAGGCAAGTGGAAATGAGGGCACCTGCACAGCCCCAAGACAGACACACCTGCAGGAAACCCAGAGATAATGAAATCCCTCGGCTAAGCAGAACCTGCAGCATCACAACAGCACTGGCACAGGAGTAGGATATCCTAATCCTTAGGGAAGTCATTAAACACAGCTTGGCTGCCGGTATGGCACAGATGTGCATTAGCTCCTGGGGATGCTGTGGAGCAGGCAAGGCTCATCCACCTTAGCTACAATGCAGCCTTTGCTTTTTATATCTTCCCTAGAAATCCCACCTGGGCAGCACCATCCTGATGCCCAGAGGGGTTCTCAGAGCTGTAAGCTACAGCCAAGAGGGCCATGAATCCAGAAACAAAATTTGAGATGCTGCTAAAATGGTGCCAGTCTCAACCAAGCTAAGATGGCTCCATGCTTTGATGAAAGGCAGCTCTCAGACTCCTTTTTTATTGGTACATTTTGCTTCCTAAGCTAAAGTCAGCTACACCCATGCAAAACACGACACTGGTGTAACTGTTTCCACCAAACACTCCCACCCCAACAGCTCATCCCAAACAGGGATCAGTAAAGCTCCACCAGCTCTCCCACCATCATCAGCAAGGCTGAGCTTAAGTAGCTGTTCCCAGGGTTTAGTGCATGAAGACATCTTGGACACAGCTGGCTGGAATCAAGAGTGGAAGGGATTTTGATGGTCTTAATTCAGAGGGGAGCACTGACTCCAGAACAACACTAATTTTGCCAGAACTCCCATTTTTAAAGACAATTCCCTGTCAAGACAGCTACTTCTTGGGGTTTTTCTCTCGGAGCAAAACATTTTGAAGCCATCACTCACACAGCCTTGTACACGAGCAATACCCACAAGCCGCCTATTGCAGCATATTATGGAAGCTGGGTAAGGTTTTAATTGGTTTCGGGAAACTGTTTCAGTGCACACAAACTCCGCAGAGCAGCGGGGTCCCGGAGCTGCTCACCGAGCGCAGCTCCCACCCTTGCACAGCTGCAGCCCCTCAGGTGCCAGCCCACCTTGTCAGCCCATCACCCTGGCAGCCCCAGCGAGCATTAATTGCTTTCAGCTGGGGAATAGCGCGGGGTGGGGGGAAGAATTTGTTTTTCGGACTTTCTGAGTCGCCTTACCCATATACAACAGGTAGGGTCGGAGTCTCCTGCGTCACCACCACACGGAGGTGGCGGCACCTGCTTTAAGAGTAACGCAAGCAGCTCTATTCACTTTGCACGCTAAAAAAGGCGGTACAGAAGCACACAGAAACACCACTCACAAGAGCACAAGTATCCCCTCCAGCCAAAACACGCGCCCACCATCCAAACCAGAGCTCAGCACCCCCAGCCCAGCTTCAACCTCCCCCCACCCCCCAAAAAAAACCAAACCCTCGAATGAGGGTAATGGCAGGCACCGCTCGCTCACGAGACAGGGATTCGGGTTCCTCCAGTGCTCCCGCGAAGGCACTGCGGGGGAGCCGGTGGGTTCCCTGAGGCTGAGCCCCCCACGGAGCCCCCTCAGCAGCGGGACCCCCTCGAGGCCGGGCGAAGGGAAGGTGGGGGGGAGGAGGTCCCACCCAGCGCTTTGCTCGGACAATGGGTGAATCCCACCCCCTGCTTTCCCGAGGGATGGGGGTCCCCATCCCCTCTGCACCGAGGGAAGGGGAGTAGGGAAGGTTTCGGACGCCTACTCCCCAAGCCGCGCGAAGCCACGTGGCGGGAGCGGCTCCACGTGGGTCGCACTCACCGGCGGGAAAGCCATGGCTGCGGGCGGGCTGTCCAGGACGACGCCAAGGGCACACCAAGGGGGCAGCGAGAGCAGCGGGGAGCTATGCCCGCCCGGCCGGCTTTTATGGCCCGGGGGATTTGGATGGGATGGGTGGGATGGGTGGGATGGGTGGGGCGGGAGGGAGGGAAGGGGCGCAGCTGAGGGGGAGGGGCCGCGGCGCATGCGCGGTGCGCGAGCCGGCCGCGTGGCGCCTTCCCGCCCCCGCCCCGCGCGCGCGCCCGTGGGGGGGGGTGTGGGGGGGACACTGGGGGGGGGCGCCCCTCACGGACACCCCCCCACACACACACACCCACACACAACCCCGGGGTCCCCTCAGCGCCCACACGTGGGGCTCGATGTGCCCACCGTGAGGGGATGGGACCCCTGAGGGGTTCAGGTGGGGCTTGAATCAGCGCCCTAAGGGAGATGGGGTGGTGGCTCTGTGGTGTTGGGGTGCCCCCAGGTCTGGCTGCCCCTCAGGGGCGCCCCAGGGCCGGCCGCTCTCCGCACACGGGCTGTACTGCTCGAAATTGTCCCGTGAGGGGAATGGGACCTCCGAGGGGATAAGTGGGGCCCTGTTAGTGGAATGGGACCCCCCCCCCCAGGGCTTAAATGGGGTCCCCAAGGGCAGCCTGAGCACTTGCATCTCTCCGCATAAAGGATGTGGTGCTTGATGAGCCCATAAGGAAATGGGATCCCCAGGGGCTTAAATCAGCCCTCCATGGGGGGAACAGGACCCCTAAGGGGTTAAATCAGCCCTCCATGGGGGGGTCAGGACCCCCAAGGGGTTAAATCAGCCCCCCTAAGTGGGGTGCTGGTGGCACTGCAAGTCCTGCTTCAGCCCTGAACTAGGTCCACACCAGCAGCACTCCACACACTGGCTGTCCCTGTCCCCCTGTGAGGGGATGGGACCCCTGAGAGCCCAAATCAGCCCCCCTTAGGGGAATGGAGTGGTGGCATCACTGGGGCTCACAGCTGCATCCTCTCACCAAGGTATGAGGCAGCGCTGAGACTGCAGCTCCAGCCTGTGTCATTTGGGGAATGGGCTTTTCCCTGCGGAAAAAGCACTTGACACCCAGTGCTGCTGCCCTGTCCAGTGGTTCCTCACCCATCAGAAAACATAAAGGTGGTTTTATCCCGTCTCTTACCCGGAAAAAGCAGAAAGCCCCTCACCCTTTTTGCAGCAGCAGAGGCAGTTCGGGGTTCAGACCTTGCCGTGTGTCCTTCGCTCATCCTCTGCCTCCAGTGCCGGGCCTGGCTCCGTGCTGGGCTGCAGCTTTGCATGGAGAGAGCCAGCACTCTCTGAAATCCCACCCAGCCCGTGCTGGGAGGAGAGATCTTAATACAGAGTCAAATTTCCTTTTTTTTTTTTTTTTAATCCCAGTTTGGAGATGAAAAGCCTCCTGGAGTTGGCCCCAGGAATCCCTCCAGTGACACTGCAGAACAGACCCAGCCCTGACGTAGCTGGTGTTTCTGCGGTCAAAGCATGAGCAATTCTGCCTTGAATAAATAGCTGGAACCCTCCCAGGACTCCTCAGATCCCTGGTTGGACCAAACACCTCCTGTTCACCCAGATGCCATGTTCTCCAGGAGCCAGCAGCCATGCACCCCTGGGAGATTCTGCATGTTCCCAATTGCCTAAGGAATGGCTGGTCCCCCATGTCCCTGTGACTGTCCCAAGGAGGCTGGCAGAGTCCAGCATGGGGGGAATTTGGGCTGATCCCATTGCTGTGCACACAGAGCAGAGGGGAAGGGAGCAGGTTGGAGAAGAGCTTTATTGGGAGATCCTGGACATAATAAATAGGGGTTACACTGGGAGACGGTGGTGAGGGGCTGGGGGCACGCTGTGCTCCATGGGGGCTGGAACTGCTGCCACCCTTCCGAGTAGGACATCTCCCTGCATCCCATGTGCCTGATCCCACTCCTTCCTCCCAGCAGAGAAGCCAGCACGGGGGGTCGCTGCCTGCTGCCCCTTTTGGGATCAGGGCAGGGAATAACCCAGCAGAAATCAGGGCAGGGAACGTTTTGGGGAGCAGTGTGGGGCAGAGAGGGTGGGAGGGCAGGGCCGTGGGTGTGGCAGAGCCCGGCCGTCACTGTGCCAGGGCCTGGCTGATGTCCTTCACCAGCATGGTGCCGATAACCATCTTCTCGCTGTTGATGGTCAGCTGGGCCGCGCTGCCCTCCCGCCGCTCCAGGGTGATGAGCACCAGGCTCCCACTGGTCACCGTCTTGGCCGCGAACCTGCCGCACAGTGAACACAGAACTTCAGGGCGAGCTGTCCCATCACCCTCCTGTCCCCTGGGATGCTCTGGCGGGGGACCAGGCAGGCACCTGCCACCCACGGCCACCATCACATGTGGGTTCATGCAGGCGCCTGATCCTAAAGGAAGCCCTGAGTGTCCCCACTGTGATTTGGGTGGGACCAGAGAGGTGACAGCACCTGCCTGATCCTGGTGTGGGGTCCAGCTACCTGTACTCGTTGCCAGCACCGCAGGGCACGCGGCCCACATTGGCAGCCGAGGTCACTTGCTGGACGATGGCGTGGTCACTCCGGCACTTCTCAGGCAGCGTCAGCTTCTCTGTGATCTCGCTCATGCCCGTCAGCTTCCCTGGAGCAGGCAGCAGAGGCACTTGTCCATCTCTGGAGCAGGCTCCCTGCTGGGCACTGCTTTGCCATCCCCAAAACAAGCCCCTCCAGCTCCCAGCTCACTGCATTCCAGTCCCCCACAACATCCTGAGCTGGCTGCCCTGCTTGCTCTTGATTCAGGATTCAGTGGATTTGGGAAAATCCTTCTTTCACAACCCCGTGAAGGCTCATCCCCATGTCCCTGCCTGGGGATGAGCTGCTCTGGTCACCTGCAGCGATGGGGCTGGGTACTCCAGGTCACTGAGCACCCCGTGCTCAGCACAGCCCCCCATTCGTGGGGCCAGAATGGGGATGTGCTGCTCCAGGAACATGGGAATGTGGAGCCAGGGCATCCTCATCACTCGCCGGCCACAGTGCTGGGAATACCAGGGGTGGCACGAGCCCTCCACGCTTTGTAGGGACCCAGCAGGGTCACCCCAAGGTCAGGGTGGTGATCCCAACCCGCAGGCTGGGGGTGCAGGAGGGGGTGAGGGGAGCAGATCTAGTCTAAGGGCCTGCTGAGCAGCCACTTACCCTCACCTGGCCGTGCCAGGTGCTCTAGGGCCACAGCGAGGGCGGCATAGGGGACAAAATTGGGGGTGAGTGTCAGCGGTGGGTGCCCCTGCACCGTCCTGTCCCTGTCCCCCTCCCCCACTCACCTTGCTCCTTCTTGAACTCGTTCTCACTCATGAAGACGGGGGCCATGAGCTCCCCCACGGGCGGCTGGATGGACACGTAGAAGTGGCGTGTGTGGGTGCTGGGGAGACAGGCAGGTGAGGGGGGCATGTGCTCAAAATGCAGCCCTCCCCATGTCCCACTTCCCATCTCTGCCCTGGGCAGGGGTGATTGTGGGGAAACTGAGGCACAAAAGGGTTTGGGAATAGGGGGAACTCATCAGGCTGGACCTGGACCTGCTGCCACCTCCTTGTCCCCTGGAGGGAGCCCAGTGTGTTTCCTACTGTCCCCTGACCACCCCATGCCCATCCCTGTTTCCTCCCTCTCCTGGAAGGACCCTGGTGCCTGTCCTGCAGCTCCCCATCCCCTGGGATACTGCATGCCCTGTCCTGCTGTCCCCCATCCCCTAGGATACCCTGTGGCCTGTCCTGCTGTTCCCTGTCCCTGTCTGCTCCAGAACCCTTGGAGAGACATTGGTGCCCATCCCACTTTCCCCATCCCTGGAGCCTGATGCCCTGCCCTGCTGTCCCCCATCCCTGGGGACACCCGTCCTGCCCTGCCCAGTGCCAGATGCTCACCACAGCTGGAAGTTTGCCGCCTGGGTGGAGTCACAGAAGTCGATACCCATCACCACGCTGGTTGTGTCCCCCGGTGCCAGGCACTCTGGAACCACAGAGCTGCCACCACATCCCACGTCCCCTCCACCCGCCAATCCCTGTCCCCGTTCTCCAGCAGCACCCGCGGCCGTGCCATGCCATGCCATGCTGTGCCATACCAATCTCAGGGAACTCCTGGATCCTCATGCCGGTGAGCGGCTTGGGCTCGCTGATCCGCAGGTTCTTCACCTCAGCGTCAGTGTTGTTGGAGATCTGGATCTGGACGGCCACCATGTGGGGGTCCCCCGGGAAGGGCCGGCGGCTGAAGCAGTACTCGACGGCGAGCCCCTCGCCCGCCATGCGGTGCAGCAGCTCGTAGGTCTTCACCGCGCCGAACGCCGGGCTCAGCAGCTGCACCCAGGGACTGGTGTGGGCTGCTGAGCGCTCCCTGTGGCCCCCGAGGGTGACAGGGGTCCCAGGAGCCCCCCTGGGTGACAGCGGCCCTGGGAGCCCCCTGTGGAGGGCGTGGGGGACACTTACGGTGGGTGTCAGGGATGTGTCAGTGAGCGTGAGGCCCTCCAGGTCGGTCACCAGGCTGGTGGAGACGATGCTGCTGGAGGGGATGGGCTGGGGAGGAGTGGGGGTGACTTGCAGGGTGGGGAGGGGGAGAGGAGAGGAAAGGGTTAACAGAGCTCACAGCCCCATGGAGACAGCCTGGTGGCACAGTTCCAAGGGGATAACCACATGGAGACAGTCCTAGTGGTTCTGCTCCATGGGGACAACAGCATGGGGACAGCCCTGGCGGCACAGCCCCATGGGGACAGGCCACACAGGGACAGCCCCAACTGGCACAGCTCCGTGGGGACAGTCATGTGGGGACAGCCCTAGTGGCATAGTCCCATGGGGACAGCCACACAGGGACAGGCCCAATGGCACAGCTCCATGGGGACAGTCATCTGGGGACAGCCCTGGTGGCATAGCCCCGTGGGGACAGCCACACAGGGACAGCCCCAATGGCACAGCTCCATGGGGACAGCCCTGGTGGCACAGCTCCATGGGCGTAGACACAACCCCCCTGGGCACAGCCACGTGGGGACAATCCCATAGGCACAACTGCCTGTCCCACTGCCATCGTCTGCAGACAAGGACCCCTCACTCCACCCATCCCTGTCCCAACTCTGCAGCTCCCAAAGGGCCCACGAGGCCCTGATTCCACTGGGGTGGGTGCCTATGCCTCAGTTTTCCCAGCAGCACCACCATGGCCATCCTGTGTGTCCTGTGCAGCCACTCACAGTCATCCAGGTCTAGCAGAGAGATCTCCTTGGGGCCGGCCTTCCTGCTGGGGGGCTGCAGGGAGGCAGAGATGGGGGGTGAATGTGGGGTCTGGGTGTCTCTGTGCTGCCCCCTGCCCAGTCCAGCCCAGCCCAGCCCTCACCGCCTTCCTCCGCTTGGTCTCTGCCTCAGAGCCTGAGTCAGAGCCCGAGGAGCTGCCCTCGGAGGTGCTGGCCTCCTCTGACGAGGTCTCAGCACGGCCCTTCCTCCCCTGTGGGGCCTTCTTCTTGGCCTTCTTTGCCCCTTCCTCCTCCTCCTCTTCCTCGCTGGGGCTGTGGGGAGAGCTCAGCTCAGATGGGCTGTGGTGGAGGTTTGGCTGAAAGCACCCCACATTTCCCAGGGGGTACCTGCCCGCACTCCCTGTTGCTGCCTTCTGGGAGCCTTCTTTCTCCTTCCTCTTGGGCCTCTTCTCCTCCTCTGCTTCCTCCTTGTCCTCTGACTGCTCTCCACTGCCCTCCTCCTCCTCTTCCTCCTCATCCTCCTCCTCCTCACTGCCAGAGCTGGAGCTGCCGGAGCTGCTGCTGCTGCCGCTCTCCTCGCTGCCAGACTCGGGTTCTGCAGGGGGCACGGTTCAGCCCTGCTGCTGCATCCCACCACATTCCCCCATTGTCCCACTGCATCCCACCATCCTGCCACAACATCCCCCATCCTCCCACTGCATCCCCCATCCTCCCACTGCAATCCGCCATGTCCTGTTGCATCCCACCGCATCCCACCATCCCCCTGCATCCCCCCATCCTCCCACTGCATCCCACCACATTCCCCCATTGTCCCACTGCATCCCATCATCCCATTATATCCCTCCATCCTCCCACTGCATCCCCCATCCTCCCACATTCCTCGTCCTCCCACAGCATCCCACTGCATCCTCCATCCTCCCACTGCATCCCCACACCTGCTGCTGCCTCTTCACTGCATCCTCCCACTGCATCCCTGCATCCTCCCACTGCATCCCCACAACCCACCCCTGCATCCCTCCATGTCTCATGCTGTGCCCCCACCATGATGGGATGTCCCCACTGCAGTGTCCCCTGTCTGATGCTCCACCACTGTGGCACCTGCCTCATGGCCCTGCCACAGTGACCTCATGCCACTGGGTCCTCACCGCTGTCTGCCGACTCCGTGGGCCCCGACTCGCCCTCCGAGTCAGAGTAGAAAGGTTTCTCCACCTTCTCCTTCCTCTTCTCCCGGCTGGTGCACTTGGTCCACTCAGGAACCTGCCAGCACAGGGTTGATGGAGCGGGGCCATCACCCATGGGGGGGGGACCCAAACAACAGCCCTTGTCCCCACCCCAACCCCAGACAGGTGTGTGAGCACTAGAGAGGGGACATGGGGCAGGTGAGCAGCGCCCGGACACCTTCTGGGGGGCTCTCTCAAGACCTTGAGATGGTGCCCCCACCTGGGCTCCCTCCCCACGCAGCCACCAGGGTGCTCCACATACCTCCACGTTCCTCACAGAGGGGTCGGGGGCCTCATCTGGCCAGTCAGGCAGCTCCTGGTAACCCACAGCTTTGGCATTCAGCAGGTGGGACAGGGAGCCCAGCTGGAAATGGTCCCGATCTACAACGAGGGGAGAGGTGGCAGCAGCTCAGGGACAGCCATGCAGCACCACAGTGACAGCTGGCTCCATGTTCCCGTGGCCTGTGACCAGGGACGGGTACCTTTGAAGGAGGACTCCAAGACAGGAGCAGGTTTCTGGGCCAGGAAGAGCTTCTTGGCATACTTGTTGAGGGCCCCGCTCTTCTCGGTGGGCACGATGAGCTGGCGGATGAAGCGAGCCCTGTCGCGGATGTCGTAATTCTGGTCGTACTTGGCCAAGTTGAGGACGTACTGGGTCAGCAGCTTGCTCTGTGCCAGAGGACACACTCAGGGCCAGCCTCTCCCTCCCCACTGGGGAAACTGAGGCACGCTGTAGGACCGCACCCCTGGTACCTGCTTGGAGTTGGTCAGGTAGAGCTTGGCCGCCAGATTGATGACCTGCAGCTTGACGATGTCCTCCTCGTTGGTGAAGGACTTGGCCATCTTGCGCAGCACATCGGGCGCGATCTTGGGCACGTGCTCGCAGTACTCACCAATGAGCCACAAGATGCTGGCCCGTGCCATTGGCACCTGCAAAGTGCCCCTGGACATGTGGCACTGCTGCCACCCCTCAGCTCCTGCGTGTCACACAACGCCCTGACCCACCTGGATGTTGTCGGTGAGCTTGGCCATGTGCTTGATGATCTCACTGTGCTGGGCCGGCTGCATCTGCAGCAGCTTTTTGATGACCACCACAGATTCGGCCACCACCAGCTCTGTGGGCAGAGACCTGGCCTCAGCAGGGTCCTGCCCCAAGAGTGATGGACACCCTGTTTCACCCCCACCACGTGCACTCACCATCCCGGTTGGAGAGGAGCTGGACCAGGCCGTTGAGGCAGGTGTCCCGCACCTTCCCGATGTTGGTGGCACAGCGCCCAATGGCTTGGATGGTGGCTGCCACAAAGTCCTTGTCCATGCTGCGGATGTAGGTCTGCACAGGCACGGAGGACACACATGACATGCCACCCAGGTGCCAGTGCCAGGCATCCCTCCTTGCGGTGGTCACATACTGGGGACCTTTGGAACCACCCATGGGGTTGGCATGGCCTCAGCCCACTCCTCCTGGTGGGGCTTTCCTCTGTCCCCTCCATGGTGGTGTTTTGGCACCCTGGTCCACACCAGGGTGACACCCCGGTGGCCTGTATGGCCATGGCATACCTGGAACTCCCGCAGGATGGTGGAGATGTTGGTCTCGTTGGCCAGATTGGTGAGGACCTCCAGCTGTGGGAAAGAGGAAGAGTTGGGCAGCATGGGGACATGGTGCCAAGGCACAGGGGCCTTGCTGTCCTCCTGTCCCCAGGGCATGAGGACAGCTGGCCCAAGGAAAGGGCTCCATGGAGCCCCAGAGCCACCTCAATGGGTTCTGCCAGCTGTTTCCAGCTCACCTTGAGGATCTTGATCTGTGTGGGATCCGTGGAGCGGATGTAGAAGCTCTTCAGGTAGGGCTCAAACATCCCCTGCATGCAGAGCCAGCGGTGTTAGTGCCATCCCTGTCCCCACCTTGCTGAGGCCACTTGCAGGCTCTGGTTGACCCTGCTGGGTAACCCTCATTCTGCTCCAGAGTCAACAGGGCCAACTCCTCGCACACCAAGTCTGAGACTCACCCGCCGTTTGATGGACATGGTGGCCACATTCTGCAGCACAACGTACTGCACCTCGCTGTCGGGACAGAGAGGGGACCACCATCAGTGGGGCAGGGCTGGACCCCCAGGCAAGTCCCTGTGAATACAGGGCAGGACCCACCACAAGCTGGTGCCTCCATGATGCTGCCACCCCATGTCTGGACTGGGCCTGCCCAAAAAGCCCTTCAACCTGATGTCCCTCTGGGAATGGGCTTTTTGGGGGTGTCTCCCAGGGTCTTGGAGCTCCCCATGGGTCCCACCAGCTGGGATGGAGGGGTAGGAGACCACTGCAACCCTGGTGCCACAAACCTGTGACTCCGCAGGAGCCGCACCAGTGCCTTGGCGATGACTCCGACCTCCGCCTTGGGTGCCAAGTGGAAGTAGAGCTGTGCCACGGCCATCACCACCTGCAAGGACACACCTGAGTGTCACCTGGTGGGCATGGGGACACCCTGAGGGATGGCTGTGCCCCCCAGAGTCCCACCCAGCAGCACCTGAAGGGAGCCTGACCCTGGGGACACCCATCCCTGGGTGTCCCTCAAGCACCCCAGTGGCTCCTTGGCCGGTGGGGACATCACGAGCCCAGGCTGATGGACACCCCTGGTGGCCTCAGAGGATGGACACGGCTGGAGTGGGGGTCTCACCGCAGCGTTGCGGCTCTGCAGCAGGGGCTTGGTGTTGCGCAGGAGCAGGCGGTGGTCGGGGTCCATGACGTAGGGCTTGCGCTTGGCCAGCGAGGCCGCCTCTGCCTTGGCATCCTTGGCGTCCTCCTCCTCAGAGCCATAGAAAGCCTTCTCGGTGTTCTCCTCCAGCAGGGACTCCTGCTGGGGAGTGGGACACCTTGCATTCCCCAAGAGCGCCCCTCTTCATCCCACTTCCCTGGGGGCTCCCAGGACACCCTGAGGCTCCCAGGGCACCCTGGGCTCCCACACTCACGTTCTGGTTGGGGCTGAGGAACTGGGTGCGTGCGTAGCGCGTCAGCATGTTGATGATGACCACCTGCCCCCACTCCTCCACGTCGATGAGCAGGTTGCAGAGCTTGCGGTAGTTCTTGTGGATGAGGTCGATGCGCTCTGGGCACACCTCCTCGAATGCCATCACCACACTGCCAGCCACCAGCTGCCAAGGGGAAGCCCAGGGTGACTCACTGGGGTAGTGACATCCCCATGAGGATGCTGGTTTGGTGGTTTGGTGGGGATCGTGGCATCTCCATGAGGATGCCAGTTTGGTGGGGACAGTGGCTTCCTTATAGGGATGCCAGTTCAGTGGAGATGTGGATTCCCCATAAGGATGTTGGCCTGCTGGGGACAGCAGCATTCTCACCAGGATGCCAGTTTTGCAGGGGTGGCTGCATCCCCACAAGGACACCAACTGGTGGGGGTGACATCTGCATCCCCATGAAGATGCTGGATCAGTGGGGACAGTGACATCCCCCCAGAGATGTTGGCTCAGAAGATGGCTACATCCCCGTGTGGACGCTGAATCAATGGGGACAGTGGCATCCCCAGGAAGATGCCAGCCCCGCGGGGTTGGCTGCATCCCCATGAGAACATCAGTTTCATGGGGACATCATTCCCGCAAGGACACTGGGCCAGTGATGTCCCCAGCTTTAGGGGCAGGGGAGACACAGCGCCCTGCTCACCGTGGTCTTGTCCGCCAGCAGCTTCTCAATCACTTCGATGAGCTGGTCCTTCTGGTCCGAGTCAAGGCTGCAAGGGAATAGCAGGCCAGGTGTGCTTGGACCAAACTCCTCCCCATCCCTACCTGTCCCTGCCTGCCCAAAGCAGCTGACACCCTTCTTGGCACCCCCAGAATTTAGCAGCTGAGCCCCCTGTTACCTGTACAGCTTGGGGATGGCATGGGCGGCCGTCTTGCGCACGTACGGGGACATGTCGGAGGCGGCCTCCTTGATGGCCAGCATCATGATGGGCACGATGATGGGCACGCGGATGCTGGACAGGACCCGCAGGGCACTGGCACGGATCAGCTGGTTGGGGTCCTGTGGGCACACGTGGGGGGCTGCAGTGGGGGCTCTCTGCTACCCCAGGTTCCCCCCGGGTTCCCAAACCAGCCCACCTTGAGTCCTCGCTGGAAGGTGGAGATGGAGAGCAGGGCCAGATCCTGCTGCTCCTCTGCGTAGCGCACCAGGTAGACATACACCAGCTTCTTCACCTGTGGGGTGAAGGTGCCACCTCAGAGCCTCTCAAAACCCAGCCCATCCCCAAAACTCTCCTGCAGGGAAGGTGCCAGGCCCTGGGGACACCCATGGATACCACCAGGACCGCCCAAGACCTTCCTCACCTCAATGTTCTTGCAGGCAACATTTTTCACCACAGCTGGGAAGAGGTCAGAAGCATTTTTACCCCGGGCAATCATCTAGGGGGAAAAGGAGCAGTGTGACACCAGGCAGCCGGCATGGCACGGCATGGCATGGCACCAGCAGCGGTCCCCACTGGTGGCAACAACACCCACCGCCACAATCCTCTTCATGGCCTCCAGCTTGAGCGAATCCTTGTTGCTGTCGAGCATCTCCTTGAGGTCATCATGCCTTCACCATGCCAGGAGAAAAAAAACTCCCATTTTTCACCCACTTTTAGTCCTTTTCCTGCTCCCAGCCCACCATCAGGCTGGCAATCCAACCCTTCGCCATGCAATATTTATGGGGACAGGAGTTGAGTTACAGTCTGGTGAAAGAGGAGCTGGAGGGACTGGCATGGTGCTGGCACCCAGCGCTGTCCCCATCCCAGGCACTGGGACAAGGACCCTGAGCCATCCTGGCTGTGGCTGTCACACTACAATGTCCCCGAATCGCAGGTGCCCATCACCAGCTCCATCCCAGCTTGGCTGTCCCCTCACGGACAAAATGGCATGGATGTGCCAGCATGCCCCTACACAAAGCCCTTCCCCAGTCCCCTCCCTGGACCGGGAAAATGCCACCAGCCTTTTGTAAGGCTGGCTGTCACCACTGTCCTCTTCTCTAAGGGACATCTGTCCTCCCCAAACTGGGGGCACCTGCAAGGCTGCCTCCACCTGCAGCGGCTGGGGGTGGCGCCCAGGGGATGATGAGCCACCATCACCACAGGGCTGCGGGGGGCTCCTTGGGGGAGTCTTACCGCGGCGGTGGCCCGGTGCCGGTGGCCACCGCGGGCTCGGTGCCGGCGAGTGGCCGCAGCTCATCGGCTCGCAGGGCGCTGTAGCAGGCGGGCTGTCCAGCCTCGGTGGCCAACACCGGGCTTGTCACCTCCTCGGCCACATCACCACCCTCCGGTGTTTTTGGCCGAGCGGCTGGTCCCACCGGTAGCTGCCGCAGCAGCTTCTGCACCGGCGGCAGGGACAGCATGGCTTGGGCCGGGAATGGTGGCTCTGGGGGCGGTGGCAGGGCTGTGGCCCCGCTCCGGCACCCGGCACAGCCGGCTGAAACCTGACGCTGGGGTTGGGGTTGGATTGCAGCCTTGGTCATGACGCCCTTCCCGGTGGATGAGGCCACCCCGGGATGTCACGTCCTGAATGACATCTGACCTGCAGCTGGGGCTTGGGGACATTGCAGGGAGCTCCTCCCCTGGCTGCTAGTGGCTCAGTCCTGGGCAGAAACCCCACATCATGGTGGGACACCCACCTGGGTGGTGGGGCGGCACAATGGGACACCTTTGGGTGTCCTGCCTGGGTGCTGGAGTGACACTTGGCACATTTGTCTTGCCCCATGTGCCATGGATGGCTCACAGGGATGGTGACAGACCTGGTGTGGCTCCAGCGAAGGGCAGCATGCAGGTTTTGGGGACACTTCCAGAGTGGGGGACACTGTCAGGATGTCAGGGATCGGGGCACACTGCCAATGGGATCAGAGATGGGGGGACCTGGCAGATAGGGGGGATGCTGCCAGAGTGGAGGTCAGGGGGCACTGCCAGACTTGGGGGCAAAACTGCTGGAACACACGGCCAGGCCAGGGGACATTGCCAGGGGGTCAGGGAAGGGACACACAGTCTGAGATGGGGACACTGCTAGTAGGTCATGGATGGGGGACACTGCTAGACTGGGGGACACTGCCAGGGGGTCAGGGAGGAGGGGCACCCCCACAGATGGGGGGACACTGCCAGCCCAGGGGACTGCCAGCAAGGCAGGGGTGAGGGGTCACATCCGTCTTCGGGGACACTGCCAGCAGGTCAGGACTGGACTGTCACTGCCAGACTGAAGGACACTGCCAATAGATCAGGGTTGGGAGACACTGTCATACTGGGGGACACAGCTAGGGGTAGGGAGTGTGACACTGCCACACAGGGGTACACTGGCAGAGTAGGGGACACTGGCAGGGGGTTAGGGAAGGGGGGCACTATGAGATGGGGACACCGCTGGTGGCCAGGGATGGCGGGCACATCCAGAGTAGGGGACACTGCCAGGAGGTGAGGACAGGGGGGCCACTGTCATACTGGGGT
>JAWWEU010000017.1:18374917-18467563 GCA_035583155.1 Acropternis orthonyx
GCGGGCATCTCCTGGGCACCCCTGCACCGGGAACCCTCTGTAAGGGCATCCCCTCCGCGGGCATCTCCTGGGCACCCTCTGTAAGGGCATCCCCTCCGCGGGCATCTCCTGGGCACCCTCTGTAAGGGCATCCCCTCCGCGGGCATCTCCTGGGCACCCCTTTCTTGGGCATTTCTTGTATCAGCATGTCCTGGCCACCCCCTTCCCGGGCGTCTCTTGACCATCCCTTTCCCGGGCACATCCTTCCTGGGCATCTCCTGGGAACCCCTTTCCCAGACAGCCCCTTCCCGGGCAATCCTTGCACAGGCATCTCTTCTCAGGCAGCCCTTGCATAGGAACACACTTCCCCGGCATCTCCTGGGCACGGCTTTCCTGGGCATCTCCTGTGAGCGCATCTCCTGCAAGGGCATTTTCTGAACATCCCCTTTCCTGGGCACCTTTTGTGCTCCTGCATCTCCTGAGCACCCCCCTCATGGGTCACCCCCTGTACAGGTGCCCCTCTACTGGCATGTCCTTGACGCACCCCTGCTGGGCACTCCCTGTATGGCCACCCCCTGCCCCTGTCTGGGCAGCTCTCCCAGGCACCCCTGCCCTGATTAAACATTTCGTGCCTGGGAACTCCTGCCACCTGTTTGATGTTTGCTGAGCCACAAGGGCAGGATTCCCAAGTTTCCACTTTGATGCCTATTCCTCCTAGTTCTGTGAGACTTACCCAGTGCTGGTTCCTTGTGAGATGCGCAGGAGGAGATGACGGGAAGTGATAATGGAAGGAAACAAGGAACTACTTCCATGGCCTGAGCAGTGCCCAGAGCCTGGAACCACCCTGGGTGCTTGGCAAGGGTTTTCCCTGGTTCGAGTCAGTCTGGAGCATGTTGAATCCTTCATCACATCACTTGAAGTCTGTGGATGGTGGGTTTGGATATCCCTGGCTGTGCCACAGACCTGCCTTGGGCGCACCTTCTCAGAGCTGAGCAATGCCTCCTGAAGACATCAAGACTTGGGTACCAAGAGGGATGTTTCCCAAGCAAAATCCTGTTGGGAATGGGGGATTTAAACCGAAGCACTTTCTGGCACATGCTTGAGGACTGCTTGAGCATCATCAGACACCCTGAGCACCCGGTGCTGAGCACGTTCTGCAGCAGTGGCATTATGTGCACACCTGCCCTGCAGGACAGCCCCAGCTGTTCAGTAAGAAGTCTGCATTCCCCAGTTTTATCTACCACTTTGTCTCAACCTGGTATTTGTGATGAAGCCATGACTGCACGTTCCCTTCTGCTCCGAGGTTTGGTTGTGATGTGGCCAGGAGGAACTTTGTGGTTCTATTTGTCCTTGACTGACTTCACTTTGCACCTCCGGGAAGGAAAGGGAGGCAGAGTATTGATTATTCCTCAGTCACTTTGAAATAAAATATATGATGTTCATAAGCGGGTAAAAGCTCCAGAGAGCATGTACAGACCAAGGTGACACACAATGTCTTCTGCAACAACCTGCCAACAGCCACTGGCACTGCAAATTGAGTATGTAATCAGATGGCACATTCCAGGGCTGATGATTTTCATAAGACCATCAGTTTGCTGTGGGGATGAACGAATCTGTGCCTCACCAGAAGCACTGCAGAGCCTGTGTCCTCTCTGGCAGGGTCAGGGAAAGAGCCATCCCTGTAACGGCCGAGAGCCAAGGGCAATGTCCTCATGGAGGCTGTAAATCCATGGCTTTCCCTCCGATCCGTGGGTTTAGCAAAGCTGCTGCTGTTGTTGAGGACTGAAGAGTGAAGTCCACAGCAGCTCCACACCAGGCAAGAGAGGGTCAGAGTGTCCACGTGCATCCTCTCCTCCAGCATGACAGGGTGACAGCACGTTTCTCCATCATCTGTGGCTCTGACTTGGCAGAGCAGCTTTTGGAGCAGCAGGATGCTCCTTTTGAGTGGAACAAGCTGCAGCTTCACCTCCAGCACAGCATGTCTGTCTTCATTTCTGTGGCCAGGCGGACATCAGCTGGACAGGGACGGTGCCAGCTCCTGGAGTGGCCCCAGGACGCGTTCCATTTGGATACCCGTGGCCAAGAGGAGCACACAGTGCGTGTCCTCCTGCACGGTGCTCTCTGGTCTCTGGCTGCTGCCCACCTCTGTGCTGTTCCCCAGCACTTCAGTCAGAAACAGCAGTCTGATTGCAGCTTGCAGAACCAGCTGGAGAGACTGATAGCGATGCAGGAAGGAAACAGCAAAAAAAAAACCCCATCCACACCTCTTCAAAACAAAACAAAAAAAAAAAACCCTTTAAAACTCCAGAGCTTGTTTTTATCCTTGAAGGAGCAGCTTCAAAACCCCAGACTCAGGGCACTGGTGGCCTGAGCCCAGTGTCACCTCACACCGTGCCCTCCAGCCCAGCAGTGAGCTGAGAGCCAGGACAACCCTGGGGCTATATATAGCAGGGTAGAAATGAACCCTATTTTTAAATCTTCATGATTTTTGCAGAGATCTGTTTTTACAGGGAAATATTTCAGGAATCCTGAAGGAAACAAGGAGGCAGAGGGAGCTGTATTTTGGGTTTAAAGGCTGGGAAGGGGCTGGCTCTCCCAGGGCAGGGACTGTGAGGGTGCAGGGCTGGGATCAGCCTCCCTTTGCATAACCACTGCATTTTATTCCTCATTGGTAATCCCTTGCTCGCTGCCACCCTAGGGAAGCAGCCTGTGTGTACGGGAGGCAGGAGAGCAAATATGGTAAAATATTTGGGTAGCTTCCCTAGGGAAAAATCCTGAGTCATTCTTCTACATCGCACCGGGGTTTATTGTCCCCGGCTGCCGTGAGGGTTAAGGTTGTGCCTCAAAGACTTGTCCATGAGAAACCTGGGGCAGGGCAGCAGGATGGAAGGGTCAGGGCACATCTGCTGGAGCTGACAGCATTCCAGGGCCACATCCTTGTGCACACGGGGACTTGTGCCTCCTTTGCAGACAGCCTGAGCAAAAAGCTGGACCAGGAGGGAAATGCTCCAGCACCATTCCCTCTGACCACGCACACGTGGACTTTGTGCTGTGGCTGACCTGACCCTATGGAAAGACAAACAAACTTGGAGAGGGAACAGGCTCCCATGACCTGCACATACAACCTGTCTCTCCAGTTCCTAGATGTTTCCCAGGATACTACTGAAACATGTCCCTCACCCCCGGAAGGGTTCATCCCTTGCTCATAGTTAAACTGGACTAATCACCCTGTTTAGCCTGTTTGAATGGAGAACGGCAGGTGGAAAAAAACCCAACCAAACCCCAGCTGCTGGGCTGAGCAGGGAAACAGACACCACCACCACCCTGGAGCCCTTTCCAGCCACCAGTGCCAGCTCCTCGGCCAGTAAATGCCTGGGTGCATGGTCAACACTCACTTGCTGCAGCATTTCCCAGAGCATGTTCTCCTCAGGCCCTGAGTGAGGTCCGGCCAGGCGTGTGGCTCTTCCCTCTCTCCAGCCACTCCATCCCAGCCTTGGTTAATGTCCCACTCCTTATCAGCCCCCAGCTGCTGTTTACTTTCATGGATGTATCCTGGCACTTTCAGTGCAAACTGAACTTCATTTTCCCTTTATCAGGATTGGCTGCTCCGTGCACGGCCCGGCCGGGGTTAATGAGAAACTAACCCTCTGCCAGGTGGAATAAGTGACCTTTCAGTTCCAGAGTGTGGGTCTCAGCCTTGGAGGTCTTGAGGTTGAGGGAAATGCTGATTGAGTGCAAAAATGATTTTGGATTATTACTGAGCTTGGGAAGCCCCTTCAGCTCCACCTGCCAAGAACCTGGATTTTAAGAGATGATGGTTGGATGCTGCTGGATGTTCCTTTGGGAAGCACTGCATCATCACACACCAGCCCTGACACCCCCCCAAGTCCTGGTGGGATGAGGAAAAGACAACAGAAGCCCTCGTGTTTCCTGAGGCTGCTTTCCAGGTCTTTGCAGGGGCAGAAAGTGGCACAACCTGCGAGGCCTTGGATGACCTCGGTCATCACTCAGTCTCAGTTTCCCCTTGGGTGGCACCCAGAGTCCTTATCCATCCCATGTCCCTCCAGCTCTGCTCCTGCACCCTCCCCACTCCCCAACAAACTCTGGGCACAGAGCAGTAAGGTTTTCCATGTCGTGGCTCATCTTCATCACCCTGTCACTGCTTCCAGGAGACACAAGCTCTACAGGGAGGAGCTCAACCTGAGCTCCTTGGCAGTGCCACTGCCGCTCCGACCAGAGGCCAGCTGGCTCCAGTTCCACCTGAGCATCAGCCGGGATGGGCTCTACCCACGCTCCAGCCCTGTTGTTAACAGGCTCCTCCGGGACATGCAGGAGTTCCCCACTGTCAGTGCTGGTGAGCACCTTCCTGCCACGGGAACTGGGATGGGGTGGGTGGGAGCTGCATGGGGCTGGGGGGCTCCAGCGCCTCCAGGTCCCTTCTGAGAACAAGGCAAGGCTCCCTTCGAGCCTGGGAGTGGGGTCTGCAGCTAGAGACGGAGCCCAGCGGGGTCTCACCACTCCTTCTGCCCTTGCAGATTACAGCCAGGATGAGAAGGCGCTGCTGGGGGCCTGTGACTGCAGCCAGAGTGAGTGTGACACTTGGGGGCTCACCCCTGCACCCCATCATTTTGGCTGGCCCCCTCCACCACTCCTCCATCCTGACCTCAGCCAGGGAAATGAAAAGCCAAGCAATTCCAGGCACTTCTCCCTCCCATTAAACCCCACCATCCCAGTAGATGCTGGAATAGTAGATCACAGAATCCTTAAGGCTGGAAAAGTCCTCTGAAATCATTGAGTCCAGCTGTTCCCCCAGCACGGCAAAGCCCACTACTAAAGCATGTCCCCAAGCGCCAGGTTTATATGCTTTTTGAACGTTTCCAGGGCTGATGATTCCACCACGTCCATGAGTAGCCTGTGTGATGTGGGTACCAGGACACTGGTACACCACTGGTTGCTACTGGAGAGGAGGAAAAAACTTCCAGGGGGATGTAACAAATTGGCCTGTCAGGAGAGGGGTTGGAAGGAAATCTCTGTGGCGCTAGGGAGAGAAGAAAAACAACTAGAAAGAGAGGAGCAGCTGGAAGGGGTGATGGGTTGGAAAGCTGAATTGTGCTGGGTGTGTAACTGGCGTGTTCCCAGGCAGTTAAAACATCCTGTTTCCCCCCCAAGTCGTGAAGCCCAGCGGTGTGCACCTGAAGCTGGTCCTCAGGTTCCAGGATTTTGGGAAAGCCATGTTCAAGCCCATGAGGTAAGGATGCCAGCAGAGCTCCCCTGAGCCCCCTGCAGAGCCACAACCCTGCAGTGAGGGGTGTGGGCATCCTTGGCAGGAGCAGCCACACCACAGCCACACCTTCCTCCTGCTGCACTCGGATACCTGGACAGCTGAACAGGTTTAATTATTCTTGGCTGCTCACACCATCCCAGGAACACACGTGGAGAAACACCAGTGTTCCCACACTGCTATTGATGTTGGAAATTTCTCAGTTTGTAGATGCCAGACTGCGAAGGACGTCGGGACACTTGTTCTCCTGAGAGCTTTGCCACTAGGGACTGCTCATTTCCTCCTCTTCCCCAGCTGACTTTGGGGTTTACCTTGTTTTTCCTTGGATTCCCAAGAGTGTCCCCAAGAAGCAGCCGTCAGTGCCACTCACCTCAAACAGTTTTAAATTGCTTCTGCACTTATTTGCAGCCCCTTGGGACTCTCCATGTCTATTCCCCCTCACTTCACTGTCCATACCCAGGCAGGGCAGGTGGCAGCATGGTTTCCTCATCCAGAGAGCAGCCAGCTCCTCTCCTGTTGGTGTCCATCCACCTCTGCCCTCTGTCCATCAGTGTCCAGCAGGTCCTGGAGAGGAAGGAAAGCATCCATGCCCTCAGCTGAGCCAGGAGGGCTCCCCAGTACCCGTGGGCTTTCCTGTGACATGCAGCTGCCTGGGAGGCTGAGCATCAAACTCACACACTGCACACACTGGGGCACTGTGTGACAGCCAGAAAATTCAATTGTTTGAGCTGGTTTCCCACCTCAGGGATATGAGACCATCAAACCTGAGCCTTTCTCTGCCTCCCAGAGGGCTGAGAGGCACAGCAAAGCCTCCAGCAGCACGGCCTCCAGCATCCCTTGAAACACTGTCCCAAGGGGGTCTAAGCTCTGGCACAAGCAGATTTAAAGCCCTCAGTCAGCACTTCTGCCTCCCTCACCCACCTGGCACTGAGACAGGGCACAAGTGGTGCTCCTTGGCACAGCAGGCAGTGGCTCCAGCTCAGCACTGGGCACTTTGAGTCGTGGGCTGGGCACCTACAGCTCTGCCCTGTGGCCTTGGCACTGGTGTGGCCATACAATGTGTGTCCCTGAGCCCACCTGCTGTCCCCGTGTGCACTGTCCTTGTGCCACCCCTCTGTGTCCAGGCTGCCTGGCAGCTTGGTGAGTTTCCTCCCCTGCTCTCTGCCAGGCAGAAGCGCGAGGAAGAGACTCCTGAGGACTTTTTCTACTTCGTTGACTTCCAGCGGCACAACGCGGAGATCGCCGCCTTCCACCTGGACAGGTAAGGACCTGGCACAGCACCTGCCTCCTCCTGCTGCCAGCGCCTGCTCCTGTGCCCAAGGGAGAGCTTTGGCATGGGGAAAGCCCTGCTGAGCCCTGCAGAGCTGCCTGGCCTCAGAGGAGGGATTGCTCTGCAGCACCCTCGGAGAGCTGATGTGCTATTTGGGACGGGGTGGCTCTGGCTCTCATCTGACCCCCACCAGTCAGCTTTGCCTTGGCCACTGCACAAGGGCAGGAGAAGCCCAGGTTGGAACAGGTCGGATGTTCACCTGGCTGTCCCACAGCCACACGCACATCATCCCTGCTCTGCATCCAAGTGCAAAGCTGAGCTCTGGGTGCAGCTTGGATGCCGTCCCAGTGAGGGAGTCACACGCTCAATCAGCAATCAGGGTGTGCTTTGGATTGAGATCAACTGCAGTGATGCAGTTTTAATCCCTCAGCTAATGAGCAATTAACCTGGCACCTCTTCCCAACAGGGTTTGTATTTAGTAAAATCAAATATACCCTCCTCAGAGAGCCTTTCTGAGTATTGAACATCAAGGGAAGGTGATCCCTGATGGTGATGGTGGTTGGGGGTCTCCAGTTCCCATAGGATAAGCAGGACTAGACTAAGTCTTGTAGCTCTAACTCTGAGTGAGGGAATGAAGGGAGGTGAATTCCCTTCCCAGTTGTGCCCCTACACCACCACAGTGACTCTGTCTGACTCAGCTACCAGCAGCTCGCCTCTGCATCTCCACTGCCACAAAAATGAGGCCAGACAGCTTTTCTGAAGTGCTTTGTGGTTTCTAGAGCTGAAAGATGCTAGATGAAAGCAAATATTTTTTTTTATTTTGGAACGTTGCTCAGTAAGTAACAGGCTAAATCCTGTTTTGTGCCCCATTCCCAGGAGCAGAGGGCATTACCCAGAGAGCAAAGCAGAGCATTAGTGGGTTCACCCAGTGTTACTGACTCAGCAATCAGCAGCAGCTTCCCACTCCCTGCCAGGAATGCCTTCCTGCCCCGGGCCTTGAGGTTTTAAGGAATATTTTAGAGGAATCAGCTGGGCTGGAGTGCCTCTGAGCAGGGAGTGCCTCCTCTGCCACGTTGTACCAGGATCAACCTCTTTACTCGGTGTCAAACCAACACTGTAGAAGGGCCTGAAGGGCTGTTCTGACCCCTGAAGGACCCCACTTGTGTGCAAGGGGTTGGGATAAACTGAGGCAAGGCCTGTTAGGAAAAGAGACAGGAATCCTGGAGGACATCCAAGTTGTTCCAGGTGGCAGCTATTGAAATACCAAAATCCAAACTCAGCCACATTTTGACACAGAGGACAAAATGGCTTTTTGCTAGAAAGAATCTGAAAGAAAAGGAAACCCCACATGTGTGCCGTGATCCAAGGGCTCCTGGCTCCCTGAGGGAAGGGACAAGGGCAGCACCAGCCATCCCGCTGTGCCACCCTGTGCAGCAATGTTCCTTTGCACTGTGCCCTTTGTGCAGGATCCTGGATTTCCGGAGGGTGCCACCCACAGTTGGGAGGCTGATCAATGTCACCAAGGAGATCCTGGAGGTCACCAAGAATGAGGTCCTGCAGAGCGTGTTCTTCGTCTCTCCAGGTGGGTGAGTGTTTGGCTGCCACGAGTTGGGGTGAGGCAAGTTATGATCAAGGTGATCCTCAAGGTCCCTTCCAACCTAAACCAAACCTATGCTGATGGGAGGAAGGGCAGGGTCTGCAGGGAAAAGTGGCTGCAGGACTCGTGCTGTGGTGCAGAAATTAAAGTCTTGGGTGAAACAGGTGCACAAAGACACGGTTACAGCAGAGGTGTCCCTTTCCCCTGGGAATCATCTGCCGGATCTATTCGCCTTGCCATCTTTTCCTAACCTTTCCCTTAGTGCAGGACCAGCTCTGTCCATTGACCAAAATCCATGATTTGGCAGTTTCACATCCGTGCTGTGACACCACAACACACATAGTCACTGTCACACAATGGGGAAGGGATCAGTCCAGGCCACCTTGGAGCCTCCTGGAGGTCGTAGCTCCTTTCCCTGTTTTCTCTTCCCCTCCCAGCCAGCAATGTTTGCTTCTTTGCCAAGTGCCCGTACATGTGCAAGACGGAGTACGCTGTGTGTGGGAACCCCCACCTCCTGGAAGGGTCCCTCTCTGCCTTCCTGCCATCCCTCAACCTGGCACCACGGCTCTCCATCCCAAATCCATGGATCCGCTCCTACTCGTTTGATGGAAAAGAGGAGTAAGTGGGTAAATGATGCTGCTTCCCATATCTGCCTGGCAGGGAGCACTTGGGGACGGACACACAGACAGACAGAGACCGTGCAGGCAGAGCAAGGCCAAGGTTCAGGGTGCCCATAATGAATAACTCTTAAAGCCTGGGCATTGGCTGGGGTTGAATTGCAATCTCCTGCAAGCACAAGGAGGGAGGTTTAAGTCCTGCTCCTCTCCATCTCCATCAGGGAGAGGGAATCTGGGGGGCTCTCGAGACACGGCAGCAGCAACTGAGTGAGTCTCTCCCCTCTCCATCTCCTGCAGGTGGGAAGTGAATCCGCTCTACTGCAACACAGTGAGGGAGATCTACCCCTACAGCAACGGCAACAGGCTGCTCAACATCGTGGACATGGCCATATTTGACTTCCTGATAGGTATGTCAGAGGGGGGAAAGATATTCCTTCCTTCCTTCCATGTAGGCCTTGAGCATCAGTCTTCCTGCCCTCTCTCCCCTGCAATGGTGTTTCTCAAGGTCATCCCTTCTCCTCCAGAGACAGTTTGGAGAGGCTGCTGTCTCCTCACAGCCAGTGTGGGGGCGCAGGGGACACTCCCAGGCTCACCCCAGCCCCCTGCCCGGCAAGGGGAAAGCAGCAGCTCTGAGTGTCTTAAACACTTCCAGTTTGGCAGCAAATATTTTGTGTAGATCTGAAAGAAAACATAGGATAGTTTAGAGAATTACCTGGTCACAGGCAAGGGAAACTCTGTTTCTCTGTGTGCCCTTTGCCAGGGAACATGGACCGTCACCACTACGAAATGTTCACCAAGTTTGGGGACGATGGATTCCTCCTGCACCTGGACAATGCCAGAGGGTGAGGCTGCAGGAGGAGGCTGGGGAGGGGGAAGGGGGTGGGCAGGCACTAAACTCTCTGCTTTCTGCCTTACCCCCAGGTTTGGGCGGCATTCCCATGATGAAACCTCCATCCTGGCCCCGCTATCCCAGTGTTGCATGTAAGTCACAGCTTCACCTTGCTTCCTGGGAATGTTGGTGTTCCCTCTGTAATGGGAACTGCTGGGAGCCACCCAGGCCTGGCTCCGTCCAGCAGCGTAGGGAAGACCCTGCTAATCCCAGCCCAGAGGCAGGATTCTGGAGCATGGAAGTACAAGTGGAAAAGCACTCACTGATAGACCAGGACACACTGTCCATTGGATCAAACCCTTCCAGAAGGGCCTACTAGCCTTTCCCAGCCCATCGACAGGAGATGCTATCAGGAAGCACAGAAATCTCCATCCAAAATCCTGGTGGAGCTTTGATGCAGTTAATCAAGTTTTCTTTCCCCATGGCATTAAGGAGAAGCTCATAAATTTAACTATTTGAGCCCCTCTATTAATTCACAGAATCATCAGCTGGACGTTCAGAGACAGGAAAAGCTGCTCTTCCCTGTGGTTTCTCTTCAGGAGATGTGTAACCTCTTTTTTGCTGTACCTGCTCCATCTCACCTCGAGGTGGTAACTGCACTCTCCCCACACACTTCTATTGCTGGATCTAATTTTAGGAACTGTTATTGGCTCCAAGGAGTCTTTTAATTTACAATTGCAGGTTCACAGTGAATTCTTCTGAACTCCTATTGTGTGCAGTTTAAAATTAACTCTGTCTCTTAATTTGACCTCCATACTGTAATATCCACAGGTCAGATGATTCTCATTCTTCCAGATCCACCTCCCAGAAACTCCTCTTCATTTAATGCCCCTTGTAAAAGGCAGTGGTAAGAGAACCTGCAAGCTGCACCTTGTCATAAACCAACTAGGGCCAAGAACAGTGTAAAATCAGCTTGTGCTGCCTGAGGGAGACATGCAAAACCTCATTTCCCACAAGAGCTCCCACACAGAGGGCACAAATTTCAGCCTGCCCTGACCAGCTGCCAACACAAAGCTGAACCACGTACACGTCAGCAGGAACAAACTCCTCCAGCCCCTCCAGACAGAGGGAGCACTGGAAGCACAGGGATGCTGAGCAGCTGCTCACTTCCCTTTTAAACACATCCATCTCCTTCCCAGCTGAGTTATTCTCCAAGTCTGGCTCCCAGCAGATTTGAGTCGGGCATTTTTAGCTCCCACACCTTGAATCCCACAGCTCTCCTCTCCCAGCGTTGCTCCCAGGACAGTGAATGGCACAAACACAGCCGTGCCATGAGATGGTCTTTTCCCTGAAAGGCTCAAAACCCATTTCGATGCACAGACAGGCCTGAAAACGACCCGACAAAGTCCCTGGCAGGCTCTGGGTGAAATCCCCAGCGGTTCAGCCCAGCCTCGGGGTCACAGCCGCCCGTGGGAGCGGAGCGGGGCTGGCGCAGCATTTCCATCTCACGCTCCTCTCCGTGTCCTGTTTGTTGTGTCACCGTTGCAGCATTAAATCAGCTGCTCCCCACGGGGTCAGACCATCCCGTCCTCCAACTCCCAGCCCTGTCGCTGTTCGGAGCGGAGCAGACACAGCTGGTGTTCACCCACAGCAGCTCCTGCTGCCTCGCAGGGCGGCGCACAGATGTTGCCTCACATCTGCTCTGTGCACAGCTTCCTCTGGCGGCAGCAGCAGCACCTCGCAGCTGGGGTTTGAAGCCTCCTTGCCAGCCTTCACACTTGATCAACTGATCATTCTTTTCAGGAGTATTAATGCAGGAGGATGATGCCTGCCCCCACGACAGCTGGTCACGGCGCTGTCCTCTCGTGTAAGAGGCATCACTGACCACAGACACGCAGCTTGCTCTGCTGCTCCTGGTTTAGAGTAGATATTAGGAAAAATTTTTCATGGAAAAGGTTGCAAAGCACTGGAACAGGCTGCCCAGGGAAACGGTGGAGTCAACATCCCTGGAAGTGTTTGAAGAATGTGTGAATGTGACCCTTGAGGACATGGTGTAATTTTCATCTCCTTCTGAAAGGGAACAATATTGTTCCAAAACTGTTTGTTTCTTCACCTTTCTCTGCCTTCCCTCCTTCCCCTGCTGCCAAGGGGCTCAGACCACTGGTTTTTGCTGGGATGCTGCAAGAAGTTTGCATTAAGTCATCCAATTCCCTTTCTTTTTTCCAGAATAAAGAGGACGACGTTATTGCGGCTCCAGCTCTTGGCCGAGCCCGAGTATCGGCTCAGCGATGTGATGAGGGAATCCCTTCTGCAGGACCCCCTGGCCCCCATCCTCACCGAGCCCCATCTCCTGGCTCTGGACAGGCGGCTGCAGCTCATCCTGAGAGCTGTGAGGAGGTGCATAGACACCTACGGAGAAGCCACGGTGGTGGCCAATGACACAGCGCAGCCCCAGGCTCCTGTGTCAGACAGAGTGAAGCTGGACACTTAAACAGCCCTGAACTGGTGCTCAGAGGCAGGAAAACCCCTGCAAGGCAAGTGGTGTGTTTTAACAGCTGGTAATTTCCACCTACAAGCACTTGCAGAGACTGGGAGGGGAAACTCTTCAGAAGATCCTCAAGAATCACACTGGGCTTCTATGCTGGTGCTCAACCAGAGCTTGGCCAGGGTGTTGGGGTGACTACGGCAGATCTGTGCACCCCAAACACCAGCTCTGGGGTGGAACAGCAGTGATCTGCCCTGCTGGAGTCGGTTGTGCCCTTGGCAGGGTGGGGGAACACATGGCCTTGGTTTGCTCAGCCTGCACAGGGATCTGGGTCCTTGTAAAGGACACAAATGAGGGTTGAATAAAGAGATGCCAAGAGAGTTGTCCTCTTGTTAAGTCTTTATTCTGTAATCAGCTCGGTCAGGCCAAAGAGCACCCGAACTTTGACCTGTCAGGTCTGTGCTGCCTCTGGGTGTCTTCACCAGCAACCAACCCACTCCACCTCGCTCTGTGCCTGTCACACAAAGCCCATTTCCTCACAGGGCAGTAAAACCACTTCTTTTACCTGTCTCGGGGGTGGAAGAGCCAGTTTGGGTTACAAAAGACAGGCAGGCATGTGTTGCCTTTGACCCCAAGGGAAAACAACCCAAGCCAACCAAAACCACCCCCCCAAATCAAAGTGCTCTGATACAACTGTATTTACAATTCCAGAACCCACCAATTTTTGATTAAATCACTTTCCCAAAGTGTGTGAGGGGAATCTATCTCTTGTCATCCCCTCATAACTTCAAAATCACTGAAGTTGTCATAATTCCCTGGAAAATAGAAATGGTATCCTGCCCTCTCACCACCATCTCTGTGCATTTTGAGGAGATGCAATAGAAACTGGAGATCAAAAAAGTAGGGACGTAGTTATCACACATATTTCAGTTTCCAGTTTTCCCCTCACCTCCCAACAACAAAGTTTAGGAATAACTGGATCACTGAAGCTCTCTTTAATAGCTTTTCCCTTTAACTGTTCAGGAATGATTGCACTGAGCCTTTTGGCAGCCTGCGGAAAGTAGTAAAGAACTCTGTTGATAATTTATCATCCTTAAGGGGGAGAAAAAAGCCAACAAAAAAGCTCAGACCACAACCAATTACTAGAAGTTCATTCTAAACTAACCTTTAAGTGAAACAAAACCCACCTCCAGCATTGCAGACCTTCCAGAGAATCCTAAAACCACTGTACAAACACTGTCAGGCAGCAGATAGAAGGTTCCCAGGGGGCTGCTGCACCTACCAATGGCTCATTGTCTCATGGACTGGAATTTTGCCCACGCTAAAGGGAACTGGGTGACACCAACAGTAAGAGCCTGGATGATGCAAGGAAGGAACAAAGCTCCTTTGGGCACAGGTCTCGTTTTTCACAGGGAATTGTGTTGGTGCTTCACTCAGCTCCACAACAGTTTGACAATCCACCTGTCTCCAAACGGCAGGACCAGGGCAGTGGCTGTGGCTGGAATGTCAGTGTGCCCATTTGTATGTTTGAGGAAGGCTGGAGTGGTTCTCAGTGAAGAAATTGCTCCAATATCCTGAAGTCACAGAAGTTAGCAAAAAAACCAAAAACAAACAAACAAACATACAAAAAAAAAAAAAAACAAATGCATAAACCCATCAAAAACCTACACACAAACTCATCAAAATCCCCACTCGAGGCTCCTTTGGTCTCTCCCAACTTGTGATTCAGCCACTTCCTTCCATTTCCAGCTTTTAAAGTCTCAGTCAGAATTCTCGACATTGGGGACTTCCAGACCTTTCTACTCTTGTGGACAGAGACGAAAATAAAGAGGATTTAACTCCCTCTCAGCAGGTTCGGTGCGTTGGTTATTTCGGTACAGGACAATGAATTCCCAAAGTTTTATCTCCCTCTACCGGTGACTTTTTGTGCTCTCACCACACAGGACGAGCCCCAGACGAACTGAATTGTTGTCACGGAATGGGGCCTGTTGTTGGCTGCTTCACCAGGAAGAGCGTGGCAACAGCAGATAAGCTTAAAAGTAACATTATAGTTATATAGTTATAATGCTGGAAGTGGGTGTTTTAAAGTTTCACTTTGGGTGATAAAGGTTCTGGTTTCAGCCTGGTTTCTTCAGTCAAAGGGCAGGGTGAAGGAAGGAAACCCACGGATACTGAAACGGCTGGTACACTGACAAGGTTGCAAGGTTGCTTTCTTCTCATTTTTACTCTCCTTTATATGATTGACACATTTTTAATGTACCTTCAGTCGGTTGATCCAGTCAGGATGCAGCTTTCTCTGAGCTGCATGTAAAACACATCCAGTCTGAGCTGTTTCAGGTCATCACTCTTCACATTTTTCCCTATTTCATCAGAGTTTAAAATCCCACTGTCTGCCCACCAGGGCTCATTCATGATTAATCCTCACGTGTTCAAAACCTTCATTAAGGGTTTGCACGGATGGGAGAGGCCAACTTAGAGGAGCTCCCGAGCTCCAATAATCATGTCTGGGCTGGGAATTACCAACGCGAAGAGATCAAAGCAGCGCAAGTGGCTGAGACACTCAGAGGGGGCACAGGGACCTTCTGCACAGTCAGGCATGCCACAACTCCAGGGAAATTCCCAGGCTGGCACATGGGGACTGAGCTCTCCCCAGGCTGCGAGGGGAAGGTTCAGGACCTGAACTCAACCCTCTGGAGTTAACACCAAACTAATCCATTAAGCTGCTTAGTTTCTACTGCCTCATTCATAACATAGCCTCTGAAGCCAAAGGAAAACACAATACAGGGGTGGGAATAAAATAAAAGAGACCGATTTCATTTAAGAATTTAAATCATTTTATTGCTTTACCTGCCATTAGGACAATCTATAACAAAAGGAATATAATATAATATATTAGCACATACAGTAAATCAGTCAGGTAACAATACAAAAATGGTCCTCTGGTTGACTATAGCTTCCTAGGGCAATAGACTTTATCAATTTGCTGAAGATAGACTAGCAAAAAATTACTTCTAAAGCCCTGACTGTTAGCTAAGGCAAAACTATGCCAATTGTGGTTTCCAACATATTGAAATTGCACACAAAGGTAAAGCTATAACTGTGTTTAATATTTAACTCAGACTTAGCTGATTTATCTTAAAATCTTGTAGGTAAAACTACAAAAGGGAGTAAACAGCAAGCTAAAAAGATGCAGTAGTGAAACTTGATTAGAAAGCCTTATATAAAAAAAATGTGCATTTTTTTTTTTTTTGTGGAGCTCTAACTGGTTTACACAGTTTTTGGTGCTTTAATGTAACACAAAGAACACATATGAAGAAAAAACCTGCAGAGAGTCAAAACTTAAGAAAAACAGTTTTACAAAAGAAAAAAAAAAGAAAGAAAAAGAAAAAAGAACCCCAAAAAAAGGTAGCGCTTGCTTATTCCTTAAGGACTCTGGCAGAAATCCTCTGCTCAACATCTCCTGAATAGAGAACTCAAACCACAAGCATTTCAATCTCCTTCCTGGGATTTCAGGTTCAGAAACACTCTGAAACTTTTTGCAAAGGCTTGATACCTTCAGTGTCATCCTGCATCAATTAGCAGACTCTTCCTGATCCTCTACATGCCTGCGAGAACGTTGGATTTGAATCCCTATCACCTCAGAAAGGAAATAAAACGAGGGCTCCATCGCTGAAGTAGTTGCACAACAAATGCCAAACTGCTTGCTGTCACTCCCAAATACAAACCTATGCTACTTTATATAAATTACAGTTCAAAGGAAACCTTAAAAATTGCCTACAATTATTGAACCGTGGAATTCAGTAAAAACTCTTGGGAAGTCTTGGTGCACAGAGTAATGGAACACAAAGCTGGGAAATACTGAAATACATTTAAGACTCTGCAACAAATTGAACTTGGGGGAAAAAAAAAAAAAAAGAGTATGAAATACGTGTGGTGGGAATTCCATAAACAAGCAAAGAAATCCAAACACCTCTTGGATTTAAACTAGGTTTATAATGAACCATTTTAAAAATTATGAATCAACAGATTTAAAAACTTAAAACAACGGAGTGTTGCAGGAAGGTTAAAATATTCAGGTTTTCTGCTTCACATTCTCGATCTCTACAGACCAGCCACCTGCAACTGATGCTGGCCAGGAATACTCAGCATTTCTTTTCCCTGGTAACAAAGGGTCACCTGAACTGATGATGAGTGGTTTTTAAAGTCAACTGAGGATTAACAAAACAAGTCACAGGGAAAATCAGATGTTTGCTTTCAACTTCAATCTAAGCACTCAAACATTACTAACAGCTGGACAGCTGCACAGTCTTACACCAATCTACATACTAGAGACCAGTCAGGCATTGAATGTAACATTTGGTTCTTGCCATTTGGAACAGGAAGAGTTTTAAATGGCAAATCTATGGCTGAAGAAACAACAAGAGAAAAAGATCAGTTGCGGCAAGTCAGCAAATGAATGAACAACTGCAGTAGTTCACCAGAACTATTAACCTTGAAAGCTTTGGGTTTACACTTGACAAAAACAGAACTAGGCAATCTTAAACCAGTGGACACAGGTACAATTATACTGGTAAATTCCAGCTGTGGCTTTCTCAGCAGCTGATGCCTCACGATTGAACCCAGGATTACAGTACCCAGAAAACAAAAACAAGAAACCCAGAAAACCCCAGGCCCCAAGAAGCTCAATTGCAAGGGCAGTTCTCATGTGAAAAGAAATACAGCAGGTGATGACCACAGCCTTAAAACCTGTCCAACAATTTGAGAAACACCTCTGTGAGGATTTTTTGCCCTCCCTTTACTGCCACCTCCTTACTCTATGGCAATGGCATGGTGCCAGGAGGTCTCTCCCTCGCTGAAGCAAGGCTGCACTGGCCTGAGTTGGACACTGGTGCACAGAGAGAAGCAAATGTCTCCATAGAACTTCTGCTATTAATTTAATGGGACAGAGAGCACAGAAACAATATGCTCTAAATTAATGACAGTGCCATGATAAGCAGTTTATTTTATTCCTTTTTTTTCCTTTCTATTTTTTTCCTTTTTTTCTTTTTTTTTTTTTTTTTTTTTTTTTTTAAACCAGACAGGAAGCTGCAAATGCCAAGTGGCAACGTGGCTCTGCACAAGGGAAATAAAGCAGTCTGCATTCGTGAAGCATGGCTTGGACAGGGAGGAAGGTTTCAGACAGACAGTGATACAAAACTGTTGTACTGCTGGATGTTTCTCTTGAGAATGTCCGAGCAGGGACCCAGGACACGCTCGAACCGGGGCCGGTCCAGCTTCACACATTTCAAGGGGCCACGAGCAACGACTGTGGCAGCACGAGGACGGTTCATCAGCAGAGCAATCTCACCTGGGGCAGCAGAAAATGGGAGCAGTGTTACAGATCAAGAGGCAAAGACATCACCCTGCTGTGTATCCAACTGCATAGAAGGTAATTCAGAACAAACGCCTATGCAGTTACATTGAAAGCAACTGTTTAAAAAAACTACTTGATTTTGGTACTAAAAAGCCTGTCCGCATTCAAGTCTCTCTGAAGAAAGCCTGAAGAATTTCAAACACTGGCTCTATTTGAGAAAAGGTCACATTTCAATTAACCATGCAATTTTCCTAGTCAACAAGTAGTTATTTTTCTGACAGGTAAAATACCTTTCTGCTCAGTTCTGGTATTTCTAGGAAACAGGACAACACAACCATAGTATTGAAGGAAACCAGCAAACAACAAAAGGCATTCATGCACCAGACAGAAGCCTTTAACCCACAGGTGGCCAAAATAAAGAACTGGACCTCACCATGGGGCTGTGGAAGCTGAGCAACTTGAGTCCCACTGGATTCCCAATTCCTAAGTTTTGCACCAACACTCCAAAAGCTTTGTTTCAACTGCTAAATGATATATTTGGAAACAAAGTTTTCAACAAGCCCCTGTTTCTGTTGGTGGGAACAACGCCCAACATTCCCAGGACCTTCGCGTTCAGGACTGAGGAAAGAACTCAGTGCTCCTTGGAAAATACATTTGCCTGCATTATCAGAAGGGAGGTTCAAAAGAAATGAGCTCACTGGCCTCCAAAAACCAGGCTTGCAAAGGAATAAGGAGGTTCTAAGGGAGAGTTAAACCCCTGAGGGACAGGTCTGCAGCACCTGAACACGATGGTCAGGATATTATTTAGTTTAAGAGTGCGAAAATCAAGAGAAATATTAGAAAATACTGAAACAACACACATAGAATGAAGTCTAGTCCTAGGTCTGAGCTAAGCAGAGCTTTGGGCAGAACCAGTGCACTTGAGTCCATGCCACTTCAGGCCTTGCAACAGAGAATTTGATTTTATCATCTGCAGAGCTGAAAACTTGTACAACCAAAGGTTTTAGCAACAGTGAAGAGTACAATGAGAGAGGAACTACCTTAAACATGAGAAAAAAGTGGGGTTTGAGAGAGAGAGAGGGAAAGGGCAGGGAGGGAGAGGGAACCTACTATTTAACCATTAAATAGTAGGTTCTGAGCAGGCTGCTTTCTGACCTGGAGGAGAGAAGGCTAAGGAGGGAATCCGATTATCTTATTGCTGTCTTCAGCTACGTAATGAGTGACTACAAAGACAAATCCGCACTGCTCTCTGCACAGTGAAAGGCAGAGAGAAAGCAACCAGCTGCAGAACAGGAAATTCTTGTCAGGCATGAAGAAAAAAAACTCTTCACAACAAAGCTGGTTAAACAGCATAAGAAATTGCCCAGAACGGTTGTGAGATCTCCACCCCTGGAGACACAAGAGACTCAACTGGACACAGCCCTGAGCAGAATGATGCAATTTCAAATTTAGCTCTGCTCACGGCAGGGAGGTCAGACCAAATCCCCACCAGGCCTCTGCTACATAAAAGTACTCTGGATCAATGACATCCTGTGACATCTGTGCACACCTGAATGCCAAGTGACTCTGGTACTCACCTGACACTGAGTGAAACCACAAGAGTCCAAAGCAGTAATTAAGCAAATCCATCTCATCTCTACCATCCACACAGCACAGGTGAAATGGTGGCAGTGGTGATGTAACCACACCCTGGAACTCACCAAAGTAATCCGAGGGTCCCAGCCTGCCCACTTCCACAAATTCCTCGTTTTCCGAGCGGCGCTGTAACACGGCAGCTGTGCCCTTCAATAAAGCACAGCAATTAGACAACTGGCACTGCCAGCATCACTCAAAACACTGAGTTCCACACAGGATCTGAAAGAGCTGTTATGATGCCTCACTTAGAACACCGCTTCACAGGCCTTGCACAGTTCACCCGACTGATCTATAAAAGCAGCTGCTCCTCCCTCCTCTCTAAGCATAAAATGTCTTGGGTGTTTACATATCCACAGCACTAATTTCTTCCTGGTTTTCCTCCTAACAGTAAAAATATTATAGTATGACTCGCAAAAAAAACCAAAAAAACACCAGACAGAAGACAATGATACTTCTAGCAAGGTATTACTGGCTATCTAGAACAAGTCTCTACTACTCTGAAAAATTAAAACTGGTTTCAGCCAGAAACTTGTTACTTTTTTCCCTGGAAGTACCATTCGTAAAAACAGCAAAACTAAATATAAGCTTTTGTGTGTCCAGCAAAAGAGATTTCTTTAGGAATTCTCTCTAAGTACATTCTTATGTTTAGTTCTTTTCCAAGCGTTTGTTAAAAAAACAAAAACAAAAAAGTCAAGTTCTGAGCTTTTAATTTTGACCTCACTTACCTCCAAAATAATGAAGAACTCATCTCCTGGCTCTCCCTGGACCACAATCTTTTGCCCATCCTCAAACTGTACCGGTTCCAAAGCATCAGCTACAGTGAGACGCTCCCACTTGTCCAGAGATTCTACAGAGTTAATAGTTCATTAACAGAGTGTCTTCTCAAGGCACAAACTACACTCTTTGCTCTGTATTTATACAGAGGTCAGTGTATTTCTGGCTACATTTGTGTATCAGATATCAAGACCTGAATTACAGTTATTTTGGATTGATCCAGAAAGGCAATACAGGGTTTGCAGCCACTTGTACTGAATTATCACAACAGCCTGTAATCATCATAATGTTGGGTAACAGCTTCATTACAATATGGCAATTTATTCCACTTCAGAACAAAAATCTTTTCACTTACCCAATATAGATACTTTGCTAAGGAATTTCTCATACATATTTCTCTTTCTCAAAGTGTTTCCCTACAAAAAAAAAAAAAAAAGAAAAGAAAAAAGAAAAAAACAAGCAAAGTAAGTTTTCTTTCTGCTTCAAATAAAACTCAAGACAAAAATAAATTTGACCAGACACACTGCATCCTGTCTCACAGACCCCAAACCGACAAGACTAAGTGTTTTGAAATTGAGTTATTTCAGTAATATTTCAGTTGAGTAACATTCATAAAAGTACTCAGCATTTATTGCAGCCTTACTGCATTCTCAGTTGATATTGCATTGGTATTGTGTTGCTCTCTAATGCAAGATTCTCCCTTGCCCTGTGCCTGAGAGATGCACGTTGAGTAATCAGCTTTCTGATTACAAAAGAGATAGCAGGATTTGGAATAAATAATTCCAGCAAAGGACAGGCACAGGCAGAAGGTCAGAAGACCAGCATCAGTAAACCCAAAAAGCATTAACTCCAGGTTCTGAAGAATACTTGCCATGAGGATCCTTCTGTAGCTGTCTCTGTCAATGCCCCACAACTTGACGTTCGTCTTGGCTTTGACGGTGGCAGCGCGGGGCGTTCCATAAATGAGGGCAAGTTCCCCAAAGCTCCCGCCCTCACCAACACTGGTGGCCCACTCACTGTTCACGTAAACCTGAAAGGCAGAGCAGCCTGGTGGTCAGACACACCTCAAGTCCCTGCCGCCCCCCATTTGTAGGACAGGGAAATTCTCCTGTCTCTAGACTGGACCATTTCAGGGTTTTATCAGCGCTTCCAACCCCAGCACAATTTTTACTTTCACTGCCAGGGGGACTCCTTTCTACATCACATGCACAGACTTTACATGTGTAAACTCCCGAGACCCTGTGATGGGAAATAAAATCTCAACAAGGTCTCCTGTCAGAGAGAGCTATGAATTAGCTGGACTGGAAAATAAAAAGCCTGTCCCGCACCTCAACCAGACTCCACCCTGCACTTGTAAAACATCTGCGTTGTGGTTGCTGTCCAAATCATTCCTTTCCAAACCCAGCCCAACTCAGTTGGTGCAACCAGACTGAGCCATTAAGGAGCAAAATAAGGTTCTACATGTAAGGACTCAGTATGACAAAGGCTACTAAAGGCAGTGCCTGTAGAAGAGGCCTGCAAATGTCAGAGTATTCTTCTGATAGGAATGAACATATAATTAATAAACTACCAATGATGCTTACATCCATTTCTCCTTGATCAACAACATAGAAGTTATCACCTTCATCACCTAAAGAATTAAAAAAATTGAATATGCATTAAAAGGAGTGATCTATGCAAACATTCCCATTTCACGGAACTGGTATCTCTGGCAACTTTAAGGCTTAGACTCCAATAAGGTTGACAAATTTTTGCACAGCTTGTAGGGTGAAATTTCACATTTTGCTGCTTTCACACTCCTCTCAGCCCTGTGAAAGGGCACATCTACAGGTATCCAGGAGATGAGCAGCAATTGCAGGAGTACTTGGATCCATAAACTGACAGAACATGTTCTACAGAGTCATCAAATGATATTCCCAACAGATAATATATGCAATGAAACCACATCTTCCTATACTTGCTCCACTCCTCACTTCAGTATGAGCTGTGCTTCAAGGAACACAACAAGAAAGGGTTGCTGCAGCCAGAGAATGTTTTCATACTAAAAAAACCACCAAAAACTAATTAAAGCACTAGGCCAGAATCCGGTCCCCATCTTCAAATTATTCACCAGTGCAAACACTGTCACTTGCCTTGCTGTATGACAGTCTCTCCTGCGATGTAAGTGACAGGGAACATGGCATCAAAGATGTCACTGAAGAAGAGGACACCAAAATTAGACAAAAGCCTGGACAACTCCACAAATGCACATCATACATCTGTACCCCCAGCCCACCAAAACTGCTCCTGTAGCCTCTGTATGGTTACAAAGACCATTGTAAAAGAGCCTGTGCAGCTTTGGACATTGGGACACATTCATTCTGAAGTCTGCCCTTCCAGAAACTTTAACACTACACAGATTTCCTCTTACCTTCTTTCATTATCATCGAGATGAGTGAACAGCACATTCTTCTCAATAGCTTTTGCCAAAGCAGCCATAGTCTTATAATCTTTTGGAATAACCTAGGACATAATCAGAAAAAGCAACTGATTAATTTTTTCACGACAAATTCATGTATTTCACAAGGTAAGTAAATTATTTCAATTGCTACAAAACACTGGCTGAGTTTTTTCAGTTTCTTTCAAGCACTGTAGATATAAACCCAAACATAGTCAATGTTTATAGCCAGTTTGAACACAAGGGAAATAGAATCTTGTTTTATGTTATGCATCTGTAAAAACATCAATCCATGCTCAGTTTAGAAGTTTTTTTGCAAGAGGACAAGTATTTGTTCAACCTGTGTTTTCCTGTGAATAGCAGCAAGTCTGCTGTGCCATTAGGCCAAATTTAATGTTGTTGGAGCTGTCAAAGCACTTGGTTTATATGTAATATGCTTATATATATAAGTACATCTAAATATACATTACTTCACAGGGAACAGGTCTAATGCATAAATGGTTTAATTGCATGACAGTTTATTCCATCCACCAATTAAACAGCCGTACACACAGGTCTGCTTTTTATTTATGTATTTATTTCAAACTCTGGGTAGAAGGTGGGTTTAGATAATCTCTTGAACTGTAGATGTAATTTTCAGCAACGTTTAAAAGTCAGAGCACCTTTCTAACATAAGATGCAGCATCCTCTTCTGTGTAGACTTCTGCACTGATGGCCCCACGTCTTGATCGATATTTAACCACAGGGTTCAGCGGAGGAGGAGGAGAGATTTCATCCTCCCGGGAGTCTGAGCGAGAGCCTGACTTCAGTTGATTCAACAACTGTTTTGTTTCCTCCTAAACAGGAAGGGAGACAGGTTTGTGTCACATAATCCAGCAAAGGAAAAAAAAAGCAGTTGTATATCATGTTCCAGTTTCGCCTGCCAACCCAAGGGAGCTTCCTGTGTACTATTATTCCCACATTAAGGCAAACAGGAGGCTGCAGCATCCAAGATCAAAGGCCTTTAAAATAGATGGTAGATATGCCTCTCATTCCTAAGTCTTATCACAATGGTGTTTCTTTTAGTAAGTTATACTTCATTTATTGAACTACTAGTGTAAACAAGTTGATTCTGCTTTCTGCCCATGTATTTAACAGCTGATGAAGACATTCCCCTAATGCTGGAGACACCTCCCCAGCTGCAAACCTCACAGTTCCTCCCTCAGCTAAGAGGTGTTAAAGCCTCTTAGGATTTGAAAGACAGAGGAGCAATTCCTCAGAAATCCACGTTACATGAGAAGCATTTGAAACAGGTCAAGTCATTGACCAACTTGATACTCATTAACCAACATTTATTTTAGGAGCAGGAAAGATGACCACCACTTACAAAAGAGCTGGAGGAAGGATGATGGAAGCCAAATCAGGATTTCATGCAACCCACAGATTTGTCAACTTTGCACAACATTATATGTTTTCCTTATTTCCCTCCATTACCTGTCATGTTGTAGTTATACTGCACAGGACCAGGGTATTTACAATAAAATAAAGTCTACCTCGACACACAGACATTTGATTCCTCAGAAAATTCACCTTAATCAACTAAAATCAGATTAAAAACAAAACAGCCAACCCTGGAGTCAGAGCATTTGCATCATAACAGCTCAAAGGACACTCCCAGCGTTAGGAAACAGGGTTTTGGGACATTCTGTAAAAGAACAAGGAGTCTTCTGTTCTCCAAGAGCTCCAGCCCTTGTAAAAGCTGGGTTTGTCCCAGTATCCTTGATCCCAGCTGGGCAGAGCTGCCTGGCTCCGGAGGTGCACTGAGGCCATGGATAACAACACCCCTCCGAGGAAAGGGCCATCGGAAAACCATTCCCGGAGTTTACATTCCACCTCTCCCAGAGCCAGCAGCAAGTGCTGCTCCACTGGCTCACGTTTCACTTCCTGCTTTCTGCCCATTGATAAAATGGTGCTACATTTCACCACGGTGGGAGCAAAAGGTATTTTAGAACTTGTTTCTGTTGTCTGGTTTTAGAGCAACAAGTCTCAACAGAGATGAAATTAAAAACAGCCCGAGCAGTAATAAGGGATTGGTTTAAACTGCCTCTCCAGAATGGGCAACACCATCAACCACAGAAACTTGTTTGTTCACATACATAAAAAAGGACACTTTTTAAATAAGTGAACACCAGCTGCTGCATTTCTTCCAGTATCACATAAAATATGAACTATTGTGATCACAGATTGAAGCACTTCAGCAGCATTTGGCGTGTGAGTTGTGTATCCAAACTGTTCAAGAGACTCACCAGGGCAATGCCCCACTCAGGGACAAGGAAACTGCACTGACAGAAAAAATACAACTGGCAACTTCTGCCTGATACAAAATTTAAGATTAACACACTTCTTTTGGGTGGTAGGGCACGGACACGGACACAAGCCACAGATCGGTTAAGAATGTATTAATTTAAAATACACCTGCTATTCTAAGTAGTCTATAGGCACATTCGCCAAGAGGAAGATTCTCCCTGAATGAGACAAATTACAGAACCATAGAATAAGACAAAAAAAGAACTCTAAAATCATCAAGTCCAAACACCACCATGTCAACTAACACAACTTGTTTTGCAAAAGAAACGCTTAGGAAAATGGGCAGGTACAGTGACTCCACATCAATCACACTTCTTAATTCCATCTTTCTATAAAGCCTAATATGCACAGGACTGTATTACACACAATATTTTAAGCATGCACTTATTCCAGAGGACAAGCATGTCCAGTATCCAGGATTCATCTGGCAGGCTGTAATACTGATCTCTACATTAAATTTCCACAGCTCAAGCTACATTACACAGCCAAGCCCAGCACTGCGGAGCTATTACAGCTTTTAGCATGTATTGGTATTACCAGACATGTTTGCACAGCAAAAAGAACAGAGGCCTTAGTGCACCAAAACAGATAAAATAAAACCATTATGCAATCAATGTGTAGTAACTACATTCATAGCTTTCATGACCCAGAAGAGGATACCTGAATTCCTACAGTAGCTGTAACAATCTCGGAGGCAGCAATTTGAATGTTTCTGAACAGAAATTCTAAAGCGTGTTTTAAATGTCTGCAATATATTTTAATAACACGTCAGTGAATCAGCTCTGTTTGTGTGCAGTGGGAGAGATGACTTGTCAGGAGAACAGAGAGAAAATAGCAGCCTCACTTCAGTTTTCAATGGTGTTCCCTCAAAAGTCAATCTTAGAAAAATCGACTGGGTGAAACTGAGGTGGAGATACATTTAAAGAGCTGAACAGACTTAGAAAGCATGTTGAAAAGTTGCTCTGCTTTAATAAAGATGTGACAGACACGACTTTTGGAAGGTGAAGCAGATTCAGTTTCAAACATTTTTGCTCTAGCAGAGCTAATTACTGGGTTGGAGTTGGTTAATAACAGTACTGAGCATTTGTGCTTTCCAGACACGGATGTCAGGGAGATTGGAACCAGCACAGGATGTTCAGTTCCGTTCCTTGACAGCTGTGAGGGTACAGCATCACCTGGGTAAACTCACACCAACACATCAGGCTGGGCGGGGAAATCACCCAGAGAAGGCAGCAGCAATTGTTAAATTCCAGAAGGCAAGAAAAATGCTACAGTTTCACTTGTAGCTACAGCTGCACTGGTGGGTTGCACAGCCCATGATAAAAGACCCTGACCAAAACTGTAAGAGCGATTCCAGGGGAAAAAACATGACCTAACCAGTTTTATTTTCAGCTTCCTTGCAGGCTGATGGAGTACACAGCCAGCCTTGCACCAGAATAAAATCTGGTTACTCAATTCTAGCACACATGTCATTAAATTCAGAGCTGGACTTGTTGTCTTGCTAAAAGAAAAATTAAGTCTCCTTTAATCTTAAATATTGCATGTTGATCATAAATCCACTGCACTTTATATCCCTGTGTATGAATTGGTTTACAATTTATTCTAAGCACAGTAATGCAGTTTACTTTGTAAAATTCTGTATATCAATACCTGTGGTGATGTGGTACAAATTATCAACCTATCAGTACTTCAAAACTTGAGAATCCAGGGTGAGGAAGGGGGCACAGTAACAGGCAGGGACAATGGATTTTTAGGAACCTAATGATAAACGGATGCAACTACACACACACATTAAAAAGAAAGTCAGAGCTTTTGTTCATTTCATAAGCAAAATGTTCCTCAAATACCTTTTCACTTATAGAAGGTTAGTTTGCACCTTTTGGCCATTTTCTATTATTTACCTTGAAAACTTCCATTAAAATCCAATTTCCACTACACATATTTCCAAACTCTAATGTTAATTTTATTTACATCTAGCACGTAGTTAGAACAAAAAAAAAAAAAAGAAAAAGGTATAACTCTCACATACAGCAAGTTCTGAAAGCAGCACCTGCAAACAACTGCTGTACAAGGTCACAGCTGCATTATTCACTAACCCCATATTCTGAGTGCAGTCATTGTGCCCAACCTTTCCTCTGCACAAGCCCTTAAACTTCCCATTTCCACTGCAGCTTCTTTCCCCTACCTGCTTGGATACCAATATACAAAATTAACAGCTCAAAAGGATGGGAAGTAACTGTCTCAGCTGTGAATGCTTTCCATTCCCATGATCCCAGAATGCTTCCAACAACAACAACAAAAACACCAAAGACCTCAGGACAAACGCAAGAGGAACAACAAAGCAGAACACTGAACTCCAGAGAGAAGGCAGGAACAGACTCGCTCTTCCAGAGGTCTGGAATGCAAATACTTCCCTTTGACTTCAGCTAGGCCTGGATAATAACACTGGCACCACTTCTGTGCGGTACCCCAATTATTGCAAACCAGTTGTCTCAACCTAAGGAGCCAAATGACATCACCAGTGCCCATCCAGGGTCAAACTCTGCAGTCATCCAGCTACAAACACACTCGTGCGTGCTGACTATCAGCTTCTATGAGTAAGCACTGGATTGGGATTACATCTGCAACCCAGCTGGATAAGTCTCCTTGTCAGCTTATGCTCTGTCCTACGTGCTTTGGTATGACAGAGGTGCATAAACCACTGGAAAACACGATTTGTTTTCCAAAAGCACCATTTCCAATTTCAATCAGTCAACACAGACACTGGTCGAATCTGCAGCTCAGTCCCTAAATCACAAAAACATATTCAAATTGAGGTTGTTCCACTCTCCTTCCCTCCCATGCTGTATTTTTACCTTCTCCAATCTTTCAAAGTACTCTCTGATGAATCCCATGGGTCTCTCAGGTCTCACTGTGCATAACTGTACAATGCAATCCTTCAAAAGTTGCTGGATGTTGTGTTTTTGGATGTAAAGTTCACATTCCCGAAGGCTACGCTCCTCCTCACTGCTGCTGCTGCTGGAAGCTGCCATTGCTGAAGGGAAGAGAAAGAGAAGGTTAAACAACCAAAGGAAACAAAGATGCTGCTGCCCAAAATTAAGTTATGCTGCACTATCTTACTGATACCACAGCATAAAACCACCTTTACCTGCCAGAGCAGTAACTAAGCTAAACTGTGAAAGAAAAGGCTGTGAACTTATTTAGCACTTCAAAAGAAATCAAAAATCTGGGGACTCTACAGCCACAAACTCAGAACAAAAAGCATTTGGCTGAGCTGAAAAATCTTCAACAACTCAAGTCCTGTGGGCACTCCAAGTCAGGGAAGCTTCCACCTAAATTTTCTGCTGCTTAAAGTGAGTACTCAGCAGGACTGGAGGCTCACGTCAGGGAGCTGCGTGGTCTGTGTGGGGTCAGGGGGATGATGGCCAGGAGAGAGGGGGTGGCAGCTGGAAATCTGAGAGGGGGAACACATCCAGAGCGGGGGGCACTGTCTGCGGCATCAAGGAGGGGTACCAGGGCAGGGGGACACTGCCATACGAGGGACACTGCCAAGAGGCCAGGGTGAGGGGGCATGTTCAGAGTGGGGGACACTGCCAGGGTCGGGGGGACACAGAGACACCTCCACATTCCTGCAGCTCCACTCCAGGGCACCTCCCGCCTGCCTCCTCATCCCTGCCCCCCCAGCAGCCTGCCCCACGCCGGGGTGACATTTCTCAGCGGCCCCCCCTCGCTGGGGACCTCGGCTAGGGGGGGCTGTCACCCCAGGAGAGCCACGGCAGGTGCCGCGGTGGGTACACCGTGCCCGGGATGCCCCAGCGCCGGGGTGGGGTGCAGTGGGGGACCCCCGCACATCCCCCCGCAGCCACGCCATCTCCGAAACTCCGCGGCTTTGCCACAAAAGCCCTCCCTGGCCTTTGCAACCTGCGGCGGTGGCGGCGGCGTGACCGCATCCCCTGTCCCCATCCGCGTCCCCACCCCTGGTCCCCACCCGCGTCCCCGTCCCGGCTCGGGTACCGCGCACGGCGGCCAAGGCCTGCGGTGGCGGCCACCGCGCCAGGCTCCTGCCTTGTCCCCTGGTCCCCGCGTTGTCCCCACCTCTTGTAGTCGGAGGAGAAGATGCCGCCGCTGGCGGGGTCGTGTCCGTACTCGGGCTCGCCGAGGCTGGAGGAGCCGCCCTTCTCCTCGCCGTAGGCCGGGCTGGCGGCCATGGCGGCGGGAGGGATGCGGGATGCGGGATGCGGGATGCGGGGGGGACGCCGGCACTGATGTCAGCGCGGGCGGGGACGGGCCGGCCCCGACCTCCGCCCCGGGGCAGCGCCCGGCGGGACCGGCCCCGCTGCCATGGCGGGGGAAGGGGCTGCCTGGCACCCCCCGAGAGCCCCGGCCCCGCGCGGTGTGAGTGCGGGGCGGCGCGGGCACAGGTGGGGTTTCAGGAGGAGGAATGCCGGGGACGTGGCTGTGGAGTGACTATCGCAGAGCTCACACGGCACCCCAGATTAGAAGAATTAAATTCTACAATTATATTAATATACAAAATTAATAATTATAATAATTTATGATGTTCTGTACATTTATAATTAGACATATTTAAATTAGATGGGATTATGGTAAATGATGTTAGGATGCTATAATGTATTATCCCATCATATTACATTATATTTCATACATCATACATCAAGCAGCATACATAATATATGTCTTTATATATTGCATATTACATATAATTAATATATTCTATTATGTGCTACCTGCTAGATACAATATATTTCATGTTACACATTAGATTATATTAATTTTGTGAGATATATATTCTATATTCTGTCATACTGTATTACACATAGCCATAACCTATTCTACATTCTACAGCCTACATATGGTGTAATGCGTTCAATATGTTATATATTTGTTATACTATGTTGTATTGCAGAGTTTATTAATTATAGTGTATATTATGTGTAAAGTAATACCTAGTATATAGCATATAGTATATTATTCAATATAGTATATTCTATATTCCATCATTTTATATTCTACATTATATGCTGTATAGTATATGGTATATAATATATATGAGGTATGATACCTAAATGATTATGTATTATATATTTGGTATTGTATTAGTTTATATTATTCTTATAGATATTCTGATAGATGTTATAGATTACATTATATGCAATTATCAATAACATAATAGGTGTTATTATGTATTAGATATATTATTATATATTAACTATAATACTATATATTAAAAGTGAGCTGGTGCAGGTCAGGCAGTGCTCCCACCCCATCCCTCAGGAGTGAGGCAGTGACAGAAAACGGGCACAGTTCACGGAGCAGAATTTAATAAAGCATCTCACTAAAACACAGCAATTAATCTGCCATGCGGGGAAAGGGTGGACACCCACAGCCCTCCCGGGGATGCCACAGCCCTCCCAGGAACCCCGCAGCCCTTCCAGTGACCCCAACCCTGCTTGGGTTTCAGACCTCCCTGGGGATCCCACAGCCCTCCCACAGCTGTGTTTGGGGACCCCGGGACCTCTGGAAAACCCACAGCCTTTTTTAGGGACCGTAGAATCTTCCTGGAGCCCCCAGCCCTCAGAGCCTGGCTCCAGCTTCTTTACCCCCGCATCAGGTGTTGGTACCCGCGGATAAGATGCCCCTGGACATTCCCTTCTCCAGGCTGAACCACCCCAGCTCTCTCAGCTTCTCTTCCTACAAGAGCTGCTCCAGACCCTTGGTGGCCCTTCATCCAGTATGTCTGTGTCTCCCTGGAGAGCCCAGCACAGGACCCAGCACTCCAGGAGAGCCAGGATCACCACCCTCGACCTGCTGGCAATGCTCCTAACACAGCCCAGGGTGCTGTTGTCCTTCACTGTGTCCCGAGGGCATGTTGCTGCACCCCAGGTTTCCCCAGGGGCTTTTCTGCCCAGCTGTTTTCCATCTGATCACCCTCCAGCATTTCCTGGTGCCTGGGGTTGTTCCTCACTGTGGGAAGGACTTTGCACCTTCCCCTTGCTGAACCTCATGAGATTACTCTTGGCCCATTTCTCCAGCCTACCCAGGTCCCTTTGGGTTCCAGCACTCCGACACATGAGCCACCCCTTCCAGCTTGGTGTCAGCAACAAACTCCCTGCTGGGACACTCTGCCCTGTCAGCAGGACCAGTTATGAAGATGTTGACCAGAACTGGACCAAGTGTTGACCCCTGTGGTACACCCCCAGTGACTGGCCTCCAACCAGACCTGCTCCAGCTCTTTGGCCCATTTTCAACCCAGCAGCCCACATAATACTAATTTTTGTGCTCAAAATCAAATGGCACCAATTAAAGCAGCAGATTTCTGCTTCAGGAGGCCACGAGAAGCAAAGGGCAGCCGCTCCTTTGAAGGTGTGCCAAGGTGGAACCTCACTACACAGCAACATTTGGGAAGAGTGAAAAAACAACCCATCAAACAGGGCTGGCACAGAGTCTCCATGCAACCATTTATTGCCACACCAGAGGGATGCCAAAGCCCAGGGAAGAATGCTCCAGCCCCGTGTGTTCTCCACCACCTCCATCACTGCAGTGCTGGGGACACCTGGGAGAGAAGAAGGGCTGTGGTGATGCTTGGCTGGACCAGGTACCAAGGTCTCCGAGGGTGGTGGCAGCCGCTCTGGCGGTGGCACCCACCATGGCACCGGCGAGCTGGCCCAGCCCCAGCAGGGCGAGGGCAAAGTGGATGCAGTTGCAGGTGACGGCATCGTACTCCACTGCCTGCTCCATGGCCGCCCGGATCCGGCGCTGCAGGGCAGCCACATCCAACCCTCCCTTCCTCCGGAGCACCTTGGCTGGACCCCGCGTCCGCAGGAGGTGGTTCTTGCCATGCTTGGCCACAATCCCCGATGGTGATGTCCCTGAGCTGCCTGAGGGGCAAAGGGGACTCTATACCCCGTGTCCCTTCCGTGGGGGTGTCCCCACACCGTGACACCTCCTGGGGCTCACCTTCCAGGTGGATGATCTCGCCGTCACCGCAGTAGATGCCAGCGTGGGCACTCCACCAGCTGGGGCCCCCCGAGGCCAGCGGGAAGAGGAAGAGATCCCCGGGCTGGGGCTCGGCCACCCCGTTGGGGACCACATCGAAGTGCTGTCCCAGCAGCCCCTCGCAGAGGAAGAACCCCGCCGTGGTCACCACCCCGGCCACTGCCTGGGGACCCGGCCGTGTTTCAGGGTCACTGGTGCCCCTGGGACACTGACAGCATCACCGACCCGCTGTCACATCCTGCATCCCAGGTTGCCATGGATGGGAAACCCTCTGGGAAGGGGCCACTTCCTCTAGATGCTGAGCACCCATGGGTGCCAAGGAAAAGGCAGGGTTTGCAGGATTTGGCCCTGTTGTGCCAGGGGTGAGACAGGCAGTGCAGGGCACAGCAGGGACACCGGTACTTACCTGCCTGGAGCTGCTCACCTGGGGGGAAAAACACCGGGCATCAGCCCCAGGGCACTGGGCAGAGGGGACACAGGGCACCAGTGCCATGCATGGCTCAGCGTCTGCCTGGGCTGCTGCCACCCCCCTGCCTGAGCCCTGGTGGGGGTCCCCGTGCCAGCACCCCCAAACCTGACTCACCCAGGAGCCCAGCCAGTGCCAGGGCTGGAGGAACAGCCAGTCTGGGGCTTGCAGGGTTGGCAGGAGGGAGCTCACCTGTGGGGAGAGGGGGCAGAGCAAGACAGGGACCCAGACCCTGCTGACCCCTGTCCCCTGCTAACACCCACCCCAGCCAGCACCCACCCCAACCAGCGCCCACCCCAGCACAGAGCAGCCTCCCAGGCCCCCTCTGGCCCCTCCCACTCCCCAGACTCAGCACCAGGCAGGTCCCAGCCGTGGGGCCCAGGGGCTCTGCGTGCTACTGTGGAGCGGTGGGACCACCCGGGTGCAGGTGCCCTCCCTGCCGGCTCCCCCTTTACCTGGGCGAGGAGGTTCATCTGCAAGGAGAAAACAAGATGTCCTGAGAGCTGGGCACAAGGGCTATGCCTGCCCCACCTCAGGGACCTCTTGGTCCCCAAACAGTTGTGGTGATACGTCACCCTGTCAAAACCCATGGCCTCGGGCACCGTGCCTGTCCTGGCACTCATGCTGTGCCCTGCTTCCTCACCGTGGGGACACCTCTGAGGTCCCCCTCACTCCACTGTCGTTCCCAAGCTGCTGCTGCTCCGAAGGTGGCTGTGGGACAGGACCTCAACCCGCCCCAGAGAACACCTTGGTGGCTCTTGGCACCAGCAATTGGCTCTGCCGGTGCCCAGGAATGTGCCCGGACCGGCCACACCATGGCACGGTGCCCATGGTGCAGGGCCAGTCCCAGGGGGACAAACCTAACCTGGTGTGACATTTCATCCACAAACCTCTTGGGTGACCCCAAAGGAGTCATGAAACAGCCCTGTGGCCACAATACACTGACAGTCAGTGGCCAGTGGGCTGGTGCCAAATCATCTCTTGGTGCCAAAACCCTCTGGCCCTGGGTGGCCAACCAGCCTGTCCCCAGCCCCATGTTCTAGGGATGGCCACCAGCCTGTCCCCAGCCCCATGTCCCCAGGGGCAGTGCATGACCGGGGTCAGCTCCAGAGTCACATTAAACTTTAATCCTTGTGCCGGGGGGTCACTGAGGGCTTTGGCAGGGCGCGGGTGGGTGACTGTCACCCTCTGTCATCGGGCAACCTCCAAAGAATCATTTATCAAGGAGCCTCCAATAAACAAGAACTAATTACAGCTGAAACCCGAGCCTGGCCTGGACCTGGCTCAGGGCAGGCAGCCATGTTAACCCTTCCCAGCCACCTCCAGTCCCGCAGCCACCCTCCTGGACCTTTGCATCATCTTCTGCTTGCTCTTGTCCCCTTCTGAACACCAATATCCTCTCCTGGTCCCTGTTGTCCCATCTGGTTCTCATCACACCCTTCTGATCCCTAGTGTTCCCTCCCAGTCTCTGTTACCATCTCCTCATCATTTCTCTGGGTTCCACTGGTCCCTTTTCTGTCACCACTGTCCTGCTCTGGTCCCATCATCCCCTCCATGTTGCTATCCTCTCCTCCTGATCCTCAGTTTCCCCTCCTGGTCCCCATCATCCCATCCCAGTCCTCACTATCTCCTCATGATCTCTCTCCACCCCTATTGCATCCCATTGTTCCCTCCTGATCACACCCATCACACCCTTCTGGTCCCAATCATTCTCACATGGTCTCTATTGTCCTGTCCTGGTCTCCATCATTCCGTCCTGGTGCCTTTTTTTCATGGTCTCCATCATCCTCTCCTGGTCACTGCCATCACCTCCTGCTCTTCACCATTGGTCATTGTTTCAGGGTCACCATTAAAACATCCAGGTTCCGTGATCATCATCATCCCTCCCAGTCCCTATCACCTCCTCCTGGTTCCCATCATGCCCTTCTGATCCTTGTTGTCCTCTTCCAGTCCCCATCATCTCCTCTTGGTCTTCTTCATCCTCTCCTGGTTTCAAATTTTCCCATCCTCACTCCATCGCCTCCTCCTGGTTCCAAATCATTCCGCCCTGGTTTCCACCACCTCCTCCTTGTCTCCACCACCCCCTCCTGATCTTTGTTGTCATGTCCTTGTCCCCATCATCTCCCCCTCACATCCATTGGTTCCTCCTGGTCTCAATCATCCCCTCCTGGTTGCCACTGTCTCCCCTTGGCCCCCACCATCCCCTTCTGGTCCCCATAATCTCCTTGTGGTCCTCAGCATCTGTGCTTGGTCTCCACTGTCTCCTCCTGATCCTCACCATCCCCCCCTGATGATCTTCATTGTCCCCTCCTGGTCCCCAACATTCCTCCCTGGTCCCCACCACCTTGCCTTGATCTTTGTTGACTTCTTCTGGTTCCTACCACCCCTTCCTTATTCCCTCTGTCCCCTCCCGTTCCCCACCAGCCTGTGCCATCACCAGCAGGAGTGGGACTGCCAGGACAGCGGTCCCTCCCTGGGTCACCCAATGTCCCCAACTGAGCTGTCCCCTGGCCAGGGCGCATCCGCCAGCTCCCCATGGCCAGTGGGATTAGAGTGGCTGGAGCCTTGGGGCTGCTCCCGACCGCAGGTCTCAAGCCCATCACCAGCATCTTTGGGTAATTAGTAAATTAGTAATTAAACACTCTCTGCCTGCTGGGGAGAAGGGGGGCAGATCCCAAGGTTTTAGGCTGGGTAATCCTGTGGCATCTGCCCCAGCGTCTGTCACCGAGCCGAGTCACGACCCCGCCGCGGGCTTTAACGTTTGCTCCTTCACCCCCACCCACCGCCCACAGGCCCTGGGCCACAATGCCGGGGTCACTCCCCAAAACAGGCTGGGCTGAGCCCCCATGGGTGCCCAGTTGGGTGCTCGTCTCCGGGTGGGGACAGGGTACTGCTCCATAGACACCCCACCTCGGGGCCCACGCCCAGCTGGGTGGAATGGAGAAACGGGGTGGGATACCATATTTTTGTAATTATTGGCTTTCCTGGGGGTGCTGATGATTGGCTGGCAGCAGATGGTTGGCCTGGTTAATCCCCCTCCCAAATCCCTGCTCCGGAGCTGGCTTTTACCCGACGGCGAGGAGGGGACGGGCAAATTAGCCAACTCAGCATGTATCGCCACGCTGGTCACTGCCCGGCATGCCCTGTCACCCGGGTGCCCATGTCACCCATGGGTGGGCTGGCACCCCGGGGTGTGGGTGCTCCCAGCACGCCCAGATGGGGCACCAGGAGGTGTTTCACCCATGGGTGAGGGTCTGGAGGTGCCAGAGGGCCGGGCAGGGCAGGTGACAGCTTGCTCCCGCCGCATTAGCCCAGCGTCATAATTCCGCCATGGGAGGAGGGCGGCCGTGCTGCAGATGGTGGCGGTCAGAGATCTGGGTCAGGGCGGGCGCTGCGGGGTGGGACAGGGCACCTCGGGGGGGCCGGGGTCCTGGGGCTGCAGGGGTGTGGGAGGCCGGGGGCATGGAGCCATGGGGAAGGCAGGGATGGAGCCATGGGGAAGGCAGGGATGATGGAGTCGTGGTGCAGGCAAGGGTGGAACCATGAGGAAGACAGAGATGGAGCCATGGTGCAGGCAGGGATGGAGCCAGGGTGAAGGCAAGGATAGAACTATGATGAAGGCAGGGATGGAGCCATGGCACAGCCAGGGATGGAGCCGTAGTGAAGGCAGGATGATGGAATCGTGGTGAAGGCAAGGGTGGATCCATGATGAAGGCAGGGATGGAGCCATGGTGGCAAGGATGGAACCCTGGCAAAGGCAGGGATGGAGCCATGGTGAAGGCAAGATGGAGTGTGGTGCAGGCAGGGATGGAGCTGTGTATGGGCAGGAAGGATGGTGGAATGATGCTGCACACAGGAGCATGGAGCAATGGTATGCAGGCAAGGGTGATGGAAGCGCAGTGAGGATGCAGGAATGCTGCAGGCAGCGGGGATGGAACCGCACAGCGGTCAGGGATGCCTGAGGGGTGAGCCCCAGCCCCCGGATCCACTGGTGTCACTGCCACCAGCCCTCAGCAGGGACCTGCTGCCAGTGCCTGACCCCTGGGACACCTCCACGAGAGGAGAGCAACACCCCTGAGCCCCCCAGGGGAGGGACACAGTGGGCCGGGAACCCCTGTCCTCAGCCTGGCCCATCGCTGGGGACAGCCCGGGCCGGGTGACGGTGGCCACCCTCCACCCCCGTCAGCTGGGCGGGGAGGGGGTTTAGCGGCTAAAGCCCTCAAATCCCAAATTGTGCTGCCCTGTCACCGCGAGGGTTTAGCGGTGCTTGCGTAACCCCGGGGGCCACCTGGCCCCCGCCCGCTGCGGTGTCAGCAGCCCCAACACCCCCGGGCGCCCCCCCGCCCCCCGGCAGGGGGAGCTGAGGCGCAGCGGGACCCCCACCGAGCATCCCCCCTCCCCTCGCCATCAGGGCCGGTAATTAATTACTTGGGGGCAGGGAAATTACCCCCCTTAATTACCACTTTTCGTTATTCCCCTCTAACCGCCTTAGTGAAGGGCTTATGCGCTTACAGGACCCGGTGGGTCCCAAGGAGGGGGGGACACACACATATGGGGGGTCCCCACCCCAAGCCCCATCTCCCACCTCTGCCGCAATCTCAGCCTCGCAGTGCTGGGGGGGGGGGAGGACACGCGGTGACAAGGTGACACCCCCACGGTGGCCCGCGGCGGCGCGCGGGGGGGTGGCTTGGGTGTCGCGGGGTTTAGGGTTACAGGGCTGGGGCTCAGCACCTTTTTAATTCTTCATCGCGTGGCTGATTGATCCCCCCCCGCCCCGCGCAGACACTAAAGATTAAGAGGGTGACAAAGAGGCGGCTGCTTACACAGCGCCCGCCTAAGCCGCCTTGAAGAGAGCAAGGCAAGAGCCCCGCTGCCCGCAGAGCTGCCCGAGCACCCACAGCCTCGCCAGCCCCACCGCGGCTCATCCAGAGGGACAGGCCAGGGAGAGGTTGGGAGCGCCGGGCCCGGGATGGCTGCGTCCCCGGCGGGGTCGGTGGTGAGCGCTGGGCTGGATGAGAGCCCCACGGGTAAGAGGTAGAATGTTCTGCTGGAGAGGGGATGGCACGGTGGGGGCTTTCTCGGGATGGCTGGGCCCCTGTTGTGGTCATTCTGGGAGTTCTCTTCATGGTTCTCCTCTGGGATACTTGGGGTCCCCAGCATTGCCATGGCCTTCGGTTCCATCATGGTTCTTCTGCAAGATACCTGGGGGGTCCCTGTCATGGTCCATCTCCAAGACACCCTGTGTATCCATCACGGTTCTTCTCTGGGATGTTTGTGTTCATCGTCATCCCTCTCCAGAATAGCTGGGGGTTCTTGTCATGACATCAGGGTCCTTTGGGATGCCTGGAGTCCTCAACTATCACACTTCCCCAAGATTCTGAGGATCTCCGTCACGGTCCACTCTAGGCCAGGATGCCTGCAGTTCCCAACCCTCTCCATGATGTCCATGATCCTCATAGTGTTCCTTCTCCAGGATCCCTGTGCTCCTCAGTTATGCCCCTTCTCCAGGATGTCTGCAGTGCCCAGCCACAACCTTCTCCTGGATCCCTTTGGTCCCCAGCCCTGTTCCACAGTCCCCACTGCCTCCTGCTGTAACCCTTCTCTGGGATGCCCCATGTCCCCAGAGGTGTCCCTCCTGCAGGACACCTCCCATCCCTGATTACAGCCCTTCTCTCGGATGCTCCGAGTCCCCTCACAGGCACGCCTGGTGTTCCCATCCCTATGGACACGCTTTCATCCCTTTTTGGCTTTTTAGCAGTCGTATGAGACCACATCCCGCATCCCCCTGAGTGCCGGGCTGCGGGGATATTCTGAACCCCGTGCTGGGCTGGACCAGCGGAGACGGGAACCACCCCATTGCCAGGATGCTGGGAGGCACCAGGGACTGGTGGGAGGGACGAGGGACATCGGGATGTCCGGAGTCCCCCCCCGAGCGTGACGGGTCCGCTCCCGCAGGGCTGAGCCCGGCCCCGGGCAAGGCGCTGAGCCCGGTGCTGCTGTGCAAGGTGTGCGGGGACACGAGCAGCGGGAAGCACTACGGCATCTACGCCTGCAACGGCTGCAGCGGCTTCTTCAAGCGCAGCGTCCGCAGGAAGCTCATCTACAGGTGGGAACGGGAGCCCCACGGGGCCGGGAACGGGGGGACGGGCAGCCGGCGGGATGCGGACCCAGAGGATGGGCAGCCAGGGGAGCGGGATCCAGCGGGGAATGAATCCAGTGGGGCAGAGACCCTGGGGATGGGCACCACGGGGGAAAGGATGCCCAGCAGGGCAGGGACTGGAGGGATGGGGGCTCAGAGGGGCAGGGATTCAGAGAAGGGACAGTCAGTGGGGCAGAAGTGGGGGGAACAGGCACCCAGCAGAGCAGGGATCCCAGGGGATGGGCATCCCAGGTGGACATGAACCCACTGGGATACAGAGCCAGGGGATGGGGCACCCAGCAGGGGAGGGATGCAGGGAGATGGGCACCCTGTGGGACAGGGACTTTGGAGACAGGCACTCAGTGGGGTAGAGTCCCACAGGGTGGACACCCAGCATGGCAGGGACCCCAGGGCATGGACAACAGGAGGGTCAGGGACCCAGGGGGGCTTGAACCCAAGCAGGGCAGGAACCAGGGGACAAGTACCCAGTGAGGAAGGCACTGGAGAGGGGAGCATGTGGGGCACCCTCATGGGGCCAGGACACCCATCAAGGGAGGGTCTTCATTGGGATGGGGCACCCTTGGTGGGGGCACAGGGCATGCACTGGGGACAGGACACCTGCTGGGGACAGGGTGCCCATCATGGTGGGGCACTCACTGTTTGGAGGAAACCCATGGTGGGGGGGACAAGACACCCAACAGGGACAAAGCACCCCCAGGATATGGCACCCACAGGAGCAGGACCCTCCTTGGTGACATGGGCCAACCCAGGGGCTGCAGCCAGGTGCCACCTCTCCCTGTAGGTGCCAGGCGGGGACGGGGCTGTGCCCGGTAGACAAGGCACACCGGAACCAGTGCCAGGCTTGCCGGCTCAAGAAGTGCCTGCAGGCTGGCATGAACAAGGACGGTGAGCCGGGGGACACACACAGGGTGATGGATGGCAGGGGGTGGCAGCGAGTGGCCACTGCTGACGCCACCTTGTCCCCACAGCCGTGCAGAACGAGCGCCAGCCCCGCAGCACGGCCCAGGTCCGGCTGGACAGCATCGAGCTGGACGCCGAGCTGCCCCCTGAGCACGTGGCCACCACACGTGAGGTTCCCCCATCGCCCTGTCCTGCTCCTCGTGGTCCCGGTGCCACTGTCGCTGTCACCCCGGGTCCCCGAGCGCCCACACCGCCCACCAACCATCGCTTCATGGCCAGCCTGATGACGGCTGAGACCTGCGCTAAGTTGGAGCCTGAGGATGGTGGGTGGCTGCTGGTGGGGAGGGGACAGGTGAGGGTTGTCCCTGTTGTGTGGCGACAACCAGTGCCCTGTCCCATCCCTGCAGCTGATGAGACGGTGGATGTGACGGGCAGCGAGCCAGAGCGGGCGACTGGCGAGTACCAGGTGGCTCCGTACCCGGCAGCCAGCCCCGAGAACATCTATGAGACCTCTGCACGGCTCCTCTTCATGGCTGTGAAGTGGGCCAAGAACCTGCCTGTCTTCTCCAACCTCCCCTTCCGTGACCAGGTGGGGTTAGGGATCCTTGTGGGGATGTGGGGATCCATCTATGGGGCAACATGGACCCCAAAATACATAGGCAGCCAGTGGGCTGGGAATGGCTGGAGCATCTCCACAACATTCCTGGGGCTGCCCCCACTGAAGATGCTCTTCAGCCCAAGTGACCGTGGTGGCTGCTGGTGGTGGATGCCTTGGGGGTGATGGTGGTTTTGGGGTTCCCCCTGCTTTCCCCAGGTGATCCTGCTGGAGGAAGCGTGGAGCGAGCTGTTCCTGCTCTGTGCCATCCAGTGGTCCATGCCCCTGGAGAGCTGCCCGCTGCTGGCTGTCCCCGAGCCGGCCCCCGGGAAGCTGCTGCCGGCCGCACTGGATGTCCGGGCGCTGCAGGAGACCCTCGGCCGCTTCAAGGCATTGGCTGTCGACCCCACTGAGTTTGCCTGCATGAAGGCTGTGGTGCTCTTCAAACCAGGTGATGACACCCACCACCACCAGCTGGCCGTCCCCCTGCTCCCACCCCGCCCAGTCACCCCTTTGTCCCTGCAGAGACCCGCGGCCTGAAGGACCCCGAGCAGGTGGAGAACCTGCAGGACCAGTCGCAGGTGATGCTGGGCCAGCACAACCGTTCCCACTACCCCGGGCAACCCGTCAGGTATGGCCATCCTCACATCCCCACAGGTGACACCAGAGGAGGGACACCCACCCATGGCCACTGCTCTGTCCCCAGGTTCGGGAAGCTGCTGCTGCTGCTGCCGGCACTGCGCTTCATCTCCTCGGAGCGTGTGGAGCTGCTCTTCTTCCGCCGGACCATCGGCAACACCCCCATGGAGAAGCTGCTGTGCGACATGTTCAAGAACTGACCCCTCCACCCCACTGCCACCTGCCTTGTTTGTCACCTCGCCCTGGCACTCTGTCACCCCCACCCCGGGTCTCCTCGCCCTGGGGTGTGAAGGTGCCCGTGGTTCTGTCTCCAGGGAGGTGGCCAGGACTGTGGGATGGCAGATGGGAGGCGGGACCAGCTTCTCTGGGGACAGCTGGTGGCAGGGAGATGTCCCTGAGTGCCACCAGGAGCCTCTCACTGGGGTGGGGACTTGAGGGTGCCTCTGTCCCAAATGCTGGAGGAACCCAGGCAAGGCACCCCTGGCACCATGGGGACCCACTGCCACCCATGGGGGGGTCACCAGCCTGGGGGACACTCGCCCAGGGATGATGCCAACCTGGGGCTCCCACCAGCCAGGGGTGACAATGGCCAAGGGTGATACAAGCCCAGGGGTGTCGCCAGCCTGGGGGTGACACCAGACCAACGTTGGTGCCAACCTGGGAGCAACACAAGACCGGGGGTGACACTGGCCATGGGTGATGCCAACCTGGAGGTGACACAAGACTGGGGTGACACTGGCTGGGGATGGTGGCAGCCTAGAGGTGACACTGGCCACAGGGGGCATGGACATCCTGGGTGTGACCCCAGCCCAAGGGTAACAAGGGCTGGGGATGACGGACACCCTGAGATTGATAGCACACCAGGGGTGACACAGGTTGGAGGTGACACGGGCTGGGGGTGACACCAACCCAGCGTGACCCCAACCCGGGGGTGACACTCAGCAGGGGTGACCCCAGCCTAGTGTGACCTCAGGCTGCGGGTGACACTGGCCCGGAGTGATGGACACCCGTGGGGTGACCCCATCCCGGGGGTGATGGGCATACTGGGGGTGACCCCAGCCCGGGGGGGTGACCCCAGCCAGGAGGTGACACCGGCCGGGGGGTGACGCCATCCTGGGGTGCAGGGCCCTCCTGCCACCGCTTCACTTGTCCCCGTGTCCTGGGGGTCTCCCATCTGTGTCCCCCATTTTCTCCTGGGAATAAGGAGGGGCTCTGCGGTGACACCGCTCCGGGTCCCCCTGGGTGGGGACACAGCAGGGGGGGCACCAGCTGAGTGGGAATAACCTGAACAGAAATCAATAAAAATCAATAATCTGAATAGAAACGCTTGGCAAATAAATTATCTGAATAGGAATAAGCTAAAAATATGGAAGATGGATGTAAAGAATCTGGGAATGAAATAATCAGAATATAAATTAGATTGATCAAAGTAATGTGAAGAGAAATCAAATGAAACTAAATGATCTGAAGTAATTTGAATAGATTGTAAAGAAACTGTCTGAATGTATATGAGATAAATAATCTGATTGGATAAAATCAGAATGAAATAGAAATAAATCAATAACCAGTAATAATTAATCAGAATTAATAGGAGTAATGTGAAGAGAAATAGAGTGAAATTAAATAATCTGAATAGGAATAAATTGAAAATAAACCACCAGAATCTAAAGGAGATAAATCTAAATAATCTGTTTGGAAATAATCTGAATTAAATAATGTCAATAGAAATAAAAAGAAATAATCTGAATAGAAATAAATGGAAAATAAACTGAATATAAACAATCTCAACAGAAATTATCTGAAATAATCTGAATACAGATCAATTGGAAATAAATTATCTGGATATAAATTAAATATAAATCATCTGATTAAAATAATTGGAATAGATATAAATAATGTGAATATTAAACAAGAGAAATAGAAATTCTCTCACCATAAATAATCTGAATGTGAATAATCAGCACTAAATAATCCCTCGGGAATGGCATTATCCCCAGGCCCTCATCCCAGCCCTTCCACCCCTGTGAAATCCACAAAGTGCCCTCCTACACCCTCGGGGCTGATGGAAAGAGGAACCCCCCCCTCCACCCCAATCCCTGGAATTGGGGTGGCGGCGGCCGCGTCCCAGCGGGAATTCCGCGCCTTCGGAGAAGGACACGCTGTATCTCTGGGGCGCTGTCCCCCTGCCCCCGGCACAGCCCGGGAGCTGCTCCGGGGAACTCACCCTGGCAGCTCCGGCTCCTTCCAGAGGCAGCACATTCCCCCCTGGAATGCACACCCCGAACACCCCCTAGTCCCCCCGGTCCTGCTCAGCTCCTGCCAGGGTTTTATATATATATATATATGTACATATTTCTTTTATTTCTCTCTTTCTATATATGTAATCATAAATACATTATATACATAAAGAAATATATTTTCTATATATTCTATATATATATCCCATACATTTCTCTGTATAAAGAAATATATTTTCTCTCTCTATTCCATACATTCTTATATATGTATAAAGAGAGCAAAAATATGTTCTTTATATACATATATTTCCTTTACATATTTCTTTATAGAGAAACACACTCTTTAGCTAAAGAAGTATATAAATACATATGAAGAAACATATCTAAACATATAAGTTAAACATATAGCAAATGTTTAAATTATATAACATATATTGAATATGTTTCTACATATAGAAGAAATACATTCAAATATGTATAAAATACATATTCTTTATATATATAGCACACTTTTCTTTATATATACTTCTTTATATATAGAAATATGTAAAATATATACAGAAGGAACTGCATAATTGATTTTCTTTATATACTTCTTTATATATATATATTAAACATATAAACATATATACATAAAGAAATACATAGTCTTTATATATGGTATATATATCATATATTTCTTTATATATGAATATGGATTATATATAAAAGAAATAGAAAATACGAAGTAGTGTGTTTTTAAATTTTTAATCTCTTCTTTCCTGTATATATTTTCTTTGTATATAGAATATATATATTGTTAGAGATGTTCTTTATATATATAATATACTCTTCCTTATGTATTTCCCTTATATATAAATTGTATATAAGGGAAGTACATGCATAGACCAAAAGAAATATAGATACATATATATTTGCCTGAGGCAGAGCCGCCTTCCCTGCTCTCATCCCACCGGGCTAAGAAACCTGAGGCTGAGCTGGAGCCTCCCAGGGACCTGCTTTGAGGGCAATTCCAGGTGTTTTAGCTCCAGAGGCTCCTTCGGCCCCAACCATTTGGATTCTCCTGCTCATTCCAGCTCCCGGCGAGCTCGGGGCGGCTCCCCCGGAGCCTTCACTGTTGTGGCCACATCCGCCTTCCCAGCGCATCCCGGGCCGGCCCCAAATCCCTTTATCCCCCTCTGCGGCTGGGAAAGTCCTGTTTTCCCCCTTGGAAGAAGGGGCGTGACGGGGTTGGCGCCACTCCGCTCCCGGGATGCGGCTCCAGCGGCCCTGGCCTGTCACACCCCCAGTGGGAAACAAGGAAAGGGAGAATTAAACCAAAACTGGAATTCCAAATATCAAATCAAAAATGACCCCAATAAATAAACCCATCCCGGGAAAGAAAGGACCCTTTGGGCGGGGGGAGAGGGACCGAGGGCTCGGCTGAACCCTGGGATGCCGGGAAAACACCACACACTCCGGAAAACTCAGCTTTGAGCTCTCTTCCCCATTTTTATGGCGTTTTGGGAAAGATGTGATGCCCAGCCCACCTGGAAGGACGGATCCAGCCTTAATTAATCTCATTAGTGCCCCAGGGCTCCTCATTTTGCCTTTCCAGAGGTTTTCCAGTACCCGGAGCTTCTCCAGACGCCACTGAGGGCAACGATGACGACACACAGGAGGGATTAAGAGCCGAGTCGTTAGTTAGCGTTGTTAATTAGTCCTATGATGGGCTAATTACACCTCCAGGGATTTCTTGCTGACAATAAAACTCACTGTTTTATTGAGTGATAGTCGGTGACACCGGCGGTGACACCAAGAATGGCTCAGCCCGTCGTTTCCCTCCTCCCCAGCCCAAAAATAATAATAATAATAATTAAAAAAAAAAGAAAAAAAAAAAGGAAAAAAAAATTCTGTCTGGGGAAAAATATTAAAAAAAAAATAATAAAAATATATATATATTTACACTCAACTCCAGGAACCGGCATATAAACAAATATCGCTTCAAGTAGTCCTCGAGTATTATTATTATAATTATTATTATTATTATTAATTTTTAATACTGATGGTCGCCAAAAAAAAAAAAAAATAAAAGAGGAGGAAAGGTGGTTAGGTCACGTTAAAAAAAATCAAACCCCAAAGGAAAACGGTGATTTTTGGCAGAAATTTAACGCTTTTCCATGCGCTCGGCGTTGGCGTGGGTGAGGTGGGGAAAGCGCGGAAGGCTTGGCTGCAGCCGAGCCGGCGCCGGCTCGGGATGATCCCACGGGATTTTAGGCTTGGTTTATCTCCTTCCCATGGGTTTTTTAGGCTTGGTTTTCTCTCAGCCATGGGATTTTTACGCTCGGTTTTCTCCTGCCGACGGGCGACTCGGCACGAGGGTTTGGCAGCGCGACGCTCCGAGCCGTGGATGCCCCGAGGGGAAGGGCGCAGGAGCCGGCCGGTGCCCCTCCATCCCCATCCACCCCCCGCCCCCCTAAAGGTCTCCACCCCCCAAACCTTTAAGGCCACCGTTAAACCACCCCCCCCCTACCCCCCCGGCCTTTATAATTAAGAATTCATCCTCCTGGTGTTAATGAGGAAGCCGTGGGAGCGCTGCCGATGGGGAGGACGCCCCGGCACGCGATGGGTGGAGATCTCAGACCATGAACTCGTTGCTCCCCAGGAGGACGAGGGGTTGGGCGGCAGCGCAATCGGCCTCGGGGTTCCTCCTGCGTCCCCCTCCCGTCCCCCCGTCCGGGGGCTCTTTGGTTTTGGGGGGGGAGGTTTTCACGCTCTTCAGTTTCTGTTTGCCTTTCTCCGGGTTGAACGTCCCGCGGGTGGTGAACTGAGGCCGGTCCTCGGGGTACCGGAGGGGTCCTGCCGAGCCCTCGGGGCTCACCCGGGGCTCGGGGGGGTCGCCATGTCCCCCCGCTCGGTAGAAAGGCGATTTGGAGTACATCTGGAAGCGCTTGCGGGGCAGGTGGGGCAGGCAGGAGGTCGACGATTGGGAGGAGGAGGAGGAGGAGATGGAGGCGTCGGTCGGGTCCGCGGGCTCCGGCCGCATCCTGGGGTGCCTTCGCAGCCGGCTCGGCCCCTCGGCCTTGGCGGGGCGCAGGGAGGTAAGTGCTACGCTTCTCTCTGGAGGGGCGGAAGGACCACGGGAGGATTACCACCCCGAGAGCTGCTCCCCGGGGACATGTGCTATGAAGGCAGGACAATGTTCCCAGCATCCTGACTGACAATGGAGGAGTGGTCACCTCCCCACCAAACGCTGGGTGCCACCACCCAACTGCCCAGGGCCACGTGGCTTAACCCTTAAACCCTCCTCTCTGCATCCATTTAAATTGCTGGCTTTAAACAAACTAAAAATCCTCAAATAACGCTTCCCAAAGTGATAGAAAACCTGATTTGGTGTTCCTGCCCAAGATGACCTTTGATGGTCCCTTCCAACCCAAACCATGATGCCTGGATTTACCCGAGCGATCGGAGATGGCTCCTTCGGAGTCAAAGTTCAGGTTTTCGGAGCTGTCGGCGGTGCCGATGGAGGCTTCGGACTCGAGTGTTTCGTCGTCGGAGGCACGGGGCTCCAGTGCCAGCATCTCAAACGTCAGCTCCTCCCTGCCAAAACCAACCCAGTCCCACTGACCCAACGGGACCAAAAAGGCGGGGAGGAGAAGAAAGGGGTGCATGGCAAGAGATCATGGAGGGGTGGAGGCCTCCAGTCAGGATGCCAAGCAACACCCATGGGTTGGGGGCGTGGTTTGAACCCTTGGTCAGACTCACTTTTCCTTCTGTAGGTTCTCGATCTGCTCCGTCAGCACCTTCTCTTCCTGCTGCATGGCCACTTGCTGCTGCTCCGTCACCTCCATCTCCATGGCCTCCTCGCTGCTCATGGTCTCCTCGGGGACGTCCGTCACCGAGGGCAAGCGCCCGGTGACGGGGGACGCTGGGCTGGGGTAGGCGCCGCGCCGCACGCGTCCTTTGCCCTGAAGAGAGACAACAGTGTCACCACCACCACCACCAGCCAAGGTGATCTTGCAAACACTCAGGTCCAACCACACTGCTCTCCCAAGCAGCGAAGAAGACGGCCCCGGCTGTCGGTCCTCAGCACGCCACTGGTGGGCGCACCCCGGACCCTCCAAAACCTCACTTCGGCCTGGGAGAGGTACCAGGACTCAACATGTTGGAGGGGTTGAGGATGCAGGTGGTGAGGATGGCAATGGTGAGGATGACGCTGACAGACCAAGTGCAACTTCCCAGCAAGCCCAGCCGGTGGCAGGATGGGTTCCCACGGAGCCCACAGCCCGTGCGAGGGGAAGCTTCACCGTGGTTGTGTTGGCTCTGGGTGGGAGCATCATGAAGGCTTTGATTTTGGGGCACCTGGCTCCTGCTTTACCCTTAGATCAAGTCTCACATCCTTCCTTCATCCACCTTTGGTACTTCCTGAGGACCACAAGGGTCTCCACTGACCCCTTCAGCAAACAGAAACTCAGAATCATGTTGTCCATGCTCTGATCTCACGTACAGGAGATTCAGAAACCAGGACCCACCTACAGCGGTCCATTATAAGACAATAAACGTGGATTTTTGTGCCCAGGGTTAAATGGGGAGATTTAAAGCAGACCTGAAGACCCACCTGACTTTTTAAATATTAAAATAAGGACTCCAGTGGGGTTGGTGCATATGGAGGGATATTACATATGCAGCTGTTTTAATCTTCTGAGGACCAGCTGTACAGATCTGCTCCAATGAGCAGAAGAAAGAGGTAAATTTTTGGAGATGAGGGACATGACACGAAACAGCTTTTACCTTAACTGCTATCATGACCAGACATCTCGTCTTCTGCATTTCAGATCCCAAAGTGACCAGGACCTCAGAGATGTCCATCACTTGCTGCCCTCCCCTGACAACCATCAGCCAGGATGAACCTGCATCTCTTTGGGGTTGAAGAGCTCGCTGCAACACAACTTTCCTCGCTTGCACCTGTGGCATCCCCAGCTCTTCCTGAAAACCCACATGCCCAGAGCAGGTTTTCAGGATGAAGGAGCCTCCCTTTTTTTCCTTTCTATTTTACCCTTCCCATCTTTTAATGTCCCATCTCAGAGATCTTTCTCCATCAGCAAAGCCCCTCCTGCCCCCCCCCCCCAGAATTCCTCTGACGACACCTTTCACGTGGGCTCCTGAGCTGAGGCGCAGCTCCTTGAATCCTATTAGCCAAAATCCCTGAGATCCCAAAGATCCCACTGGCTCGTGGACTTAAGCCCCTGTGAAATGCCGTGCTCAGCATCAGGGGAGCAGAGCTCGAGTTCTGCTCTCCTCCGTCTCCTGACCCTCACAGATGATGAAGGATGGGACGGGGAAGCATCATGGGCTGAACCTGGTAGGGAGGGAAACAGCTCCATGAGCATTCCCAAAATCCTGCAGGTGCTTTTCTCGCCTGTTGTGGTCTCACTGGGAACTCAAAGTCAGGCTGGGATGGAGTTGGGGAATACAGGAGTTGCTGGACCACTCCCAGTTCAAACCTTGTGTTCAAAGTGGTGGTGCTCCTCCTCCAAGAAGGTGGAGGAGACCTTTGGTTGCCTCGTGCTCTCTGAGACATCCAAGCTGGGGGTTTCCTTCCCCATCTCCAGAAACGGCCTCACTGTGAAAGCAACATGATGCTGAAGTGCATCGGGGTAGGAAGGGAAGGGATGAGTCAAGCAAAGCAAAAAAGAGGGAAGCACAGGATGGCAAAAGGAAATAAAATAGAAAATAAAGTAAGGAGGAAGGGAAGAGGGCTGGGAGGTGTTTTTCTGAGGAGCTGCGTGCAGGGCTGGCCCAGCGTGACCATCCCCAACTCCCAGGGCTCCTGCGGGAGGAACGGAGGCCCTGAGGAGCAGCCCCGGCTGGCGGCAACGTCACGGACAATGGCCGGTGGGACAGAGCTGGAATGAGCGGCGGTGACACACACGGAGGGACGCGGGCGCGCTGCAGTCATACATACCGGCACTGAACTGCGGGTTATGCTCATAAATCTAACTGCAATTAGTACGGGCTTCTGCGTTCGAGAGGAGATGAAAAGGAAAGCAGAAGGTTAGAGAGCACATGCCGCCGCCCCTCTGAAAACCCGCCTGGCTCCTTTCTTAAGGGGGGTTTTGTGTCCGCTGGGGTGGCTCTGCAGCACCAGCTCCGCAGCCTTGGGCGGCCCCCGCTCGGGTTCCATCCCCAGGCAGCAGAAGCGACGCGTCCCTGAGGGTCACCGTGGGCTGCTCGGGCCTCAGCCCATGCTGAGTCCGTCCTGGTCCTGCAGCCCAACAAGCCAAGCACAGCGTGCATCCGCAGGCCCCCCGGGAAGCGTGGAAGCTCAATGAGATGGGTTTGAGGCTCCCAAAAGGGCAGTGCGGGAGCAGGGAGAGCCTTTGGGAAGCTCCTTTTGGGTTCACATAATGCGGCTGAGCATGAAAAATGATGGTCCGGGTCTCCCTTGGGGCGACGTCGAGCCAGCGAATGAAAGGCTTGACTCAACTCAGGACCAAACAAGCTCAAATGAAGGTGGAAACGTTGATCAGGAACATCTGAGCTGGAGCGACCACGTTTCCACGGACCGCTCCCACCTCCTCGTGCTTTGGTGTGACTCCCTGCAAAGGTGAGGAGCCACCACGGGGCTGCGCGTCCCTGTCCTGGGGGGAGATGGCGTAGGAGGTTGCGAGGGGTTTGGGATGCTGGAATAAGCAGGAGAAGGTAAGGTAGAGTGGCTTCAGGGGCAAGGAGAGGAGAGGAGGGGACAGAGAGGGCCTTGGCATCTCACCATGGATCTGCGGATCAAGGAGAGGCGGCTCTTGGCTTTGTTCTCTGCGAACTCCAGGCTGTTGATGTCCTTGAGACGAGCCTTGTATTTGTTCATCTGCTCGATGACGATCAACTCTACACAACTAAGGGGGGGAAAAACACCCAAAAGAAGACAAAGTGGGAGGAGGAACCAATTTGATCTGAGCTGTCTTGTCTTGTCCTGCAAGAGGATTGCTTGTAGCTTCTCCCTTAGACTTTGGCTCCAGCACCTCCTCTCATTTTATTACAAGGAAAGGATTATTTTGAAGATCTGCCCTAATGGAAAAGCGCAGAGGGAGAAAGCCCCAGCTGGAACCCAGAGCGCAGGGGAAATTTCTCTATGAAGAATGGTAACAGGCTATGTTTGAGGAACACCAGCTACAGAAATTGAAGATCACCAGGGATCCTACTAGAGAAATTTCCCCCGTCAGAAGAGGGATCAAGGAAATACCAGCTTGGAGAAGACAACTCGCTTGCATGCAGTGATGCTGCAGCATCTTGTTCAGCTGAGCTGACTTTAATGCTGCCAGGAGGGTGTTTGGGTTAAAAAATGATCCCTTCCTCCTAATAAAATGAGAGGATGTGCTGGAGCTAAAGCCTAAGGGAGAAGTTACAATGAAATCTTGTTGAAGGCCAAGTGCTCCTGCCAGCTGGGTCTCCAAGCATGTTCTAGTCTTCAACAATTTTAATACTTGCTGGAGGTAAAACCACCTCTTTCGGAAGCCCAGCCCTTCACTGGAGGTTTTCTATTACTATAATTGACTCCATTATCTATTTTGAAATCTCTTTAGTGTGAGCCAAACTGAATTTGGGCAAGTGCTTCTCTTTTGCCCTGTAAAACCTTCACGACTACGGCTAACAGCATAAATAAATCTAAGTTTATTAATATTAATGTTGCTGCAGACCAAACAACTCACCCTCTCCAACGAAAAAGCCAAAATTAAGTTGGAATCAAGACCTGCTTGCCAAAAAATTAACCATAAAACCACGTCAGCACAAGCTCCACCTTATCCTGCTGAGATGAGCAGGAGCAGAAGTTGATCTGCTCTTGGGGTCCTTCATCACTCAAAAATGCCCATTTAAGACTCTCTTGGAGATTGAGAGGACATGAAACGTCTTTATGTGTTTATGATTTCCATGCCAAAGCTGTCATTTCTTGAGCCCTCTGACCACCCCAAGGGTTGCCAGGGTGGGAGCGGTGGATTGTTCAGCTCTTACGTGGTGGTTTTGCTGATGTCCTGGACGCTCTGCAGCGGGTCCGTCGTGTCGGGGCAGCGCAGGATACAGGGAGCAAAGACAATGGCCAAGGCATTGGCTGACATGCGGTTGGTCTCTTCTTGGAGGGCAATCCTAAGAAGAACAGGGATTAAGAGAGAAGTCAGAGATGAAAGCACATCCACTGCATGTCTTCATGGATGAACTGAGATGACATTTCCATGGTGCAGCCTTGCTTTGCTCTGCTGGATGGAGAAAGCCAAACCAGAAGACATCTCTGGTGTTCCCAAGGCAGGCAAACAACCAACCTTTTTGACCCAAAAACTTGTCCCTGCAGTGGGGAGAGGCACCACGGACCTGTGGGAACCATGAGCTCATCAACACCCAACCATCACTTGGAGAAACAGCTCCAGGCAGACGTGACGGACCTGAAAGCTCCTCCCTGTCTCCTGCCCACCTGCTTTTGGCCTCAGCTATTTCCTCTCCTTCCCCAAAGCTGCCCAGGCCCAACGCACCTCACCAGGTGGAAGATGAGACGCTCCAAGGTGCTGAGGTGGGTGCGGGAGAGCTGGTCGATGACCGAGTACACCCCCCGCACCGTCTCCTTCCTCTCCTGGAGGCCTGTGGAGAAAGCACCAGCATTTAGGGGCAGCTTCTACTTCCTTCTCTTATTTAGAATGATACTTCTGAAGCCTTATTTAATTCTACTACTTCAAAGATAGAACTTTTGGAGCTGAAATCTGCTGAAATGTGATGCAAAAGACACCAAAGCTGAGACTAAAACTGAGATCAAAACACAAAAAATCAGACTTTGAAACCAGGTAAATATGATTTGGTAAAACCAGGTGGTTTGGACCCAATGAGTAAACAAGAAGTTGGGTACTAGAAGTGGCCCCCTTTGCCAAGGGTGAAGGAGCGTCCTCACCCATGGCCCGCAGAAACTCCTCGTAGAGCTCGAAGGTCATGAGAGGGTTGGGCAGATCTCGGAGCCACTGCTTGAACACGCTGGCGATGACGTGGATGTTGTAGTCGTCTAAGTTCACATTATCAATGTCTGGGTTTGGCAGCAGATGGAGGAAAAAGGACAAAAACCAAGAGGCAACGGTTAATATGAGCCATCGGTGAAGAGAGAGGGTTGGACAATGTGACCTTTAAAGGGCCCTTCCTACCCAAATCATTCCATGATAAGCTACTCCACGATAGAAAATGCTCATGTGCCACCCCAAAACCACACTGTGTTTAACAGCAAGAAATGCAGCAGCTCATTCCAGCTCCATGTGGTAACATGGGAGAGAAATGCGTTTCCCAGGGCGAATAACCTCAGGTGGGACCAGGATTTCCTTCCTGCTGACATCGATTGTGACAGTGGAAGCAAGGCAGAGTTTGCCCACAACTGGAATGACTTTTTCCACAGATTGCACCCAAAAAAGCAGGAGTTGGTGACTTGAGTTTTGGCTGGTGATGTGAAAGCACCCCCTGCACAGCCTGCAATCCTTCCTTCCATCCAACCTCGCTGTTGCAGAGACTTTCCCCTCCGTGTGGGTTTCCCCCCTCCCTTTACCTGTATCGAGGCCTTGCCGCAGCTCCTTGATCTTGTTGGTGGACCCCGATTTCCTGTAGATGCCCTCTGTGTACAGCCCATGCATCTCGATGTAGTTGATGAGCTTCTCCACCAGCACCGGCACCGCCCGCTCCTCGCTGGTCAGGCGGGACAGCTCCACCCCGAACTGCCGGGGCGACAGCTCGGGGTCGTACTGCACAGGGAGAGCACAGAAAGGGGTTAGATCCTTCTAGGAATGGTGCAGGGCTTGCATCCAGTTGCTGTCCAGACTCCTTCAGCTGGTCCAGGCAACCTGTGCCTCGGAGAACAGGTCTTGCAGCGCTGGACATGCACCTGAAGTCAGAAAGGTTTGGGTTTTCTTTCTTTAGCCACCCCACCGGGGTTATATCCTCAGGCTGGCAGAGCCAATACAGCTGGACATGGTTCTGCTCCACCTCCTGCCCCTCTGGCACCATCTCCAGCGATGATTTCACCCCCCAAAGATGAAGCAGAACAGGTAAATCTGAGTCTTGGCTTCTTAGACTAACTCCCAGCATTGACAATAACCAAATATCTGCAAACAAACAAGATGCCAGAATAGGAGCCAAAAGAACCCATCTCCATCTCTCACGAAGGGCCCTTTTGCCAGCTGTGAACACTCACTGGAGAGTTGGTAGCTGGCAAATTCAAACACGAACAAAGTCCTCCTGCTCAGGAGATTCCGGGTGGGAAAAGACAAACGACACAAAACCTCAGCCCCAGCAAAGGGAAGGTGAGATGCCCCAGCCATGGGCAGGACGGTGCTGCCCATGACCCATTCCCAGCTTCCCTGAAAACCACTCCTGCATTTCTAATTTTCCCACTCAATGCCATCCTTTCACCCATCCTGTCAACCTCACGAGAAGATGTGTGGCGGGTCCTCATGTGGTTTCTTTCTCATAGTTGATGCTTTGGGGCTCCCCGTTGCTGAAAACAACCCTGAAAACTTGAATCCACCAAGCACAGAGAAGCTGGAGCCTTCCTAGAGAAGAACTTCCAACTGCCCAAGCTGGAGACAAGGTGAACTCTCTTCCTTGGGTGCAACACAAAAACTTCCTTGTGCAGAGAAACCCCAAGAAATGAGAAGGCTCCAAGAATCTTTGGGCTTCTCTGGAAAACAAATATGTGAGATCTCACTGAACTTCCCAGATTTTAGAGCAGAAACTCCTCGGAGGAGTTCCCAGCTCTTGCAGTAATACTGCCAGGAAGGGAAACAGTGCAGCAAAAATACTCTATGTATTCAAAATACAAATGTATTCATGTATCTATCTATATATATATATATGTCTTCAATGTATATATTCAGATTATTTCTTGGGAAAAACGTGCTCCTGCAGCTTTCTGGGGGCTGTGTATTATGGAGGGTGTTCTCCTCGGAGAAGCTTCCCAGGGAGCTGACAAAGCTTTGCACACATTGTTCTCCTGCCTCTCTTATCCTTCTCTTGGGCACAAAAGAAGCAACTGAAAAGAAAACCCACCAAATCCTGATGATTCATCGTTAGCCAGGGTGACCTGCTGTGTTCATTCCCTGCTCTCCGTACCCTTATATCTGGGAAACAATAGTTAATTCCCCTCTAAGGAGCACAGGGAGTGACTGAACATCCTCCACTCCCCTTAAACCTGGAAAACAATATTTAATTCCCTTCTAAGGAGCACAGGGAGTGACTGAACATCCTCCACTCCCCTTCCTGGCTCAGGCTGGTTTGGGGACTACGCTGTGACCTGAGCAGGGACCAGCGGGGTGAAGAACAACCAGTGTTTCCAAAAATAACCTCCCATTTCCAACTCCTTAAAAGCTACAAAACGAGGCAAATTCCTGTTATTCAGTGCGCTCCCAAGGCAGGGAACGACGCTGCAACGTCTCCTGCATGACTGGGCAGATCTACAGTGACTCATCGCTGCGTAATTCCCAAAATACATCCAAACGCTGCTTGGAGAGACCTCCAGGGATCTCTGGTCCGAGTTCCTGCTCACAGGAGGGTTATTGTCAGCATCAGATCGAGTTCTGAGCCTCCAATAATTTTCACACAACCTTGGGCTCACCATCTGGAAGAAATTTAGTGGAAAGAAAGAGACATTTACCTTTTTGGAGCACTTGGTCGTGGTTTTAAGACAGCACTTCTTGTGACAAGCGTATTTACACACTGCAAGGGAGAAAAGGGGGGTTTAATCATCCCAAAAGTCACATCTCTGGAGAAATATGAATTCATATGGATTAAGTAGCTCCTCTCAGGACTGGCAGGCCAAAAGCACGTTGAATTTGCCGTTTCCAGAGGCCAAGTCTGTATTAGACCCACTCAAACTAAAACAATGAAGCTTTAAAATGAAAGGTCTCATATTTAAGTCCCTGCAATGTTAAAACCCTCCCTGATAGATCCACTTGGAACTTAATCCATGAGTCACTCTGACCTATTAGACATGGATGCCCTCAAAGAGGTTGGAAACAGCATCTAATCTGTGCTCTTCATGCGCTGGGCCTGAACTACCCTGAGGGTGATGCTGCCAACCCAGACACAGAAATGGTGGAAAACCCAAGGCAATGGATTAACCCTTCCCATCATCCCTCCTCCATTTTCCTGATCTCCCTGAAAATTCACGTGCCCAGAAGTCAAACAGTCAAAGCCCAGATGGGTTTGCCGTGGTCAGGATCCCAGGAGACATCCTGAGGACACTTTTCCATACCTGACTCTCCCATCCTTCTGACCGTGACACTTAAATATGGTTTGACCCAACGGGGTGACCACATGACCTGATGGGATAGGAGATGTAACACAAAGCACAAAACCAACCGTGCCATGAAGGACTGCTGGGACGGACTCATTAGTTGGCTTGAGAAACCCTTAAGAAATGTCCCAAAAGCTCTTCAGATGTGAAAAACCCCCAAATTAATTGAGAGTGGAGTTGCAAATTCCAAAACTCCTGCCTGTGATACAAGCACATGAGAAGGACCAAAGAAGGGACGCTTACATTTACAAACAGAAGCCCTGTCCATGATCCAGATCAAGGAGGAACAATATTCACAGTACGTGGGGATGCTGTACTGGGTTGCCTTGAAAATGTGACCGTTGTGCTCTTCCACCTGCGAGGACAAAGGTTGGGTGGTGAGAAAAGGAGCTGGATGCTCAGTCTGCTGCGGAACAGGAGATGGACACGCTCAGCTCTCCAACCTGGAGATGGTACTTGCTTTTATTTGTTATTTTTGTTTCCTTTTCATCCCATGAGCCGACAGACAACCCAAACCAGCACCAGCCTGTGTGGGAACCCAACCACCATGGAAAGCAGGGTGGAAACTCTTTGACTGAGGGTGGCTGCTCAACTTCCCCATGTTAAGGAAGTCTTCTATGCATCCACAGCCTCTTTTTTTGGCTCTGCCCCTGCATCCTTCCCAGATCCTTTAGGAGAACAGGAGCTGCAATGTTTCCCTCTCAGCTCTTCCATAATAACCCCTGGCATGACATTTAAGTCTTGGCTGATGTGGGACGTGTTCTCAGAGAACAACCCACAGCCATCCCTGATCAAGCAAACCAAATCCACCTCATCCCTCTTTCCAGCATGTCCTTTCTTGGCTGATGTTCAGATCTCACCACAGGACGTGCCATGAGAAGGTCTTGTTGTTTTGGCCCAAAGGACATTAATTTGTTAATGCACAGGCACAGAGGGGTCAACTCACCACATCCGCTTCCTTTTTCCTTCTCTTTTTCCGTTCCGTTTTTGGTACCTGGTAGAGGAAAGAGATTTAAGGGTATTTAGGGGCAATTCCCCCAGGGAAAGAGCACAGAAGGCTTGTATCTAACATTGCCTGGTGCCTTCCAACCCCATTCTCAGTGCACCTGCAGCCCCAGGAAAGTCACTCTAGAAAACTCTCCTATGGGTCACCCTGGTTCCGGAATTTCCCTGGACAACTGTCCCCATCTTCATCTCAGAGCTGAGTGTAGCTGCTGCTCCAGCTCCCAGTCCAGCAGCAGTGACCCAAAGCTCTCCTGTAAGACACCCAAGGAGAACATGATGCCCAGCCTGCTCCAAAGAAAACCTGCCTGGAGAGGAGCCTGGGAGGACTGGGAGCAGAAGGGTCTGAGATGGAGTATTTGTACAGTAAACACCATCTCCCAAGCCAGATCCTGGGGGTGTCCTCGTGGATAACACAGAGCAGAAAGTGTGCAAGCTCTGACTGCTCTAAACACCACACCTCAACCTGAGCTCAGCACTGCCCATGTTCTCTTCTCCTGCATCTCAACACACGGTGACATGCGTGGTCACTTGGGAAGTGATTGGAAGACCAGGGAAGCTTTATCTCTTTCACTGTCCCTCAAAGGTTGAAAAAAAACCCCAAAACTAAAGAAGAAGCACGAGGAGCTGCCTGCCCAACCATCCACGGCTGGCTGGAGCTTTGCCCTGGAGACAACATCTACACATTGGTGTTGGCCAAGGCCCAGATCAGCCCAGATGAGAACTGGGGTTTGCTGAGCCCAGTGACACACAATGAGTCACTTGACAATGACTTATGTTGTCTAGCTCAGAGCAGAGAAGACACCAGGGGTTCCTGTGTGTCTACAGAGAGCACAACCCCACGGAAAGACCGTTCCCAAATCTTCAAGGGGCTTAAGAAAAGTGCCGAGTACCTTCCCTGCAGTGTAGTCCAGGGGTTTGTACTCTATCATATATTCATCCAGGAAGACTTTGAAGGTATTGACCCAGACTTTAACTGGAGACTCACTCCAGTCCCTCTGCTCAAGCCTCATGGTCTTCTCCAGGATCTGCTCGAATAAGGCGTAGAGGTCCTTGTAGCGGATGCTTTTCCCATCATCCATCTATTAAGGAAACAGAAGGGAAAAAAAAAAGAGTGATTTTTACACAGCCCAGACTTTTATGGAGCCTTTTCTGCTCCAGACCATTATTTCAGCCTCACTGACTTCCAGCTGCTCAGGGTAAGTCCAAGTATAATTAAGAGAAGGAAAAAAGGATCAGACATCTCCACCACTCCCAAAGATTTCCAGGCACTTTGGGTGGCAAATGGGAGTTTATTGACTTTCTGTCATCTCCCCTTTGACTGGGAGCAGAGCTGTGCCAAGGATCAGGAATCTACACTCGGCGTACCCTGAGAGCTGGGGAATGAGGGAGAGTTACACGGCACTGAATACAGAGGAGGCACACCCATCCTTTGGGATGAGCAGACCTTGGCAACTTCTGTACCACCAGGAGGATCCAGAGCATTCCGTTTCTCCTGGAGGTGGAAGTTCTCACCTGCCATCCCATCACTCACCGCCAACGCCGAGGAGTAAAAGCTGAAGATGTTCTGTCGGAATTCCTTCAGCGCCTTCTTGAACACAACATCCACCAGCGTGTCCTTCTTGCTGTCCTCGTTGTCCAGTTCATTCATCTGGGAAAACAAAGGGGTTTGTGCACCCGCGTCCCTTTTGCTGCAGCAGAGCTCTGTGTGAGGTGAAGCAGCACCAACGAGCAGCTGCTCCACCACAATTCCACAGTTCCAAGGTGGTTCCTCCTGGAAACTACAAACTTCTCCCAAGCACCCTGAGATGAATTATTAGCCCTGTGACAGCTGTCCCCCGGACAACACGGACTTTGCTGCCTCCACCTGCTCCTGGAGCTCTGTGTTGGCATGGGAAAGGAGTTACCTTTTTCAGGAGGAACTCATCCATGCTCTTCAGGTCTCCAGCGCTGGTGATGATCTGCAGGGAGTCGTTCTGCCACTGCACGGGCTCCAGGGCCACGTTGCTGATCTTGACGCTGCGCTTGCGTTTCACTTTGGGAGAGGGTTCCTTGTTCTCCTTAAACTCCCGCCGGTAGATCCCGGACAGCTCCGGACTCCGGGGCGGGGTGAGGTGGTGGGGACCCAACTCTGTGGGATAAATGAAAACAGGGAAAGAGACTGAAGGGCAGGGGAAAAATGACTGCGCTACTAAACCAGGGAGAGGGGCATCGGAATAAACCTGCGGAGAACAGCCCTGGGTGGTACTCAGGGGAAGGTTAAAGGTCACCTCTCCTTTGGTTATTTCTTCCCTCCAGAGGGAAAACATCTGTCCATGACCAGATGGTGGGCAGGAGGATTAGTGACATGGAATTCCTCAAGATCCATTATGGATCCCCCACTCTAACCTACTTGTCATCCATGAATTTAGAGACATGAGCCAGCATGGCCGTTTCCTGACTTTCCAGCCCAGATTCCCTGCTCCTTACAACACTGGCACCATGTCCCGCCCTCACTTACCTTCTCCAAGCTGAATGCCAGGAATCACCTCCCTGCCGGGGGCTTCCTGCTCCGCGTACAGCTCCAGCAGCTCTGACTGGGTAGCGAGCTTCTCCCTTGGGGTCTTCTTCTCCCCCTGCTTTCCCTTCACCCAGAACCTCATCTTGGCTCGCTGGGGCCTGGAAATAAGTCATGGAAAGAGGAACTGCCTTAACTAGGAAAATGTCCTTCTACCCAAACCAACTCCAATCTCCTGGACCTTCCTGGTGTTTGAGGAGGAGTTAAATACTCCCAATTTCTACCAGCTACTCATCCTCAGCAAAAGCAAGAAACTTCACTGTGACACGTGCAGGTGGGTGGTTTGGGGTGGGACGTCTGGCCCACGTCACCAAAATGTAATTGTGACATGAGCAGGACACCTCTTTTAATTGGGCACGTCCACGGGAAAGGTGGGACGAGTAACGCCAGCTGGCTTTGGCAGGTGGAGCTCCAGAGGAGGTCATGGAGAGGAGGAAGGACACAGAGGGGACACGTGTCCCACCTCCAGCCACACTTCCTACCTGCCATCCGGAGCGAGGCCCTTCTGCGTGGCCGCCAGCTTCCCGATCTCCCCCTGGGACATGGTTTTGTGCAGTTTGGCCTGGCCTTCCCCAGAGGCGAATCGCTGCACCGTCTGTAACGATTCCAAGCAGGAAGCCTTTAAAAACAAGGCAGTTCTGGGGATGACTCTTTCCCCCAGCAAAAATTAGTTTCATCTGTTACGTATTTATTTCTACTTGCCTACAGGTGAAAACCTACAGTCCTGCTGAGCATCTGCCACCAAAGAAATGATGACTCCCCCCAAAAAAAGGTGTTTCCCTTGCTCCAACTCTACATCAAGGTCCAACCTTCATTGTCCTTGAGCAATCAGTGATGAAAATCAGTTTGCAGCAGGCCATGGGTCCTTATTGCTCAGCCTGCTCAGCTCCAGCATCTTGATCCAGACACCCCAGCTCTCCATGCCAGAAGGGTCATGTTTAGCCACGACAGAAGTGATTTGTGGTGTTCCCAGCCCCAAAGGAACCCTCAACCACCTGGATCTGTCCCAGCAGAGCTGCAGGCACTTCCCAGAACTGTAAAGTTGAGGACTTCACAGGAAAAGAAGACCCAAGTCTTTGTGCCAAGGACATGTCAAAATGAACCCTTTGAATTAAGAAATTCCTCATTTAATAGAAAATATCTTCCTTTTACCACTATTTAAAATGCCCTGGGATAATTTTTAAGGGTGGAATGAATTTGCAGTAATTCAACCTAACAGGATCTGGTGAAGTAGCCCAGAAATAGTCTTGCCACATTTAAAAAAAATATACCAATTTTTGCTCTCTTTTCTGATTGCAGTTGTGATTTCAGAGCTGGACTCCTGGAGCAGAGACTCTCAGCATGAGGAAAGGAGGGAATCAGGTTGTATGAATGGATTTGGGAGATGATGGTCAAATATCTCCTGTAGCTTTCCCATCAATGTCTCAGCTGAACTCACCGTGTTTTAAAGCATTTTTCCTCTAGTAAAAATATTTTTAAATAATAGAGTAAATATATTTTAAATAAAAAACTATAAAATATGGACTGCAGGGGAGTCACATTTACCATATTTATTCCTCTTCAGTGTTTTATTTCCCACCCTGGACTAACCTTTCTAGGAGCCAGGAGATGGCAGCACAGAAGGCAAAATCGTCCCTGGGAAAGTCAGAAACTGCCTCAATCACCAGAGGGATTTTTCTTCCTGTCACTCCTACATTTACACACAAATTGTGGAGGGACACCAACTCAAACCCCATAAAAGTGATCTCCATCCAGCCCAAACTTACCACTTGTTTCAAAAATTATCTATTAAAATATTTGCCCCCACAATATGGTTTTGCTCTTCAGTAATTTCAACCTTTTGAAGTTCCAACTTAAAAAAATTAGGACTAAAAGACATTTTTGGTGTGAGATCCTTCTGGTTTGAGGGACTTTGCCGAGGGGAAGGTCCTTGCTGGGATGGGAAACCTTCTCAGATGACAAGATGAGCCTCTGTACCAGAAAACCCCTGGCTGGGGAACACCACAAAGCATCAGGAGGGCAAATGGCAGTAACTGGGTGTCTGGAGTCGTCTCCTGGATGAAGAAGGCACCAAATATTTTCCCTCTGAGAGAGCAACCTGTGTTTTGTCCACCCATGAGGTAACTGCGGCCAAGTGACCCATCTCAGCAGGCACGGAAGAGCTTCCTGAAGCTCAGTGATCCCTCTGGATGGTTTAGGACAAGAGATCGTCCCTTGCTGGCTCTACAGCTGTGCTTGGGATCAGCTGGTGACAGACAGTTCATGGCTTCAGTGTGGGGGAGGTGGAGCAAAGCCACCGGTTCATTCTCCAGGTCTCTCTCTCTGACAGTCTCTGCCACAGGAGGGTGTTTTCAGAGGGTATTTCTGGTTTGGTTCCTCCAGCCAAGGCTTTTCCATTTATCTGCTGCAGGAAAGCTCTCCAGGCCTAGGTGTCAACCACAAGTGGTGTTAATACGTGCTGACCGCAGCCAGGAGCTGCTGCTCCCACTCAGATGTGTCTCCCCACACAGCAGATTAATCCTCAGATGTTCACCAGCCAAAAAACATGAGCAACCTTTGAATTTTGGTCTTGTCTGGAAGCCCTTCAGCCTTAAAGACACCTTGGAGTCAACTGGACCTGCAGCAGCCACCTCATGTGCACCTTGGCTTTCAGCTCTGGCTGCAGATGCTCTTGGGTGTTCGCTGCTCTGGGATACCCCAGAGGTGGGGCAGGAGCATTGGTTTCCAGTGGAACTCCAGCTGGGACACCAGTCAGTGACTTGATGGCCAAGAAAAAAACGGGCAAAGCAGGCAGTTCAGGCCAGTGCAGCTGGTGAGCCATCACAAGCTCAGCTTCACGAGGTCGCACGCGATTTCTCTTTCATCCTCCAGCAGCTCTTGACTGCTGAGCAGGACATTAAAGAGGCCTTTTTGGGAAGCTGGAGCTGGGGGCAGGAGCTGTCTGAAGGAGCTATTGACCCCCGCGGAAACGGGAGGCTCAACTCGTCTTCATGTGACTGTCACAAGACACAGCAGATGTGTCTGCACAGACATCAACCCCCCAACCCAACACATCCCAGCACTGCTCTATCACAGGCTGCCCCACCACCTGCAACACCCAGCTGGGCTCTGATACACACAGACACTCCCTAAATTGTGCTACTCGTGGTGATCCTGACCCAGAAAAGCCACAAGGCCAAGGGCTGGTCCCAAACCTGCAATACAGAAGACAGATGGAAACACTGGACACGTTGTCAGGACACACAGACGGAGGGGAGCGCGGAGCACACGACTTCACGGGCAACGTTGGCTACAAAGCAGAACTCAACCACACGAGGGGGGGAAAGTGCTGCCCACCAGTGAGAGCCGGAGATGGAGAGTAGGGGAGAAGAGGGACACAGGAGAGACAAGAGAGAGTTGGCACCTATGACTACGGCATGCGGTGAGAGGTGTTAAACCAGGTGAGCAGAGTCCCAAGGAGCACTTCCGAAGAGTGCGACGAGCCAAGATGCTCCCAAGGATGGAGCTTGCCAAGCGCCAGCCCGGCACCTTCCGCATCCCAGCGGGAGTGATTCCTACAGCTAAAATTCCCCCCCTTGTACACGGGCAGCTCCAGGAGCACAGCGCGGCACTCCGGGGACGGCACAGCCCCTTGCCGGGCTGCGGCACGTGGGGACACGGGTTTGGTGTTGGGTTAATGGTTGGGCTCAATGATCTCAGAGGTCTTTTCCAACTGAAATGGTTCTGTGATTCTGTGTGAAAAACCACATTTTTCTGCATAAACCCCTCCCTTTCCCAATCCATGAGCAGGGAGATGTGCAAAGATGCAGCCAAGCCACCTCAGTTCATAGAGCTGCGTTTTTCAGTCACGTTTTGAGCATTCCTTTCTCAAAACTCCCGGAAATTTATCAAAAAATCCACGGAATTTGCAAATCTCTGCCCTCTTCCAGCGAGGAAATTATCCCGGGAAAATTTATCCTTTGTAATAAAAGCTCCTGTAAGTCATGAAAAGCCCTCCTTAGCCACCTGCCTTTCTTGGAAAAGCAGATTTTAGGATGGCATGGGATGTTTGCCAGAACCACAGCAAAGCTGTGGCACAAAATAAACGGCTGGTTTTGGGTTTCATGCCGTGTTTGGGTTTCGTGCTCAGCTCCACATCCTGCAGCACTGCTGGAGATGATTCCTGGTGTTTATCCACACCTCTGTGGGAACATCTCCAGCACCTCAGGGAAAAAAAACCTGAGTGGGTTGGAGGCTGTTGGCATCTTCTGCTCCTGAAACCTCTCAGTTTGTGATTTTCCAAAAGCAGCTTATGTGGGCGGGAGATTAAGCCTGGGATGCAAATGCTCCACAGCACAGGCTCATGTAGGACCTGCCAAGGGACAGCCGTCACTGTGCTTGAAAAAACCACTCAGGTTGTTTGTTTGGTTTGGTTTTAAACCCCCTGTTTCATTCTCACTCCGTTTTTATCGCCCAATTTCCATGGATTTGCTTTCTCTGAGACACCGTGTGCCAGCATCGCTCCGGTAACTGAGGACTGTGGCTAAGGATAACAAATCCAAAGTAAAAGGAGGTGCAGGATTTATACAATTTTCTTTGTTGTGTGTTGTTTTTTGGTAATATTTAATTTCATTTGTTACATGATGTGTGTAGACTGTTTTTAGATCCAAAGGTTCAAAGGGGAACTTTGCTGTGCTGAGGTTAAAGCCCCCCAAAACTGGCAGCTGTGCAATACAAGTTGCAATGGTCCAGGAAAGCCATGGAAAGTGTGGGGGATATCAAATCAAGCCAGAAAACATCCCCATGGCCAAGAAATACAGCTTGGATGGACCTCTGAGCACCCTGGTCTAGTGAAGGTATCACTGCCCACGGCAAGGGGTTGGAATGCAATGAGCTTTAAAGTCTCTTCCAATCCAAGCCATTGTTTGATTCCATGATTTTGCCTCTGCTTCTGCTGTGTTTCCCCATCTACAGCATCCTTGGGAGTGGGAAAAGAAGCGGTGGAGGGATCAGTGCAGCTAAGGTTAGCAAAGAAAGGCTCCCGCAGCTCCGCTCACTCCCTGGGTTTCATCTCCCCCACCACGTTGGGAAAATTACCATTTCGGAGTCACTGTACCAGGCGTGCCCCAGCCGGGTCGCCGGCACCGCCTCGGGGTCAGGAGGTGGCTCAGAGGAGAGAAGGAACTCAAAACTGCCATCGTAATCCTCTTCCTCCGTATCCCCCTCCCCATCAGCAAAAGTACCTCTAGTCAAGAAATCGGAGCGCGTCCGCGCCATGCGGGCTTTCTTTTTATGGCTCGGTCTGGGAACCTGCTTGACCAAAGGATAAAACAAAACAAAACGAGAAGAAGGGTTTTAAAACAAAAAGGAGACTCTACGCATGACGCCATGAGACATCTCCGGGTGGCACCGCGATGTTACGTCCAGGGGGAAAAGCGAAGGACCGGGGGAAACAAAAACCAGGACAGGACAGTGGGAATGGACAATCATGGGTGTTACTCGAAGGGAGGTTAAACCAAACCAAGACAAGACGGCGTTGGACAGTGTTTGCCATCAGTGCCACGGGATCCCTTCAGCCAGAGCTGCTGCCAATTAGTCCTCCGGGGGTTTTGTTTTAAGAGAAGGTGTGAAAGTTGCTGTGTCATCACATCACTCTTCCCTGCCTATGCCTTGTGCTCACTTCTATGAAGCTTTGGAGGGAACACTGGCAGAAGAAGTTATTTTTCCCCCTTTCCAATGAAAAGAGAAAATATAAACAAGTCCCTACTCACCTCTCCCCTGCCAGAGCCCGGCATCTTAAACGGCTTCCTTGCCAGTTCCCCCTTGGAAAGGCATTGATGGTTTGCTTCTCTGCTGAGACACAACAGAACAGGGATGTTCCATCTTCTCCCAAAAGCCCTTCCCACAAGTGCCCAGCCCGAGCAGTCAGGACCAAATTGCAAGTCTGAGGTCATGGGGGTTTCACAATTCCTTGGAATTCTTCAGGAATTGAGTTAATACCAAAGCACGAGAAGATACAACTTTCTGCCTGTCACCTCTATCCATCAAGGTGGTTCTGGGTGGTACCTTTTGCACTTTGGGATTCTCAAATGTGATGGTTCCTTTGCAGCATTAAAAGTAAAGTGCACGGATTTTTTTTCCTGTTACTTGTTACGCTTGGAGGTACCTTGATTTCCCAACAGTTATCCACCGGGAGCTTTGGCCACGGAAAGGGTGCAGCAGGATTTGGAGGGAGGGAAAGTTACATCTTTTTTGATCTAAATGGCCTAAGCCACCCCAAAATTAGGCAAGGCAGCTTAAGCAACCCAACAGAGCGGGAGCAAAGGCTGGCCCAGGGTCTTGCTCCGGTCTCCAGACCCCGTGGTGGAGCAGCCCATCGTTAAGCAAGGCGACTGCTAAGCCCATTACATGTGTAATTAATTACATATGTGAGCCACGCGCTCCCAAAAGCGCGTCCGCATCCCAAACTCTCTCTGGAGAGTCACTGGTTTTTAATCTGCAGTGGTGAGATGGCCCAAATGGCTTTGCTGGATGTGTTAATTACATGGGAAACAAGGAAAACCCTGATGTTTTTTGCCTCATTGAGTTATTTCTGCTCCAACCACTCAAAAATCCTAAGAACTGTTTCATCATCTTTTACCTTGAGAAACGACCTCCTCTCACTGTTCATCCAGGGCCAATGGGAGACTCTTGGGCCTGATGTCCATGACTACCTTCCCTGGCTTACATAAAGCCGTAAGAGACTGAGAAACTGTATTTCCATCTCTTTTCCCCTTTCCTCTGACCTTTGCCTGCCCGTTCCCAGAAGACCAAGAATCACAGAATATCCTGAGTTGGAAGGGACCCACAAGGATCATCGAGTCCAACTCGTAAGGGAATGATCCCTACATGGATCAAACTCCCAGCCTTGGCTGTGCTTGAACCAACTGAGCTGAACTCAGACCTGTGTTTGTTTCACTAGGGGTTTTGTAGTCTCCAGAAACAACATTCTGGACCATTTGTAGACAGAGGTCCCTGGAAGAAGAAAAAGCCTACAGAGAAAGCCCACCATCGTTTTACTCACTGGAGACCAAAGGGATTGTCTTTTGGTGTGAAGAACATGGGGCTTGACCTCATCTCCTCAGTGGCCTGGCTGGGCAGCCGGGGTTGCCGGAGGCGCTCTGGCCTTGAGAAGTGGCTGCCTGGGTGGTCCTTGGGGTCCAGAGCCGGTTTGGAATGGCTTCGGGGTTCCAGACCTTCCCTGTGCTCCACGAACATGCTGACAGGCCGGTCTTTGGGGGCACTGTGGGCTGGGGAGCTCCCTCTGGTCCCAACGGTGAGGCCTTTGATGTCCACTGACGAGGTGGGAGTCACGCCGGGCGTGGGGCCGTGCTCCGCTCTGCCCGGGGGGTGCAGGATGAGGACCGACTGCGGCCGGCTGTCCGGTTTCTTGGTTGGTTTGAGGGAGGGGTCCTTCACTCTGCTCTGCTCAGTCCTCTGCAAAGCCTCTACCCTCCCTTGCTGCTCGAAGGCTTTGCGCTGTCTCTCCAGAATTTCCTTCTGCTGACGGATCTGCTCCATCATCTCCCTCTCGTTTTGCAGCTGAAGCTGCTTTTGCCGTTCCTCCTTCTCCACGTTGAGCTTTTCCAGTCTCTTGATGACCGAGTCTGGAGAAAGCGCCTGTGTTGCTGTCACTGTCCCACGTTCCTCTCTCTTCGTAGAGGGCTTCTGCTCTTCTTCCCCTCTGCCCTGGCCTGGCTCAGAGTCCTTCCTGACCTCAGAGAATGTCACTGTCCTCTCATCTCTTTCCACTGCTTTATTCCTCAGGTCATTCTCCATCAGCTTCACTTTCACATTGTCTTGTGGCGGAACGTAAAAAGTAGGGAGGTTGCTGGAAAGGAGGGATTCCCTTGGGTGTGCCTTTAGAACATTCTGGGGCTCACCAGCCCCGTGCTCCTTCAGAGGGAGGTTACCAGGCAGCTCCAGGTCTGAAGGCATCCGTCTGCAGCTGGGTAAACCGCTGTTCCCATCAGCTGCACAGAAAGCCTTCTCCTGCGGGAGAGCCTGGGGACTGCTGGGCAGGGGCTCCGTGGAAAACGACGGCACTTCGTGCTCGTCTAAGACTAAGGAAACCAGTTTATGACTTGGGGTATCTTCACAGCTTAACAGCTCAAAGCTCCCTTGAGAACTCTCGCTCTCTGGGGTTCCCTGAGGGGAATGAAGTGCCTCAGACACGAGCTCGGTGGACCAGCGTCGCTCTTCCGATGGCGACAGCCCGCCCGTGGAGCGGACCTTGAGCAGCTCCAGGCTAAACTTGGCCTGTTCCAGCTCTCGCATCCTCCGGCTTTCTCTCTTTGCACGAACCACTTTTTTCTGGTTGAGATCCTCCAGTGATTTGGGTCTCTCTCTCACGACGACCTCCTCTTCGGTGTCCATCCCGCTCTGGCTACTGGCTCTCTCGTGCCTTTTGTGCAGGGATGTGTCCAGGGGGTTGATGTGATTCACCTGGTGGTTCTCCATCAGTGATTTATGTTGCTCTATGGCTCTCACTCGCTCTTCAAACGAGCTGTCCTCCCACTTAGACGGGTCAGAGCCCTTAATTTCCAACACATCATCTGCCTCCAGTCCATCCTCTTCTCTCCCTGACAGGCCGTTCTCCAGCTGCAGCTCTTTCCAGCGCTGCTCTTTCAAAGCTCTAAACCTGCAAGAAAGCAGAAAAACAGGATATTGCACCCCTGTGCCCACTCGTGACCCTTCAAGGTGCTGCACCAGTGGCATCTCATCAGCACCACCACCATCACCACCTCACCACCATGGGCACCTCGAACACCCCTCCTCGCACACCTGGTGCAAGGGCACATTCGGTTTTCACCCTTCTCCTCTTCTGCCACCTCTGTACCCAAGGAATGCCCCAACGCACCTGGAAGGTCCCCTTGTGCCCACAGCAGCAGCTCCAGCCTCCATGCCTGGTCTAGCTCCTTCATAAGCTGTCAGAGCCACAAAAGCTTAACCCCTTGCTTCTCCATCTCCGCCATCCTGCCCTGGCTGCCTCTGGAACAACCAGCAGGGACTCGCACCCAGTGCCAAGAGCTCTTTGCAGCTCCCAAATCTTCCACGCTATGTCAAGGTGCTCCACACCTGGCAGGCAGCACCCCTGGAGAGCGAATCGTGACGCGCCCCGTGGCTGGTGAGCCAAGGCATGGCTGGAAGCCCTGTCCCCTCCGGTATCCCTTGTCCCTGTGAGCCAGCGCAGCACCAGATCGGTGAGGCAATCGGAGTTAAAAATAGGCTACTTAAACTGGTGCTGCTGCCAAGGGGAAGGAAAAAAACCCTCCCGAGTATTTATGGCCTTGGCTTTGCGCTGCCTACGTGCTCCAACCTGAAATAGGCTCTGCTGATTCCAAGAGCAGGATGTGCAGCTAAATAAACTCCTTTGTTAGAAAGCGCGGAGCGCGAAGGGGCCGGCGCAGGTCGGGAGAGGGTCACGGGTGCCACGAGGGGTCACCCCCCCTCCCTGCCCAGCGAGCAGCACCACAACACACATTCCTGCCCAAGCGAGGCGTCACCTTTGCCGTGCCAAGTATCCCCGGCACGCTGCCTGCAGGCACACAGCTTTGGTCCTGCTGGCTGCGAACGCCCGCCGGGCGCAGTGGCCTCGCCAGGCCGCCTGGATGCTGGTGGCCGCGGCGTGCCGGCGCCGCTGGTGCTCCCGCCAGCAGCTCTGGATGAGGTGGGCTGCAAACTGCATCTGCAGGAAGCGCCGGCGCTCCACGAAGCCGCGCCAGTGGGTCTGCAGGACGACGGCGGCTTTGCCGATGGCCAGAGGGTCCGGGGGTGGCTTGCCTTGTTTTCGGCTCTGGTGGCTCCGCCAAAATCTCTGCAAACACAGAAGGTGGGTCCTTGTAACGGGTGTTCGCACAGTCCCAGAATATGCTGAGTTGGAAGGGACCCACAAGGATCAGCCAGTCCAACCCTCAACCCTGCACAGGATCATCCCCAAGAGTCACACCCTGTGCCCCAGAGCATCATCCAAACACTCCTGGAGCTCTGGCAGCCTTGGGGCTGTGCCCACTGCCCTGGGGAGCCTGGTCAGTGCCCACCACCCTCTGAGGGAAGAACCTTGCCCTGAGATTGAACTTAAACCTTCCCTGACACAACTCCAGGCCATCCCCAGTGTCCTGTCCCTGGTCCCACAGAGCAGAGATCAGTGCCTGCCCCTCCTCTGCCCCTTACAAGGATGTTGTGACTGCCATGAGGTCTCCCCTCAGTCTCCTGTTCTCCAGCTGAACACACCAAGTGCTCTCAGCTGCTCCTCACAGGCTTCCCTTTCAGGCCCTTCACCATCTCCGTTGCCCTCTTTTGGACACTCTCTAATGGATTCATACCTTTCTTGTACTGTGGTGCCCCAGACTGTCCCACTATTGCAAGTGAGGCCACCCCAAGTTCAGAGCAGAGCAGGACAATCCCCTTGCTGGCCCCTGATGACCTCCAGGACACGGTGATCCTCCTGGCTGCCAAGGCACTGCTGTCTCATATTCAACATTGTGTGGGAACCCACCTTCATGCAACCCTTCCGGCTCTGCCTCCCCCATTCCCAACTTCCTGTTGCACTAGGAGTCAAATCCTGACTGGAAGCTCTTTCCTCGGAGAGGGGACCTGATTTTACCCGTCAGCTTCATCTGTAGGATTCCGGGACTTTACCATGCCACGGCTCCCGGCGCCATGACCCACCTGTATGGTGACGGCGGCGCTCCGGAGGCTCAGGAACTGCCTCCTGCAGAGGAGGCTGCGGAACCAGCGCTGCAGGAGCGTGATGCGCCGCAGCACCTCCTGGTGCAGCAGGTCCTGCAGCAGCTGCCGCTCCCGCTCCTTCATGAACACCTGGCCAAAACAGTCCCAAAAAAACCACACTCGCATGGGAAGCTTCCCAGCCTGCGAGCCAAGAGATTCAATCCTCCAGGTTTCTGTGACCTGGATGCCCCCGGGGAAAGCTGAGGAGCTGATTTTTTGGGAAGTTGCTTCTAACGGGTTTCTGCGGTTTCATCGACAGCCTGTGACTGTCCAAGCTCTGAATCACAGAGTCTCTGATTTCCCACCACAGAATCCCAGAATATGCTCAGTTGGAAGGGACCCACAAGGATCATCAACTCCAACTCCTGGCCTTGCACAGGATCATCCCCAAGAGTCACACCCTGTGCCCCAGAGCATCATCCAAACACTCCTGGAGCTCTGGCAGCCTTGGGGCTGTGCCCACTGCTTTGGGGAGCCTGGTCAGTGCCCACCACCCTCTGGGGGAAGAACCTTTCCCTGAGATCCAACCTAAACATCCCCTGGCACAACTCCAGGCCATTCCCTCGGGTCCCGTCCTTGTTCACTCCAGAGAGGGGATGAGAACCATCACATCAATCTGTGTCTACACACAGACTTTCTTGGATGCTGCCTTGTTACAACCAGCAACAAACCCCAAAATTATTCCTTATTATTTCATGTTAATAATATAATATAATAATTAAAGCCACTGGCTTCTGGCAAACAGAAGAAAAATGTTTTCAACAGCGAAACCATATATAAAGATGTTAATTTATCATGGAGATATGCTGTCAAATGTTTTATCTGTGTCTCTTAAAGGCTGAGCTGAGGGTGAACATTTACCATTGTTCTTCCAACTTGGTAATTGTCTGGATCGAGTTTTATCTTCTGGAAGAAATCATGGATATTGTGCTTAGATGGGCTGACTCCTTGTGGCAGAAGGACATGGAAATGGTTCACAAAATCCTGAGAAGGAAAAAAAGAAACCCCAAGATTTGGTTAGGTAGGTCCTGATGCCTCCCTTTCTCCCATGAGTAACGGATTTGCTCCACTGGCCACATGAAATGGGATCTCTGGAGCGAGCAGAAGGACAGAGAGCATTTTATGGACTGGGGAACGCCAACTTTCATCCATCATTTGTGGTTGGACAGGAAACACATCAAAGCAGCCACGTTCAAACGGTTTGCAGCGTGGGAGGAGAGGTCCTGCAGGAGCCACGGGGTCATCCTGAGGGAAAACCGCTCCGAATCCTCAGCAAGGGCCGTTGTGGAAGGGGTTTACCAGCATCTGCAAAGCATCCCTGAGATGCTCCATCGGTTACTGCTGTGAGGGCTCAAAGAGCACAGGAGGGATGAGAGCAGAGCTCCTCCCAGGTCAGGTTGGGATCCCTGCTCCCGGCAAAAATTGTTGAGCATTCCTCCTTTCCTAAGCAGCTGCCACGCCGGACATGATGCCTGCCCCAAAGCAGCCGCCAGCAGGAAAGTATGAAAGGACTGACACGTGCACAAAACCTGGCAGCCACATGGAAAAGCAGAAAACAGGAAAAGCTGAATAACTCCCAAGTGGTTCAGAGGATGCCGATCCCCCTCCTGATGGGACGCGGCCAACGCCGACACGATGGGGTGAGCGGTGCTCTGGGGGCCTCCAGATGCAGAAGAGCATGTGCAAATCAGACACTTTTTCTTGCAAAAGGGGAGCCCCCGTTACAAAATATACCAGTTTTGGTCAAAACTCGGGCTGCTGGAGGGCCTGGAGCCCTCACAAGGTCTAGAGCAGCTCGTGGAGAACCGCCCCACGTGGACATCAGCCCGTCACACCCACCGCCCTCCTGAGCCGTGAATTAATTACCCTGATTAAAAACGAGCCTGCAACACTCAGACAACTCTCCTAATGATGCCAAAGGTGGTGAAAGACAAAAGCCCTGTGACTCAACCTGGAAGGAGTATTTGCAGCTGTATCCCGACTGGCGAATGCGCACGGTCTCCAGCATTCCCGTGTAGCGCAGCTGCCGGAGCACCAGGCTGTCGTTGAAGCGCAGGGGCAGCTGGAAGGGGAAAACCAGGCCAAGGATGAGCAAATATTTCCTTTCCCTGGAAGCTTTGAAGTGCGTGGAGGGGTAAGAGGGTTCAGCAGATGTAGCACATCTGCATGACAGGCACGTTGGGAGGGAGGGAATGTGGGTCCCCGGGAACGGCACTAATCCCACTGGGATTGAATCCTGTTTGCTTCTGGGACTTTCAAATGCTAACTGGATAAATAAAGCCATAAAGAAGATTTTTATGGAGCTCTTGAACTGAATAAGACCCCCCACCCCCCCGCAAAGGCACAGCTAATGGGTAAGATTTTGAGCAATTAAATAATCTCCAAGGCATAAAGCTTGAGCTTCCATAAAACTCCAAAGGATTAATCCCCAAACCATCCCATGCATTTTAAACTCAGGGTCCCTAATCCAGGAGACAAATACCTAAAGTCAAATTCAAGAAATATGATGCCAGTTTGATCAATGAATCTTGTTCTAAAAGTATCTGCTTTTACCCACAGAAACTTTATTTTAAGGAAGCTTTAGGGCTCAGACCCAGCACAAGTGGATTTAAGGCTCTGACAAGCACCATTATGGGTGTCAGGAGCTTCCAAGGAGTCAAATTAATTTATTAAAGCCAATATATTTTTCATATAAATTAAAATCATGTATTTTCATATATGTTTCTATAGTGACAAAAAAGCCAGCACAGTTTCTCAAGAGCAACGCCCAGGTGAAAACATCCATTGCTCATGCCTTCTAAACCCAACTCCAGCTGAGGCTTTCTTTTCTTCCCAACCCTGTAAAAACTGACTCTCAAGGGGATTTTTAGCTGCTTTCTGAAGACAGGATTTACCTTTTCGGCATTGGATCGAATGCACTTGACAAAATACGGCTCTGCTTGGCCAAGGGTCTCCATCAGCTTGTTGAGCGAGGCCTGCAACAGAGAGGACACGTGGAAAAGGAGAGGAGATCCCCATGGATAACACAAATCCGAATGCTCAAATCACAACCCAGCAACATCTGGAGTAACTGATGAGTAAACCAGGCAGAGGGAAAATTACTGCCCCAAAAAGGAGTGTTCCAGCCCAGCAACTTGGCTGGGTTTGTCTCTGCACCCAACAGAGCAGCAGGAGAGAAACGCCAATTCTGGGCTGGATTTTGAGATCCCTGGTTCCACCATGGATTCCCATCCCAAAAGCTTCTCCCAGCCATGACTGGGAGCTCCCAGGCAGGAATTTACACCTGGCACCGACCAACCACCGATGTTTTTTAAACACAGACCAAACTTTCCTTTATCAAAGGTGACTCCAGCGTTTATTCCTGATTTTCATTTGTCAAAACTTTACCACTGGCCTTAAAAATAAACTTTCTTAATGCCACTTTGCAGAGGGGAGATGGGGAATTCCCAATAATTTCTGGAGCCTGAAACCCCAAACACTTCACAGGTTGTTTCTAGAGCGAAGCTTTGATGCTGGAACACTCCTGGTTGAAGGATCCCTGAGGACCAAGGCTTTTCCACCTTCCCTTTTTCTATTTCCCCTTATTTCTTCATCACTGTTAAAAGCCTATTCCATAAAAATGAATTTATATTGGCATCGGTCTCCACCCAGCTGTTCCAGCGGGATGTTTTCCCTCCACCTTGCAAATCCTGGACTTTTTTGGGATGAAGTGTGCTGAGTCCAGATGTGGGGTTGTTTTGCTGTGCCTTATAAATGCTTTGGATATCTCCAGCTGCTGAGCTCATCTGTGGCACGGGGAACGTGCTCCAGAGTTGATTATTCCTGATTTAATAGGGCTTAAAACCCTGTGGTGTAAAGGATATTCTGTTGGATATTCCCTATAAGCTAAGTTGGAAATTTTTGAATATTTGAGTTAACAACCTGTGTGATACTGGAAAGCAGCACTTTGCCCCCAAATCTGCTCACAGGAAGCCTTTTCTGCCTTCTGCTCATTTCAAAGACATCTTTAGGGGAAGCCTTTCATGTTTACAAAAATGCATCCCCATCCAGGATTTGGGAAGGAGCAAGGGCTGGATCCCAGGCATGTGCGGCGCAGCTGCGTTATGTGCATTCACCTCATGCAAATATCCCTGCTGTTCCTGTCCCAGGGAGCAGTGGGAACGTCACAACGTGGCAGAGTTCCTGGTCTTCTTAAAAGCTGAAATTACTCTTATTTTTCCCCTCAAAAAAAGCCTTTTGGAGCAATCAGTGAGCACTGATGCTGCTGCACCCCACTGTGCCCACACAGGCTGCTGGAAGGGAACCCCAGAATCCCAGAATCCACCGAGCTGGAAGGGACCCACAAGGATCATCGACTCAAACCCTCAACCCTGCACAGGACCATCCCCAAGAGTCACACCCTGTGCCCCAGAGCATCATCCAAACACTCCTGGAGCTCTGGCAGCCTTGGGGCTGTGCCCACTGCCCTGGGGAGCCTGGTCAGTGCCCACCACCCTCTGGGGGAAGCATCTTTCCCTGAGATCCAACTTAAACCTTCCCTGACACAACTCCAGGCCATCCCCAGTGTCCTGTCCCTGGTCCCACAGAGCAGAGATCATTTCCTGCCCCTCACAGGGATGTTGTGACTGCCATGAGGTCTCCCCTCAGTCTCCTGTTCTCCAGCCGAACACACCAAGTGCTCTCAGCCCCCCCTCCAGGCCCTTCCCCACCCTCACTGCCCTCCTTTGGACACTCCAATGGCTGTAACCCCTTCACTGAAGAGCCCTGGGAATGCACTCCGGCTCCGGGAATTGTGGGAAGGGGCTGGAGCTGCAGCAGAGGGGGAGTTTCCATTCCCTCAGCAGCCAGAGCACGCAGCAGATGGTCCAGGCACCCTCTGCCATCTGGCGCCAGCTCCGGTCATGGGGAATCCGCAAAGGACACGTGAGGTCACGGATTAACCCCGTACCCTGCTCCTTTGTCCCTAGGCCTGCAGAACTTTCCAGCCCCCCCCAGTCCTTCCCCCCCCTGCACCAGGTCTTTCAGGGGGTGAGGAATTGCTTCATCCCTGTCTTGAGGGCACCGCAGGATAAACAGGAGGCTCTACAGTGGTCTAGTTTTCCACTGGGAAAACCATCCCTGCTCCCAGAGCACCCTCCAAGGCAGCTCTTTCCCCTCTAGATTAGCCTAAGCATAGGGATAGTCAAAATCCATGGAGATGGAGCAGCTGTGAGCCCAGTGTGGAGGCATTAGGCACAAAGCAGAGTTTATCTGCAAAAAAGCGGCCCCCAGCTCGGAGAGGAACCCGTTGTGTGTCCCTGCCCGTGACCCAATTCCGGGCACCACAATTTGATTACTCTGCTCTTGATCGGAAAAGCCATCCCGCCGCTCTCTCCCTCCAACAGGGGCTCAATGGAATTACTGCTCTTTGATTCGGATGCACCCGAAAAACATTTCCAAAGGTATCAGTTGTGCCTCCCTGAGGCTTTGCAAAGTTGGGCTGGAAGGGTGAACAGCCCTGGGGCAGGGGTTTCACTCCAAGACATCCCTGTTTCAACCACCCCATGGGAGTGACTCAAACTCTGCGGGAGAGAATTATGAGCAGAACACCACCAGACCAGACTAAGATTAGTATAGAAATATAAAACCATGTATAAATAAAAATACATGCATATATAAATATATAAACCAGACATGACAAACATCTTGGGGCCACTTTGACCCAACTGGGAAATGCCTCCGAGTCTACTTGAAATATATAAATACACAAATATATATATAAATATATAGATGTGCATTCTGCAAATTATAGATATGTTTATGTCTGTGTGCATATATTTTTACTTATTTCATCTTACCTACATATGGAAACTTTCTAAAAATGACCTACATCTCCAAAAAACCCCCAAACCAATCAAATTTACAAGTCAAACCCAGCCCACGCTTGCTTAGAAATCAATTTTTCACTGCAAAGCTGCTTTCTAATATCACCACCTGCTCGTGCCTGTGCCTTGGAGCAGCTCCCAAGGCCTGCTGCACATACAGAATAATCACAGATTCCTTAAGGTTGGAAAAGACCTTTAAAATCATGGAGTCCAACCGTGAGCCCAGCACTGCTGAGCCCTTGGAGGGTGATTTTCCCTGCAGCGATTCCCAGGGACTGGTGGCTGGATGGATCCCTGCTCTGAATTCTTTGCTTGCCTGGAGATGGTTCAGACTGATTTTGACCTTTCTGCCCCTATTAGAATACCCATTCTGGCTGAGAACAGATTGTGCAGGATGCAAGGAAAAAACAGCAAAAAACATCGTTTCAGGATTTTGCCATTTCTGGATTTGGTGGAAGAAGTGCCAGAACGGGACAGCCTGTAAAAGTGGGATACCAAGGGACAGAGATGCAGCAACACCTCCCCTCTGCAGCTCATCCTGACATCAGATTGGTTACAGCCTGCTGTTAATACTGCCAGGGCTGTGGGTTCAGTCCTTGGAGGGGCCATTCACTGAAGAGCTGGACTGGAAGACCCTCGTGGGTCCCTTCCAACTCAGGATATGTTCTGTGATCCTGTGTCTCACCGTGCTCCACCTCTCATCCCCCACCATACCCATCATCACTCTTGTTTCTCTCCATTTACACCCTTTAAAGAGCTCCAAGGTGTCTCTCAGCTTCCTCAAGCCATGTCCTCAGTGGAATCCATGGCCTAAATGGTGGTGAGGATGGGGCAGGATGGGACCTGTGAGTGTCCTCCTGACAGGGGGACCCTGAGCAGGCATCTGCTTTAATCCAGGTCTGTACCAAGGGCTTACCTGGAACTGGGCACTGATGCTGGGTGGCTTTTTCTTCTTATGGAGATGGAGGAGAGATTTGGTGATGCGGTCATGCAGCGTCAGGTTTGTGAGGTGCTTGAGGGACTTCACGTCCAGCAGGTGCTGCGGAAAAAGAGAGACACCACAGGAAATCCAGATGTTATTATCCTACTATTCCATATCCCTCCTTACCCTCTGAGGTGACCACCCTACTTAATTTCAATGGGAAACATGAAGGGATGGATTCCCTGTGAGACCTTGGCACAGGCTGCCCAGAGAAGCTGTGGCTGCCCCACCACTGGAAGTGTCCAAGGCCAGGTTGGACGGGGCTTGGAGCAACCTGGGCTAGTGGGAGGTGTCCCTGTCCAGGGCAGGGGGGTTGGAATGAGATGAGCTTTAAGTTTCTTTCCAATCCAAATCATTCTATGATTCTCTCAATCAATTAATTGCATCACTGCCTCTTCAGGTGCAACATGGGCACAGAGAGGAGTCAAACTAATGTTTGCTGCTCCTGGTCTCCCATCCCGACCACCAAGGGAGCACCACCAAGGACTGCAACATGTGGCCTTGCTCTGGGTCCAACAGATCTCTTGGCATCCCTTAAAAAGGCAGTAAATGCAGCCAAGAGGGAGGGACAGTGAAGATCAGACAAGTACCAGCCCTCCTGCATCACCTGCTCTCATTCCAGTGTAGAACTCTAATTATTAAATTGCACCAGCATATACCTTCTCCTTCCCAGGAAGAAAAGAGGAGCCAGAGCAGCTCCAAGGAGGATGGAAGTGCTCATACCTCTCTCTCCCAGCTCATTCCAGGGCTGAAATCATTTGGGTTTATTTAATCTAAAGAGCCCTGAAGAGAGCTGAGACCAAGGTCTTGGTGTAGTTCATAACCATCGAGCCTTAACTCAGGGACCAGCAAGGGAAAAATGCTGCTTCTCACCCACCTTTGGGAGGTTTGGTTTGGCCTTGAAGTTCTTATTCCTCCTGGGGAAGAGAGAATAGCTCAAATTAATCCATGTACCAGCTCCTCCACATCCCCCTCAGCAGCTGCTGCCTCCAACCTGCCCTCCAACTGGGCTGCTCTGGCACTGCACGTGGGGCTGTAACTTCAGTGGCACAGGTCTGAGGGAAGGTACCCAATCAGTGGGAATGGTTCCAATGGGAGTGATGGGATGCTGGGAATTGGAGCAGAGCGAGGGAGCGGCGCCAGGGAAGGACTGACCACCCTCCTGCTTCTCCTTCCCAAGGTTAACTCCAGCCACGCTGGGATGTTCTCCAGACCTTCCAACGAGGCTGCAGAGAATCGTCATTTCCCCACCCAATTTATAGTGGAATCTTTGACCTCATGTTAAAAGCTGTGACCTCATCCTTGCTGGGCTGACCAGCAGGTTTGCTCCTCCCCTCCCCTCCCCAGCTCTGCCTTTACAAATGACTGGTAAGAGTTAAATCAGACCCATCAACCGCACTGGGGTCACTTTGACCCAACTGGGAAACACCTCCAAGTCCACCTGAACCCCTGGCAGTTCGCTCTCCTGGCTGTTCCCACGCTCTCACTGCCCGTGCTGCCCACTGTGTCCCGGGAATACCGCCCGGAGCCGCTGCTGTACTGACATGAGGATGCCGTGGGCCCTCTCCAGCAGTTTGCTGTTGGTGGCATTGACGAAGATCCCATCCTTGTCCAGGAAGGCGCCAGGGCTGGTGAGCCTGCTGTGCCTCATCCCCATCCGGCCATTCCAGCCCACCGCGTAGGAGTCCCTGGAACAGCCGACACCGGCAGCAAGAGAGGAAAACCCACAGTTGTGTGATGGAATAAAAAAAAGAGGTCCGAAAATAATCCCTGGGCTTTATTCTTCCCACTGTTCGGTCGCTCTCATGGGATGGGTCCCTGGTGCCAGACCCCACGTGAGGTGATTGGCTGCCTAAGCATCATAAAAGCACCAAATGACCAGCAGGAGAATAACAGCCTCCAGCTCTCCCTGACAGAAAGCTGGAATCTGCAGATACCTCCAGATGCCTTTGGTGGGCTGAAGGATTCGAGGCCGTGACCTCTGGCCATGTGACCTCTGGCCAACGACTGCTGGTGCTGACGCTGCCTCCTCCAATTCCCACAATCATTCCATTGGGAAAAGAAAAAAAGCAAATCTAATTTGCAATAAACTGATTATTTGCCACCAAGAAGGATGTCAGGCCCAGCTGGACTCATGGGTTGGCCCAGAAGCCCTCACTGGGACCTGACCACAAACCAGTCTCCCAGTTTGGTCCTCTCCGCCATGGGCTCCAAAAACACTCACAAGGCTGCAGGAGGGCTGGAGGGAATGGGGAGAGGAACCAAAATCCCCTCTTGGAGGGAGGGAAACAGATCCCTGACCAAACTACACATGGGGGCAAAGAAACTTCCAGAGCTGAGGAGCCTCTCTGTGGCGTGTGGGGTTACATGAAGCCTCTCATGGGCAGCACCCAACTGCCAGACTTTTGGCTCCCTGGTGTGTTTTTGGTGGTTTGTTTGGGTGGGGTTTTTTTCATTTTCAACTTTTTTTCAGCCTTGCAGAAACTATCACATGAAATAAAAGTGATCCAAAGGAAGGATGTGGGGTCTGCAACCACCCCCAGAGATGTCTCAGCCGGGAGGAAAAGGAGCAGGAGGGAAACTCCAAGCAGCACCAGGTCATGAGGATGCTGAAGGACACAGTGGTTTAAATGAGGCCTCTGGCGCAGGCCACTTCAGAGGTCTGACAACAAGGCAGCCCCTCTGCCTCCAAGCCTGGATTTGGAGGAAGGGCAGATCTCAAGTGTCACATGGAAATGAGAAAACAAAGGATGTAAAGCTGCTCCTGCAGCCAGCTCAGAGCCCGGAGCCAGAGCCTCGGAGCAGCGTCTCCTTCCTGCCGCGCCACGGCGCGTCCCGGATTCCTTCCTGGCCCCACTCTATCAGTATTTTGACATCTACCACTACTAAGAGAAGGAATGAATCCCAGCAAAGTAAAACCCCTGGCTGAGCACTCCAGGACCTGCTTTTTTAAAGCAGGTTCAATTCAGGGATGGTTGGTGAGAAGCTGGGATATCCAGGTGACCGCCCCTGTCCACCTTCTCTCTCTTCACAGCAAGGTTCCCATCCATAAGAAACCTCCTATTTGCAGGTGGGAAAAAGACCCACCAGTTGATGGGCACCACCAAACCTCAACAGCCACTTTTGGGATCTTCAATGCCTCATTAACGCTGGTTGACCTCAATGCCCTCTCCAGCTGGAGACCGAGTGTGGATTTACAGACTCCGAACAAGCCCAGAGAATGGGAAACCCTAGGAATTCCCATGTGGTCTTGAAAAAGTCAAGAAACACAGCGACAGCTCTGTTTATCAGGGACAATTTAGGATGGATACACAAATATGGGACTGACACAAACTTTGGGTGCTTGGGAGGTCAATCATCTCACCAAGCCCAACCAACTGTTTCCAGGCAGACTGAGCAGCACCTGCTCAGACATCCCTGCACGTTAAAAGTGTCACCACAGAAGCCAAACCAGAGGGATCCCAGCCAGCCTGGGTGGTTTGGGTTGCCCATGCTATGGTTCTCATTGCTCCACAGCCGGCGAAGGCGCTTCCACCACATGTGGCTCCGTGGAGGGCTGGTCCCCCCTCGGCATGTGCAAACCACTCATCCACTTTCTTCTGAGATCAGAGGAGAGCTCCTGGCTCCCTAAAGCCTCCCCAGTGACTTCCTGTGTGATGTCATGCCTCAAAATCGCTTTTAGAAACAAGCCTCAGGCTATTCTGTGGGTTGGATGTACAAGCAGCCTTATCAGCCACCACATGATCATGAGGTGGCTTTGAAAGCAAATTCCTCTTTAATTTAGAGCCGTAAATCCCTTGCTCGTCTGTCTGCTGGAAAGCTGCTGAAGGAAATCTCTCTTCTAGCCCTGCACCCCTGCATTTACCTCTTCTTGCTCAACAGGAGCCATTTAACTCAAATACCATTTCTCGAGCGTGATGTGACTCTTCCGAGCAAAGTCACCCATCAGCTGTGCCTGCTCCAAAAGCACAGGATGGAGTGCAGAGATCCTGTGAGAGACCCAGTTTGTGCTTCCAGAGGGAAGGAGCACAGGTGACATTTGGGGACCTATCACTGCTGATGCCCAAGGGAAGCAAAGATCCCGGACCGCGCTCCCGAGGCACCACACGAGGAGGGACACGGGACAGCTTTAAAGCACATTTTCTGCAAATGTATCAGTAAAGGGACCAAACTGAGGCTGTTGGCAGGACGAGGATGGAGACACAAAGAAGTTGCTGCCCTCAGTTGTGGCTGTTTGCGGCAACTCCTCTGCCCTGCTGGGGTGGGTTAAGCCACATCAACAGAGCTGACCACAGACCAAACCCCACAGGAAATAAACACATCCCCTCGTCGTCTGGGTCACGAGGACTTTCCCTGCCTTTACAGAGGCCCCTTGCTGAGATAACTGAGATGGTTTGGGCTATAAAAATGTTGACAGCCCAAGCTCCTTCACTAATGTGCCTCCAAAGCTGGAGCTGGGCAGGCAAGGAAAGCCCCATCCCACTTCCCAGGGGTCCCTCACGCACCCAAGGCTCATCCCACTTCCCAGGGCTTCCTCACACACACAAAAGCTTGCTGGAGGAACTGCAGGGCTCCTCTTATCTACACGTGGGGATCTCCACAGGGACAAAGTTTCACCTTACGTTATGTTGAGGGAAACTTGCGCAAGCGGAGCGGCCAGAAAGAGAGAACGTCACCTCTGGAGACACCAACCTGCCCTGCCCCGTGAACCCAACAGATCTGAGGCCCAGCAGCTGCAGCATCAGCAAGGAGGGCTGGGAAAGACTGATGTGAGGACAACCAGGGTCACATCACCTTCCCAGCACAGGGTGGGATTGTTTGCACCACCTGGACTTCAGCTCACACTCAGTAAGTGAATTCAGTGCATCAATTCTGTAAGAATTCCACCCTCTCTGACCACTTGTAATGACATGAGAACATTCAGTTCTCCTTCAGAAGGGAGCCATCAGCACTCTCAAAGGGATGGAATTCAGTGCAAGAGGGACATCCTAGTCTTGATGGCACCCAGAGGGCACAAAATGAACAAGGCCAGGCAAAAGAAGCCACGTTTCTTCCCCTAGAAAAAAAACCACGTATCTAATTTCTGTCATGGCCATTTCACATTAAAGCCATTAAAAATGAGGCTTGACCATATTTGAAGGATATTTTATCTTGTGTGGAAGGGAACCCTCTGAGATACAAGATTTGATGGACAAGCCTCAGGAGACAGTCTCAGACTCCTCCTGGCTTGTTCTGGACTCCTCTCAAACCTCAGAGCGGCCATGAAGTCACAGCTGGAGGTCTGCAGCTCCAGGCATTCATTTGTTTAAGCTCCTCACCAGCTGGGCCACCACCCCACCTCCAACTGCTGCTGCCCTCAGAAGCAGGGGAGTCTTTCCCTGCTGCTTAGCCAGGCACGGATGTCCAGATTTGACCACACAGAGAGACAAAAATGGAGAGCCAGGGTGGGAGAAACTCCAATACAGGCAATGCTATCCCAGCGCACATTCCCAGCTCTGGAAAGGGCCTTACCTCTGGGTCCTCTCGTTGATGGTGTTGACTCCCTGGAGGTCGGAGAGTGGCGTCCGCGGGCTCTTCCGAGTGATACCTGAAGCAGCACACGAAGGAAGATGTTTCCCCCTGGCTCGGCCCCAACAGGCAACTGGCAGAGCCCCAGCTCAGCCCTGAGGAGGAGCTCGGGCGTGTCCTGGCACAGGCTGGGCATTCCCGGGTGCCGAGGATGCCGACATGCCCTTCGCTCCCACCTGTGCCAGAGTCATCACCCTTGGGAGTAATTAACACCCTTCAAGCCCTCTAATTGCCCTCCCACGCATGTACCACGGAAGAAGCGGATGGAGGGGACCAGCTACCCACGGTCTGCAGGGCCAAGAGGTTCCCAAGCTTTCCACCGTGCATGGGACAACCTGGTGGCTTGGACAAAGCAGCTTGGAAAAATGGTCATTTATTCCTTGGACACTTCTTCCCTCCCTCCCTACAAATATAGGGACATGCAGAACAAGCAGGAAATACTTTATGCACTGTTTTTCATAGGTTTGATTGTCTGTTGAACTGCTGTCCTTTGATATCTAGTTTTAGCATAATTTATATGGAATAAAATATCTCTAACAAAAGAATCTCTTAAATAAAAGATCTGTTTTATATTCAGCCAAGGAAACTGCCACACGTGGTTGCAGGAGCTGTCACATTCCCCCAGGAGGGAATGTTTTGTAACCAAGCATTTCAGGAAGACAGGAGACAATTTTTGTAGACAACAAAACACTTTTCAAGCCGCTAAACCACCGAAATTTAAAGATCTGATAATCTGGATTTTGACATGAAAACAGCTGAGCAATTTTAGAACTGTCTGGAAATTGCTGCTGTGAGACAGGAAACATCTCAGGGCTCACCTGAATGTGGGCAAAATGGATTTTATTTTACCCTGAGACACCTGAAGTGGAAAAAGATGCAAAGAAAACCTCTCTAAAAAGAAAGGGTCTAGACTCTGGTTTAGTGGACCCCACTTCCATCGTTCCCCTCTTTAACACAGCCCAGGTGCTGAGCTAAAAGGTGCCCTGAGGACCTTCTTGTCCTCAAAGACGAACACCAAGCAAATATGCTGAGACCTGAGCTCGTCCTGCTGCTCTGCCATTCCTCAGAAAAACCTGAGGAGATGAAGAATTCCTAACAAAGCTCCATGGGTGACATTCCTTCAACAGGACATCTCCATCCTCCTGGACCTGGGGAGACGTTGGAACAGCTTGTCTTGGAGCTGAACGTTGGGCAGGAGGTGCCTGAAAAGGCTGATGGTCCACTTGGTGACGTTATTGCATCTAAAGGTGGCCAAATGTCCCAGGAATGTGAGGAACAGGGAATTTGGGGATGTGCTGTGATGATCCCCACTGTGCTCCAAGGCAGGACCAAATCCCTCCTGCTGAGACCGTTTGGCATCTCCAACTCTGGAGGTTTTTGGAAAGCAAGGCAGATAATCCATCTGAGTGCCTCGAGCTCCAAACTCTTCTCAATCCCTCTTTTTGCCTTTTAAGCCATTTTTTTGGGGTGACATTTCTTATCCTAGCAGAGTTCTCTTACCTCTTCCCAGACTGGCATTTCTGTGCCCAAAGGTGCTGCTTTACAGCACAGAAATCCATTTGTAAAGAGGGGGAAAATGGGAATAATCAGGAATCTGCTTGACATAGTGCATTAGTCTTTGTAGCTAGTTCTAGACTAAGAATGGTCTAGCTGGTCTCTTTTTCCATAGTATATATGCCTGGATCCTTCCCCATTAAAGCACAGAGGCTTCTCTAGCCTGAAGCATTCCATGAAAAATGGGCTTCCACTGGTATTCCCAAGACTTTTTGAGTCCACGGCCTTCTTTTAGCCACATCTGTCCTCCACTTCCCTGCACTCCCCACCAGAGAAAGAGTCCAAAACACCATCCAGCCCAAGCTGGGCTGAAGTGACCACAAAGTATCAAAATACCCCAGTGTTGCTTGGGAAAAGGGGATTTCTCTTTCGGACTTCCAGGGAAAAGCTGCATTAAAACTGCCTCGGAATTCTGCCAGCTCAGCATTTTGAGTGATTTGTTGATGAATAAAAGTTGTGGTGCACAAATTGGGTTGAAGGGAACTGCTTCACACAGACCAAAAATGAAGCCTTTTCTCTCTTGTGCCATCACCTGGCTCTTTAAAGCACAAGTGCAGCCAAACAAAAGCTGCTGTGACCGCTTTCCCGGGAAATACAGGGGGGATTTTTATAAACAGAAGGGAAACAGGTCTTAGATTTAAGCTGAAGTGTCGCACGTGGCTTTGAAAATGGAAATTATTTGAAAATTGAATGCAGGATATTTAAATATTAATGCTCCGCATGAATGGCCAGTGGTGTGAGGGGAACCACCCCCTCCCCCAGGTCAGACACAGCCTGGTCTGGTTTGCATTTCAGGCAGGAAATTATCCTGATTTTTCAAGCACATTCCCTTTTCTTCAGTCAGAGCATTTTGTAAAGATTTGCCCAACAGGCCTCTGTCCTTGTGAGAGGAGCTTTGGAGAATCCCAGCCTACTGGGAATGTCAACCAGCAGAGCTTTGGTCTTCAGCTCAGGGGTGTCCATGAACTGTGAGCTGACGGACTCAGAGGCAGCAGGGAGCAGCTGAGATGGCCGGGGGAGGGTGCTCAGTTGGCTCTGGAGGGACCTAAAGGGAATCTCCATAAACCCAGCAAATCCATCAGTTTTCTCTCTTTGTTCAGAACCAACTGCACAATTCAAGCCGAGGAGATGATCTTGGTTCCTCTCTCAAGGATGACACGGATGTGACCTCATCTGATTTCTGGGGAAAGCCGTGTCCCCAGGGCCAAGCTCAGCCCAAACAGCTTCGCCTGCGGGGCCCCCAAACCCGCTGAATTCGGAACAGAAAAATCACCCAGTCTCCAAGCCTGGTTTAGCCAACACTGGGGAGCCTGGGACAGCAGGAGCACGCCCCGTGGGAAGATGGGAATGGTTTCTGGATGCAGAACAGGAATTACTCGTTGGTCTGGGCAGATGCTTTTGGCCAATTCCCAAACTATGGTGATCCCGAATCCACGTTGGATTAAACCTGAGAGAGCCCAAATGTGTGGACTAATCTATCACAAGTGAGGTTTTAAGATGCTGAGCTCAACTTTGCTGCTTCCCATTAAATTAAGGCTCCTTGAGTTGTAGGAATTTCCTTCTTCCCACCTAAACAACCACAAATAAACCCCCTCAAAACTTCCCAAACTGCTGAGTTAACTTGCAAATTAAAGCTAAATCGATGAATTAATTGCAAGTAAAACCCCTCTACTGTTAATCACCTTCCTTTTCAAGAGTTTCTCAGTAATACCAGTGAGGTCACTTAGCACAACACCATCTAAAATTGAGTCAGATTTAGGATTACTCCTTTACATTTTCTTACAACAGTGGTGAGAACTCGTAGGGAAAAATAAAGCAGTTCAAATCAGAATGAAAGTCCAACTTAAGACCAAGACGAGCTCTGCTCCCCCAACCACCCCCAGGCTGCAGGAAGCACAGACACCTGACAGATTTCTAACAGGAAACCCAGAGCTGTGAAGGCTTCACATGCACCCGCTGCACTTACCACGCTCAGCTCTGAGGAGAAAAAGGGATGGTTTGCATTTAGCCCCAAATGTGATGATGTTTAAGCCCCTTGGGCCGAGGCTGTGCCCGAGCACAACCAAGCCCTGGCGCCGTCGGCTTCAACGTGCGACCCGAGGGAAGAGGACAATGGCAGGAAAATGAGGGATCTGAACATGAGAGCACCAAATGTCTCCTTAGATATGTAAAGAAAAGAGAGCAGTGCAGGCAGAGTGTCCATGCTGGCATGCAGGATGAGTTCGTTACGTGACAGAGGAGTGAGGAGGCAGAAATGGAGACCAAGTGCATCTTGACTCATTCCATAAAATAACATTGCCCAAAGCCTCTGCTTTAAGTAAATGCCCTTGGAGACAACATTGTCACAAGCTGGAGTTAGTTTTGAAGCCCAACGGAACCCAAAGGAAGTCGAATTCCAGCGGTACCAGCCCCGTGCCTGGTATCAGGAATATTCCTTCTTAACACCAGCAGGGAACCGCCAACGCAACGATGCGGCACCTCCAGAGAGGTGACTTTGCTTTTCATTTTCCTCTTCCAGCTCTGCCTGGTGATCTCCCACCAGGCCCCAAATTGCTCTAAGGCACTGGATGATGCTGGAAGGCTCCTGGGGCGTTGTTCTTCACCCTTTGGACACGGAATACACCTGGTCTCCATTTCTGGTGTGAGTGTGGTATCGGAGGGGAGGGTGGGTGGGGGAGCCTTACTGTACTTCTCCTCCTTGCACCTCTGCAGGATCTCTAAGCTCCTCTGATGGACTGGGTGGTGGAGAAAGCTAAAACTATCCACACTTTTCAAAACCGCACATGGCACTGCATCATCATGCCCTTGGGAAGCAAAATAAAAACAAACAAAAAAAAAAAAACGGAGAGAAGAGAGAGATTATGTGAGCAGAAATCAGGAGAGGGGCGAGGCCGAGCCCGAGGGGCGCGGGAGCTCGGCGGTCGTGCCCACACAATTTAACTTCGGCTTCCTCCAGCCAGTGCACTGCGGCACAAGAGCTGGACCACATCCCAGTCCCAATTATAATCCTTCTTAGCCAGAGCATAATCACTTTATAATCAGCCCAAGATTATTTGGGCAAAAATTAGGTTATGAGATAATTTTACTTTTATTAATTTCTTTGAAAAATCTCCATGTGCCTCTGCCAGGAGCTTCCCGCAATTCCCGGCGCAGACGCTCCCCGACAGGGCCACCTGGAATTCTCACCTTGCCACCCCAGTGCCACACTTTGCTCAGACACTGGCAATGAGAAGGAGAAATATCAATGATTTGCATTAAACAAGGGCTCCCTCGAGGGCAGATTGGAGTTTGGCACGACAGCTTGGAGGTCCAAAGTTGGAAGGAGCCATCGCAGTGCGGCCAAGAGGAGTTTTGGTGGCCCAGCTCTGCCCGCAGGGTGGAGGAGAGGTCACACAGGTGACACCGTGCCAGGAGGCAGCACCTCTCCGTCACCGCGGAACGGGACACGCGACGCTCCCGTGAGGTGCGATGAGGTCACCGAGCAGTCACCTTGTGCCGGCACGTACGGAAGCATTTCATACCAACACCATCGAGTCACCGGAGAGGACCCAAAGGAACTTGCCAAAGGAACATTCTCAAGAGGTGTCCTACTCACAGTGACACCACCGAGACCTCAAGGACCGAGTTTTTGGTTGCTGTCACCTTTATTTGGCAAATACAGGTGGGGTTTCTTTCATTATTTCACAGAGGTTGGTTTTTTTGGTGCCCAACTTCAGGGATAAATCTGGAGAAGCCACTGGGATTGGTTTTGTAGAGGTGTTGTAGGTCCACAATGGGCACTGACCCAAGGACCAACCACTGGTGGCCAAATCCAACTGTAGAGCCCCTCGAGGGTGGGCACAGCCCCAGGACCACGATTCCTTCATCAGAGCGAGGATTTGGGTCCAACAACACCACGATGGGAAAGCTGGGAGTCTCCACAGCCAGGTTTATATGAACAGCACCATTTTTCCCACCAAAGGTTTTTTGTGTGTAATAAATTCATAGCAATGAAACGGCAAAAAAAGCCAACCAGCCAAATTCCTTCCCTAAAACGCTTGATAATGTTCCTTTAAGTCAAGTTCACAAACAAATCTAGTTCAAACACGTAGCTCTATTGCACCATTTCAATCCTCACTGATAAAAATAATTACAAATCAAATCATTGATGAATTCCACCCTTCAGGCAACTGCAGGGTGTGTTCCATCCCAGGACAGCTGGCAGCACTCGGGCAGAAGAGAAAGGTACCCAAAGAACTTCCCAGTGACACCACCTTGCTTCTCTTCACCTCCAGGTTCACGAGGACAACCACACAGTTACCAAGAGCTGCACTATCAGGAGCACAAAAATGGGAGAGTCCCCAAAGCCATCAGGAAAAAGTGCTGGTTATCCTTCCGGAAGCATCCCCAGCGCCGGTGGGCTCTGCTGGCATGGGGGAGATAACCAGGAGCAGGATGCAGAGGGAAAGCAGAGCAAAATTTTCCAGAGCTGCTTATCCATAAACCAGGGATTTTGCAGGAAAATCCCTGTTGGGTGTTGCGAGGGTGATTTAGATGGGGGAAAAAAGAGAGAGACCCAGCTGGGGTTGAGACAAAAGAGGGTGAAGAGCCTGAAATGAATGAAGCCTGTTGCAGGTATTTCCCTGCTCCCTCCCACCTGCCTTGGCAAAACATTCCACACGGATATAAAGGTGCACATGTGGAGGGACACATGTGACTGAAGTCATTGTCACTTAGCCACCATCATTTTGTCAACAGCTCCATGTCTGTGGGCTCATTAAAGCCATCAAGTTTTGTTAGAACCCCAAATAAACCTCAAAGGTGCTGTCGTTGGTTCTCTGCCTTTTCTGTTGTTTTAGTGGCCTCTTAATCACTCCCAAAGGTTTCTGCCATAGGTGAAAATAGCAGTGTGGGGCTTTCCTGCATTGGTTTGGGGACAAGGGACTTCCAGCCTCTGGAACTGGATGTGTCACTCTTCACCAGCCCATCCCGCTGGCCAGACACGGGCCAAGCCTCCTGCCAGGTCCATCTGCTCCACAGCCACCTGCTCCACGGTGATTTGGTGAGATGGATGGATTTTGGAGGAGACAACCGAGTGGGCGGTGGGCACGAGGTCACAGCAGCCAAAGTGGATGGAAACACTGCTACGGATCTCACCCTGCTAAGGGTGACCTGGGCAGAAGTCAGAATCCCAGGATGGTTTGGGTTGGAAGGGACCTTCAACATCATCCAGTCCCACCCTCTGCTGTGGGCAGGGACACCTCCCACAGGTTGCTCCAGGCCCCATCCGTCCTGGATGGTCATGCCAGGAGTTGGTGGGTATCTCTCCCAAGAGAGCAGTGGCAGCTTAAAGTGAGTCCCAGCTCCATCATCATTTGTAGGGCTTTCCCCATGGATAAGGTGGCCTCAGGATGGGAACTGGATTTAGGTAACCACATCCCACCAGTTCTGGGGACTTTCTCAGGACTTATTCCCAACTCAGTAGCCATAGAAATTCAGGGTATAAATGACTGAGGGTCGTTGGGAGGTTGAAGATAAACCTTCTCCAGCTTTCTGAGGGTTCATGTGTTTTTTCTTTCTCTTTGACTCAAAAACCAGAGGTTACAAAGCCCAAAAACAGGCATTTGAAACAGGCCAAAGAAGACCAGACAGACAAAAGAGCAGCACCACGTGCTGGAAAAGGTTTAGAAGCTCAGCCATCACTATGATTAGTTAGTTTTGGCATGCAAAGAGAAAAAATGCAAGAACTGAGTCTCAGAATTGCCTGAAAACCTCCTGGACCCCAATTTATACCTGTATATTAATATAGATACAAGCAAGTTCTGGCTCCAAACTGCACACTGAGGAGCAGAAGGGCGGCGGAGGAGCGAGGACACGAGCACCACCAGAGACACAGAAAGCGAAGCAGGGCTTGAAATCAGCTCTTCTTTCCCCAGACTGAACATATTCCTGTTACCTCCTGGGCCAGCTCACTTCAGTTCAGCCTGGGCTTTGCACATGAAAAATGCAATGATGGGTTTGGGAAGCCCAAGGTCTTTGCCACCTCCCTCTTGGTGTCACCAAGCCCTGGATGTGCCAGACAGACCCTGGGGCATGAGGAACATCTTCCGCCGCATCCAAGCAGTTCCACAGGAAGAGATGAGAGCTCCTTTTTGGCCTCCTCCTCTTCTTGGGATTTGCTCCCAGGAAAATAATTCTTTCTGCTCATACAGTTTCCATCCTTGTCCCAGGCTCCTCCACGATGCACCTCTCCCATTAAAAAATATTCCATGGGGCAGCTCTGGGCTTCATTTTAACTCAGCTGATGTTTTCCCTGCCCAGGCTCTGATTTCATCCTGAATTCCAAGCCCAGGGATGAACAGGAATGCCTTGTACCAGTCTCCCCCAAATCGCTTTATGCAGAGAAATGGTCTGGAAGCTCAGCCAGGCCTCGCCTGCCCCAGCATGATGATGCACCATCACTTCCCCTTAATTTAATGCCTGGGAGGTGGTTCTGGGTGGCTGCAAAGCCATGAATTTTGCTCCACCAGAGACACGCTCTCTTGGAGCTGAAAGGAAAATGACAGAGGGGAATTATTGCCTTTCTCTGTTTCTAAGAGCTCAAGAACTCTTACAAAAGTGATTGGCCTTTTTTGCTGGGTAATTTTGGCGTCTCTGCCCGAATGTTCGGGTTGTCCTACCCACACCCCCTACAGAAAGGAAAAATTCAAGCAGCAGGAAAGGGAAAATATCTTCTTGTCATACATTAAAATCCAAAAGCACCTTTAAATGTCACTTCTGCAGAAAACCTACCTGCTATTTGAACGAGTTTTTTAACAGATTAAGTCAGGCTACTTAAAACATCACAATAATCTCTCAGACCTAACCTGCTGCTGCCAAAGAGGCGCCAGGATTAGGAGAGGGACGCACGTACCGGTTTTCTTCTCCACATAGCGTTTCCCAGCGTCCCTCAAAGCCACCATGGCCCTGAAGAAGGCCCTGAGGACGGCCCAGCGGAACACGGCCACGGGGTCGATCCCGATCATCCCGCAGATGAAGGCGTTCCTGCTGCTCCGCAGCAGAGCCACGATGTCCGGCCGCATGTGGTCGGTGTTCTTCTCCCGGAAATCCTGCGGAAGGAGGAAGAGGAAGGGGAGAAAAGTTGAAAATAAACAATATCCACATGATATTCAGGGGAAGATTTTCCTCAGCTATCAAATCCCGCTTCCGTCTTCCTGTCCTGCTCCCATATTTGATGTCTCTTTCTGACCATCATCTCTGATGCTCATCATGGGCATTAATTCCATCAGAAACACCACTAAATCCTAAGGCTGCTTTTCCCCCAGGCTCCCCTGCCCACCAGAATTCCCTCTGCTAATAACTGGCATGACTAGAAATAGGCTCAGCTTTGCAACTGTTCATGTGGGATTTCAGGAAGGGCCTGTGACAGGGGGATGCTGACACCTGAGCTCGCGTGACCTGCCTTGGAAACGGCCACTGATGAGGAAAACCGCAGGTTTTCCACACAAATCAAGCCTGGAAAGGTCACCAGACATCCCATTCCAAACTATTGTCGGGATGTAGCACTAACCTGAACTCTTCCCCCAAGTGCCCACGTGGAGGAGAACAGGAAGCCCCAATCCCCACCAGCTTTTCACCAACCTATTCTCTCCCAACCCTTGTAACTCTTCCTGAGCCAAGTCCTCTCCAGACCACGTCCATGGAGCCTCCCCTTCCCCATCCCAGATTTAAATGGAACCAACTGCCAGGGAACAGCTGGGGAACAGACCTTGACTCCGTACTTCACTTTGCCGGCGTAGTGCTTGATGATGAAAGCCGGCTCCATGACCGCCGGAAACTCGATGTAGGAGTTCCCGTCGTGTTGACGCTTAAATTTGTCCAGCAGCGTCTGGTTTGTGGCTTGAGGAAAACTGAGTGGAAAGAATTAAAAGGGAAGAGAGCTGTGAATGCAAGGGAACGGCTTTTAACTCTTCTGTCTCGGCCACAGAATGGAAAACAGAGAGACATCCTGAGCTTCCACTTCTGTGCCTGCTCGGGCAGAGCCCTTGGGTAGAAGCAAGGCCATCCTCCGGCCTCCAGCTCGGTGTAAATCCACACCTTGGGGGTGTCTTTGGCACCTTTCCCTAATCTGAGGTGTTTCAGCTCAGCATGGAATTGCCAGGGCAACATCAATGACACAAGAAGTGGAGGAGAAACCTCCAAGCCAAGTGGTGGGAGGTGACCTTGTGCCCCAGGCCAGAGGATCTGAGGTGACCTCAGCAAAACCACCTGGCCTTTGCCTGCCCTTCAAATGGAGAGAACTGGCAGGTGTATCTGATGGAAGAACAGTTTTGCTCCCAAGTTTCCACCCAAAGGCAGTGCCGGAGCCACACACTCATCTGGGAATTTCCATGGAGATGAGCCGGGTGGGTGAACCAGGGATGTGGATCTGAGCTGTATCCCTGAAATCCTGGGGAAGTGCAGCCCCTACACAGGAGTGACCCCAGTTCATCCTGGCTTCATTTGTACCAGGAATGGATAAATCCACCCTATAGCCCAATAACACCACAATCTGCACTTCTCCCTTCACTCAGCACATTCCCATTGATACACCATAAAACACAGGGAGAGAAATGAGGAGAGAAGCAAAGGAAACATTTTCCCTTCCCTTTAATAGAAGAAATTCTGGAAAAAGAATTGGAATGATTATTTGTTGTGGCTTTTTGCTCAGCTTGCTGATTGTCCACTGCTTGTGTTACCACCTCAAAAACCAATCAGCCCAGTGAGCTAATTAGCACCTTTCCAGGCAGAATCACAAGAGGTAAAACTGATAGATAAAAACACATCTGAAGTGAAAAACCAAACAACACTGGCAAAGGCAGCAGTTTCCTACTCACTTGCTCTCCTCATCCAGCAGATGGAGCAGCCCTGTTGGCTTCTTGCTGATGAGGTTGATGCAGCTGGAGTTGTCTATGTAGTCGATGTTGTGCCAGCTAATTCCTTCTGCTCTATATTCCTCCTGGAAAAGGCCCACAGATGACACAATGTTTGGTGCAGGCAAAAATAAAGGGGGAAATTCAAATGGCTTTGTGGAAACTCAGGCACAATTTACCCAGATTTGTGTCCCACTGATGCTTCCTGGGATGGCAAAGGAAATGATAAAAAACAGCTGGAACAACCTAAACCACAGGGAATCACCCGGCATTTCACGATTTTGGATGCACAGGATGTTTGTTCTGACACAGGCTGGCTGTGCTGGGATTCTTGCTTTCCTTCTCCTGGCTTGCTGTTAAATCACAGTTTGGGTTGGAAGGGGCCCTAAAGATCATCTCATTCCACTCCCTGCCATGGGTAGGGACACCTCCCACTACACCAGGTTGATCCAAGCTCTGTCCAGCCTGGCCATCAACACTCTCAGGGATGGGGCAGCCGCAGCTTCTCTGCCCAACCTGGGCCAGGGCCTCACCACCCTCACACACAACAATTCCTTCCCAATATCCCATCTATCC